>OX392528.1:33947121-34614621 GCA_947623455.1 Mimachlamys varia | reverse complement strand
TGGTTAGTACTTGGATGGGTGACCGCCTGGGAATACCAGGTGTCGTAGGCTTTCTATTTTTCTTTCCAAATTTTCTTTTTTTCTTAATTTCACACATTTGTACATCGTTATCATTAAGATTTACAACTAAAATTTTACATATTGATTGTATATATATTTTTTCTTTCAGTAAATACACTCGGGTTATTTCCGTATCTCACTCACACATACAACTTACACGTGTATTCTACAATGATTTTATTACACTAAATTTACTGTTTGTGAATGCATTGGTAACAACTTAGGGGCCCATACGGGCCTATAATGCCTTACAGACTAAGGGACGTAATTCGCCGGATGTGCATGAACACAAACCTAGGTATAAATGGGGATAAATTTGGCTAGCTGATGTCTACGGCCATATCACGTTGAAAACACCGGTTCTCGTCCGATCACCGAAGTTAAGCAACGTCGAGCCTGGTTAGTACTTGGATGGGTGACCGCCTGGGAATACCAGGTGTCGTAGGCTTTTTATTTTTCTTTCCAAATTTTCTTTTTTTCTTAATTTCACACATTTGTACATCGTTATCATTAAGATTTACAACTAAAATTTTACATATTGATTGTATATATATTTTTTCTTTCAGTAAATACACTCGGGACTGTGACATTAGCTTGGCGTTTTATTTGAATTAAATATTCAACAGAAAAAATCACCTGACGGGTAAAAAGGATCATTCGACAAAGGGTTATGTCTCGCGTGGTAGACTATGAGATGTAAAAGAAAGAACAGCCGACCTAAAAAACAATACCGGTGATAAAAAAAAAATAATATATGATCAAAAAGGTTTTATTTACTCACGTATTCTCATTGCATTATTGTCTCATATTGAAGCAATATGACATGCTTTTGAATTTCACCTTTTATTTTTGTAGAAACAACAAAAGAACAATTTGCAATTGTAAAACCTGACAGGATAACATTCCCTATTGAATGTTTATGCTTTCAAACACTAGAACTTACATAGTTGTAATAATTTAAAAAAAAAGAACATGCAAAGTAGCGTTTACAAGATAAGATAAGACCATTAAACACTTTCGACCTTTGATTATTACCTACAAAGCGTGTGTTATTTCGTTTGGTAATCCTTGGCTATTATCTATGTCCATAAATATCACACTTTCATGTGGAAATTAAATCGAATCTCGATTCGCAAGGGTTAACACTAACGTTGTTTAATAAAGACTATTTTTGTTTTAGACTAAACAACTTGGGAGCAATCATTTTTCAAATTCAAAATGTATTGCAAACATTCGCCTGGATTTTAATGGAATTATTTCAAATCACTCGAGCAGACACTGTTAAATGTATCAACGAGGTAAAATATTTCAAGGCACATAGTTTATGGAGATATATTTGCTTATGTTAGACATATCTAAACATTTACAGTGATATATCGGCACAATACAATTTACGTCTGTGGAAATTGTTGTAGGACAAATCCAGCGGCCAATCTGTCAATCGAATCAAGACTATTAGCTGTCAATGACAATTCTGCACATCATATGATCTTTCGACTCTTTGTAGAGGTAGATTTTTAAACTCATTCAAACTGCCATCAAGTCTTTTACTTATGGAAGTACTAATAGTTGAAGACAAAGCTGTGAACTTGATATCAATCTATTAATTATGTAGGGTACATACACTGGTGACTGGTGTACAAGATAAGAAGAGACCGACCGAGTAACCGATGTGTAGAATACCTGGTATAAATGTATACGGTAGAATATATACCTGTTTGCTATGAGGGAATGGTACAGAAGTAAAAACCGCTTATTCTTCCGGAACACCTGGTCTTATTTTTTCTTATACTTTTTCAATAGTCTCCGTGTTAATCTTATCTTGTTCATATTTCGTCCTTAGTTTAATCGATTTTGAATTCGGATTATGGTTTTGTTGACACTTCAATATTCTTTTTTTTTCATGTAGACACAAAGTAAGAAATGTGAATACTTTCATATACATTTTTGTGAATATTTTTGAAGTTTCACTGCTTAACTAACCATATGCGTGAAAACTAATTAAAAGGGATGGACATTTTGAATTGCATGTTTATAGATATTGGTAGAAATACAAATACAATGCAATGGTTTCAGTTCAAACCAAAATCTGGGATGGAACTCAATAGAACAATCCAACGTACTTTAATCTAGCTAGTACCAAGTAAACTGAGTAAATAGTTTCGAGAGTTGAGCACCGTGACATGAATAGACAATCCTCTTTATAATATACATTGTTGTAGGCGTGAATAGCTTTTTGTAGTCCACTCAGCACATGCACAACAATGGACTACACGAACCCAGTCTACGTAATGGGTGTGTATCGAATAACAGCAATATAAACGCACTACTGTTTAAACACACGTATCTGATTAAAAAACCCTAGACGGATACTGGACATAACTGGAGCGTGTCTTTTTTAGGAAGAACTTTACAAGTAGGAAATCTAAATCTGATTCAAAATATGTTTAAAAGTAACAGAGCAGAACACACAAACAGAAATCACAGACAGACATGTTGTAGGTTTGAAATTACGCAGTCGAAACGTATCTGTCACACATCACATAAAGATCGTTATTTCATCGAGTTATTGTAAGAATCAGTTATAAAAGTAGGCAATTGCATAAAGAACAAGCGTTGAACTGACATCGATTCTTGAGGGACATGCATAATTTATGCACAAAAAAACAACTCTCTGGTATTCCATGTGGCTATTATTAGCAAATCACATGACGAGTGCATTCTAACACGAAAATCTAACAGAGGGACAGGGAATTGTCAATGGTGTGCCGCCCAAAGGTAAGATATGTGCTAATAGTTCCAACAATTAAGCAATTAATCAGTTGGAAATAAATAATACCTTACAGATTTCAAGTTAAACAAAACGGTGGTATGCCTTATATTGTGTTGATGGTAAATTGCCTTTATATAGAACCTTCAGGCAGTGGCTACGTGTAACAGGAAATTCGAAACAGAGATGCAACGCTAGATCTCATCCACATATGATGCAAGAATGTATTTTTAGAAAATCGATCGTGTCTGGGGTAGAAAAATGCCATACTACTCAACGTGAGGGGAGCAAACGTCTATGGATAGGTCAATCTATTGTCACTGACTTAAACATTATTTTTTCAAATTATGATATAATTGCCACCACTTTAATCGTTTTATAAAGGAATCTGAAGCGGTGAATTGCATTGAATTTACGATTGGGTCCCGTTCGTGCCAAGATGTAAGAACTGGATGTGTGTCGATAGTACGTTTTTATGTGCTTATACTACCCTGACACATATGTACCTAAATGCATGTTCTTTTCTAAAGTAAGGGGGAAATATGATCATGATTACAGTTATAATTTCACTTTTAAACTATTTATTTTAATTGGCCTGGAAAATATTGATCCAGTTTGACATATAATAAAAATGAAATTGATAACATAAAGATAAATACAGAATATTATCCAAACAAATATCACAAGCGCATTGTTTTTGTGTTGTTATTGAATGTACCAACAGTGTTGTATATTAAGGTTATGATATATTGGTTAATGAAGTGTTTTGTCCTGCCTTAGAGATATAAAACTATTACTGTGTTTACTTTCTACGTCACATTTTAACTGCTTTTTTGGTTTAAACTAATGTAACAGGACTGCGTGTTGCCACCTACCAAGTCCCACTGTCAACCCAGGTTCGTTTTGGTTGCCCTTGGTATCTTCTGTTTAATCTATTAGCTCAACCTCAAAATACCACCAGAACACTCAGTTTACATCTCCAGATCTCCTTTATTATGCAATACACATAAAATATTCCTGTTCACATCTATTTACACCTTAGTCAGAGGAACATAAAGGGAACGAGTAATCAGGAACCCAATCCATCCATTACTCAGGTTCAAAGCTAGAACTTTGTCCAAGTTTGACTTACAAGCATACTCGCTATATAATAAACACATATAAAATAACAGGTGTCTTTGTAATTTGCATGATGTACAATATTAAGTAAGTTATTTATCTTAATTCCTCATTCTGTATTACTTAACAGTATTATATACATTTATAATTTTACATAAATGATAGTTTACAAAACCCGAAAAATAGATATAATTATGTTTCATCAAACTAATTCCCACATAATCATGATAAACATAAGTAACAAGCAACAGGGGAAGTTACTCTGAACCTTTCCTGTTACACTAATATAAAGTTATTCTCTACATATAACTAAACTTAGGGTTTTAGTTGTTAGACATTTGATCATGATAGAATATTTTGTTTACCTCTTTTAGGCTTGTGTTAAGCATGAATAGCAGTCAGATGGAGACCCTTCGAAATCACCACGTCACTATTATGAACGAGTTGAATCCAAAGGATGTATTCGATCATTTGCATCAAGATGGAATACTCACTGAGAGTGATCAAGAACTGATCGACACGGGTAAAACCCGGAAGGAACGATGCTGGACGTTATTAGGAATTCTTCCAACTCGTGGTCCTGTCGCTTATCATTCGTTCACAAATGCCCTAAAACACAGTTACTCGCATTTAGAGAAGTTGTTGTCAGAACCAACATCAAATAATGACAAAGCAAACGATACACATTTAGAGAGTGTTTTCTGTGTCCAGGGTAATAGAACATCGGGCGATATCAATAGTAGCAAACTGTGTTCCAAGTGTCGACCATACATACCAGCAAACATTGTCAGCCCAGAATTACACAATATCCTACATCAACACTACTGCCAGATAGTACACAACGTCGAAGCAAACGATTTACTAGACTTACTTTACCAAGAGGCTATATTAGAGAGGAACGACTGTGAACTGATAAAATCGGAGAAAACCCGACAAGACCGATGCGTTACTCTATTAAGGACACTCTCACAGTGCTCGAAAAGTCATGTGTCGAGAGTCTTCACAGAGGCTTTAAGGAGGAAATATAGTTTCATAGCTGACGTGTTAGACAATGTCAATAAAGAAGTATCAACATACTCTCTTCATTTGGGAAGTACTATCATAAACGATGAGAGACTATCGTATCCTACTCCCCATACAGGGATTATCGGGAATGTTGAAGTAAAACCCACTAACTTAACAACATTTTATCAAAACCATTCCGTCCCGGAGTCGAATGTCTTAACGGACAGCACAGAAGAAATTAACACTAACTTCGATGAACTCGACTTAAAGGGGAAATCTCAACTCGACAGAACACGCTCAGTTCAGATCCGATTTTGGCAGTCAAAATGTTCTCATAAAAAATGTCGTGTTCCATCAGCGTACTCACAGGTACCTGAAACCTGTGTAGCCAATTCCGAAGAAAATCAAGAAAACGTGAAATTAACTGGAAAATATGGCACAATTACTTATCGCAAAAGACATAGAAATGAACCATCCTCAATGAAAAGTTCAAAATATATGCATCTTAATACATCGCACTGCCAATTATTAACACGGTCATTCGAGCTACGTAGTAATGGCCAAGAAACTGTATTTAACTTTCTCAGTACTCTTGTTAACCAAGGATCATACACAGAATTTGAGGCATGCGCTGTAACCATCCGACATAAGCACGGAAGTGACGTAGACATGATGTGCATGCTAGACTATCTGTTCGCTAGTAGATTCTTACATACAGCAGATGTCGACTCTGCTAAAACTTATATAAAATCTGGACTCAAACTAGCCCAAAAGACACAGCACCCTAAATATTTTACTCTAGAACTATTCACCTGTCAAACGCGTATGTTAATCGTCAAGAAGAAGTTAGGGAAACTCCAGAATGTACTAGACGACGCGAAAATGATGATAGAGGCTGATCCTATATGTTGTACAGGACGAGCTGCCGGCTGGTTGTACATGAATGACGTGAAAAATATAATGGTCCAAATATCCATGTTGAATACTTACAGACCAAATTACCCATTGGTTTACGAACATCTTTACAAACAGGCTAAAGATAGCTGTCAAAAATCACTAGATCATTTTAAACGTGATAAAGGAAAGGATGGGCCGTTTGGAATAGGGTTTGCCTTGTGCCGACTGATTATATTGTTACTTCGATGTGGCGATCAGGGTCTTTACAAGGATTGCATGACCCCCGACCCAGAGAATGTTGAACTAGCAGGAAAGTATCTGAATCAACTCGAAGATTCTGACATTCAAATTACCACATTTCTGAAGGTATCTTTCCTCCTGGCGAAGAGTGACTATCATTATCGTCGTGAGCATATACAGAGGGCTCTGGAATACGCACAGGAGGCATTGGAACTTACTGAAAACAACAGCATTTTAGAATTTAAGGAACAAGCACAGAATCGAGTACTCTTTCTCGCTGAAATGTTGCAGAAGGAGAATATGTGGATATAGGACAGGCAGTGTAAATAGAAGTAATTAATACGTGTGCAAAAAGAGTCGATGTGCAGTATAGTGGTATGTAGTATGTTCAGGCTTTTATAACTACAGTATAATGGTATGTAGTATGTTCAGGCTTTTATAACTACAGTATAATGGTATGTAGTATGTTCAGGCTTTTATAACTACAGTATAATGGTATGTAGTATGTTCAGGCTTTTATAACTACAGTATAACGGTATGTAGTATGTTCAGGCTTTTATAACTACAGTATAATGGTATGTAGTGTGTTCAGGCTTTTATAACTACAGTATAATGGTATGTAGTATGTTCAGGCTTTTATAACTACAGTATAGTGGTATGTAGAATGTTCAGGCTTTTATAACTACAGTATAGTGGTATGTAGCATGTTCAGGCTTTTATAACTACAGTATAATGGTATGTAGCATGTTCAGGCTTTTATAACTACAGTATAATGGTATGTAGTATGTTCAGGCTTTTATAACTACAGTATAATGGTATGTAGTATGTTCAGGCTTTTATAACTACAGTATAGTGGTATGTAGAATGTTCAGGCTTTTATAACTACAGTATAGTGGTATGTAGTATGTTCAGGCTTTTATAACTACAGTATAATGGTATGTAGTATGTTCAGGCTTTTATAACTACAGTATAATGGTATGTAGTATGTTCAGGCTTTTATAACTACAGTATAATGGTATGTAGTATGTTCGGGCTTTTATAACTACAGTATAATGGTATGTAGTATGTTCGGGCTTTTATAACTACAGTATAATGGTATGTAGTATGTTCGGGCTTTTATAACTACAGTATAATGGTATGTAGTATGTTCAGGCTTTTATAACTACAGTATAGTGGTATGTAGTATGTTCGGGCTTTTATAACTACAGTATAGTGGTATGTAGTATGTTCAGGCTTTTATAACTACAGTATAATGGTATGTAGTATGTTCAGGCATTTATAACTACAGTATAATGGTATGTAGCATGTTCAGGCTTTTATAACTACAGTATAACGGTATGTAGTATGTTCAGGCTTTTATAACTACAGTATAGTGGTATGTAGTATGTTCAGGCTTTTATAACTACAGTATAGTGGTATGTAGTATGTTCAGGCTTTTATAACTACAGTATAATGGTATGTAGTATGTTCAGGCTTTTATAACTACAGTATAATGGTATGTAGTATGTTCAGGCTTTTATAACTACAGTATAATGGTATGTAGTATGTTCAGGCTTTTATAACTACAGTATAATGGTATGTAGTATGTTCGGGCTTTTATAACTACAGTATAATGGTATGTAGTATGTTCGGGCTTTTATAACTACAGTATAGTGGTATGTAGTATGTTCGGGCTTTTATAACTACAGTATAGTGGTATGTAGTATGTTCGGGCTTTTATAACTACAGTATAATGGTATGTAGTATGTTCAGGCATTTATAACTACAGTATAATGGTATGTAGCATGTTCAGGCTTTTATAACTACAGTATAACGGTATGTAGTATGTTCAGGCTTTTATAACTACAGTATAGTGGTATGTAGAATGTTCAGGCTGAACAACGTGTGACCTAAGCACATGATTTATAACTACATTATATCCGGGTCTGTTTTATTTGTAGATACAATAAATGCAGTAAAATGATCCGTATTTTTTTTTTGTCTGTCTTTGTTGACTTGAAGCTATTGAATGCATTCTTACATTTTATCGTTAGTAGTTCGTGAAATATGTTTTTGAATTCAAATTGTGTTATCAAGTAATGAATGACATTATATACCAATGGTTATAGACAGAATGCAACATTCTCATTCTGATATCAAGCTATGGAGAGTGACTTTTTCATAAGGCCTATTAATGCCCGCTGAAAATAAATTCAGAGATGACAAAATCGTTAGAAGGTCGAATTTATATAGTTAAGAAATCAATGAAAACTCCTTCGAAACATACCTGTAATTGACATCGTAGCTATGTTTGAGTAAAAAAATTATAAATATTTTTGTCATTAAATGATGTCAGTGAAATTTACTACAGAGAGCATATGAGTGTTGTCCATGTTAAAAACTTTAAAAATCCGAGAAAAAAAAGGATATACCAAGCCGTACATAAAGCAAATATCAACGTTGTTGACTAATAGTTTTAAATTCAATCAAGTCTTGCTGGTTTATGTGCATAGATCAAATATAATTATGATAGCTGTCAAATGATTTAAAGAAACATTTAAAAACGGGTCCTATTGTGAATTATAAATTACGAAATCGACATAATTGGTTTCAAATAGTATGAATACTGGGTCTCAGTCGTGGCTATACAAGATCAATATCTCACGTATACGTAGGACTTGAATGGAGAGGTCTAGTATTTACTATCCTGCTGTGGGGTATTAAGGCTATTATTGGAGGGTTTTTTAGCAGCTCTTATTTCGTCATTATATGCGTGTTTCCTCATTACAGTGTTCATACCTAGTAACAACTTTACAAGCCGAGTGTGTAAAATACGATACTCTCCTTTTCAAAAGGAGATTGAGAGTAGTCTATTGTACACACCTGGCTTGTACACACCTGGCTTGTACACACCTGGCTTGTTCATTTGTGTTTTGAGTATTATCGCAAGTACAAAATGTATAATTTCGGCATTAACAAAAAAATTGCGTTACTAAATCGACAGGTGATTTCAAATGGGATTAAAACGTAAATATTAACGCAATATTTGCAGTGATCTCAGCTTGATACATATTAGTCAATAGGAGTTATCGCCCTTAGTGTTACTTGTAACGTGATATGCCAATGTGCATTGTGAGCTTCATTGTAAAGTATGTATTACAAACATGTTGTTGTTTTACGTCGATTGTTACAATATCGAGTGTCTGATTATGTTATACAATCATCAATGTAACATGTTTGTCTGTCTCTTCAGAGCAAGGGAGAACATGCATGTGGTGTTTTACACACAAGCGTTCTTATAAATATAACGATAACTCATTGATATTTCAAAGAAAAGAAAAGAAAAGTTTTAAAATCAATCATCCATAATCACGCTCACGTGAAATCACTATAAAAAAGGATAGGTTAGTACTTCAGTGAATCAATCAACCTGTGCTGTATGCGAGTAATCGTTCATCCGTAATAAAACAGCTTCATTATCTAGTGATAAATGACTGAGTTCTTATCATATTGGGCATTCTGTAAGCTACGGAAATAAATAGAGGATATATAACAGTGTCTTCTCCTTTTCTCACTCTTCTCACTCGTTTGGCTAATATTTTGATATATCACAATACTAGCCACACGAGTGAAATATGTTTGGTATAACTGAACATACTGTTAGATATTCTGTTTATCAAATTTTTGTAGCAAAATCTACAGTGGCAGCTTTTGATTTTCCAAAATGTCGTTTGTAAGCAGCGTTCTGACTGGTCAAATCAGAAAAAATCAATAGGAAAAATATCTCTTTTATAGAATGAACGATTTTCGATATTTCACTGTTAAAAATGTAATAACTTACTTATATATTATGGATGTATATATTTATCAAGGATTTATAAATTGTATGAACCTTAGGAAAACAAGAATAAACGTTTGTTTCTCTCGTATAATAGTGGCTGTTTACCGTTCTAGGTGATGTTTATATACTATACGTGTATTTGTTGTGGTATACATTATCCACGCTGTTGTTTCAGGTTTTCGGTGATTTGTTTTATAAATGTAACAGATGCATAAACCCGGCGTTAAAGGGCATGCTTATCGTGAGGTTTTTAAAGTATGAATTTAATATATAATGGTGTAAATGAACGACCATCTTTGCACAAAAAGTGTTTTTCGAAAATAGGAAAACTTGATCCAACTACATAAATGCAACTTCTGTTGTTTTTCCGAAATAAGCATTTGAACTCGTTCACTGCTGAAGACTCATTTGAACTCTTCCAAATCAATGGTTGAAGAAGTCTATTATGAAACTTCAAGAATGAATTAGTCAAACGCTTACCGTATTGATTCCTAAATCGTGCAAACTGTATTTGTATGACGTAATTACGAGATAGTGATGTCATTATAACGAGATAACTAAGTCGTAATTACGACATAAAAATGTTTACATCATGTGACACTAACCGGCTTCCGTAGTACCTGACCCTTCACAATAGTGAGAGAGAGAAATCGATACTGTAGTGGGAGTATAACTGACTTAATCTCGATATAATACGAGTAATTATTCATTTCTTTACAAAAGAATTTTAAATGTAGTCTCTAGAGCTATATTTAATCCAAATCGGTCGTTTTTATATAAATATATGCTCGATTTGAAGAGAAATACATGTAGCTTTCAGACTCTAAATGTGTAAATATTAAGCTTAAAGGCCCAATATACGTAACTTCAGGAAATTTTTTGTGATTTTGAAAAAACATCCAGTTGATAACCATGCAAAAATTAGCCTAAGACGAAGTAAACCTGAGCGGAAGCTAACAAGAAACTCTTGACAGAAAAATCAAAAGAAATGAAAATAAAACAGGTTGGACCCAGTTCAAAATAGGCGCGTGTTTACAAGTACCGAGTTTCAACTACTGCTGTACCGGTAACCGCGTAAGAATTCATTTTGAATATTGTTCATATCAGTTAATTTAAACTTAAATCTATAAATATAAAAAGTTATTAGGCTTGATTTTCGCTTCAAGTTTTGCCGAAAGCTTCGTATCTTTGGGCTTTAAACTCACGCATGACCAGTTACCAAGGTGAGTAATTATTTATTACATAACAACAGGGCATGTGCGGTTAAACAGGTCCACGTGTATATATTAATGTAGATGTATAAGAGTAAAAGGAAAGTCTAACGAGCGGAGATTCCTCGCGTAAGCATATCTGCTTAGTTAGTGTGTCTGTATTTAACATTGGTTTTAAATAAATATATTCATCCGTGTATTGATTTTAGTGTTTCCTTCTCTACTCTTAAATGTAAATTATTTTATTTGAAATGTGTTTATCTATAATCATGGATTTCCAAACCAGGCTTTTTTTTTGTATGCGATTTAATAAACTTGGGAATCACTATAGCGAATCGTCAAAATACAGCAAGATATGAATAAAAGAAGGATTAACATGGCGCGCACAATTGCGTTGTTATTACAAATTTCGGGGTGACAGGGCACTAAAAAGCTTAGAGAATACAGAAGAGTCAAAAAAACGATATTTTAAACTCAAAATTGATTAAACTACGGGCACTGTGATTTATATTTTACAAACTTTTAATTACATAAACACACAATGTTTATATACATGAGCTGCATGAAACTTACTATTTTATTTTTAATCTATGCTTATATATTTTCGAAGGAAAACCGTTGTCCTTATCCCAACAGATGTATACACCTTGTTTGAAATTAATCTTTTAACGATGAAAACAATGTAACAATAATCCCTTAATAATGTTGTAATAACGTGGCCTTTATTACGTCATAGAAAAACAACCATTCGTCCGTGGTCACTGAAATGTATGCAAAGTATAAGGGATCTATTTATTTATGTTGAAGCATAATGCTAATTATTATGTCTACATGTATATTGTTATTGATTAAGATATTTCTTTTAGGTCAAGCTGGTAAAGATCGATAGTGTCGTGTAAATCCTATTGCCCATTTGAGAGTCGTTTGTGTGTATGTGATACTGTGTTGGAAAGTTTGGGCTAGATACTACAAATAAGTCATTTCGAAATAAATTATAAAGATTTACAAATAATCGTAACGCTATGAAATTGACATACAATGAGAAAGATATTAATTAAACAAAATCTTGGCTGAACTTAATCGTTTTTTAGGATATATATGGAGGAGATCATCACATAAACCGACACAAAAACTACGTAGAAAGTTCAAATTACATCCGGTATGACGTAATCACCACTCGAGTGTGTCCCGGGATGAAGTATTGTGTTGATGTGGACGTAGTGTTAGACGAATGTAGGCCAGCCACACTCATGTGTAAAGACCAAAGTACTTAAACCTCCATCTTTCTCTTTTCGAGTTTGAACCAGTTACTGATGGATGTCTATATACTACCTACATAAAGCGATTACTGAGGAGTACGTATACCTAAACGAAAATCCTGGTGGATAACTGGATTGTGAGACAGTGTATATTATCTATGAGCAGGTTTGTAATGTTTATATACCGTAATATATATACCATAGTTCACCCCAAATCTTGCCAGTGTTAAGTTAACGTATTGTAAAATGATTTATCAACACGATAGATTCCCCATATGGTTAAGAGTATATGTTATACTTGTTCTCATCAATAGGGAGCTACATCATAAATAGATCTACAATAGCTTTACCTTGATTTTATTACAGGCCTGTCTTTATCAATATACATCTAAACAGGTGTATTGTCGGTATGTTGTAATTCTCTAATGTGTATTATAACATGTGTTAATTAAATCCCGCCCGTGATATTTACTTAAGATTTCGTTAGTGAAGTAACTGTTTGTAGGAACACATTTTAAAAACAGTAATGGACAATATGTTAGTGTTATATCTTAAAATAAACGTCCATCTCGTTCATTTTTCATTGAGTAAATAGATAATTTAGAAAAATATGATAATAGTTGCTCTCTCGAAATTTGTGCATTTACATTAGCCTAATGATGAGATGAATGTAGATTATATATTTTAACAAAAAATAAGATTGACTTATTACACCTAGGTAGATACAATTACATAACAACTTTCCAAGTGTTTATAGAGGAATGTCCATAGACAGGTGTGTGACAGTCTTGTGTGTGTGTGTGTGTGTGTGTGTGTGTGTGTGCAACGGCAATTGATTCTTTCACCTTTAGCAGAGTTATGTGCTTAGACAGTTTAACATTTCACTGGATATCAAGATCCGGTAGGGTGTAGGGTATGGAGGTATCCCATTCAGGTTCTAGCGTATGCTCGATTTCATGTTTATTTGATATGTAATGTTTCTGACACATGTCCATGTATATTGTGACATGTGATAATGAATTAGACAAACAACATTGAAATTAAAATGAAAATATAGCATCGTGAAATGTGTATCTCAGGTTTCCATTACATGTATATTGCTATATGAACTTCATTGATTTTCGCTTGTATTTATGTCTATTTATCATGACTACATAGTTTCAAATGAATATAAGATATGTGCTTCTATGTATCCTGTTTATTTATCATGAATAGGTGTCAATTTAAATGCTATTTTTCATACTAAAATATCATATTTTCAAAAAATTTGTCTGTCGTACATACAATATATTTAATAATGTACACAGCAAAACGCTTATGTTTATTTACATTTTGATATCTTTAAAAGTCAAGACAGAAATAGTGTTTGTCTCTTTATTTTAGGTCAGTTGATAATGCACCACGACCAAAAGGACGTCCTCAGAAAGAACCATGTAGCTCTGGTAGATGAGGTAGACCCCAATGATCTGTTCGACCAGTTGCAACAAGATGGAGTTTTCACTGAAAGTGATCACGAGCTTATCAACACGGGTAAAACCCGGAGGGAACGATGTCAAAAATTACTTGGAATTCTTCCCACTCGTGGCCCGGTTGCATATGTTTCCTTCAAGAATGCGTTAAAACAAAGCTATTCACATCTTGAAAAATTGTTACTCGACGAAACAGGAAATACAAGGAATATCAATGACTTTGCTGATATAAACACCAGCAGTAGTTCAGTCACGACGGGAACTCATTATAACATATGTTTGAAATGTCAGCCTTATATTCCTTCTTACATTGCTGACCAAAGATTGAGGAGAGCAATACTTCAAAATTGTTGCCTGATATATCAAAATGTAGAAGCAAATGACTTACTAGATTTGCTCTATCAGGAGTCTATTCTAGAAGGCAATGACTGTGAATGCATAAAATCCGAGAAAACCCGAAGAGACAGATGCATTGCCCTAATAAGGAAACTATCAAAATGCCATGAACATAACATTTTTTATTTCTTCATTGAGTCCCTGCGACGAAAGTATGGTTACATAGCCAACAAGCTAGCAGAAACAAATCAAGAGGATTTGGAAGGGTATGGTCATTCTGGAAAAGCCGTCCTCGATGGAAGATGTTCATATCCCATTCTCCGTGAAGTGATGCGTATGGGTCTGCAAGTCAATAAAGCGGTACTATCTACGACAACTCTTCCCATCCCTAAAGTCGATACTTACTTCCTGACAAATTTAAGTGAAAAACGTTATTGCAATATTGACAAATTGGAGTCTATGGCAACATCTGACTTCGATCAATTTACAGCTGGTGTTCGATGTTATAAGAAAACAGAATCTCACACAAAATTTAATGCTTCGAAAGACAAAGATTTGGACCAAATGCTTTCGGATACCTCTGAAGAGGACAATATGGAAAATGTGGTGTGTCGAACGCAGATCACCGGGATTAAACACAAAAGACCAGAAATCACCGAATACTTACCATTTCCTACGAGGCATTATCAGAGTCTGTCACAATTACACGAGCCGCGTAGTAAAGGTCAGGAGGTCATCTTCAACTCCCTAAGTACCCTGGTCAACCAAGGACAATATAAACATTTCGAGGCGTGCGCTGCGGATATCCGCGAAAGGCAAGGCAATGACAGAGACGTTATGTGTATTCTCGACTATTTGTTCGCCAGTAGGTTTTTACATGCCGCCGATGTTGAAACTGCAAAAAGATATGTAAAGTCTGGGCTTCAACAAGCACAAAAAACAAATTATCCTAAATATTTTACTCTAGAACTGTTAACTTCTCAAACACGGATGTTAAGTATAAAGAAAAAGTTTGAAAAGCTACAGACGACATTGGATTACGCCAAAATGCTAATCGAGACCGATCCTATGTGTTGTACAGGGCGAGCCGCCGGCTGGCTGTACATGAACGACGTCAAACATATCATGGTCCAAATGTCAATGTTAAATGCCAACAGATCAAACTATCCTTCAGTTTACGAACATCTTCACAAACAGGCAAAGGAAAGCTGCCAGAAATCATTGGATCATTTCAAAAGAGAAACAGGGAACGATGGACCTTTCGGATTCGGATTCGCTTTGTGCCGACTGATCATATTGCTACTTCGGTGTGGAGACAGGGGTCTTTATAGAATCAGTGTGCCTCCTAGTCACGAGGAAATTGAACTTGCTGGAAGGTATCTGCACCAACTCGAAGACTCGGATGTTCCAATTACCACGTTTTTAAAAGTTCCGTTCCTTCTAGCAAAGAGCGACTATCATTACCGCCGCAATAACCTTCGCAGGGCACTAGAATACGCTGAGGAGGCATTTGTTCTCATAACAAACAAAAGTATTTTAGAGTTTAAAGAGCAGGCTCAAAATCGCGTACATTTACTCCGTACAAAAATAGATGCGGAAATGCAGTATGGGGAATTGTCAATATGGAAGCCCGATTCTGATGATGGAATGAACAACTCTTGAAAAGTGTTTTATAAGGATATCGTTCATTAATATTTCCACTGTTCATTGAACACGTTCATGGAACAGTTCCTGGATAAACCAATCAAACAAAATGACTACTACAGCTGGTTAGGTCTAAATCGAACTAGGCCTATCGAGAACTTATCCTGACCCGATTTGTTAGATATGTACCCTTTTCAACATATATGATGCTGTGAAACAAAGCTCATTTAAAGAATTTTCCAAGATGTGCTACCACGTAACATGGAATATGTTTGAATGGAATCGTTTTCCATAACATCATACTTGCTGAAAAATACTTTTTGATACGTGTCATTTTCAAAGTGTCATATATTTTTCTTTATGGTTACATTTGATATGAACGATGCGATATATATTCCGTCCGTAAAATGCTCACATCACACTGATTATTTGAGATTTACAGCTCATAGTAGAATTTTGACTTCCATTACATGTTTTTTCCACATTTATACACGTTGTAATACAGAAAGTCTTGCATATTTCCCCACAGACTATACGATTTTTGACATTGAAAAAATTGACATACAAATATACAAAATGCAAATATCGATCATAAGGTGTTTATAGTTTAAAACATTATCATAAGCGGTGATGTTTTATTGGCCCTGTGTTAGTATTATAACAATATAATCTAATAATATACGTTTTATGTTCTTTATATATACATTTTTATTGGTGCTACGGTGACGTCAACAAAACGTCTGTTGACTGTAAGATTAAATAATCAATACAAACTTTGAGTAAACAAACATCGAAATTATGCTATGTTTTCAATGAATATAATTTCTTTTGTTTGAGCGAGCGAGAGAATTAGAACGAAATGATTTTCTACTGTCGGAGAGCAAATCACTAGGCGAAGCTTGTCGCTGTCTGTGGTGCACATGATTTTAAAGTGTTAAGTCATTCAGGCGACCACGTACGAGACGGCAATATCTATGATTTACATCAGAGATGGTTGTCGTGTTCACAGGAATGGGCGTATTAGATTAATATACATATATACGGCTACGTATTCGGGAACATGGTTTAAGTGATAATGTGTTATAAGGCTTTGAGGCTGTTTTTCTTGTGGCCCGGTCAAACTGAAGTGAGATGTTTGTGCTTTTTGTAATATTATTGCACAAATGTATATTACACGAGAAGATAACAGCGCTTTGTTTTAGGTATTTGCCGCGTTTGAATGATATTGCACACAGTTTGTGTTAGTAAGTAGTCATCATATCGCATTTTCAAGAAAGAATCTTCCAGTTTGTGCGCTTCTTCCTTGTGAGTTAAAGTCTGTACTCTGCCATTAAGATATTCAATATGCATAGCTCTTCAGAATTAAGAAACATATACAACATTGGATGTTGAATATATGATATCATCTTAAAAATAAGATAACCTGTATCATAATTATATGTATGAGAATATAAGATAGGCAAATTAATCACTGTGGATGTCACAGACAACCTTACAAATTGTATTGAAATAATTCCAATTCTCATCAATTCAGTTACTATAGTTAAGAAAATATTGCCTGGATTGAGGACAATCGACTCGTCATGCAAGTCTTTCATGAATGTAGAATACGTCAATATTGTATGTAAATTGTTATACTACAAAACAATTCCGTCTTTTCCGTCTACATGTACCGCTATGTTATTTAGTGAGATTTGTTTCAAAATAAAGACCCTTAAACCACTGCATATCATCTACATCTCTTTGTTTGCTTGAGTGATAAAGAACCGAAGACACAAACACAGTATCCAAAGGATCGATGTTTCTCTGACGGAAGATCTAGGTCCAGAGGATACCTATGATAAATTAAAAGAGGATTACTTACTCACGGACACTGATTGTGGACGCTTAAATACTGGGGTAACCAGAAAAGACCATTGTCGAATAAATAGAGGTTACACAACGAGTTGTTGTTGGATATAGTATTAATTACACCCCAGTTAATTAATATGATATGCGCAAAACGTATCATCTCGTATTCATGTATATTCCCGCCAAATGGTGACGACGTCTGTTTTTGCTTGCAAAATGATTGCGTGTTTGTTCAGATCCAGTCAGAATTTATCATTAGAGTGTTTCAGGTTTCGACCTTGCATCCTGAATGTATTGTCAACCAGGGATTGAGGGCTTCAATAACAAACAACTGATGTTTAACAATACAAAATGCATAAGCAAATGATTTATAAAGGTATTTCTGCCAGACGTGTATACTAGAGGAAACATCAAATCAGGAAACACGCAAAAAGAACAAATGTGTTGCGCTGATCAGAAAGTAATCTCAGTGTCAAAATTGAGTATTTTTGCTGATTTCGTGCAATCGCTTTAACAGCAACGTAAGCATAGTCAACAGGCGACAAGGAGCTATCCAGAATAGTATAATAGGTAGTGAGAGAGAGTCGTATCCCATTCTAACGAACTGATTTTCAGGGGCTCAGAAACGAGAACAGTGACGATACCGTCATCTCAGAGTAAATATTGCACCCTAGGATGGGATAAAGGCACATATGATTGTGTTGAATGTTACGGCATGGACTTCGTGGGAACAAATCAAACGTCAATTCAGGTTCGATATCGACAAGTGTAATCTCTATTCGCGGTATCATCTTTCATTAGCGTGGTTGATCAGCTATGGAATACATTCATTGTGGTGCATAAAATTGTCAAGTAATATTTACAGCCTTACGATTGTGCAGTAAAGCTCAATAGGATATATTTAACAGTGTAACAGGAGCGTGCCGGGCCCAGTTTGTAGGGTTACAAACTGCACCCGACTCGCTACCTTCAGCTACCCAGGTGCGATGGGTATATGCTTGTTTCGTTGGTGGAGAAAATACTCGACTATGGATGTAGAATTAACAAAGTGTTTATTATACAACAAATAGATACGAAGGACACAATAACAAATAATAACAGTGACATTTACAACATCCTAGACCCCCACAGACACACCCCAACTAACCCTAACAGCCTAACATTTCCTACCCGAATATTTCCTACACGTAGCTACATAAACTTACACAAACCACCTACCCCTAACTCCTATCCCGCCCCATATACCTGACTAACTCTAAAGTAATACCTTAACAACTACAGTCGCACAGGAACTCATTCCTTTGACTGCCCTGCAAAGAACGTAACACTCCACTATATACACTATATTGACAATACAAACCGACAGACCAATGAAAATACAGTATTGACGCTGACACGGGGACAGGCACAGACAGCAAAGCATGGAGTTACAGACAGGTAAACTGACAACACTTAGCGCAGGACAGGTACACGTGGACAAGACACAACAACAACAGAGGTCGGGTGACACCAGTGCACCCTGACCTAAAACTAGCCCATGAAAAAAAAATCAGAGAATACCAAAGCGTCAACAAAACGATCTTCATATCACACGAAGATACAGAATATTTCTCGATGAGATCAAGATGGCGACCATAAAACTTGCCCATAGTCTTCATCAACCTGCATCTCTCGAATCCTTGTGCCGTAAGATTGTTCATCAGCAGCTGACATCTATCACGGAAATCTCGATTTTCAGAGCAAGCCCTATAATAACAATCAACTGCGACATGTAAACACCATAAGATGGAAATGCAGGGATGTTACTATCAAAACAGGGAAAGTTCATGATAGGATAATCGCAATCGTCATGTTTATCATACAGCTTAGTAGTAAGCTGTCCGTGTTGGTCATTGTGAGTGAAAATACATTCATTAAGCAAGCCCGACAAGAAATCATTTTGATGTTGTATTGTAAAGCTAAAATGAAAACTGAATAAGCAATTGAAATTTAGTTTATGGTATTAACCTTGCCGTCAAAATTATAGAGACGGCACCCGAAAGATACCCTCTACTCAAACATTATCTAAGCCACTTCGTGTGCGATTTCGTGCTACTTATGTGAAGTACCTACCTCACCTCTGTTCTTTAAGGAAACTATGAACAGGTGTGTTTTAAGATGTCGCCAAACACCTCGTGATATGATCAATATTTATATAATCTTAAGTACATAGTATTCACAATATGTCATACAGTTGACTACATAGACTCGTAACAACAGCTGTACTTGTTGTACTCCTAACTTTGTTCTACTTCGCGTGGACAGTGTCTTATAACGATATCATTATAAGACCGATGTTTCAGCGTAAGGCTTACTTACTTCATTTTACAAGAATGCCCGTGATATCCAGGTGAAGGAATGCTCACCTGTATTTCTATATTTAAACGTTTTAAGCAAAAGTTGCCATAGCTTGAACATACTAAACACTTTTTTTCTTATTATTATAAGCCCTCATATAACTTAACGTGATTTCAAAGGCAAGTATAGAGACCTTCTCGGAAGACAACCGGTATTCTGGGTAAAGTTTGTAAGGTACATGTGCAGTGGGTTGCCTGTTTACTTCTCAGTAATCCAATGGGAGTGTTTGCTTTAGTCATAATCACGTATACAAAATGTTCCTGTCCTGAACTTAGATTTGACCTAGAGCCGGTCACGTGGTACCTTACATACAAGTGTGTCGCCGATTACCTTCCTGGTGACAGCCGGACGTACGATTACGACTTGTTGTCTTGTCTCGCATTGTTAGCTTTATTAAAATATCGCAAATTTTCTTCCTTTTCCTTGAATCTTAAAAAACATGCCAGGCTCGATTAGCGACATAAATTCTTTTACAAATTTGCCTGACTTTATTTCCATTCTCAGTGACATTTCCACTTTTAGAAAAAAAACCCATTAAACTTTCGATTAAGAAGTGTTTTCTGAACCGAACTAGTTTGTTAGGATAACTAGTTTTTTTAGAATCCGATAACCCGCTCAGAGACAGTAAACATTGTTTAGGTATTTGCATAGAAGTGAGATATAACGGGAACTCTTTCTTTTTTTTTATACCAAAATAACATTTTGAAAATTTTCAAGCTAAGTGTGCAAAAAAAGAGATAGAAAAGTTTGTGATAAACTACTGCAATATCGAAACGAGACCTCCACTAAATAGACTCAAGTGTACTTATCAGGTGTAAAAAAATAAAAATTATCTTTTAAAGCATGTCAACTACAAATGCGATCGTTTTGGTTTATTGTTTAATATTAACGCAATGCATGCATTTGTGCCGCGGTTGCCGAGTGGGTAAGGTGTCCGGACATTCTACTACTACATGCAGTAACTTCCCTGTTTCTCCAACCTATGGTGTACACATGTCACAGTTGATTCGTTATTCAAGTGCTTGCTTTAGATATCGAGATTTTTCGTGATAGATGTCGGCTGCTGACAAACAAATATATAATAACAAGGGGGACTTTTTAATATGCTCATTAGTATGTTTACTTGTTGATGACTCGGTTCTCACTTAGGACGTGAAATTTACTTAGATTTTACCAGTATTTACATTGAGGTGTTGTCGATCAAGCAGAAGACACTTTCTTATACGGAAAATATGGTCTTTTCCTCCTGTACTTTTACAAGGATATCCATGTTAATATGACCCTTGTTCATATTTTGCCCCTATTTTGAAGTGTGGATAACAGTTTCATTGCCGCTTCGGTATTCTCTGATTTCTTTCTGAAGACATTAGTATGCTTTTTCATCGGGATAAAACTGTTTTACAGACTGCGTTGTGATGATGCTAGTATTTTTAATAACAATGCTTTTATGATAGTATGGGTATTGGACCTTTCTCAGGAATCTAAAATAATCTTCCTTGACTATCTGGTATTTTTGTTCAGAAAATAAAACCTTTCAAAAAACACCAGAGAATACCAAAGACCGACAACAATGCAATTTTCTACCACAATACCCTGTGTTATTCCACTCTCAGACCATTGTATAAACGTGCTGACTGTTGGATAAAATATACCACTAGTGGAATATGACCTTCCGGACTTTTGATTGGTTGAAAAGTTGAACTTTTACCGGAAATCACGAGGTTCAATGCAACGTGCTGATTGTTGGCGTCGTCATCGATTGTTGACGTCGTCACAATTTGGCGGGAACATATACTAGATGATGTGTTTTTGCGCAAATATCATCCGCGACTCACAGAAAACAACACTGACGCTGCGACTTAATAGTATTGTAGTAGAAACAGGTCACACGACTCGTGGTTTTTGGATATGGAATTTATTTCACTCTCGTTAATTTTTTTTTAAGTTAAAAAGATTTTTGTAACTTTTAAAAAATAATTAACTCAAGTGAAATAAAATCCATATCCAACAACCACTCGTTGTGTAACCTCTATATCCCTACTCATGAAATATGAACTGAAATATGAACAAAGGAAAGATTCACATGGAAACCTGAGAAATAAAACGTACCAGAGAGTAAGTGTTCCGGAAGGGTAAGCGCCCTCTTCTTCATTGACGTTATATCAAATCATAACAGGCTGGAATACCATTATTGAATATAAACCGTAACGTTCAACCTCACAACATACAGTAATATAGATATTTCTCAATATGACCAAGATGGTGACCATAAAAAGTGCCAAGTCTTCAACCCTGAGAGATTCAATGGCTTCTACACATTTAATACCTTAGACCTATAAGTCTTTACTGCATCAAGTTTTTCTGTCTAAATCTTGTACATGCAGATACTAATTACCTTTTGGCATCCAAAATCAGGCTTGACAGAACAAGTGCTTGTAAAAATATATAAAAAGATGACATTGTCCACGTGTATCACTGCTTTTGAAGCAGAGTGGAAAATAGGCTATCGATATGCTATCGGATAATAACACAATTTCCAACTGATTCATCAAGTGATATTTACCTTTGCGAAGTGTTAATCAATAACAAATATTTTTTTTTTCTTTTAAAAATGCTACCTGTTCAATAATAGCTGATAGGTAGATAGGTTTTTGAATTAAATGAGGTATGCATTTAGAGCATTTGGTAGACTATTACTCCTAACACTTGCATTAACCCCCTAACCATTAGCCTAAATGCAAAAGACATTGGAGGTTGAATCAATTCAAGGATTTTGCAATGTGATCATTTGATTTCATTATGCGATCACTACATTTCAAAATCAGGGACCTTGATTAAATTTCATGTTAACGATAAGCGCTTAGAGTAATTTTACAAATTATATAGAGCGCTTTAAAAATATTGCATATTATTATTATTATTTATTAGGTTTGTTTTTCTTCGTCAGCTTCAAACATACCTTTACCTTAATCATGTCTACAGTGGTGAACGCCTTAACATAATGGTTTGATGTCCTGACGCTGTTGTATCTAAACAAACGTACCTTGTGTGCTAATATTATGCTTATATATGATGTGTCCTCCTGTCTTGATTATATTGTGTTCAATTTGGTCTTTTCGGAAGAATCTCAATTTATTTCCCTAAAAAGTATAAACGTTGTGACTTTTTCTCATTCAATTAACTTTGACAAAATATTTTGTATAGCGTTCCTAGAGTTGTCTCCCCTCTCCCAGTGTATCGCTACTATACATGCAACAATAAATTGTCCTCGTTAAGTATTCATGACAACCAGTCATCTTTGTTAGTTGATAAGATTTGCTCATCTTTATTTCATATCTGAATGCATTAATAAACGTGTTAGAATAAATCGTCCTTTTGTTACAAGGAGTCAGATAAATAGCTAACCATGCTGTGTTTTAATATCGTCAAACAACTTTAAATCACGACATCAGATGACCCATCAATTTCAAAGTCACAAACAGAAATTCCCCTGTAAAAAAATCATTATGTTTTCAAATTATCTCGGTGTATTCTCAAATTCTACTGTAGCAGCTTTGTAGTCACTTCGGCCTTGTATTTCAAATTTGTGCCACCGACAATGTTTTCCTAAATGGCAGTAAATGTCATTGAAAGTCAATTGTGGTTGTTATAACAAAGAGAGGATTAATAAATAAATAAAATGCTGCATTGCTGATATTCCACCATCATATACTGTTTAGTTGCTGATATTCCACCATCATGTACTATTTAGTTGCTGATATTCCATCATCATTTACTGTTAAGTTGCTGATATTCCATCATCATGTACTGTTTAGTTGCTGATATTCCATCATCATATACTGTTTAGTTGCTGATATTCCACCATCATATACTGTTTAGTTGCTGATATTCCACCATCATGTACTGTTTAGTTGCTGATTTCCCATCATCATATACTATTTAGTCGCTTATATTCCATCATCATGTACTGTTTAGTTGCTGATATTCCACCATCATATACTGTTTAGTTGCTGATATTCCACCATCATGTACTGTTTAGTTGCTGATATTCCACCATCATGTACTGTTTAGTTGCTGATATTCCACCATCATGTACTGTTTAGTTGCTGATATTCCACCATCATATACTGTTTAGTTGCTGATATTCCATCATCATATACTGTTTAGTTGCTGATTTCCCATCATCATATACTGTTTAGTTGCTGATATTCCATCATCATATACTGTTTAGTTGCTGATATTCTATCACCATATACTGTTTAGTTGCTGATATTCCACCATCATGTACTATTTAGTTGCTGATATTCCATCATCATTTACTGTTAAGTTGCTGATATTCCATCATCATGTACTGTTTAGTTGCTGATATTCCATCATCATATACTGTTTAGTTGCTGATATTCCACCATCATATACTGTTTAGTTGCTGATATTCCACCATCATGTAGTGTTTAGTTGCTGATTTCCCATCATCATATACTATTTAGTTACTGATATTCCACCATCATGTACTGTTTAGTTACATATTATCCATCATCATATACTGTTTAGTTGCTGATTTCCCATCATCATATACTGTTTAGTTGCTGATATTCCATCATTCTGTACTGTTTAGTTGCTGATATTCTACCATCATGTACTGTTAAGTTGCTGATATTCCATCATCATGTACTATTTAGTTGCTGATTTCTCATCATCATGTACTGTCAAGTTGCTGATATTCCACCATCATATACTGTTTAGTTGCTGATATTCCACCATCATGTACTGTTAGTTGCTGATATTCCATCATCATGTACTATTTATTTGCTGATATTCCATCATTATATACTGTTAAGTTGCTGATTTCCCATCATCATATACTGTTTAGTTGCTGATATTCCATCATCATATACTGTTTAGTTGCTGATATTCCATCATCATATACTGTTTAGTTGCTGATATTCTATCATCATATACTGTTTAGTTGCTAATATTTGCAATGGCTTTATTTCTTTATTTATTGACGTGCGAAATCAAAACCCTTGCGAATCAGTTCCAGATAGAAAACTTGCTGATTTCCCACCATCATATACTGTTTAGTTGCTGATATTCCACCATCATGTACTGTTTAGTTGCTAATATTCCACCATCATATAATGTATAGTTGCTGATATTCCACCATCATGTACTGTTTAGTTGCTGATATTCCACCAACATATACTGTTTAGTTGCTGATATTCCATCATCATATACTGTTTAGTTGCTGATTTCCCACCATCATATACTGTTTAGTTGCTGATATTCCACCATCATGTGCTGTTTAGTTGCTAATATTCCACCATCATATACTGTTTAGTTGCTGATATTCCACCATCATGTACTGTTTAGTTGCTGATATTCCATCATTATATACTGTTTAGTTGCTGATATTCCACAATCATGTACTGTTTAGTTGCTGATATTCCATCATCATGTACTGTTTAGTTGCTGATATTCCACCATCATGTTCTGTTTAATTACTGATATTTCACCATCATGTACTGTTTAGTTACTGATATTCTATCATCATATTCTGTTTAGTTGCTGATATTCCATCATCATGTACTGTTTAGTTGCTGATATTCCATCATCATGTACTATTTAGTTACTGATATTCCACCATCATGTACTGTTTAGTTGCTGATATTCCATCATCATGTACTATTTAGTTGCTGATATTCCATCATCATGTACTGTTTAGTTGCTGATATTCCATCATCATGTACTATTTAGTTACATATTATCCATCATCATATACTGTTTAGTTGCTGATTTCCCATCATTATATACTGTTTAGTTGCTGATATTCCATCATCATGTACTGTTTAGTTGCTGATATTCCACCACCATGTACTGTTAAGTTGCTGATATTCCATCATAATGTACTGTTTAGTTGCTGATTTCATATCATCATGTACTGTTAAGTTGCTGATATTCCACCATCATATACTGTTTAGTTGCTGATTTTCCATCATCATGTACTGTTTAGTTGCTGATATTCCACCATCATTTACTGTTTAGTTGCTGATTTATCATCATCATGTACTGTTAAGTTGCTGATATTCAAAATGGTTTTATTTCTTTATTTATTGACGTGCGAAATCAAAACCCTCGCGAATCAGTTCCAGATAGAAAACTTTGCACCCGCAAAATTTAACAACTATACAGTATACAATTTTTCATTGAAATAAAAATAGTGATATATTTTCTCTCTGTGTTTTTCTGAAATAAAACAAATTTTAGCATATTTGACGATACCAAACTTGATAAAATAACTTTTGACATGGAAAACACACACTTATAAACGCTTTCAATATCAGACAAACATGGTTTATTATTTAGCATTCGGTATTTTGATATCAATAACTTTTATAAGTATCAATGGTCGGAACAAACAATAAGCGAGCATCACATTCATAGTATCCTAAAACCATAAAATATCTACTGCCGTGCAGCTTTGTGGTCAATTAGTCTCTCGTATACTCTCAGTAACCTTGGACCTTTTGTATATCCTAATTTGACCTCCCCGTGTCCCGACCTCCATTCACAGGGCCAATGGGTACAGAACGGTTAATTTGCCCCTATAGTGAAATACATATGTTGGTAGTGAGACAGGAAGTCTCATTATAAAGTACAATGTACTGAAATATATACACCGTTTATCCGACGTTTGACTTCGAGGAGGTTTGAAAATGGAGAAGTTTTCAAACAAACACTCGACCCAACAATCTGCTTTGATATGGATAAATGCGGCTTGTTTTTCGTCTTGAAACGTTCTCAAATAAATGTGTACGAATTGTCATACGTTTAGGGAGGTGTCATATTATTTGAAATATATATATGATTCTAACGAAGGTAAGCTACACTCTATGGTAAGATTTTGAGACCGTCTTTTTATAATTCGGCTTCAGAATTGATCCCTTCCTTTTCGTGACCTATTCCATGACCACTATATTGCATGGAATGATATTTCATGGCTTAGTATCGGGCAGCAGTGCTTGATATGCATTCCGTCTAGCTATTGCCGTTTTTATTAGGGTCATATGAACACATGCTTCATAGAATGTGTGTTGCATACCTTATTTTAAGTTTTTGTAACTATCAAATTGTTCCTGAACTCCATTTAGTAAATATCTTTAACGGTTCATTTAAGGACATTCTTAGACAAACTTTGAAAATTATAGAGGAAAATTGTTTGCTAATGGTGTACATTGTTGACCAATCATGTTAGTGAAAAAGAATACAAATTAGGGTTGCTTTGAATGGCCCCCATAACAAACTGATTGTTTCATGAAATGGTGATTCACGATAGTTTAGATTCTCATCTATATGTGATAATAAAATAGGTGTTACTGGTCAAGTTTGAATGTTGTTATTTTTCTCTTGTCACGTGACTAATGACGTATGATCTTTATCGTAGTTAGTGGAGGGTCTGTGGCTACTACTGCTTTTCCTATCTATTGCTATCTGTGTTTGTAATTGAATAATCTGACGGGATCAAGTATCTGGCCACATGCTCTATCCGTTTTGTCTTATAATCCGCGTAGAGACACTGCAATGGCGGACGGCAATAAAACTGTCGTACATCAGACACAACCCCATCACAGCCGTCTACTTCCGCCGGCGATTCACCGCCTAGACTCCTGCGCCATTGCTCTATAATTTCAATCAAAATTAAGATAAACTTAACAAAGGACTAAAATGTCAAAGGCGATGTATGTTACAAATGAATTGCGCTTCATAAAGTTAAGTATTTTATTTACGAAACTAATTAGAATTTCCTTTGAAACAGGTTTAGGCATGATTCACGTAAAGGCATTTACCAGAAACAAGATGATTGGCTTTCATAAAAACAAATCTGAGCAATTTTTTTAAAAAAGGTTCTAATTTTAAACAAAAAAAACCAAATATTTTCTTAAAGCAAAATACAACCTGACTAAACTTTATTTTAACATCAATCAAATGAAAGATAATATTTCTCAACAAATTAAAAATTATAGAAAAAGAAGAGGATGAGACAGTTCTCCAAATGGATCTTGAAAGCAAATAGTATATCATTTTAGAATAACAAAAACACGCACTTCTTACATGTAAGCAAAACGTAATCAACAGATACACGTATCACAAAGTCACCAGTCGGCATACTCTGACAAGTGTTGGCTCTGTGTAACATAAGACAATGGCTGATGGGGCAACACTGTCTTGAACAGATACAAGTATCACAAAGTCACCAGTCGGCATACTCTGACAAGTGTTGGCTCTGTGTAACATAAGACAATGGCTGATGGGGCAGCACTGTCTTAAACAGATACAAGTATCACAAAGTCACCAGTCGGCATACTCTGACAAGTGTTGGCTCTGTGTAACATAAGACAATGGCTGATGGGGCAGCACTGTCTTAAACAGATACAAGTATCACAAAGTCACCAGTCGTCATACTCTGACAAGTGTTGGCTCTGTGTAACATAAGACAATGGCTGATGGGGCAGCACTGTCTTAAACAGATACAAGTATCACAAAGTCACCAGTGGGCATACTCTGACAAGTGTTGGCTCTGTGTAACATGAGACAATGGCTGATGGGGCAACACTGTCTTAAACAACGCAAGTATCACAAAGTTACCAGTCGGCATACTCTGACAAGTGTTGGCTCTGTGTAACATAAGACAATGGCTGATGGGGCAGCACTGTCTTAAACAGATACAAGTATCACAAAGTTACCAGTCGTCATACTCTGACAAGTCTTGGCTCTGTGTAACATAAGACAATGGCTGATGGGGCAACACTGTCTTAAACAACGCAATTATAGCAAGAACAGTAAAGATGGTTTGTGTGTCACTTACTTCAGAAGTTATAAAAGGAAACATTTGTCGAGTTTGATTCATTGAATTAGTTAGTATTGATGTTGACTTTCCTTTTACTTCAGAGTTCTCACGTAGTCCTAACCTCCCCTTTTCTATGTATTCTCTCAATGGGGATGGTGATTTGCTACCCTTATAATAAATTCATATATATTTAACGACTTATACATTATGATGACGTTTAATATATTACATTAGGTATGATCACATGATCAAAGTCGGTCACATACACAGTATCCCCTAAGGCCTGTGTAACAGGTGGCGAACCGCCAATAGAAGCAGGTAAGGCTGTCACAGGGAAACACTAACCAGACACGCTCGTTACTCAACAGTGCCCTCGAAGGCCTCCTGCCGGATCTTCCTCCAATGGCCACACTCCCTTGCCGTCCCTGATACACAATAAAGAGAGTAAAGCCTGCCCGTCTCCCGTCAGGGGTCACAAGCATTGATATTCCTTGCCGCAAGAAAATACAGGATACGTTTTTCACACAAGAACGTTTTTAATCGTGTACATAGCCAGCTGAAATCTTATCAAGATCTCTGAATCCCCCGCGATGGTAGTTATTTTTCCCAGAAAACAGTGTTTTGCTATTTTCGATGTATCGTCAGCACTGTTTTTTTCCCTCCCACTGAACTCTTCTCCAAACACACAGCTCGCTATAGATAAAAATACAAAGTGAGGGAATGTTGTATTGCAATCAGAACGAACTTGTATTGTAGATAGATTGGCAACAAATGACATTTTGTCTTGATGCCAACATATCACGTCACAAGAATAGTGATTAGTGATGTATGTTAAATTATTTGTTTCCATTTAACACTTGCAGGCCCCAGTGGTTACAACGAAGGATAACGTCGGCTATGGGCCGTGTCCAGGTCTGCAAGAGACCGCGCGCGGTACGAAGCTCGGCGTGACCCGGATAACGACCGTGGCGGTCCGGATCAGCGACAACAACGCTTGCTATGCTATTGATTCTAATAGAAAGCGATTTACATGTCCACGGATCACAAATCTGCGTAATGTAATTCTTCTCAGACTCACCTGTGACAAGACATTCCATATTTACCTCCAGGTGTTAATACACTGTCGCTCAGTGTGTTTATGCAATGACCAGATACACTAGGATATACACTGTTAATGGTTATACGCATTACCATAGGGTATTGGTAATAAGGATATTGGACGATAATACTAGTCTAGAGTAAAAGAGGTAAAAGAGTTGTTATAATTATCCTGCAATAGTATCCAGCTCATCAGGATCATTAAGATATGCATGTCGGTACTTAGATAAGATAGAAATTCAAAGCAGTGGCCTTTGTCATTGGTTAATAAGGAAGCGCCTTCCCGACAGACCTTGGTTGCTATGTAGCTAATAAGGAAACGCATTTTTTGGTGGTCGTTATTGGTTGTACGATGATGCATAAAAATACATTGGAGCACAGAATTAATAACATTTAAATGTATAGTTGAATAATTATACTTTATATCCTTGTTTAAAATCTTGTTTTTAACATCACAGGAAAACAAATTAGTTCTTTTTAAAAGAAATATGCTCGTGTAGAAGTTATCAGGATTAACTTCATACTTTGTAAAGCTTACAAAACTTTTTAATTTGTTCCACGTTATATTTTGAACGCAAGGATACTGAGCATGAGTTCTAAATTAGATATCGTTTTAGTATACATATCAACACACTGATTACTGGGTATTGGTTGCCAAATTTTCCAAAAAAGTGATGTAGGTCCAAGGGGTCACGACCTAATGTGTAAATTCATATCTACTTCGTGTAACATCAAATTCTATTCATGTGAATCGTATCTTAGAACAAGATCGTTTGATTTTTCTAGGATTTCTGACTTAATATACGTCTTGGCGGAGATAACATTTGAACGTAAAACGTTTTTAGTTACAAACATTACACCTTTATTTATATCGTTAAGCTTATTCTGCCTTAAAATGACAGTTCAAACACACAAAATACATTATTTGAACCAAGTCATATGTCTACAAGCTGTATTTGTCACTGTTAAGTATTATTTTTCTCTGTACATAAAGACTAAAGAAGACCCTTCTCACAAATTAAGCACCTTAATCATCATATCAAAGTCAAGAACTATATACCGGTCAAAGTACAGTGTAGAAGGACTCATTCACCTTTATATGGTTGTCATCGTTGTCAGGACTGTCATCGTTGTCGAGATCAATCAGTCTTCTTTTTAGCCCTTTCTTGTTATGGATTCCTTAACAGATAAAGTTCCCTTGTCTTCTTTTTGTTTTACTACTTTAAATTGTCAATGTTGATGTAAAATCAATTTTAAGTTTCAATTTGTTTTAAGATCAATTTGAAATTTTTGATCTAAAATTTGTAACATTTTGAATCATTTATTTTTTTATGAGCGATTACAAAACTGTTTGTTTGTATTACTTTGACTATGTTGATCAAACCATTTTTTTTAATTTTTTTTTATTAGCATTTTCCTTTATTCTGCAAATTGTGGGAAAAAGAGTAGATTATGAGTATACATTTTCCCACTTGTATCTCCTGTTGGCAAGAGGACCGATAATCTTAAAACATTACCAGGTCTACACAGAACTGCGTCATAAAACGTCATAAGCAAATTTAACCAAAACACAAAATATCTTTTCATGTTATATCCACATGATGATAATGGTGCAGTGCATTGGGTTCAACAATAGGTTTTGGAGGAAAACCGGGAGAAAATAATCAATTGCCACTCCTGTAGGATTGAAACACATTACTCAAAAGTTGTATAATTTCGCAAACTTATGCGCTGTGGCTTTATTTCTAGAATCAAAAACATGATTTTCATTTTTGCGAAGTGTGATGCATTCGCAAACTTATCGAATTTAAAACCTCGCGAATATAAACAACTTTAACAGTAGATTTATGAGTTGCAACACTTGGCTAAACATATTGATAAATAAAGGAAACATCTTACTGCATGTTGTTTTTTGTTCTCTCAGATAGGAAGATAACACACCCTGTGTAAAGAACTACTCTTACAAACAGGTAGTCTTAAACACCAGGTGATGTTATTAAGAAAACGTAATTTTAGCTAGACATCATCACAGGGGAAGTTGAAGCAGAGTTATCTTATAGACAAGTTTATGTTAAACATATATGATATATATGAAATGCACGATACACCACATTTAAACAGACATCAAAATACGTATCATGTCGATAAATTTGAAATTCCTGTTACTGTTTATCATTATTTAGGAATGGAATGTAAATTCTACAGGAAAAAATTAATATTTACATTTATAAAGTGTTCATTTTCTATCGTATTAATCATAAAATATCTTAAATGTTTTTTGGGAAAATATACAAAAAATAATAAGACAGAAGATTTTAATGTTTTCTGTCTCATTATTTTGTGCCTTATTTAAAAAAAGTTCAGATCGGAATGTTTCAATTATGTATTAGCTTTTGAATTACTACTCTTTCGATTCATGTAATAATTTTTTCAAGAGTAGGTTTTTGACTTCATGGAACAAAAAGGAAATCGAATAGGCATTCATTATTATGAACTGATTTCCCCTCTTAAATCTTGTTTGTTTCAAAAAAATGTTTGTTTATGTCATCCATGATTATATTTTATATACATCAATATCAACATAAAATGGAATTGCTCCATTTCCAATCTTTCGTATCTTTTTCTTTGTTCAAAGATCTGTGTATTTATATCGACTTATGACGTTTAATCATGATCTTGTGTATTGCGTATTTGGTACTTCCCTGGCAAAAAAATATAAAAAATTAGGCTAATTATTCTACTTACGCGTATTTACGTACGGGTTACTTTCTAGCCTCTACTGGTCGATTACGAAAATGTTACGTGGCTAAAATTAGATATCGCGTTTTCGGCTGCAAGTTGCGAAATTTGTGCATGACAAAAAAATGAAACGCTATGCAGTATATATTACAGTATTAGATACGATATATTTTGACTTTCGTTGTACAAAAGATATCTACACTGTTGTGGCATTGTATTTAGAATAAATAAATTATCAATGCATTGAATGCGTAAAGTATAAAAAAGAAATGAAATTTATACCTTTGATTTAAGATTGTTGTATTAATTCGTTTAATTACACATCTATTAATGTCTACTATGAAACAGAAATTGATTTTCCGATTACTTTGAAATTACCTAATGTAACTGAACAAAAGCAATAGATTCGATGTTGTATATTTCTGTTGTTGGCAACGAATTGCAAACATACCGATCATACATAATTGCCTGCCTTATACATGTAACAATAAAATATCTCGTCGTATTGTATCATGTCCTATGTGAATACATATTGTTATTCAATTCATGTAATGTGTTTACAGTAAACTTCAAAATTACTGGCAGCCATATCGGTAATATATCATCGAAATCATATCTCTAATGAGATTTTTTCTCTGACGTGTCCAACATTTTATGAAGTTAAATTGGGGATAATTATAATAAAACGCAAACAGAACATTGTATTCCTGTCGGCGTCTCTTGTTAAAAACTCTCTGGTATCATCTGTATATTTGGATTTAACACGTGGCATATACACATTGTGGTTTCATTAACGAAGTCATTATGGTTTATGTGGAATCGGCCTATTATTTTGTCAATATGTTTCATTTCGAGAGTAGCAATAAAAACGTCATATATCAAATGTTGATATATGTGTAAAGAGCATGATGGACGTCTGCAAATTTTTACGGGAGTTAACACAGATTCCAGTATGAATGGAAACTTCCACCATGAGAAATGTTCCTGCAGTCTTAATACGTTCGCCGCAAATGGTGGAGTTGGCATTTTTATTGTTCTTTAATAAGATGCTCAGAGCGTCTGTGTTTTGTAATACTAAATTAAGCATGTAGCGTGGGTGTAAAAACAAAAGCTTTGAAACATGGATGATCGCTCTGTTTTAGAAACATTAATGACACCCAAGCAATGTTTTTATCTCAGAAAACTATTTCTGATTATGAAGAAATGCACATTTCACATGCTCAAGGCTGTGTGTGCATCTAACGTACTTGTAGATTACCATCGCCCCTCCCCCACAGTCTCACGAACTAAAGTATCCAATCATGTTATGTAATCATGCCTTCAGGCTTGATGGCCGCGGCGTAGTTCATGCTTACTCCTGTGCTGCACATTTGGCCTTCGAATCACCCCAACCGTGCCCTAAATGTGCATATCCAATGTTGTTACTTCTCCTCTGCTGCCAAAGGCTTATGAGACGCTACAGTCTTACAAGTTTACTCATTTATGCATTAAATGTACATCTTGGTATTACAAATATTCGGTAGATGCCCTGATCTGATGTTCAGCTGAAGGTAAGATCGTACCATGTAATCAGTTATGCACTCAAAATAGCTCCGTTTTACCAGGTGCTGGCGGTTCATGGCGAACTAATACATCATAACATTTCAGCTGACAAAAAGTTTACATTTTATTTTCCCAGAAGCAGGCTCAGATGTAAAGTAATTATAGTTCAGGATAAATAAATCGGATAAGGGAGAGTGGAGCTAAATTTTATTACTTTATGCATAAGATAATATATTTTACAGAAAATATGTTTTTAACATTTCTAAAATTATCGTTTATGGAATTTTGCACAATATGTAAAAACAATTTTATTTTATTCCGAAATTTGTGTTAAATGAAATGGTTTAAGTTATAAATTTTACTTATCAATTGAATCTAATTTCAAATGTCTTGTACAGAATATTAGTTTCAAAAACAAGCTGAATGAAGGCACAATCATCCTTATTAAAACGTTTTATAAATGTAATAACTGTTGTTATTCAACATATTATATATACATTTATTGCAGTAGTTTACACACAGAATAGCATTCTTTGCAATTACATTTACTTTTCTTAATTCGGACATAAAGATGATTTATCACAGTGTTATATTAAATTTCTGATCACAATCTTAAAAGTTTATAACTTGTACTTAAACTGATAATATGGAAATCAATTGTTTATCATATTTTTTTCGAATCAATTTGAATTTCCTTTTTCATCCGTGTGATATAAGTAATATGCGGAATATATGTTTTCCATTTTTATTTGGGTAAGGCTGATCTGAAATCTAAAATCAATGGAAATTCGAAATGAGTGTTATTTGACTAAAGATAAGTATATACAATAATTTATAAACAATTTCCATTTAAACTGATATGCTCTTAAATTGTTTATTCAATTATAAAATCAACCCAAGAAAACCCCACTATATTAAAGAATTACATTGATATCCGTGAAATTGAAGAATCACTTTTTGGAAATATATACATGTATTTCAAGTTAAGCAAAGCGAGTAAAAATCATAGGATAATAAAATTGAATTTTAATAAAGTTATCTGGCACACATTACATGCTTAAGAGACCTTAACATATTGGAAAAGAAACAAGGAAATCCATTCATATTTATATTCATAATACTATGAATGGCTGTAGTTGGAATAAATCCAAACATCGTACGCGTATAAGATTCATGCAGATAAAATCCATATAACATGACGACGAAAATATGAAATAGTTTAATAAGAGTGATAAACTGATGGTGTATAAGTCAAATAATTACCTTGATGCTGTTTGGGAGGAAGGAAATAGCGTACACATATTCCAAATCTGCTCTGCACTGACCGAATTACTTACCAACAAACGTGCCCTGATATCTTTGTTGTGAGCGTTTCCCAGGATATTACGATTATGGCGGGTGTATTTATTAATTCCGGTTGGTATTTTAAGGACTCTACAGTCTATGTCATTAAAAATAGGTTTTGTCCATTATTTCGCATTCAACAGAACGCGCCTATTGAGGAAATTGTATATGATCGATCAAGTGAGTAGTGACGGATACCGATGTTATTTGTTGGGGTGGGTGATTTGACATTGTTTATAATTGAATGATCTTGTTGACCCTATTACGAAAATGACGTGAAGTTCATTAAGTTCACAGGAGTTGTCAGATTTGTATCTTGAGTTTTGTTCTTGTTTACCCCATCAAGTAACATTGTTATCCTCCCAGTAATCAATTCCTAGTTTAGAAAGTAAAACATAACCGCAATAATGAACGCAATTACTATCATATTTTATAAAGTATCATAACTTATAGAGCTACTTAGAAATATAAGGATATTGTGATAGTTCACGTAATAGTCAGGAACATGTGAGTTTTACATATGTGCTTGAGATGGTTCATCCTCGGCGGTATTTATTTTAGTTTTTGCTAAGGAAACGTCAAAACATCTTGATGTAACGACTTGGGTGTTTTTGAGACGGTAGGTGATAACGAAAATCACACCTTTCTCGTTTGTACGGAAAACGAGCACGCCATGTTTATGCTTAAAATATCTAGTGAATAATTTAGTTATGCTCGCATCTGAACTAAGTGTTTTAACGAGAAAGTAGGATTCATATAAATATTTTTCAATAATTTTCTTGAATTTGTAAATGAAGTTATATATATTTATCAAGTTTGAATAAGTTTAACATCTGTTTCATCCAGATATTTGATGCAAGGAAAATGATGTCATTTAGTTCAAGATAATTCCTTTTAACTTATCTTGTAAAGGAATGTTTATTTTTTGACATTACATTGATATCTTCGGCAATTTTTAGTAATGTATCTATGTAAATACGACTAGATACAACAGATGCAAAACAACATCTACACATTCCGTGTGCACTTTTCTTTTGATCTTGCTGCATTCATATTTAAATGCACTTGATAAGATTCAAAAGTGGCAGCAAGGGAACAGGTGGCACAAATCAAAATACATCAATAGTTTACGGATGTTTTATATAGTAAATCCATATAAACGACGCTACAAGTTATCTTACATGGAAATGTGATTGCGTAGCTTATTCGATATACAGATATTTGTTAATGACACATTTCTCTATATTTCAATTACAGTATATTTTTTGCTAGCAGTCCTATTTTCAGGAAGAATTATATATTGGCTTCAATGTAATATTATTTTTTTTAAATTCTACAAGAAGTTTTAATTGTAAATAGTAGTAAAAGTGAATTGATTAATTTTGGTTGTTGCAATCTTTCTTATGTAATTTTATTTTTTTATGTATATTAGAAAATATTTTATATATATATAAGATGCAAAGAAATACTTACCTTCAATAAGCTCACTTCTCAAGTTGTCCTTTTAGAGCAACAAACAATTCACTGCCGCCCATATTTTTTTCTGTAGAAAACAATTAAGATTTTTTAAAAAAATCATGTATTTCCCAGAATTAAAATTTAAAGTTCTATACCATATTACAATACATTTGTAATTATACCAATCTGATGGAGATGATTAATTAGTTTGTTTATATAAAACATGCAACGTGCTTTCAAATGTATTGTGCTATTTGGTTGGAGTGAGAACTTCAACCCAATTCTTTAAATCACTGTTTTGTTGTATCAAGAAAATTATTGATGCGTTTACATATAAATAAATATTTAGGAATATTCGGTAAAATAAAAAAACTTGTGTATTGTGAAACATATCAATGGACATTTTATAAACATTCATAAATTCAATGCGAACTATCACAACTTGTAAGTGGCCAATTAAATACCCTCATTTCGAATGTGATATATTTCTGAAAAAAAAATGGTTTGTTAAAGTATGAATACAAAGTTTCAAAGCATCAGCTAAATTGAAGTAATAAGAACTTTTGTAAAAATATTATATTGGCGAATAAAATCAATTTGCAGCATAGACAGCAGCGGAATGAAAATAACAATCATATAATACAAATGTAGAAAGTTTACTTTTAGAAACATTACAGAGATATTGCAGTTTACTTGCAGTCGCTGTCGAGGATGATGTTTTTAACTTGTTTTTTTACAACATTAATTTTTGTATTTATAATTATAAAAAAAAATGTAAAACTCTTAAAGAAACATGAATAATGAAATAGCAGAGATCGAATGGTATATTTTAATCTATGTGATCCAATAAAATGCCGATATATCTTACATAAAGCTTATGCCATCAATGCAATTATGAGGGTATAAGCGTAATGCTAAAAAATAAAACAAAATCAAGTCAAACACTGGAGATAATTGTTATTATTAAATCATTCATATTTTTAAAAAAGAAGGTCATTAAAATGGATGGTTATTCCTTAAATATTGCTGCCATTGATAAGATTGACAACAGAACGGTCACACTGGATAAACCTTCTCTATACGATCGTGTTCCTATTGTATTTTCTGGCAGAGTTTGAAATAATTTTGACTTTTAGTTCGTCTTTGTCCTATTTTATCTTATTTTCCGGATATGATTTATCCATATTTCCGGATCCCTATATAACGTTGCAACAATTTATGCATTAAAGATTTTCCACCATGATTATATTATCATATTTGATTGATGGTATTCGTTAAAACAAAAACCATCTTAAGAAGACTATATTAGTAACAGGTATATGAGTTTGCATATTTGATATATGCAGAGATTCTTTTTATGCATATAAGATATTACAAATGTTATTATAATCCAAGATCTTCATAACAAAGCTCTTTGTCACCCGCCTCAAAACCATTTGAAAGACAATAGGACATTGTGTATGAAGTTTATTGTAGGTATTATAAAAGCATGTTATGACTTGTAACCCTCTTCAGAACATTATGTGTTAGGTTTAAAACCGGTTAAATCGTAACCTAAGTATTATATCATGTTATGATTAAAATTTAACTTTTATTTTATTTATTTAATAGTCGAGTGTGGTGTAACTATGTTAGTTTATGCAAACGATTTTAGAATAAATCATGAAAATATGATATCTTATTCAAAGACAATGCTTAAATGATTAATATTTGTGAATTAACAATAAATAGTTCTGAATATGAACTGGTATAATAAGTATGTTTGTAGTTGAAATAAATGCGTCATTAGAATAGACTTATAATTTTATTGACAGCAAATTATCCAAACGTCTGTTTTTGTTTTTTGTTTTGGCACAAAAATATTAGAAATTAGTATTTTTTCTTAAATTTCAAATTGATTTAGTCTCCATCTGCGAGATATAAAAACAAGCCAAAATCCATTTAAAACAAATTACCGCAAAAGCTTTATCGATTGCAGTAAAGGTTATTTCATATGCGTGATATCGGGAGGGGAGAAGTAAGGGCGAGTGCCAAAAGCTTAAAGTGCACAATTTTTGAAATAATGTTTCAGGTAAATGACGGATTGCTCTGTACTTTTCGAAACAGTTGTCTGTTTCGATCATTTTCAAATACGTGATGTTGATGTCATTTACATTATGTGATGGTCTTCACCCCGGGATTATGATATTGATGTAGCTGGGGTCACTTGGTTACGCCCTGAAAATCTTGAATAATATATTTCGGAAATATTAAGTTAAATAATGTTGCGTAGCTGTACAAAAACAATGTTAACGATCACAGATGATAGGATTTTGATCCATTGCGGTGTTGGAAGGGTGACAAGCCATACTTTTAACTGTCACAGGGGTCCACACAACATTTGCTCCATGTTGTATCACTATTGAGCGATACGATCGACTTTGAGAAGAACTTTGAGATCAAAGTCAACATCAAGGCTAACTAATCCATCTCGTCATGTATAAATCATAGAACAGAAACCTAAAACTCCTCTATCTGCCCTGAAACTGAGAGAACGCTGATTTACAGGCAAAAAATTAACATGAAAATGAAATATTGTGGGTATATATTTATGTTTTGACGTGTGATGCGGGCCGTTTGTTCAGATGAGAGAACTCTACCTCACATCTCTTGCTAATGGTGGATTGTAGTGAGGGCTTGCTCCCAGGAAACACATCCGGCACGCAGGTGGAAATGAGCTGAAACATACTCAAACAACAACTACCAACACGTTTCTATGGTAATATATTAATTTTCCAGAAGGAAAAACGTTCCGATTTAATAAGGCTTCTAAAGTATAACTCTTTATTTCACCAAACGTTTTTCCAGCAAATACGCAGAGATGTTATCGCAAAGAAAACAGTTATGATGTCCATAATAGATTTAGAAATGCCTTGCCTGCACATATTCAATTATTCGCTGGAGGGTCATTGTGATAATGACCATAATTTTCTTGCGTGTATCATAATATTGTATAGATAATGGTTCTGGGTAAAAGTATGAAAATAAATATCTAATATCATTCATTTACTGTAAAATATGCTTTTCGCATGGAAAATTTAATCCAAGGACGTCAAAGACGCTTCTGTTAATATAAAACTAAATTGTAAACAAACACCTACGTGGTGTAAGGGTATATTGTAATGCATACCTTGCATAATGCATTTCCACCATGAAAAAAACTTACATAATTATAATATTATTGCTATCCATTATTTGAAGTGTTTCCCGTAGAACTTCAAGAAATAACTGATACTGTCGATGTCACTGATGTTTTATTTTAATATTCAGGCCGCTTAGTTATAACATCTCACATATCACCCATGATTACGTCATAATGAAAGACGTTTCAAATTTATGGTATTAAAAAAAGAGTGTTTCCCTTCAAGGTTTCCGAACTGAATCATCACAAAGTTAGTAATTCAGTGTAATTTCGTACGGAAAACACAACTACATCTGATATTTCTGAAAAACGTGAAAGCCCGTTTCATAAAAAAACCTTGATAACGAGAAAACGTTTACTCCAGAACACCTGGTCTGAATCTCGTCTACGTTTCCAAGGGTATCTGTGTAAATATTTCATTTGTTCATATTTTGCCCCTATTTTGATGACGTTTTCGTATTCTCTGATTTTTTTAGGTCTTCCAAAATGTTTCACAATTTCCAGTAATGCTACCTCCATATGTTATGATTTTATGTTTTGTTTTTCAAGTTCTTTCAAGTTATTTTAAAAAACTCATTCTTTGTTTTGAATAAACTTAGCTGTATGTCAATTGCGAAGAAAGTTGAACATTGAGGATACATAACGTATAAGGTAAAAGAACAATATTAAAAAGGTGATTAATTGTTAAGTTGTAAATTGTTTATCATCGTTTATATATATTGCTGTCGATAGTTTGTCATTATTGATTTTTATTGTCAATATTTGTAACTACTAAGTGTTATCAACCTAAATGTGGTATCGTTGTTTATTGTCAATAGTTTGTCATTACTGATTGTTATCGACGTTAATGTGGTATCGTTTTTATTGTCAATAGTTTGTTATTACTGATTGTTATCGACGTTAATGTGGTATCGTTTTTATTGTCAATAGTTTGTTATTACTGATTGTTATCGACGTTAATGTGGTATCGTTTTTATTGTCAATAGTTTGTTATTACTGATTGTTATCGACGTTAATGTGGTATCGTTTTTATTGTCAATAGTTTGTTATTACTGATTGTTATCAACCTAAATGGGATATCATTGTTATTGTCAATAGTTTGTCATTACTGATTGGTATCAATGTAAGTGTGGTATCGTTTTTATTGTCAATAGTTTGTCATTACTGATTGTTATCAACCTAAATGTGGTATCACTGTTATTGTCAATAGTTTGATTACAGATTGTTATCAACGTAAATGTGGTATCGTTTTTATTGTCAATAGTTTGTCATTCCTGATTGTTATCAACCTAAATGTGATATCATTGTTTATTGTAAATAGTCTGTCATTCCTGATTGTTATCAACCTAAATGTGATATTATTGTTTATTGTCAATAGTTTGTCATTACTGATTGGTATCAACGTAAGTGTGGTATAGTTGTTGTTGTCAACAGTTTGTCATTTCTGATTGTTATCAACGTGCATGTTGTAGCATCGTTGTTATTGTCAATAGTTTGTCATTACTTAGTGCTATATACCTTAATTGGGAATCGTTGTTTATTGTCAATAGTTTGTCATTCCTGATTGTTATCAACGTAAATGTTGTATCGTTGTTTATTGTCAATTGTTTGTCATTATTAAGTGTTATCAACCTAAATAGGGAATCGTTGTTTATTGTCAATTGTTTGTCATTACTGATCGGTATCAACGTAAATGGGGTATCGTTGTTTATTGTTTTAACTTGAATGGATTTACCGTTGTTTCTTTTCATTGTTATCTTCGTTCATGGTTTACTATTCATTATTGGGGTCATTGTTAATGGTTCACCATAGTTTATTGTAATAAGTGTGATTGTTACTGTTAGTGGTTCATGGTCGTTTACTTCTATCACTGTCCATAGTTTATATTTATCGTTTATTTATATTGCTGTCATGTCAACTTTTCATCGCTTGCCATTGCTTATTCATATCACTCTTCATGGTTTATCAGTGTTGATCGTTTTACATATCAATTTTTCATGATTGTTTATTGGTATAGCTATGAATGCTCATCATTATAAAGTGTTGTCATTGTCAATAGTTTGTCATTGTTGATTGTAATCAACGTTTTGGAGTGTCGATACTTTTCTTTATAACTGTTAATGCTTTATCAATACGTATTACCATTCACTATTGATGGTTAACCATTTTTATTTCATTATTCTTGTCCAGTCGTTTATTAAGAGTTGTTATTGGTTTATCTGTTAATTATTTCTTCTAATTATTTTTTTCACTGTCAATGTTTTATTCGTGTTGATTGTAACCAATGTCGATAGTTTGTATCACTGTAAATATTTATTATTGCTGCCACTATTAAAAGTTGATCATGGTGCATTTTTGTTTTTATATGCATTATGGCGCCAAAGCTACCAACCCGTAATCGTCACCCATGCATTATTGATTCAGTAATGCACCCAAAAACCTGTATTGGTCCTCTTCATGGAATACTTCTAGTTTTTATGTCTCATCGAACCGTTTGGGTCTCTCGGATATTGATCTAGCTGCTGTGTTACAAGCAAACGAATTCATGTCCTCTGGAAGACGAAGAGATCAAGATATGGGAGAGAAAGGTTTGAATTCCTTAGCAGCAAGATTGGTGAATTTAGAATACCTAGCAGATAAAGAAAGAATGATGGCAGAAGGAATAGACTATTCTCGCTCAGCAGTGGTTGTCTATTTTTGTGGTAATTTTGTCTATTCTTAATGATTAGTGACAAATGATAGAAACACTTTTTTGGAAAAGACGTTTGTGTTTAAAGATATTGTTAAAATAACAAATGTATAAAATTTATATGGACGTCAAGCTGTTAAATAATTTGAATAACTGTTTATTTATACAATTTTCCATATCGGACCCAATATTGGCCCCCTCGACCACAATAATGTTATTTCTCTTTAAGTTGTTAATAAGAACTCCATAACATATATGCAAAAAGTAATAAGGAATAGTAAAATATGTCAAGAATGTAATTGTGTTCCGGTAAAATGAAGGAAGAATTAGATTAATTCCATCAATAATATATAAAATAATGAATATTTTGTGTTTCTTGTACAAGATGTTTGGATATATTTTAATTAAATTCAAGTGTTGAAGAAATTTAGAGTCTGATCTTATACTTGTTGACACAATCACAGAACAGTCGTTTAGCGTCTAGAAGTTCACTGTTTCTGAATCATTTGTTGTCGCATTTTTATTATTGAAGAATTCGATTTCTGATTACACTCTGCCAGTAACAAAAAAAATTTCTGTATTTACATCGTATGTCCACTCGCTGGAAATAGTTATTATCAAATACAAAACATTTGAAATTGATAAAATTATAAAGAAATCATCTTGAATGCAATATACTGTATGATTCAAACAACATTAAAATGTTTGCTAACAACATGTCTTTTCTGTCCGTATACCTACTTCTATTTTTGAATCATATCAAGATATGGCTATCCTTTTTTTAGTCTAACAAAGACACTTTGGGATATTTATCTGCAAGATCATTCGTCCTTATACATTAATTAAAGAAATCCATTTGATCGAAATGTGCATTACAGATTTTGTGCAATTTTATCTGCCTTTTGTAACATCATGAAAGTTATATATCTGAAAAAGTTCTTCAACAGCAAAGCCTTCCTTTACTCTTCGCCTTCCTGACGACATGTATTTTGTTTTCGTGAACAACTTTTCAGATGAAGACCTGACATATACAGGAAAACAAAAATTCAAGTATAACATTATCTCATTTATCTTAATATTATTGAAAATAAATGCTGAGCTACATTTAGTTAAAAAGTACATAGAATTTAGAAATGAAAACAAATATCTTATTATGTGGTTCTGCAAAAGTTATCATTTTATTAGACGAGTACAATTATTGGACGAGAATCGCAATAGAACAGAAACAGAAGAATGCAATATTTGTGCGGTTAGTATGGATAATCTCAACACTAAATATGAGTATCTATAAGCTAATAATATGTAAGTATTGTAAAACATTTTGTAGACATGTCGATTGTTAATTCTTGAATGACAAAGTTACATTTCTAAATTTCTCTTATTTTCTTAGAAGTTAGTTTTATGTGTTCTCGACTCAAACCAAACTGATACATTTCATTCCGAAAGCTTTCAATGATTTGTAATATTATTCTAGTTTAAACTCAGAGTTTAAAAATATTAACGAAAGAAGCTCACTGAATAAGTAAACACGAGAGGTTGCTCGATTCGTTGTGTAAAATCGACCACCTTGTTCACATGATGTGAACTTTTATCATATTACCAAATAACGTTCACCCGGCTACTTTTGTATGTCCTACAAGCCACCACCTTGAGATGCACAACAACCGATATTGTCACCTCTAACAAACTATCTGATCGATGTATGTCAGGTAGGCCGCCAAAACGGTACCCCATTCATTCATATCTAGCGGAGAATCATCTAGTAAGTCGCTTTTTCGGATACCCGTTGAATGCAAATCGGGCCAGATTTGTGAAGATACTCGTGGCGTAACGTCGATTACTCTCATCGTATATTATTTTGTTTCAGCTTATTTCTTTGGAATCCCATCAATACCGAAATATAGAATTATACATATTTCAAAAAAATAAAAAAAAACAACAAAAAAACACACACACACACATACACACACACAAACACAAACTAAACAAACAAAACAAAAAAGAAAAAGAAAAGAAAGAAAGTCTACTTTTTGTGTGAATTTCTACGATCTCAAAAACATTTATAGTAAGCTTTGTCAAATGTATTAACTCCTGCAGACATACATATACGATATCAACAACTTTAAGAGTACTTTAAGTAATGTTTTTCGTGAAATTTCCTGGTAAATACCACCGTAGGTCGTAAGACATCCATAATACTAAAATACAAGACATAACTGTGGCATATAGGAAATAAATTATCCACAGCTGATTAAAAAACCTCAATATCTGTCTTGTTTAAAAGAAACGAATACAATGTTTGTTCTTGTATATGATCACGTTAACAATCTGAATATACCGTGATAAAGGACACTATGATTGAGCCAGTTCAAATTCTTTATATTTTTCTTTTAGCAGATGTCTTGGCAAAGACAAGAAGCCTTGTTTGTTATTTCTTTCTGCTCTCATCTGTCAGACCAACTGGATCATTACTCCATCTGGATAATAAATCTACAATATATAATAAGGTGGTGCCAACAATATCCGTGTCTGATTACCTTTCAAATGCTAGAGCGATCCCCATAACGCTTGACACTTATTTAACCATTGATAAAAACAATGTGAATATCTTCTTCATAATTTGAAATTGCCTCTCATGCTGAAAAAAACATTTTACAATGCATCTTCAGTTACATCTATAGTATTATAAAAGATATTTGAACAACAAGCAAGAAATTTTCACAATTTGTATTACTGAAACTTACAACAGTAAAAAACTTAATACAATAGCAATAACATTTTCGTCTTAAAAAGGTCACATCGATTGTAGGTAATTTAGGCTAAGAGAATTAAAAATACATGTCTGTAGTGCTCCAAGTCATTTTGCAAAAGAAAAAAATACCTTTATTGACTATAAGTTAATAACATAGCAAACAGCCTTTGTACAAATTACATTACAAATTTGGAAAGTTCAATTACTTTATGTACTAAAGATGTAATTTCAAGAGCATAGGACATGTCTGTCAACACTTAAAAAAGATAAATAGAGTTAATGCATACATGAAAATGTATTTATAAACTGCATATATTTTGATAAATTTTGCCTCAAGTTTAATCGATTTCGAGTTCGGATTATGGTTTTGCTGACGCTTTGGTATTCTCTGAGTTTTGTGTTTTACTCTAAAAGTAAACATTTATTAAAATAATTGATCTTGACCTCCTGTTAAACACAAAAGGCCATTAAACGAATATATTTTTGGTTTAGCATTGAAACAGAGGCCATTTTCTTATTATTTGTTTAGTAGGCTCTGAAAATGATTTTAACATTCCTTCGTTGTTTCCTTATAGAAAAGTAAAGAGTGAGGTTGTGTTTTGTAAATATAAAGCTAGGTCTGTGGACAATTATATTTCAGTTTTATCAATAGATATACATTTTAAACTAAAAAATAGCACATTGTAAACGACTCAGCTGTTTAAAAAATACATTTTTTTACAATAACGTAAAATGCTTTTCAATTTTCATGTGAACAACAACCTTTTGTGTTGCCTGCAAATTGGTTTTCGTGGATAACTCGATCTTACTCAAACTTGGTGCAGTGCCTTTAACAGAAAGTGCTTGCTTGAGATGGGTTTCCTGGTCAAGGTCACTGTTTATATGCATGTTCATTAGTGTACTTACTAGTTGTGATTTAGATTGATGACTCGGTTCTTCCTTTGAGGACTTAATGTTTACTTAGAGATGACCAAGAGTTACATAGAGTGTTTCGTCGAAGAGGCAGAAGATTCTTCCGGAACACCTGATATAATCCTCTTGTACTTTCACAAGGGTCTCCATGTAAAGATTTCCTTAGTTCGTATTTTGCCACTAATTAATCTTTTTGAGTTCGGATTATGGTTTTGTTGACGCTTTGGTATTCTTTGATTTTTTTTTTCGTAGGATAACTCTCGAGTTTGCTTTGGCCGATCTAACTCAAACCCGTTGCAGTGCTTCCTTTCAGAAAATTCTAACTTGGGATTACTTTTCAGGTTCAAAGGTTTAGGTCGTTGTTAACATAAATACAAAATGATCTGTAAAATTCATTAAATTTGAAAAACCCTTCCTATCGATGTCATGCAAATGACCCAGAATTTTACAAATTTATACAATTAAACAAATAACAGTATAAACCGATGATTGCAATTTAACGAAAGGTAGTATTTAAATCAACCATTAGATGCACTCACCTGGCAACAATTGTTATATTCAGCAATTGAAAACTGCGTTTTTCTGGCATTCATCTACTGTAATCATTTAGAAAAATAGTGTTCTGCAAATAGTGGTCAAGTATTGAATAATGATAAAAGAAGTCCTAATTCTCTGTGTATAAACTTGATGTATGCAGAGTGTATAATCGTCCGAACTTGTTATGGTATCCTTTAAATTAAGTTGTTCATTACGTACTGTTATCGAGATTCATATATTAAATTGATTATTTTAACATGAATGTAGATGTTTCTTGTCAATGCAGATGATTTTAATCATCGTGACAACATGAGAACAACATCTGTTTTGTGTCAAACAAATCCGTCAGCAAATGGTAAAATTTCCTGTTTGTAAGTGTACAGGTGAAATATGTGTTCTATAGGTTTAAATACGTTGTTATGTATGTGTGCAATCTTTGATATGCGCCTCCTCCCAACTATGAAAAAGAACGATTATTGACAAATCAAATGAAAAAGTAACTTGTCTTTTATAACTATAATGAATGTTTAGAATATGACACAGATACTCGTGATATAATGCGTTATTATTTTGTTTGCATTATTTAATATATAGGCCTAGAGGTTACACAACAAGTGATTGTTGTATATGGAATTCGAGTTTATCATTTCAAGTGTCTTTTGTAACTTAAAAAAAAAATAATGACCGAGATTGAAATAAATTCTATAGATATCTTATTAATCATATTCGTCACTTCAGATATCCTATCTTCAATAAAGCAATTATCCCTCTTCTTCAATTAGCACATCGCAAATAGTTAATACAAAATGTAGTTAGTTATTCGGGGGATGATGCGTTACCTTTTACGAAAGCATATATTGCGTCGCTCTCACATTGTGTTCATCGAAACAATTGTTTTATCGGATTTTTCTTAAAACTTGCAATTTATATATACTATCATGAATTCATATTTCAAAGGGAGATAATTTTTTATAAAAAAAGAATGATCTCCCTTTGAAATATCAATTAATAGCTGTACTTCATACAAGTACAAGCATTTTTTAAAAAAATGATGTTAATTATATGTTGTTTTTTTTTTTTGCGAATGCCTTACTTGTTCGTTTGTACCGAGCAAAGAGAATTCTGCATTTTTTGCATGGAGCATTTGCTTTTGTATATGTATAGTATCCTCATGTTATCGTTCTCTTTGTTTTGGTACTTCTCTCTTTCCTTTGCTGGCCATTAGTGTTTACTTCGAATCCACAAGTCAAACCTTGTTATGTCGAACTCATATAACTATTTCGTCGGTCCTAGCCATACTTCACGATATACACATTCGAGTTTAACTCTCAGATAGCTCGAAGGCGCCCCGCGATCCCGCTCACTTCGCAATTACGAGGTTTACTGTACTTGTAAAGGGTCCCTGATATGTAATTATTTGTAAACATTATTATTGATATAAAAGTTATGCGATTAACAAAGGTTAACCTATTCCTTTTTATTATTCAAATGTTCTCTTATTAGATAATGAATAAGAAAATAATTAGTCATCAAGTGTTTGGGAAACTCTTTCTCTCTTAATACATATACATATTATGTAAACAAAACTGCTTAACCCTTCGAATTCAGTATTTCTGATTCCATTTAGGAAATAATTCTCATGTATTTAGACATCGGAATTGAAGGCGATGATGAAACCACTGCAATGTGATTTTTTTTCAAGAATATTCCAAAATTTTGAAATATCACATTGAAATTTTACTTGCGATTTACACAAACAATGAACGCATTAAACGTGTTTCGAGATCGACTTGTCACTTGTTCAAGCCATGACAAAGTCTCCCCATTTGAACATTTGTTTAGTTCTGGCTCAGTCTTTAAACGTTGTGTCACGTTTGATACATTACTTGTTTGTGTATGAAGTACAACTTTGATATCATTATACTAAATTGATTCATAGACAGGGTAATATAATGATGTGAATGATACTTCTCAGTTGTGGGTAAAACAATCATCATCAAACCGCTGGTGAGTTTACCCAGTGAGTCTAGAGGGAGGAATCATACACTTATAAAGTCTAATTAACTAATGTTAGGATTATATTTGGGTAACAATATAAAGTTAAAATCCAACAACATTTTAAAAAGCACTTTTCTAAGCATATTAATGTTTAACAACCCTTCACTTGTCCGCAACACAACTCTATAAAAATATCATTCTAAATAAGGAAACGGTAGAAATGATCAGTAGAACACGTCACATCAGCTGTCTTTCAGTTTATATAGAAATAAGAATATCAGTTATTATGTTTCTTTTTAAGAAATCCCAATTTCTGACATATAAAACGACCGACAGGTGTTATGGAAGATAAAGGTATGTGAAAATTCTTTGGTAATATGAAATTGCATCCTTGGTTGATACACGTATACATCCTTCCTCGGTTGATCAAACCTTATATTTACCTTAACATAGGCTATAATTGTACTGTACTTAACATTGAGGACTTGACGTGCACTTGGATGTGTCGTCGATGAAACAGAAGACGCTTATTCTTCCAGAACCCCTGGGCCCGTATTCATGAAATCGTTCTCATGCTCAAACGTGGATTTTGTAATCCAGTCTTATTTCTTGTTACGGCTATCAATTCATTAAAATATCATATTTTGTCAAAAGTTTGAAGTCATGAAGCAGAATAATGCTTTCAATATCTACAATGGACATCATGATCGTTAACATGGTTAAGGCGGGTTGCAAAAATGCTGACGGAATCCATGCTTGAAAACGGTTTCATGAATATGGATGCAGGTCTTATTCTCTTGTACCTTTTCAACGGTCTCAGTGCAAACCGTTCCTTTCATCTGTTGTCTCAAATTAACGCTTCGGTATTCTCTGATATAGTTTTTGAAATTACATATTAACGTCAAAATAATCTCGAGGTTATTGCAGAAAAAAATGTTTCCGTTGTTTTACTAACAAAGACATAAAAATATGAAATCTAAAATAAATTAAAAGATAACATTATCGTCGTTGTCATTTTCTTTTAATCAACGCAAACATTTTTGTATTCATCTTAATTTTCTTTCTCTTAAATTGTAACAAAAGAAAAGTTACAAAAAAAGATAGGAAGATGTTTTTATGCATTTCGCCTGAACACTTTGCTATGCTTTATCAAATAGCACAGAGGAAAAATAAAGAAAATGACATTGACTTTGCAAATATAGAAAAAACATCCTTGAGGTTCGTTGAATTAACTTTTTGAAATTAAAAGAACAATGATTGCTGAGATTAAGAAATATCAGTTTTGACACCAGTTCTTTAAATCCTTAACTACATTTTCATTTGCAATTGAAGTTATCATAAACTGTGTAATATGATATCATATTTGTTTGAATATAACCATTATTTGAACAACAAACAGACTATTTAGCCAGGCTATTGAAACATTGCAATTACATGAAATTAAAGCATAGGTTGTGAATCACCAATCACTATTACTAATTGCAATAATTGTTGTCATACGGGTCTGAAATATTAATAGGTGCAGTAAACTTGTAATAGGAAATAAAACACAGAAGCCGTATTTGCTATCTGATAAAGGTTTCAAAATATCGATGAATTTATTTGAGTTGTTTAACAATAGGGTAGCAATTTGGAAAATGTATAGTCTTCCAAGGTTAAAACATTTTACATTTGTAAACTTGATTTAAATCACAAAAATTATAAAGCAACATAATTATATACAAAAACATAAATAAGAGAATACCGAAGCGCGAACAAAACCGTAATAAAAACTCAAAATCGATCAAACTAGTGACAAAATAGGAACAAAGAAAAGATTTAAAACCATTGAAAAAGTACAAGAGAATAAGGCCAAGTGTTACGGAAGAGTAAGCGTCGTCTCCTTCACCGTCGACACCGTTAGAAATCAAAATCACATACAAAAACAAATTAGAGAATACCAAAGCGCCAATCAAAACAAGTAAGCAAACTAATAAGCAAACTCAAAAACGTCCATCTTCATATCACACAAAGATACAGAATATTTCTCGAGAAGATCAAGATGGCGACCATAAAACTTGCCCATAATCTTCATCAACCTGCATCTCACGAATCCTTGTTACAACAAATAAATGTCGCGGCCTTAAAGTAAGGACTCAGACATTTTGTAATCACTACTGACTAATTTTCTTCAATTGCAACGACAATAAATACAATTGTCGAAACGAACATGAACATTTATATTTTGAATCATCGAACAACGAAACAATTTATGTGAGAAGCAACCATAGAAACAATATATAACAAAACAAGTTATTTAATTCACAATATTGATTCTTATTCTATTAAAAGGATAAACATTGTTCTAGTTTTCGCCGTTAAGAGTAATAAAACAATCTTACATCATTTGAGTAAGGAAACATTAAGATTAACTTTGACAACAGGACAGCTTTTTTCCTGAGATTGACGTATCCCATTAGTATGTTATTCATACTATTTCTTATTGTGTTTTTAGTTCGCCACTATTTTCCATTTTTTTATTTTTTTTTTTTTTTTAGATACCATCTTTGATTTTCGTTTCCCAAACGGGGAGATACTGTGATGAGGTGCCAAAATTGTTGAAAAACATATTTTCTGAAAAGTTTTGAGAAACATTTCAGTCCTATTTGCACAATTATTGATTATGTATTATGTTAATCAACGTAAACTTCAGTGAATCAATTAAGTTATGTTCTCTACTGTAGGCTTTATATACAATCACATACTTTTCAACTTTTTTTCCGTAGTTTTTTTTAGGATAATAGATCTACTAAGTTTCTTAAATAATATTTGATTGATTCTAACCTGGCTCGACTTCTCAAATGCTTCTCTAACTTTTGTATACGTTTTTTGTTTTAATAGTTTTACTTTTTACGATTGACTCGGACAATGAATACATTCTAAAAAATGTCTTTTCTCTAATGGTAAACAAAACTAATACACTTTGTAAAACCTTGCACAGGCTTCAGCAGATATTACACCGACGTCGACGATCGAAAACCCAAGGCCACCTACAGATTGGGCTTTGAATACTGTTTAGCAATACAGTACCGTATCCGACCGGAAAATGTATTTGTGAACAGGAATACATGTATCGATAAAACCAAAGGGAATTATTAGGAACTGCAATTCACTTACCTGAAACAGACACAAATTAGAACAGTACTGATTTTTGAGCGTTTTTCTTTTTTTCAGTGACTACTATGATGGACAAATAAATTAGAGAATACCGAAGCGTAAACGAAATCATAATCCAAACTCAAAATCGATTAAACCAGGGGAAAAATGAACAAAGGAAATAATTACATGGGTATCTTCATAAAAGTACAAGAGAATAAGACCAGGTGTTCCGGAAGAGTAAGCGTCTTCTGTTTCATTGACGACACCCGCCATGGAAATCTTTGTCATATCCAAGTAAACATCAAGGTCTCAAAATAATAACCGAGTGTCATTGTCCACCACAACAAGTAAACACACCTATGAGCATACTCAAAAACGTCCTTCTCCATATCACGTAAAGATACAGAATATTTCCCAATGAGAAAACGATGGCGACCATAAAACTTGCCCATAGTTCTGATCAACCAACTAAATTGATGAACAACATCATTTTGTGTACGAGATTGAGTATCATTTTCATATAAATAGCTCTCTCGGATTTGACAAACCTACCAAATTAATGTCTGATACAGATACTAATATTGGAGAAAGCATGACGGATACCACACATAAAGTACCCGATGTCACCTTCTATGGCCTGAGAGTGCGGCTATAGTATATGCTGTTCCCTTGTTCCTGTTATTTTGTTTGTATCCCATTTTGTGTGTTGACGCCAAGTTGTACTTTTTCAACTTTATCGACTTAAGGTCATACCGTCTCAAACCGCTGCATTCAATGAGATAAACACAAATGTCTGATGTTACGTGCACTTGCCATCACTTAATGATTGTAGAATTCTAATTATAGCACCCAGTCTGTGTATGTCTGGTCATTGTCTGTCCAATCATCCTCTGTCTGGTCATTGTCTGTCCAAACATCCTCTGTCTGGTTATTGTCTGGCCAAACAGTAGTTAACACGGCAGTGAATGTCTTCATCCGTCTCGACGTAGTCATAACCCTTTAACAATGGCATTTACTAAGTTTATCCACAAGTGTGAAAATTGAAAAACTTTTTTTGTAATTAATATACATGTATTTTATAACCATATTGATAAAATGTTTTAGTTTTTTTCTTAATTTTTTAACATTAAAACATTAAGAAATAGTACTATAAGAAAATAAACTATATGTCCATATTTAATATTAAGAGTTAATTTATAGTCTTAAATAGACAATATGTCACTTAGGTACGCAGAGGTTAATCCTTATAATATCAACAACAACACACCCAGAAGTGAACCGCACACTATCAACACGGGGAGGTAAACAGGTCAGCCGAGCTAACGTAAACAAACATGCTTCTACATAAATTAGAAACGATTCCATTAACGAGAGGCCATGATTTATAGGTTCAGATAACTTCATGTAACCACTATGAACACGCAGTAGTCAGCTTAAAAACGGCAAGATCCATTTATGAAATGACGAAAACGTAGCATGTTTGATATAAATGTTATCTATGAATGTTTCTCAAGGATTATGGAGAAAAATATCTTCAGAAAATATTCTTCGCCTGAGAGAGAGTTTTATCAATATTTTTTTCTGGTATATGTTTAATTTGTTATTTTTTATATAAACCCAGAAAACACTTTGGTTATCATTATTGTATTTTCATTTGAGAAAGTTTTTTTAGAAAGTATATCTTACAACCATTTGTTGAAGGCATTTCTGTTGTTGTTTTGAAGCATTCCATTACCAGCTAACTGGTTACTAACTGGTTATATACAGAAATAAAGTTATCTATTTATCAAAAATAAGTTTAATAAAACAATACTAAAGCAGCGATGACACACAGTGATTACGTTGACACGAAGGGGTAACATCAGTGACCGAGAAAATATCAGAATTTGAGAAAAATGGAGACAGAACAACCGGATGTACTATAACAAAATACAGCTACCCGGAAAAGGTAAGCGTTTTCTGCAACAAAACAATAGCTGCTTAGCTTCTCAGAAGATAAGCTGTGTACGCCATGGTGGGACTTCTCCACAAGACGTGTCTGATCCGTTAAATTATATCTAAAACTGATCGGTCTCCTTCAACATCGTTATTAATAAACAAAGCTATATAGATTATCAGATATCAGTGGTTTTTATTAGATAAAATATCACAATCAAGTAGAATTATAAATGACCCACAACAGAACAAGCATTCCGACAAAATAATAAACAAATACAAGAACTGCCAATTTCCAAATTGGCAACTAAGTTGGCAACCATGTTTCTCAGGGAAATTCCTTTAAATTTGTCAACAGGAAAATATAATTCGCGTTAAGGAAAATTCTGAATTTAAAGAAATTTCCCTTAACTTCAGACATACTTTCCTGTTGAATGATTCAAACTAAAACTTTTTTAAGTAATGAACGTTTAGAGAACTGGTGTCAACCATGCAAGTAAAATTCGACTGTATACAGGTGAGTTAAACTTTAAAGAGAAAAACGAAATTTCAGCAACCCTGTCCATCTACACTTTTGTTTGCAATACATTTGTTTACTGAATTTTGTTTATTTGATTTGATTGTAAGAAATGTTTTCCGTTACAGAATGATATGTCGTAGCCATATCTATCCATGCTAGAAACACGAGTTTCAAATAAGTAACAGTAGTATGGTGATCTTTAAGTTCTTTTAACAACCAAACAAAAATACGACAATACAGGAAACAAACAGTGGATATCAAATAACACCTCAAAAGGAAAAGTGGAAACCGTGCACTGTACTTCGTTTTAGTACAATTGCCTTTAGTTTTATGATAGGTGGCGTTTAATTAGTAAATATCAATCAAAATTACAGATCTGACAAACATACTGCTTTATTGGTTAGCTCCCTTGTAGCTGCCTCTCCTATCTACGATGATGAAGTATTTGGGGTATCGTTTTGCAGCAATTTGTCAAAGAAGCAATGCCACTGTTTGTTCTGATTAGAAGCATGTGTTTCCCATAATTCTGACGATAAACATCTTTTTGAATGGCAATGGAAAACTAGTAGCACGAGCGAAGCTGCCGCTGGATACGCTGACCGCCAGATCCTCGGGCAGCTGCTAGAAATGAGAAACTGCGCTAGGTCGAAACGTTCATCCTCGGAGGTTAAGAGAAACCGTATTCTTTCTTTTACATCAGGATGAATTTACAATATCATAGAGAAAATTTAAGGATTTAGTTTCAGAATGAAAAAAAAGCCCAACAGTTCTGTAGTACTTTTTAAGCTAATTTATTGTGGCGTTGACCATATTGCTAACAATAACTTTACTGATTTAATCCATATTTGTCGTTGTGAAATGCCTTTTAAAGACAAGCTTAAAAGAGAAAGACCTTTCTAAATTTTAAAATTTCTCTGATTATGACCAAATTATTCATATATTCGTTATCTCTCAGACATGACATCAGAAGATTTATCATTCATCCCCTAAGTTCCTACTTTAAAACGCGTTTGGTCCACAAATATAGGCAAAGCCCAATTATTATGTTCAAGATCTAGTAATTGTTCTTCTGGATGATGCAATACTCAGTGTATCATATAATTCCTAGGTATAAACAAAGTTAGGCTGAGGTCACGATGCAGAGCAAATCTGACCACTTCTTCAATGCACATTCCGACCACCGAGAGGAGCATTGCTAATACCGATGGTTTATGACCTTGCAGCAGCAGTACTTTTCTCCAATGCTGTGATATTTCCGACAACAATAGCATGGCTGTGTCTACGTTGTGTACTAGTCACCAGGGCCCAGGTTTACTCAGTCAGTAGTTGAGGGCGAGATTTAGGAGGTATGTTATGATGTTCTGACACTGAAGGTGAGGGAAACATGTGAATCCGGCGCGAACTAATGATAACAAATTGTGTAAACCGGTAGAGGCAGATAAACGACCAGCTCAGGCGGGTAGTACCATATTGGCGATGGCGTGAGCCGGCCTGAGACATTTAAACGCCGTTAACTATGTGAAGGTTCTGATTGTTTCTGACAGTTAATTTTCTGCTGGGTGCTAAAAGTCTTTGTTTTAGACTCCATTTTCTACGACAGAGTGCTATTCAAACGACCCTTTCACTACAACCGTCTAATTAATTCTACTGCTCCATGTTGGTGTTCACGTCATCAGTTTGACTTACCCGACATTATGCAGTACCTACACGCGCGGATAAATCAGCAACTTGTACTGTTTTGTTTCTCTCAAATATCATATACACAGTTATAGAAAAGATGTATGCACACCTACATAGCATATCAGTTTTCACACCCCAGCGCCACCTGTCAACGAGGGTAACCATGATTATCACTCACGGCGACAATGGTGCGGATTAGGCGGTGCGTGACGTCATAAGTCATATACGTCATGACTATATGGTTTGGCTTTATTTAGCAAGACTAAATAACAAGCTATTGAACGAAGATCAACATTCCTGTAGCATGTCAGCACACACGCCCGCGGGACACAGTATCTACACAACCAATGGTGAAGAAAATCGGTATGATGCTTACCGACAATGATATAATGGGGTGAACCGTGGTCTTGTTTTGTCAGACATGTTCGCGGATGAACAATAAGTAAAAAGCACATACTGAAGCGCGGTATGCAGACATTAGGGATACACACAGCAGCACATCTTAGTTTCGTTTTGAATGTAAATGCAGTGCGACCTGTGTAGGGTATTACATGCCTTGACTTTGAAATATTCCTAATTTTATCTATATATAAAGTTCCGCTGAATAGAAATTCGACATTAACTTTGGTTCATTTGTACAATATTTTGACAAAATGCGAATCAGTATGTAGATATTTAATCCTTGTTTTCTCATAAACCATTACATACTTACACTTACAATGTAGTTGGTTATTTGTCTCCTTGTGATAGCACGGTTGCGTGGCGGACTTAGATTGAAAGTGTTTTTCATCGAAGGTCTATGCCGAAAGCATCAACATTATTTAAGATTTGTCAAATTATACTGCTGTTCAAATGGAACACGATTTTTCGGTTTTGGCCAGCAAAATCACACTTCAATAAGATACATCTAAACCGTATAACAAACTGTTTTTGACATTCTTTGACATTTACATTTCTAGTGAACTTGGGCTCAATATACCTACCAAAGATTTTAAAGGCTATTTTCGATGATCTTTCCATTTGGTGTATAAATACATCAGTAAAGTAGTGCAGGAATTAGTTCTCCTTGCCTAACTATAAAAACTTTGGTTTTATTTCAGTTTTCAGATTGAATAACCGTATTTGTGTTGTACTGTTTTATAGTTGTTATCAATACAAAAACAGCTATGAATTTCATTGGGATGACGTAACACAGGTAACACAGTGAGTGTTGACGTCGCAAGCCTTGGAACCTCCTATATTTTGAAAATTACTCAAAAATACCAAAATCAACCTATATGTAAATATAAGGATTAAATCCTGTTTTATTGAGGTCTATGAAGTATAAACCTCCATGGGTCTTCGCTCGCAGTTCATTAAATTTGTCTCAAGACCCATTGAAGTTTATACCCCATAAACCTCATCAAAACAAGATTCAATCCTTAAATGAAATTATTTTTCTTCAATCTTTATAATTAGTTATTTCTAATACTGGGGTGCGAATTTCGAAGCCAGGCAATAGATATATATTTATTAATTAACTAGCTTGATATTGCCGAAATACGGGAAAATCGGCCCGGCCAATACATATAAAAAGTCGGCCAATACAGGAAAAAGTCGGCCAATACAGAAAAAGTCGGCCAATAGCCCTCATCGGCAGACAGCGGAAATCGTTATAAATAGTAATCACAATTGCGCATGCGCGAATCGGGTAGGACAAACTTTAGTTCCGGGTAGGACAAATGACTATGGCGGAAGAGGAGAACAAGTCGCCAAAAAACCGGGGTGCTACTCGACACTGCTGTTATGGTTTGTGTAAAAGTGATACAAGATATAAAGACAGAGATCATATGCAAGGCGTTGGGTGGATACCATTTCCGAAACCGACTGTTGACGAAGACAAATGCAAGAGGTGGATATTGGCATGTGGCAGACCCAGTGAAGATTTCAATGTAAACAAGGTGAAAAAGTGGACTTACATTTGTACGAAGCATTTTGTCGGGGGTCTTGGATCGACCAAGGACAACCCAGATCCTATACCGGCAACATTTTCACCTTTGCAGGTCAGTTAACTTTGCCGTAGTTTTTTTTAATGAATATATAGTCACATAATATCAGGCATGTAGTATGATGTACAGCTGTATGGGTAAATCCTTATACTGTACTGTATATATATATATAATATATATATATATATATCAGTATATATTGGACTTATATGCACACATGTGTACATTCACACAGACACATACACCAACTGTACTCAGTCACAAGCTTAAGGTACTGCTGTCACACACATTGTAGGTATAACCACTGTATTGCAATTTAATTAGGTTTTCAATGATGTACATATATCATGGATCTATTTTATTAAAAAAAACACACCTTTTCTCCCAACATATAAAAGCAAATGTTAATAACTTTCTGAAAGATCATGAAATACAAAAATGTATGACTGATCAATATCTCAAAACGGAAAGCCAGGTAGCTATAGATGTTTTTTTTTATTGAAATTTCAAGGGTTATTACTCGTTTTAATTTACAACGCTCCTATAATTATTTTACACATACATATACCTATACTTAAATTTATCGGTTAAAATCAAAGGGGACGTCAGTCTGGCAACTCAGTTTTCTGCACATTGCGTGGTCATATGCATGCACTCTAGCTTTCCTCCTACTTCAAACCTAGTATATCCTATATGACCCTGGCTATTAGATATGATGTGTACTGTATAAAACAAAATGAAACGAAACCAATTGATTATTAATCCTAATTGGTATCAATGCCATTGGGCGCGTATTAACTATTTATTTTGATAAATTCCACACAAGAACATGTAACTAGGTGAGACATTGATTGATTTTGATACTCGACACTGTAAAATGTCAAATTTATTATGCTAATATTTATTCTATTACAGGTAGCCAAACTGTCACGAAAACGGAAGCCACCTACTACAAGGGTCACTCCACTATCCAAAAGAACATTAATTGATCCAACTTCAAGTACATGTAGTGTTCATGCAGATGTTCATGATGACATAGATGGGATCACACCTCTTCAGCCTTCAAGTGATCACTCACAGGTAATTGAAATAATGAAATGTACTTTTGCTGTCCTAATTCCTAGAGCTGAAAGATGGCTAAATTAAGGGACTCTGTTCTCGTCCAGAAACTTTTTCTGACAGCTTTACACTTCTTTCCAAGAATAAATTGACAGATAGCCAGCTTTAAACCAAACTTTGCGAGCATGCAGGATACCCAACTTAAATAGCTGTGATAAAACAGTTTTTGACAAGGGAAGTATTTATGAATATAAGCTCAATCAATAATCATGGGAAATGGGGAGGGGAGGGGGGCATATACATGTAACTAAAATTATGTATGTAGTCTATCAATAGATAATACAAAGCAAAGTGAAATAACAGTTTACTTACGTTTGTATGTTTGTACATTTGTTTTCTTTAAAACAAGTATTGTCTCATATTAAAATTTAATGCAAGTTTTTTTTCTAATAATTTTGCAGATCAGGGAACAGGCTGATACAGCACCTGCTGCTACTTCTATAGACATTGGAGTCAATACAGAAAATAGTAACTCTAATCAGGGCACACAAACAACATTTGCTTGTGGTGACATTTTAATGAACAAAATCAACAACTTTGTGTTGATGAGAAATAAACTTAAAGTTACGGGGGAAGGTCAGTCTAAAGCTGTAAAGGATTCCAATGTCAGTTCATTTTCATTTGGACAAATTTCCAAAGATGAAAAAATGTTTAAATTTTACACTGGTCTGTCAGTTTTACAATTCCAGCATTTATTTTCAAGTTTTGGTAGTGAAACAAGCAATTTGAACTACTGGCGTGGAGGTAGAACTACAGAAAAAGTGTCAGGAAAACCTAGACCTACAGAGAGAAAACTTTCACCTGAAAATGAACTGTTTCTGACAATGGTAAGACTTCGTCAAGCTTTCCCAAACAAGGATCTTGCGTATCGATTTGGATTAAGTGAAAGTACTGTGTCAAATATCATCAATACATGGATCCAATATATATTTAGGAAGACAGAAGGCTTGAGAGCAATGCAACTTCCACAAAGGCATCTCATTAGCAAGCACTTGCCTCCCTGTTACAGTTCTTTCAAAAATGTGAGAATTATTATTGACTGTTTTGAAATGCGTGTTCAATCTTCAGGGGATTTTGCAGAACAAGGGAACATGTACTCATCTTACAAACATCACACCACATTGAAGTGCCTGGTAGGAATCTCGCCATCAGGGGGAATAGCATTTTTGTCAGACACATATGAAGGCAGTATTTCTGATAAAGAAATTGTTGTGCAGTCTGGTCTTGCTGAGGTGTTAGATCCTGGAGACCTGGTAATTGCAGATCGCGGGTTCCTCATTAAAGATATTTTGCAGAAATATAAGATAGAACTAAACATTCCACCATTCCTTGGAGGGAGAGAGAAACTGACCGCAAAGGAAGAAATCTTGACGAAGAGAATTGCTCGCGTGAGAATCCATGTGGAGAGAGCAATTGAAAGAATGAAAAAATATAAAATAATATCTCAAATAGTACCTTTAAACTTGAAACCTGTGGTGACACAGATCGTGCATATCATTGGATTCCTTGTTAATTACCAAGATCCATTAGTCAGTTGATGTGCATTTGAAAGATCACTTTACTTGCTGTGTTCCATCATGACCAGTAACTTTTTAAAAGAATGAATACTGACGCTTGAGACATAAATGTGATACAGACAAGATCTATACATATATATATATATATATTATATAACTATCATCTGATAGGTTTTATTATGTATCTCAAATTTTTAGCTGAATATTATAGTAAAATATGCCTGTAATTACAACATAATTATTGATACTGTTTTGTCTTCTCATATCTATACATGAAGTCTATAGTAGTCTTCAAATTCTCTGCTTTTTATGATAATGCAGGATCATAGCAACCTCTGTTCATTTAATGTCACAGAAATTGTCCATTTGTTGGATTTTAACATTTAATAGATATATTGATAAATGTGACAGATGTCATTTTCAATTTTCCATCATTGAGACCAGTGGAAATGCAATGAAACAGACCATACTTTTCAATGCAAGGGAGATAACAACACTTCAAAATTGCCTATATAGTCAGCATACATTGTATACATTGACAGCATCAGTGAGTTTGTAAAGTCCAAGCTGAAGATTACATAGCAAACCATGAAGGTGTTGTTTTGTGATTATAGACATTTTTATTTACTGGTTTCAGTAAATGTGAATGTGAACTTAAAATGTGTGACAAATTTTTAATTAAATTCAAATACCCAAAATGAATGAAATACAGGTAATAGCTAAAAGTGACTGAATTTGAATGAAATTCATTGCTTAATTCAAGTATCTTGTCTTATTTATTGTATAAACTGAACAGGATGTTTGATAGAGTTAAAGTGAAGTTTCATATATACATGTATCATGAAACTTGATTACCTGAGTGGCTTATTGTGAACTGGCCATGGTTTAGTTTGTAATTCAGAAGTAGTGCTTTAACAGAAGTATCTTGTGTGTGATTTCTCTGTTTAAGAAGTGAGAATAAGGACTAGTGCTGCCTTAAACATTATGGATAGTGCTCATAGAAGTTAATTATTTTAACTGTTTAGTATATTTACAATTGAAAGTTTTGCTATACATATGCCTTTACTCTTTATGTATACATACAAAGTACATGTATATATATATATAGGCAAACAAAATACAGAGATCACACATTAAATTATTTGTCGGTCAATATATTGTTTGTTTGTTGATTGAACTCAATTCTTTTTATTTAAAAAGAATCAGTTTCATCGTTTAAGCTGGGATGTGTATTGAGGGTTAACACACGTCTTTGGTTTATGAAATAGTATTCATTTCCTTTTTTGTTAACATGTGATCTTTCACATTATTGACATATAATTGAAATTTAGACACGGAAGCATGTTAATTTAATATAAGAAATATATACATGAAACCATGAAACTGGTTTTTAGGACGTTCGGTATAAAACTATTGAATTTTTTGCCAAGTGCTAAAAGACCAACAGGCAAGACTTCCTGCCACCTGTTAAATATTTTTTGTTTACCTATTGGATCCTTCTCAAGATTTTGTTAAACAGTACGTTATTTTGATATTGGAAACACTTAAAACTGTAACTGTTGAAGGACTTGTATATTTATTGTGACCTGAAAAATAAGTTTTATTGGCCCACAGTCAAATTAAGATGGCACAGCTTAGGATCAAATATGAACAACTTCTTTTTAAAAATGAATTGATACATTTTTTACATGTCTTGAAACATGTTTTTGGTAATATGCGCTTTATCTATTCATCAAGACGAATCGGGAGAAGTCGTCTAGGAACACGCATTTCAAAGTATTCTGGGAGTAACACATTTCTGTAGAAACTGTCCAATCGCGGATACAAAGATTTCCAGAAACTGTCATCTTTTAAGACCCTTTCCGTACTCATACCTAGGGGTGACCATATAATGAATTCACAGAAGTCTACTTCTAAAATAGCCATTTGCACCTGGATTTGGTAAAAGTATTTATGTGACCTCTTCAAACGTGATGTGCCATTTGTGATATTATAACACAAATTCTTCTTCTGGGTAGGTTTAAGTTCCTCCATATCTAAAGGAGAAATTTCCTGCAGAACATACGGGCACTTGATTTCTAGTATCCCTAACAGTTTCCCATACTCATCCTTTAGCAATCCATCTGGACTACAGCCTAATCCTGGAAACTTTGGATTGGTCCAAAATCCTGTCTTAGACAGATGTTCTCCTGGTCTTGGTATGTAGGAAGTGAATGCATCACTCTCATGTTCCTTACCATAAGTCATAGCTTTATACTCCTGTCTGTCCTGGCCCCAAACATTCCTGTTGAGAAGATTGAAAAGCCCACGCTTAGATTGGGTGGTAACTGCATCTTTAGCATTACTAGCAGTAACTCTGCAAGACCTGGCACGGTGCCATTCTTCCGACTTTGCTTGTTCCTGAGTATTTGGTGTTTCATTTGGACCCTCTTCACCGGTGTGCTGTAAACATAGAGCTGCTTGAACCTGTGCCCTCAAACTTACTTTGTCAGCTTCATAGTCCTCATAATTGATTTCCAGTAAATGACTGAATACACTGTTGTTACCTGTGTTTGGAAGTGTGGCGATGAAACCATTGATGAATTTCATGTCATCTTCCTTAGTTCTGCTTACCCTAGGATCATGTGTTATGATACGGTCCGGAGCTGCTTTTTTGCTGTATTGGGTGTGATGAGCAGGGAGTGGGTTTTTCTTTCTTTTTCTTCCAACATTCCATCCACACAGCTGACTGGTGCAAGCTGGACTGTCAAACCCAAACTGCATGGTATAGTCTTCTACTGCGAACAATAGGGCAGACACGTGATTGCATCGGCCCATGGCTGACGCCTTACAGTCGCAAGAAGCATCTGCTACAGCTGCATCTAAAGATCTTAAGGTCAAACTCACATTGTACATATTATTTTGTTCATAAGAGGCCATTACTTTTGCTTTAACGAAATAATAGTTCTTGTTTCGTGTATCCTCCATGTTCTGAACATGACCACTTAGAAAATACTTCCTCCCCTTTTGCATAGGTTTTGATGTATTAAAATCAATACTTCCTAATGTGTCGGTTTTTCCAGAATCTAAGTCGCATACCTTTGCACTTGTGATGATATAATCATAGATGATTCCATAACAAAAAGCATTTGGAATAGGTCCCGAAGGAAATGTTTTCCAACCACAAACTGGTAGTAGATCTACTGGTTTCTGAGACTGTGTACCACACTGGTCTTTGACAGCTGAAAGGGCATTTTCTACCTTCTTCTGATACCACTTACCCCCGTCGACTGTGATCTGAATATCAGTGTCGTGCTTGGCATCGATGCATACACAGCACCTGTAAAAACAATGCATGTTTGTATGTATGTGGGATATTTATCCACTTTTCGGAGCACCCGTTGATATTACAACGGTACACCTATGGCACATACATTCCCAAATGGGATTATTGGGTTACACACTATCACATGTACTAGCTGTTAATTTATTAAATCCAAATATTCCGGACATTGTTCCCAAATCGGTAACTTCATACCCCTCCATCTCTCGTACACGAACATGTAGCTCAACTTTCACTTTCACTTTTAACAGACAATCGAGGTTTAGTTTAACAATGATTTTCGATGCTTTAAGTCGTGGTCATTTGTGATGCTATGACGACTACTTTAACTTCTGAAACACCTATAGTAAGCTGAATAAGCTCATATAGGCCTATCAATAACATATTGACATTGAGGTCATCTCATTGATCTATAGGATATATGGTACCTTTGTATAAGATCGGACTTGTTGCCGGTTGTTGTAAGGCCTCTGCATTCCAACCATCGCTTCAGTTGAAGTGTAGAATAGCTCCCAATATTTTGGGTATCCAATAATGCCCCAGGTACGTCGTCTGGGGTTAGTTTTACGCAAAAAATAGGATCGGAAGTTGCCATTTCACGAATCACTTCAAATTTTTTTGTTTGTCCTACTTTGCGATGGATGCGTATCACGTGATACGCAACACATAATTGGTGACGTCATGGCCGATGAGGGCTATACAAGAAAAACACGGCCAATACAAGATTTGGCGCGAAACGTCGTTTGGAAATGACGTCATAAACGTCATACTGCAGCCTGTCGTGAAATCTTCAAAGATGGACGGGCCGACATTGCCGAAAAGAAAGCGCATTACAAACGGTGAGGAAATGATGGGAAGTTAAGTTGCTGATGTTCTCGAGTATGAATATTGGACAGAGGAGAATTCCAGACGGGTGAACGTCATGGATAATGACGACTTGAAGAAAGTCAAATTGAATTCCGGGGATGTTTTGTCCGACAGGGAGTCTGATTATGTAAGGCCCAGACAACAACATTATAACTCCAAACCTAACCAGGTTTGTACACATGGATGACAAAGAGGTTACTAACTTTGTGTTAAATTCCAGAAACAAGAATACAACGCAGAAAACGAAGTCAGACCTAAAAATCTTTCAGTCCTTCTTGGATTCTATCAGAGAAAACGACCGATCGAAAATATATACTAGATAATGGTTAATGTTGTACAACAACTGTCCTTCCCCTTCTTCTATTGTATTTCTGTTAGAAGCTGATATACGGACGAATTGAATAAAGTGTTTTAGTTGATCACTTTGTGTTCTTAATTTTGTTTCTTCATTTGTCATAGAGTTAATTAATAAAGTCATTATTGATTGGTTATTTCTGTATTGGCCGAGTTATTTGTCCTCGGCCTGCTATATTGGCCTTCGGCTTCGCCTCAGGCCAATATAGCAGGCCTTGGACCAATAACTAGGCCAATACAGAAATAACCAATCAATAATACTATAATATATATATAAAAGAAACAAAAACAAACAAAGAATACAAGTAAAAAAATGAAGAGCCGGGCGAATAGTAATCTCATAGAAACAAATGACTGTTAAACCAATTGTTTGGATATTTCTCGTAAGAAAATGAGACTAAATACTTTGTATACATGCTTTATCGACAAGACGATCAGCAGACATTTTTCGTCATGCAGCTCCCAAAATAAAAATTCAATACAATTCATCATGTTGAGGTATGTATCCGTTCCATGATCGCCCAATTCATTTTAAATTGTTCTCAATCCTCTAATACTTCTTTTCCATTATCAGTGTGTAACGCATCATTCATGGTTATTTCTGTTGACAAAACAAATTTGTCGTTTACTATTGAAAAGAAAGACAAATATACAATATTTTACGCAAATTTCTAAGTTTAACATTAATATACTAATGAACTAGCTTTATAACGCGGAATAACAGGTGCTTGTGTTACATCACCATGGTGATAGGGACGACCATGACACGGGTCAAGCTTGACCATCACAAGGGTCACGTCCTCTGCTCCCATCACTACCCCATAAAGATCGCCCAATTATCGTCAGTTATGGCGGCGAACTTTCCCCGTCGAGCTAGCGCCGGACTGTTTCTTTGATATCCAACATTTATCCTATATTACCAATCAATTAAGGAAGCGGCTAAGATAAGCCAAATTGTGGAATGGCCTATAATGGTCAAGCCAATTGATTTGGTGACGTATCAAAGTCTAAAGAGACTCATTCGAAGATAAGAACTGTGAATTTTTAAAATATTACGCGTTCCCGGCGAGATTGTATAAGGATAAATTCCCTTGACGTTGATTATCTTATTTAATTAAAAACCCATGACATATTATTTTCCTAAAAAGTCAATTGTACGTATCGCTAACAAGCTAATGGTAGAAAGTTAGCAGCTAGCTTCGACTGACCTGTCCACGCGTTGTCAGTCATATATACCAATTTAGATAACACGTATCGCCCATCTATATTACTGACCGATTAATTGGCTCCCTCTGCAATCTTGAATTTTCGAACCTATACTTCGAAACCCACGAACAAAACTTGGCAACTATTCCCTAAGAATTACACACATTCCTAGGATTGTGTGTAATGCGTTACTGTCGCGCTGTCAATTCGTTTACCAGTGCAGTTTTTGTAGACGCACTAAAAATTTAGATGTTTGCCAACAAAATGGAAAGATTCGGATAAAATATGAGGCGTTCCGAATGTCTCCGATACCATGGCTATTTTGACATTACGGCACTATCGGACGGGAACACTGAAAAGACGTGATCCATGTCAGATTGAGGCATCGCGATAAGGAAGGCTAGTTAGAAATATCAACGACAGGTGGCGCTTGTCCATGGGTCCTCGACTCCTATTTACGGCGGCCATGTTTGACAAACTATGAATGGGTACTGGCGTATCTACTAAAACTCTGTCATGCCCGGCCCAAGTCAATATATCAACACCGATAACACATATCTAGCATCAATCTGACTGAGCAATTAATCTACACTGTATTACCCTTGGTAGATCGCTATACAATCGTCATTACCACTCTAGGATTTCAACATCACACGGAGAGAAAAGCATCTAAGTTTCCATCACCCCAAGGGATACATAAACATTTAGATTATGCACCTGCATAACATACTCATTTTTTTCAGGAATGTAAAAGGGATCAAATTGAGACAATGAACTGATTTACGTTAAGTTTTCATCCATCTCACAAAATATTGTTTGACAACTAACGATAATTCTTCTCTTATTCTCTGAAATGAAAAAGATTTAGATGAACTAAGCAAACATTTGCCTTTTGAACGCCAAGCGATGCTACCTAATGTAAGCTTTAACTTCTAACAGACCTAGCTTTAATATCAAACGTCAACTTCTAATAGATGATCCGATTAGCATTCTGTTCTTCCTAGTTTCGATAATACAAACTATCAGCACTTGTTTGAATTTTCAAAAGAACTTTAGATCGGTCTGCTGTATCTAAATAAAATAAATAAATATCCCTAGCCATCGACACTGCTTCACAGAGAAAATTATTCATGTCGAACAGAAGTTCAAACAAGGCAATGATTCATTGACGGTCAGCATCATGACAGGGGTACTCTGTCTCGGCGTTCCATCGGCTGACCGTCGCTCAGGGTCTGTCAGTCACGTGACCGATGGTCTGTCTGTCAGCGGACTGTGGGCATGTTGTTGCCGTCCGAAGGTCGTCTGTCGTCGGACAATCAGGACTGACACTGATCGTCTTACCAGAGTGGACCGATGTCCGTGTCCACTCAGCATACCGACGAGGGGACTATACAGCTGAACAACCCAGACACGGAAAGACAACTTTCTGTTCTTCTCTACTTAGCGTGGTGGTGATACAGAATTAATGTTTCGCTAAATGACATCGAACAACATGGCGCCTGGACACACTGTAGTATAGTTTGTCTTTGATAAATGTTCTTGATATTTAAACGCATTGCTGATCAGAATATGGTACTATTTACAGTTTTTTCTTGTAAATATTTCCTTCGAGTTGGAAAGTATAATTTTTGTAAAGATTATTTTACACAACCAAAATATGTTTTTATGTGACGTTTCGATGACTAGTACGATATGTACCCTGTCACCTTCATCAGACTTATGATAAACAAAGCTAAATCGGAAGGAGGGGGCTCACAGACTCTCGCACATACATTACCAAGTCATAAACAAAGCGTAGATGAATCTAGTTATTTCGGTACAATAACTTTACTATTGTACATACGTCTAACAGCGTAATGAAATTACCGATTTATCATTTACCAACTTGTACAAATTTTACACTTGTTGTATGCATACGCTTTGTTGGTCATTAGTCTGATGAAGGTGACACGGTACATATCGAATAAGTCATCGAAACGTCACATAAAACTTATTTTGGTTGTGTTAAATAATCTTTACATAAATAGTTACAGGGTTGTTGCGTGGAGTAATTTCTAAGATGAAAACGGTATAGTAAGCATTACTAAACATGACTTACGAATATTAAAACTGTAAATCAGTTCATCAAAACTGAGAGAGTTATATTTTCTTCAGTTGCATATCTGAAATAAAAAGGACGAAATCGAGCTAAAATCATCGTTATTAGAAATGCTTAAATCAATTTTAGTTTGTTTGTTCGTTTAAGCGGTAGTTTTGCTCACTGGAAATGTAACTTATGTATCGTTGTTGAACACCATGGACATTATAAACTACTTGATACACTCTAAGTACTGAGATTTACAATCATTCCAGTAACAATATTCAATATTGAACTCAGACATGAAATAGTTGACGATTTTAAATCACCATGAAGCCATGGACTGTACAGCAATATTTGGTCTTTGTAATGTTTTGTCCAAAAACTAAAGACAAAGGCCAGAACAAAATCTCGAACGAACCGTACAGTCCAGACTCTCACCACGGAGGAAACTAAGACCGGCCGTAGATCATACGTATGATATTAAGTAGACCATCAATTTTATCTCTGATGTCTTCTATTTCCCTATATTTTAATTCTTATGGTGTTTTTAGGTGAGCCGTTTGATTGGTTGGGATTCAACGCGTCATTTGACTCATACAGCCCAGATTGAATTCTTACAGTTTCTACAAAATACGAATTACGTTTAAGAGAAGACCTATGCTTGTAACATATAATTTGTTGATGCCATCTAAATATAGCAATATATTTAGGTATGGTTAGGTATTTAGGCAGTAAATATAGGTTAGATCCCCCACGTTGTATTGTCACACCTTCAGGTTTACATCAAAACAACATGAAAACCACCGCTTAACTTTTCATTTAATAAACTTCTCGTATTCATTGCGCTCATTTAAAGTAAATAATACCGGAACTAACGGTGGGAGATTAACCACGAAAAATATATACTTATGCAAATTACCAACGCACTTTCTAGTAGATCTACACCTGTCGAGTATTTCCGTAACTAAGGAACCTTTTATATCTCACTTAGTATTCTCGTGCTGGACATTATGAAGGAATGCCAGAGAGCGTTCCGCTTTGACGTGGACTAAATGGCGGCGCAGATATCTCTAGGATAAAGGGGTCATGGCGTTCAAACTTAGACGAAGGTCATAAAATGTGAGGATCTATCTTCTCAGGTGTTGTGGCGTAATGGATGACAGGTGGCGCTGAAAGGGGGAGCAATCTGACACAACCGCTCCCATGACGTTGCACTAGGTAGGTCAAAGGTCAGCAAACGTTATATCCGGGTCAGAGGTCAAACAGCCCCCGATTGAAGCCCTTTGCAGACTTCTTTTTTAAGAACATCGGATTATCAACGTTTGCGGTCTGATTCCCGTAGGAACATAAAGATTTGTTTTTGTGGAGATATATTGAGACCGAACAATCTTTGACACGTTCACGAGTAAAGTTACTACGATGTTTCAAGTGTAATTCAATGTTGTTTAGCGTCAGAGTTTAGATGTAGGAATTTCAAAATGATCGTGAAATTACTACAATTAGTAATTCTAATCATTATTATAATAGCTCTTATGGATTAAAATATTTGCTTATTTTTGTAGGTGAGTACAGAATACGAACTTTTAAGAAATTATTATATTACATCAACGATTTCGCCTTGATTTTATTTCCATAAATTGATACACAATCTAAACTTTCCACTTTAGATATATCTTTTTTTTTTCATTCTTCAAAAATTTATATTTTGACTTAAAAATCAGCTTTAAACGAAACTTTCAAAAACAAATCTCTCATATATTCACGTAATAATTGTTTTGATCAAAAGGAACTAGAACAAATTAATGTATAGTAATCTTCATGTAAAGTGTATAATTATAATTATGTGTGATATCTAAAATTTACACGCAAATTCTGTTTTATTACTTTCAAAAGTTATCTATAAATGAATGCGTTCGGCTTATTCTGAAAGAATATCTTTTTCATTTAACATATTTATCGAAAGAAAAATTTGAAAGGTACATCCTTTTTACTAGAACGTTTAAAAACGGTTGGATGAGACAATATTATCTTACTCCAATGTACTTGTATTACTTAAGTATTAATATCTATTCAAGAACTTGATATCACAGAAACAAACTTGGCAGATTTATATAAAGTAGTTTTGATATTTAAATTACAAACTTATTTTTTCTAATGTCTTCAAAACTATTTATACTGCTAAATATGCCAAAGTATTCGTGTTTCTAAAATCATATATCAGGGTGTCAAAAATGCGAATTTTTTAAGTTACAAACGGGCAAACTGCACGTAAATTACGTATTTTTATTGCCTTGAAAGCAAAGTCAGTGTTCTCAATAAAATGTAAATAAAACCTGCTTTGATGTGATATACTTGCAGCACGACACACCCGGAAAGATGCAGGAGCACAAGAAGACATTAAAGGCCGAATATACGTAACTTTCGGCAAAAACCTGAAGCGAAAATCAAGCCTAATATCTTATTATATGTATAGATTTAGTTAGGATTAACTGATATCAGCAATACTCAAGATGAATTCTTACGCGGTTACCGGTACAGCAGCAGTTGCAACACGGTATATGTAAACACGCGTCCATTTCTAGCTGTCTTCTACCTTCGGTTTGTTGTTGAAGTGGGCCCCACCTGAACTATTTTCAATTCTTTGGATTTTTTTGTCAGGATTTTCTTGTTAGTTACCACTCAGGTTTACTTCGTTTTAGACTTATTTTTGCATGGTTATCAACTGGACTTTTTTTCATAATTTTTCAGAATCACGAAACATTTTCTGAAGTTACGTATATTGGGCCTTTAAAAGTAGAGTTGTACAATTTGGGTCTGAAAGGTTGATTCACACAACTTTCTATTCAAAACAAAAACAAAATAGACAATGGCCTTTTGGTGCCTCTTTCTCCCTTCAATTGTCTTTCAACTTTCCGCAGTTTGAAAATCGTGTTGATAGCCAGAAGCTTATAAACAAATATAATTTATTCCTCTTCCTTGTTCCATAACGAAAATGACAGGATTGCTTTGCAGCAATATTTTTTTAAATTATGTCTCATACACATTCACATTATGAAATAGTTAAATACAGAAACATATAAATTCTAGCGCTTGGAACAAAAATTATATACTTATTTTCACAAGGTAAATGTATAATTTGATATTTCCTGGATAAGTTTCGTTGTGAATGTATTAACTAAAACAAGAATGAGTGTGTGAATTCCGGAACTTACATGTACAAATTACATGACGTGAACTCTGAGTCTCATGTTAAGCCATTTATTCCTGGCGCTGTGTCATTTACGACTGACAACAAATGAACTTGAACATTCTTCAATTATAAAAAGTAATCTTGGCGGCAAGATTTATCATGTGAACATGTTTAGGTGAACAAATCTTGTTTTTTTTCTCCAAGGGCAAACTGCTTTCCGTTTAATTTACTCAGTTGTTGTTTCTCAGACTAGCGAAAAGCAATTACTATAAAACTCTCAAAAACCGACAGAAAAAATCGGAATGGAAATGTGAACAATTAAAAAGTTGATTTTGTGAAGAGAAAGTATTTGTTTGATTATACCATACATAACATGGTTCCGGAAGTAGGTTTATACCGACCTGTGACAGCTCGGGTTGAGGTTGGACCAGCTGACGGTTTCCCGTCATCTTTCTCAGACAAATTGGTTTTAGTGTATCACTTTCATCTTCTACCCGATCGACGCTAGGCGGCGACAAAACCAGGCTTACGGTATTGTTAGCTTGATTAAAACACTCTTTTTTTCATAATCAAGTTAATATGCGTAAAACAAATAAAATTAACGATAATTTTTTCACCATTTTCATTTGTATCAGCGTTTTCGTATATAAATTTTTCATTCATTAAAAATCTAGCCCCCAAAACCCCGAAATATATGAACACCTGGCCATTTTGCAAAACTGTATGAAAGCTAACATGCTTTTTGAGATTTGGACCCTCTACATAGCGTTTGTGCTATCCGGTGATCTGTGAGAATAGCTTTCCGGCTGACGGCCATCTCCGTTCTATGTCCGCCACTATGTCACAAATCATTGCGCTCGCCACTTGCGCATGCTATGTTCAACAAAACAAACATTATAAACGTTTGCAAACAAAGTTCCTAGTGTGACTGACAGACACATACACACCTTATTTGAGATAAAATATTTGTTTCATAAAACGTTAATGAGACGTGGCCAGGTATTCCCACTACTACCGTAGTACCGAACCCATCACAGTTGTAACGCCGTTATCTAGGGAGTTACCAATCACCGCAGGGTGCGCAACTAGGATTGCAGACATATTGCTGCAAAATGTACGAATCTTTTCGCTTCAGCCGTTCTCAATGTGTATGACTTGCTTGGCAGAAAATTAATATGTAGGCAAATAATGTTTATATGATCCTTGATAATAAGCGAGAAAAAGCATGTCCGACGAAACGCTGGAAATTAAGGATAAATTAATCTGTCTGTTTTACCCTCTCTAGTCTCTGCCGTGTTGTGTTATAGTGCTACTGTTTAGTACTCTCTAGTCACTGCCGTGTTGTGTTATAGTGCTACTGTTTAGTCCTCTCTAGTCACTGTCGTGTTGTGTTATAGTGCTACTGTTTAGTACTCTCTAGTCACTGTCGTGTTGTGTTATAGTGCTACTGTTTAGTCCTCTCTAGTTTCTGCCGTGTTGTCGTAGTGCTACTGTTTAGTCCTCTCTAGTCACTGCCGTGTTGTGTTATAGTGCTACTGTTTAGTACTCTCTAGTCTCTGCCGTGTTGTGTTATAGTGCTACTGTTTAGTCCTCTCTAGTCACTGCCGTGTTGTGTTATAGTGCTACTGTTAAGTACTCTCTAGTCACTGTCGTGTTGTGTTATAGTGCTACTGTTTAGTCCTCTCTAGTTTCTGCCGTGTTGTCGTAGTGCTACTGTTTAGTGATCTGTAGTTTATGCCATGTTGTGTTATAGTGCTACTGTTAAGTACTCTCTAGTCACTGCCGTGTTGTGTTATAGTGCTACTGTTTAGTACTCTCTAGTCTCTGCCGTGTTGTGTTATAGTGCTACTGTTTAGTACTCTCTAGTCTCTGCCGTGTTGTGTTATATAGTGCTACTGTTTAGTCCTCTCTAGTCACTGCCGTGTTGTGTTATAGTTCTACTGTTTAGTACTCTCTAGTCTATGTCGTGTTGTGTTATAGTGCTACTGTTTAGTACTCTCTAGTCTCTGCCGTGTTGTGTTATAGTGCTACTGTTTAGTCCTCTCTAGTCTCTGCCGTGTTGTCGTAGTGCTACTGTTTAGTACTCTCTAGTCACTGCCGTGTTGTGTTATAGTGCTACTGTTTAGTACTCTCTAGTCTCTGCCGTGTTGTGTTATAGTGCTACTGTTTAGTACTCTCTAGCCACTGCCGTGTTGTGTTATAGTGCTACTGTTTAGTACTCTCTAGTCTCTGCCGTGTTGTGTTATAGTGCTACTGTTTAGTACTCTCTAGTCTCTGCCGTGTTGTGTTATAGTGCTACTGTTTAGTCTTTTCTAGTCTCTGCCTGATGTTTTATAGTGTTGCTCATAATGGCCGAAAGTACAGACTTCGTGTGACCGATAAACGCTGGTTGATGCAGCTGCACCACAGCATTGTAAAATGTCGGGATAAGAGGGGATTCATTTGCAAGAACCTTACAACGCTAGTAACATTCTAGACGTATATGGGATATTAATAACTACTGCTTTTTGATGCAGGAAACGGATATAGAATACGTGCATCAGACTCTTATAATAGGGGACATGTCGGGGGAAATAGGGGTTTTCAGACCCTTATAACAGGGACATGTCGGGGAAAATAGGGGTTATCAGACCCTTTAACCAGGGGAGAGGTCGCGGAGGACTACGTGTATCAGATCATAAAAATAGGAGAGAGGTCGCGAAGAATTGGGGGTATCAGATCCCTTTTATCGGGACACGGGTCGAAGAGAATTTGGGGTATCAGACCATTTTGATACGGGACAAGTCGCGGAGAATTGGGGTTATAAAACCCTTTTGATATGGACGTGTCAAGAAGAATTGGGGGTATCAGACCCTTTTTATCGGGACACAGGTCGCAGAGAATTGGGGATATGAAACCCTTTTGAAACGGGACAAGTCGCGGAGAAAAGGGGATATTAGACCCTTTTTATCGGGACACAGGTCGCAGAGAATATGGAGTATCAGACCCTTTTTATACGGACGGGCCAGGAAGAATCGGGGGTACCAGACCCTTTTTATCGGGACACAGGTCGCAGAGAATTTGGGTATCAAACCTTCATTATTTGCGACAAGTCGGAACCCCTTATTATTTGGACATGTTGGGGAGAATTGGGGGTAGCTGACCCTTATTACTGCTGATCAAACTAATAGACAGCACAGAAGACACATTAATCAGTACCAAATAGAAATTGTTACAAATACAAGAAGTGTGCGATAATAAATTATTTATTTCGTGTGCTAACGTTTAGCAGTATTTGATCAGCCTGGCGATGACCCTCGTTGTGTGTGTTGCTCCTTTGAATGGGTATAAGGTGTACTGCGCGCCGCGGCGAGCACTGAACCTCGCGATATGGCAAATATAGTAGATAAGGTACCTCGGCGGTCCAACACACATGGCAGGCAAGCGAGATGTGAGGTGGAAAACGATCCGTCAACAAAGAAACTCGCGGCCATTTCAGAAATGTACGCAATGCTACTCATGGGAAAATCATTGAGAAAATATTACCGCATTTTTAGCGATATTCGGCGAGAAAAATGCTCACTTTTCTCAGCTGTTTCTTTTTCTTTCAGCATCACAGGAGCGATATGTCTATTTGTACACTACCAGGTGGGGCGGGAGACGGCAGTAGATGGCCAAACCAGCCTCGCTCACTGTCAGTTCCCCAACGGCGGGCTACACACAAACAAAAAATGAATTTCTTTGTAAGTGTAAAATAACGTTTCGCTGATTCGAAAGCCAAATGTTTCATTTTGTTACTTTTATAATGAACCATTTCACTTTAAGCAGTCAGCATTCCTCAGAGTAATCGACGACCATCGCTCATTCTCACTTTGAAGTGTACCCGCTTATCTGCTATCGTGTTGCCTTGGTTATGTTCTGCTAACCTTTCTTCTTATATATAAATGACTCTTTTTGACAAAAAAAGTACATTTATCATCTATATGTTTATTACATAAACAGTCACAAGACTTTTTACCCGGAATATAGATTAGTATGATATGATCTGGAATGAGTTGAGATTATCAATCTTTGGTCAGGCTGTTCGTCTTGACTGCTGTGAAACTCAATAATACGTAGCGACGAGTTCCGAATGTCAAACCACGATATTCACAAATTGTAAATAAAAAAGAATCAACGTCTGCTTCACAAACTTGTAGGACGGACTGCCAAGCTTCTTTAATTTGAACAGCAACCTTTTTTACATACCACAAAATAAAAACTTTCTTTTTTAAGTAAAATGAAATAAAAGGAAAGAAGTCTAGAAATGGTAGGTTCGTTTCGGTACATTCAGTTAGAGGTATACAAAGAAACTTTTACATAAAATCTTACAATGACCACAGCTTAAGAAGGAACTGCGTCCTTTTTTCTATTTTTATACTGTACAGTTGGAATATCTATGCCATTGTGTTCTGAAGTTTAAACTTCCTTCCACAGTTGCAAAGAATGCAAAAGTTTGAATTGTGGCAATCGTTGTATGCTACAATTAAAACTTCAGGATAAACTTATAATCACATTAAAAAAGAGGTGAAAGAATGAAATATCATGATAATACTAATTATCATCTGCGCAAACTAGGTGTAAAATCCATAAATATATGTTTTCTATTTATTGGTATATAGGTCTTTGAAATTACTTTCGAAACTATTACTGTAACAATTCGTTTCTTGTGTAACCATTAAGCTATGATTCTATTAGTACATTACGGACGTGATTTTCTTCCTTTCTTATAAACAGAAAGGGAAACTCTTTAAAGGTATCGGGTATATTCAATTATTCAAATTATAAAATAAATGTGATGGTTAGACGACACTCTTGATAAGCGCGATATTACTGGTCGTAAACAATCACTAGCCCCCCTCCTCTGTGTCCCAGATTTGCGTTCCCACGTAGGACAGTCTCCAGGTACTGCCCACAAGTTTTGGTTTCTCACCCGGTACTGCGGCAATCCTTCTCCACCAAAATAGTCCTCATACTTAAATGGCCATTGCTGCGGATATGACATAAAAATGAAATTAAAAAATGAAATAAATATTAAATAAATTGAACATAGTCTCTAGTTATCTTGTAAGTGAATGTTTAATATGAAGTGTCGCAATGGTACCATTTTTATAAGATACAAACTTTGCTGTGAGCTGAGCCATTTGGTATGTTCAACATTTAATTGACTAGCTGTGTTTTCAGTCCTCTATTCCAGAATTCAAATGTGTGTGTGTGTGTTTTGTTTCCAAAAGGTTTCAATATTCGTTGAAACAGTTCGTCTCTTTTGTGTTCAGAAGTCACTTGATAACTAAACTCTGAATTACTCATTGCCCAATGCAATACTTGTTCGTCCATAACAACTTCAAATACTATCAAACCAATACTGTTAGCATTATTGCTTCTTTCACAGACAGTCAGCTGACATGATCTGTATTAATACGACGTCAGACAACTAAATGGTTCTAAATAATTATGACAACGAACAACTAACTTGTTCTCGGTTATTGTAAGACAACTGTTGTGTTCTTGTTGAAATAAACATATATACCAGCGTCATGACCAGACAACATAAAATCTAAGGCCACGACCATTTGGGGACCCGTTCTGTGTTACATAGGACCATCACATCAAAGAGATTTCGTTTTTGGACCTAATTTCATTTTGATTGTTTTACGTTCGGAATGCCTTCAGTAATGAGTGTTTAATGTTTCTGATTGACTCTTTGAGGTAGTGCATCAGAGAGGTCCCAGACAGTAGTGTAATTGGCTCTATCAGAAAGCACCGTGATTGCAGACGATGGGTTATGGAATAAGACGATTTGTTAGCTTGACGGCACTTATAAGCTCATATCCGAATCATTCCCATTGCTATAATTATACTGCAATCAGAATATCCTCTATCCATTTTGAAACTGAACTTTGGATATTAATTATCTTAGCAAGAAAATAAAGAATGTATAGGAAATCACGAGGAAAAAAAAGAAAGTTTTTAGATTTTGGAAAAAATCTAACCATGCCCTATGACAATCGACCTTGACGTGTAGCAACAATTGTCTCCGTACCTCTGGGAGCTCCTACAACCACTAAGAACCGAGTCAAACGTCATGTTTGTCGTTGGTAGATGTCATGTGCAAATGCGCGTGACAATCAGCAGATAAGATGTTTATTAGTGAGAAGGAGCTTCAAAGCGCCGAACTGACGAGGCTGAGAGCGCGAGGCAGTTGGACCGACGTATCGGGCCAGCCATCGACATCCGGGTCTCCGCACCGCCATCATTCGCTTTTGTTCAATGCCTGTTTTTGCGATTCCTCCGTCTTCTATCTTCATTACTTCGCATATACATTCTGGAATCGTTGTAAATCGGGCATTCCTTTAAATTTGAATTTAGATAAAAGTGTTTCCCTGAGATAGACAAACTGCACGAAACCTCGCCTCGATATCAAACTCGTCGTCTATTAGAAATTTGTTTGTACTCTATTGTATATCTCATTATTACGTCATTCCTCACACCTACAGGTACAGTATAGCTGTGTTTGTCAAGTAACTCACAAAACCACTCAACAGTTTATGAATCCAATTTCTTGTCCTTTAATTTCCTTAATTTCTTACATTCAAAAATAATCATGTACCAATATGGGCAGTAACTTTACTCTCACTTATGTTACTCTACCCATAGGTGTGACCACGATGAGCGGAATGACAACCACTATAATAACCCTGTTATCAACGTCATCAACCAATATTGTAACCCTGTTATCGATACCATCAACCACTATTGTAACCCTGTTATCAACGTCATAAACCACTATTATAACCCTGTTATCGACACCATCAACCACTATTGTAGCCCTGTTATCGATACCATCAACCACTATTATAACCCTGTTATCGACACCATCAACCCTTATTATAACCCTGTTATCGCAATCAACCACTATTGTAACCCTTTTATCGACACCATCAACCATGATTGTAACATTGTTATCGACACCATCAACTACTATTGTAACCCTGTTACCGACACCATCAACCATGATTGTAACCCTGTTATCAACGTCATCAACCAATATTGTAACCCTGTTATCGATACCATCAACCACTATTGTAACCCTGTTATCAACGTCATAAACCACTATTATAACCCTGTTATCGACACCATCAACCACTATTGTAACCCTGTTATCGATACCATCAACCACTATTATAACCCTGTTATCGACACCATCAACCATTATTATAACCCTGCTATCGCAATCAACCACTATTGTAACCCTTTTATCGACACCATCAACCATGATTGTAACATTGTTATCGATACCATCAACTACTATTGTAACCCTGTTATCGACACCATCAACCATGATTGTAACATTGTTATCGATACCATCAACCATTATTGTAACCCTGTTATCGCCATCAAACATTATTGTAACCCTGTAATCGACGTCATCAACCATGATTGTAACATTGTTATCGATACCATCAACTACTATTGTAACCCTGTTATCGACACCATCAACCACTATTGTAACCCTGTTATCGACACCATCAACCATTATTGTAACCCTGTTATCGACACCATCAACCACTATTGTAACCCTGTTATCGACGTCATCAACCATGATTGTAACATTGTTATCGACACCATCAACCATTATTGTAACCCTGTTATCGCCATCAAACATTATTGTAACCCTGTAATCGACGTCATCAACCAATATTATAACCCTGTTCTCGACATGAACTAATATTGTAACCCTGTTATAGATACCATCAACCACTATTGTAACCCTGTTATCGACATCAACTAATATTGTAACCCTGTTATCGATACCATCAAACACTATTGTAACCCTGTTATCGATACCATCAACCACTATTGTAACCCTGTTATCGACACCATCAACCACTATTGTAACCCTGTTATCGACATCAACTACTATTGTAACCCTGTTATCGATACCATCAAACACTATTGTAACCCTGTTATCGACACCATCAACCACTATTGTAACCCTGTTATCGACATGAACTAATATTGTAACCCTGTTATAGATACCATCAACCACTATTGTAACCCTGTTATTGACATCAACTAATATTGTAACCCTGTTATCGATACCATCAAACACTATTGTAACCCTGTTATCGATACCATCAACCATTATTGTAACCCTGTTATCGATACCATTAACCATTATTGTAACCCTGTTATCGACATCAACTACTATTGTAACCCTGTTATCGACACCATCAACCAATATTATAACCCTGTTCTCGACATGAACTAATATTGTAACCCTGTTATAGATACCATCAACCACTATTGTAACCCTGTTATTGACATCAACTAATATTGTAACCCTGTTATCGATACCATCAAACACTATTGTAACCCTGTTATCGATACCATCAACCATTATTGTAACCCTGTTATCGATACCATTAACCATTATTGTAACCCTGTTATCGACATCAACCACTATTGTAACCCTGTAATCGACGTCATCAACCACTATTGTAACCCTGTTATCGACATGAACTAATATTGTAATCCTGTTATAGATACCATCAACCACCATTGTAACCCTGTTATCGACATCAACTAATATTGTAACCCTGGTATCGATACCATCAAACACTATTGTAACCCTGTTATCGATACCATCAACCACTATTGTAACCCTGTTATCGACACCATCAACCACTATTGTAAACCTGTTATCGACATCAACTACTATTGTAACCCTGTTATCGATACCATCAACCACTATTGTAACCCTGTTATCGACACGATCAACCACTATTGTAACCCTTTTACCGATACCATCAACCACTATTGTTGCCCTGTTATAGATACCATCAACCACTATTGTTACCCTGTTATCGATACCATCAACCACTATTGTTACCCTGTTATCGATACCATCAAACACTATTGTTACCCTGTTATCGATACCATCAACCACTATTGTAACCCTGTTATCGATACCATCAACCACTATTGTAACTCTGTTATCGACACCATCAACCACTATTGTAACCCTTTTATCGATACCATCAACCACTATTGTTACCCTGTTATCGATACCATCAACCACTATTGTTACCCTGTTATCGATACCATCAACCACTATTGTAACCCTGTTATCGATACCATCAACCACTATTGTAACCCTGTTATCGACACCATCAACCACTATTGTAACCCTTTTATCGATACCATCAACCACTATTGTTATCCTGTTATCGACACCATCAACCACTATTGTAACCCTGTTATCGATACCATCAACCACTATCGTTACCCTGTTATCGATACCATCAAACACTATTGTAACCCTGTTATCGATACCATCAACCACTATTGTAACCCTGTTATCGACACCATCAGCCATTATTGTAACCATGTTATCGACACCATCAACCACTATTGTAACCCTGTCATCGACACCATCAACCACTATTGTAACCATGTTATCGCAATCAACCACTATTGTAACCCTGTTATCGACACCATCAACCACTATTGTTACCATGTTATCGCAATCAACCACTATTGTAACCCTGTTATCGACATCATCAACCACTATTAATTATAATTCAGTCCAGATCAACAATAAGTTAATGAGAAGCCATCATACAATATATGTAAACATATATGGGTGAAATTGGTAATTAGCTTTTCCGCACGCTCTTAGAAGACATTCTAGATAACAGATGTAAATATAAGTGATTCGGTAACACATGTCAACAGAAAATTCCCAAACTCAAACAAGTGAGTATTTTGGGAAAGTCTTCAGTATAGCTTACGCAAATATTTTACATAAGAGTGGAAATGCTTATATCAAAAACGGCCATTTGAAAGAATACATTTTTAATAAACAGCGAATACTTCAATATCGTTTTTATGTCCTCCCAAATGAATTCACAAGGATCCACTTGCTCCAGTTTTTTAAAAGAAAGTCCTATTTGGACTTGGTTTCCAGAACAACATATATTCGCATGATCACGCTAAAGATGTGTTTCGACAATCCATTATACTCTATTTGAATCCCTCGTGACGATCTACTTTGAAGAAACTTGATTTGATTTTAATTACCATACACAAAAACTACAATGTATGATAAAACATACGGCCATGTTTGATCTCTAACTAATGGTATTGTACTCTGTGTGCCTATGCGCACATTGTTTGATATACATGTATATAATTTAAATGTACTCTAGCGGGGCGCTCATCCTCCTCAATATTGACACACCTCCAGATATCTGTTGTAGCGGTAGAGGATGGTGCGGTCACGTGCTCGGGTCACGTGTACTTTGGTACGACTTATCATGTGTCACGTGTGTGACCAGGAAAGACTCATCTTCCATACCCTACACAGCCAGATCCCCTCCCCTCGGGCGAAGTCAGTGTCTTTGATACATGGCTATCTACATTGTACTTATTAGCTCTAATGTCTGAAAAGTGTTAAGATTATGGCTAGTGGAACAGACGAGAGGCACGAAACAAGTGCGAACATATTTTTAACATATGTTAACATACCTTTATATGGGAACCCTTACTGTCAGGTCATACCCCGTACGTTCTACCTAATGTTAGAGGACACTTGCCCCATTCGCAATCGCCCTAATTCACTCAATGCCTCTAACAGCCACACCCTTCTTTGACCCAACCTCGCAACCCTTTCCTTCAAAGCCCCACCACCTACATTTCCAACCTCACTGCCCAACCTCTCACAACTTTATCTGCCCCGAACTTTCACCTCCTACTCATCAATGCCCCACCCTTCACTCCTACACCCACGGGTCATCTCTTCATTTCACAAACCCCCCAAATCCCCGACACTCCCATCGTCAATGCCCAGTCCCTCACTTTCCCCGCCCGTCCTCGTCCGGTTCATTCCCACTCAGCCAACATCTTAAAACAACATTACCTGTATTTACCTGGACAAATCTGAGTATAGTCTGTTTCAATATATTTACAAGTATAAATCACCTGTTCTTTTATTTCCAAGTTAAACTAAATAAGTCAACTACAATAAAAGATACTTTGTAATTAAAAAAAATGAAAAAGATACTTTGTGATTGAAAAAAATATAATAGAATGATAAAAAAATTCATAATAAACAATTTCACCAAAAACATAATTATACCACCGACTTTAGATTGCATAATCTAAGTCTGTGATTATACCATTATTTTTTATCAGAGACGTATATTGTATGTCTTTGTTTTTTACATTAAATCACGGAACTTTATTAAATGCTATTTAAGGCCGAAATTACGAATGTAAAATATATATAGAAACAATGAATAATTATTCACTCTAAATTTTAGTGAACCAATTTGCACTTTAAAATTCTAATTTCAGGGTTTTTTTATTATTTTCTAATTTTCAAATAATCATCTGGTACTTAGACTGTAATAAACAACTATATTTGTTTCATACTGGCAAACACTCAGATAACAGTTGGTTACCTGGAAAATGGTAGGAGATGGATTCATATTCGGTTCCAGATGGATTCAAATTTTTAGTGAAATTATTTTTTATACATATATTCAAAACGTCATAAAAACCTTTTAAAATTTAACTTAGATGGTTTCAACTAAATACTGTTTTAAGCAAGGAAGAAGTTGTAAGTGCTCTCACGGACTTAGATTAGTCTAAGTCTGTGGTGCTCTTGAGCTTCACAAATCAAATAAATTATGATCTGATGAAAAAATCAGTTACATTGTATCAATAATCAATATATATGTCAAACTATTTTACTTCATTTTTAATAGGGGTAAGAACCGGAACAGTTGCTAGCAGGAAACATATATAAAGCATTGTAAAATTAAACTGGCTTTCGAAAGAATTACTGGATAATGTTTCTATTTCATGTTAACAGCAAAATTACAATATCATAAACAATGTGTATCAAAGAATTATACTTGAACTTTGATTATTATGGGATTGAGACAAGTGATTCAGGGCACCAGAGTATTTGTTCTAATTTATTTGTTTGTTCATTTTTATCTTTCATTTTGGAGATTTTTTATCAAAAAGTATGATTCAATGCATAGTAATGAAAGTAATTAATTCAAAAAATGAACTTATGAAAATATCTGTACTCAAATGAAACAAAGTTTATTCTATACATTCTAAAACTTCTTAAGCTAGCGAATATTACAAATGCTGGAAATTTAAGGTATCATTAATAAAACAAAATCTAAGGTATTTTCCAAAGTTTAGACAGTTTTTACTTAAACTTTATGAGGTTTAAACAAGAATTCCACAGAATATAATGCAATTACTGCCTGTGTGACCAACAGAAGAAAGATTATGAGACAGTTATATGCGCTTTTTAATTATGAAATGTTATTCATGTAAACCAGAGACGTATAAAGCCATTTTTATACGTCTCTGTGTGAACATTTCCTAAACATTTCCACTGGAGTTATAGACAAGTCTCTCCAAAAAAGGTAACACAAAGAAAACTTACAATGTATGAGTGATATCATGTTTCAATAAATGAAAATATAAAAGTCCCATCGTAAGTTCGAAACAGAATACAGTGTATTTTGAATCAAAATGGTCTGATTTTGTATTATATTATCAAGTTTTCAGAGCTTATCAATTTGTATGTATGGTTGAACATGGCTGTTTTAAATAATTGTTTTACCTTGAGTCCTCCATATACACATTATATTTTTGTTGTAAATGTGTTTTCTCTTAACATCAGTTTTTTAAAAAATGAGATAAAATAAATAAGTTAAAGTTCAAAATAATTCCACAGGTAAGTTGTTACCTGAGAATTAGACACTTTCCAAAAACAGACTATAGCCTTACCTGTAATTAGTACCTATTGTTCTCACCCTATAACAACACTACCTATGCCCTATACTAAAATAGGATATGTTGGCTGAGTGGGAAGACACCCCTCGTCCACCATACTCCTGCCAGTAATTTTTAAGCTGTATGGCCGCAAAGAACGCCCTACTGTTCCTTGGGGTCGCTACATACTGTCACGTTTGTGTGCGCTGTGTGACCCGAGAGCCCCACCCTCACCTCCCTTTACCACATCTACACTCACAGCTACATCCTAGTTTACGCTCCCCTCATTCATAAATGGTTCAGCAGCTGGAGCTGATCGCTAGCCAGTTCTGTAATTATACAGCGATCAAATACTCCGGGTCGCCAGGCACGAAATACACGCGTAATCGTCATATAGGTTCAGTTTATAAACATCTTTATCGTGTACAAAACACGCATAATTTACCGTGATATATTACAATGACTGTCGTATAAAAGTATCAAGCTATACAATACACGAGAGCATGGCACCACATACACGCCCTAACATCTACATACTTCACTAATGACATGCAATACCTACGGTATTACGAATCCAGTATCATGTTCAGCGTTAGTTTTTATTTGAATGAATTTGAAAAAAATGTAAATAAAGTCTCCTTGCACGAAATCTGTGAGATGGTCACTCTTAACTCTCAACTCAGGATATATTAATGAGGAAAGTTCTTTACAAATTATACAGGACAGTTTGGAGAAAAGGAAGGATGGTACGATTAACAATGATTTATTAGGTATATGTTTATGTTTAAAAATCGCCGCATTGGGAAAAAAAACAGAACTCAAAACATTAAGACAAAGAAAATAACTTAGTGAGACTGAAGTTCACTACTATAATTAAAATAGCATTAGATCACCAGTACCGATACTTATCCGTATTTGATGGAATCTCAGTGTTTTCGTCCCGAATCAACAGACTAGCGTTATCTCTGACATGCGTGATAACTCAATTAACTCTCAACCGGCCGACAGGCGGCAGCACCTGTATCGGCACTGCGATTGGTCATTTCGCTTTGATCACCGAGTTGGATGAGAAAACAAATTCTTTCTCCGTTGATAACGACTACTTTGGAGTAGAGACCGACATTTTGTACCGCAAATCATGATGGAACTTTTACGTCATGGAATTATTTGCCGCCATGTTGAACAACACACGTGCGATTCGTTCTGAAACTGCTGACCTCTTTAAATCATAAACCTTACTTACTGCACCTGTGCCTAGAATCCGTCTTGTCACAATTGGAATATCAGTTTCTTTAAGCCGACAAATTTGTCATGAAAATATTTTCCATTAAAATACCAGCAAGTGAACATTGATTGCTTTTCTGTTTCCCTGACCGGAGAGTTCCGTCCAGAAGATAAATGGTGAAGAGGCGCTCCGACGGGGTTCAGAAACACAGACAAATCAAATACAAAGGATGCCTTTCCAACATGTGCACAGGGACTGGGGAAAACCATCGGGAATGTTAAATAAATCATATTGAGAACGTAAAAACGACAACTCGGGTATGAGTGATGGCAACAAGAGATGTTGAGTCTGCCTGGGAGACAACACCGTGTATCAAACACAACATCGAAAAGCATGCCGGGACATCAGCTCCTGGAACGGTCTAATTAATAAAGCCGTTATATCGTCCACGTTTGATAACAAAGTAGTGATGTTATAGAGTTTTGCAGGAACACAAATGCAACGAATACAACTAAAATTATAAATATACTAATCATCTTCACAACAGTGCATGATATAAGCTTAATCCTTAATATGGTTGCCGATCAGAGTAACAAAAATAAGCTGAATAAGTACTGCTGATGGGACACAAATCAATTTAAGAAAACAAGTTACATTGGAAAGAGAATAAAAAAACAACACATTTCTGGTTCCAAAATATCTTCAAATGCAATACATGAAAGTTTATTGAATTTAGGGAGAAACAATAACGCAGACTTTGAAAGTAAATGTCCAGCAAACATCTTACGGTACATCTAAAAACAATTCGATATTTCATGCTGCAGAAAACACTTGGACATTGTGAGTGATAAAACCATAACTAACGGTTTGCCAAATACAAGTCCGTGTCAATGTCGTTGGTACTACATCACCTCAATCCAGGTGTGGTGTGTAATGGCGGACCTGTACCCGCTGATCCGTCCTCGACCTCGACACGAGAGGTACAATCCCATAATTCATCGCAACCCTTATCAGCTTATTTCATTCCCATGACCCGTGGACGGTCGAAATGTACATATAATTACCAGTAATAATTTGTAAGTATAATCGTTTATATAAATCACCTGCTGATATGCATTGCCTACCTGTTGATGGAGTGGCAACTTGTTCACGTTCGGAAGACCTCGCACCCCGACCCGAGATAACACTCCTTATGAAGATGTCCCCTGCACCGAATGTTTAAAATGATCGGCAATGCAGGAGTTCGATTGTACTGAAGTCACAGTAGCTCATTACTGGAAATATGTTTGTATAGACTATGAACATGGACTTAGCTTATCTAATTCCGAGTAATGAACAATAATTTTCAATATACAGATACAAATATGATACTTCGTTGTTATAACAAATCATTGTTTCTTTACGGTTTTCCGATCTCCCAACAACATCTGGTTCCAACCTCAAGACGATCAAGAAACTGTCATCAAAATTCTTTTCGAACCTTTGCAGAATGTCCGCGAGGAAAGAATATTTCTTTCCCCGAACAATCCCCGATTGAATCACACTACCGCCTGGAATTTCACCAGCAGCCATTCTATCCTCTTGCAAATCGGCAATCTCCTCTATCAGCTATTAATTCTATTCTCTACATATCTTCCCAAAACCAACCATAAATGACATAACCTTGGAAGTTGGTCACTATCTGGTAAAAGTAGAACAATCAGAGTGAAGAATAGATATGGGCTTGCCCTTAAAGGCACAATATACGTAACTATTGGCAAAACTTTAAGCGAAAATCAAGCCTAATAACTTATCATATTTATAAATTTATTTAAGATTAACTGATATCAGCAATATTTAAGACGAAGTCTTACGCGGTTACCGGTACAGAAGCAGTTGATACATGGTATTTGTAAACACGCGTCCATTTCGAACTGTCTTCTACCTGCGGCCACAGGGGCTAGGCACGGACCTATGTCACTATGAAATGATTGTCAGATATTTTTTTTATCTTTCTCGAATATAGCCCCTCCCACTACTATATATCTGTGACAAGGGAAAGAACTAGCCTCAACGAGAAAATCGACCTATTTTCACTCTAAGCTTGTTTTCGTCACTGAATGAAGTCCAATTTTTTACATGCATGCCTCATTTTAAAGGTGAAACTTTTATCTTTCAGCCGATACCAAATATATCCCGCTACACGCATGTAAAAGCTCACTTGGCTGTCTAGAATCCGAGGTTTTGCATGAAAATCGTTAGGTGGGCACTTCCGTGTCCAGTGCAACTGTTCGGAGTTTGTCGGTCTACATGAGTAGTGGGAAAATCTAGATGGATTCCGAAAATATGTAAACTTGAAAAATGGCGGATGAAGTTCACATCTTCAGTGAACCGTAAATTTAACCTCGGATGACCTGGATTACAATAGCGATAAACATTCGACTTCAAGGTAGGATAACGTGCTTTAGCATTAGTGATGGAACTGCAAAGCCGTTTTCAGTAATCACCACGTTAATAAAGCTATACCCATGGTTAGACAAGGTATGAAGCACTGGACACGGAAGTGCCCACCTAACGATTTTCATGCAAAACCTCGGATTCTAGACAACCTAGTGAGCTTTTACATGCGTGTAGCGGGATATATTTGGTATCGGCTGAAAGATAAAAGTTTCACCTTTAAAATGAGGCATGCATGTAAAAAATTGGACTTCATTCAGTGACGAAAACAAGCTTAGAGTGAAAATAGGTCGATTTTCTCGTTGAGGCTAGTTCTTTCCCTTGTCACAGATATATAGTAGTGGGAGAGGCTATATTCGAGAAAGGTAAAAAAAAATATCTGACAATCATTTCATAGTGACATAGGTCCGTGCCTAGCCCCTGTGCCTGCGGCTTGTTGTTGAAGTGGGCTCCACCTGAATTATTTTCAATTCTTTGGATTTTTTGTCAAGAGTGTCTTGTTAGTTACCGCTCAGGTTTACTTCGTATTAGGCTTATTTTTGCATGGTTACCAACTAGATTTGTTTCACAATTTTTCAGAATCACGAAAAATTTCCTGAAGTTACGTATATTAGACCTTTAACGTTGTTCCGGATACATTACGGCACAGTCTGCTCACAGAAGCTTTCATGCTGAAATACATTTCTTCAACAGTTCAAGGGACCCATTGTAAAGTGACCTACTTGTAATGAAATGAAACAAATTTTTTTTCTTTCGAATAACCTATTAAATCTATTGGTACTTGTGATTGGGAAATACACATCTAGTATCGTACTCTAGCATCGTAGGATGTATAGAAGATTGGTAATGCTAACGAGTGCCTGGCCAGAAACCGTCTTACCCTGCCGTGCATTTCACTGCACGTGCATAGCACATTGGTAATGATATCGGTTCTAGTGGCGGTGCATTGGCAGATATTTCGGTGGGAGCACTTCCATTCCACCAAACAATATAACCTGATCGCTTTGAAGTTGAAAACAAACATGTTTACTCCTGTCTAGTCCAGACCAACTAGATGCACGTTGGTTGTTTATTTGAGTTGTAACACACATAATTGCACACATATTTAGCGCACAGAGCCGGTCTGTCGACTCCCCCTCCCTCCTCCTCCCCCGGCCAAGTGTTGGCCAGGTGTGGCACACACATACATAAAACACACGCGCGCGCACGCACTCAGGTAAAGTACGTGTATCGTGGCGGCCCCACATATAGGCAATTACCAGGAGAATTCCGTCACCATATTACACAATGGCACGAGAATTTCGAGTTAGTAACGCATGTAATATGTGTTGCTTGGTGACATGGTGCATCGCTCAGGTGGACGTACTCTAGAACTAAGTCATCACAATTTGTCATGCTTTACTTATCCACAAAGTATGTATACATTGTACATATGTATTAGACTTAATCATCACACTTGCTGCTGGTGCCAGGAAATATGATTTAAGTCTATCTCACATGTGTAATTTGTTCTATGGGATTACGTAAACCCGACAGATTATGGCGGTCTAGATCTACAATGAAAGAGAACAATGCGGTTACTTACCTTGCATTTCTTCCATAGTTATACATGTCGTTCAAAATCAAACGGAAATATCAAACTATTTCACCGAAGCTGACCTTGTCAACAATAATATTGACACAACAATAACGCTGATTCATTAATTGAACAATTTCCTTGCTCTATGTTAATTAAACGACAAAGATACTGGCAATAGTTTCTGTGACAACATAATGTCTCTTTAAAATTCTTTAAGTTTTTGAGAGTTACAATTAGATCACAATCTTGGCTCGGTAAAACCACGAGAACAACTCGCCTTGTTTCAGTAAGGTATTTTGTTTAAGTTGAGGAACATTCACGAAGTTTAACTGCTTCGTGTTTGTCTTAATTTGATATTTAATTCGATAAGAAATGTTGTATTAGCATTGCTTTAATTCATTAGCGATGAATAGAAGATTATATTTACTTTACTTGTGCTGCCCCTTTTTGAGTCTCGCTTGAATTTACGTACAGTTTTAAAAGGCGTTCGAAAAGTTTTGATTTATTCTTAAGATTAAAAAATAAAATCTAGAAAAATAAACGAATAAACAAGTCTGTATATCGATGTATTGGTATAGCTACGTACTAAGAATATATTATGTGGCGGAGAATCGATGAATATACGAAGGGATAAACGTTTTTTTGTCGATTTCTTTGGTGATTCTCATGAGTTCGAGCATCGTCTCGGCGATATCTGAATGTGTAAGTTTCGGAAGTGCTTCATTTTTTTCTGCCATTTTTGTCCATTGGCTGTAATCGGTATGATCTATTTCCTTGGTCCGTTAAGAGTTTTTTTTTAATAGAAACGGAACAAAATTATTACACTTTCAATGTAGAAGTACAGGGGGTTGGAAACACAACGTCCCGAGAGGTAGTCAAACGTTGATATATCCAGTCGAACCTTCCGTGGATACATGAAGGTGTATACACGAGCTCTCACAGAAATCCAGGTAATGTGTAGTAAAGTAGTGAACCAAACAAGGAGGTTCTCTCATTTGTCCATTGTTTAATGGAGAACGTACTAGTTGACATGTTTCTGCTGAAGGTTAGCCGAAACATGTCAACTACTACGCTCTCCATAAAACATCGGAAAAATGAAAGGGGTCACTACTTGACTACACTTTCAATGTATGATAATTTTTTTTATATACATATCTTAATTCAGGCATCTGAATTCTAAATAAAATATAAAGCGAAAACCAAACTACAATGTATATAGCGCCATATGCACTTCTGTACCTTCAAAGCTATGGCGTCAGTCATCTCACTCCCTGATTTCTGATTTCTCCAGAAGATGCAGAAATTAAACGTTTTTATATCATTCTTCTGGGATTGAAGTTAGTTCGATAAAACTTGGTCATCAATCTTCACGCGAAAACGACAATTAAAAGGGCAGACTTATGTCGTTAGAATAATAACTTTAATATAGTTATAGTGTGTGTGAATTATCAAGGTATTCAGGGCATTTTAAATCTGTTATTTAGGACCTCAGATGATAATTCGCCCAGGACGTGTTACAATTCTGAGGTAGATGTTGGACGAGATCAATAATAAAATTCAAAAAATGTCTTTATTATGGTTTGTATTTTGCATTTATTTTTTTTAAAACTTTAGTTTGGATGTGGTTTTGTTATTTCGAAATACATTATGTATAGAAAAAAAGATAAACACCTTATGCATCTTTTCAAAGCATTGTTGAATAAAACCAAAGGATACCTAGACATATAAAGCTAGGGCGCACTTGTTCAGCGGGTTATGGGCTCAATCACATATTCAACGAAAGTTGCAATCTATGATAACCTGGTCTATATACAAGGTAAAACCTGGAAATTCTACTGTAATATATTCAGTAACCAGAAAGTTCTTACAATGTTCTCACACGGTTAATGGTTGTATTCTGGAGATATTAATCGCCGGTTTAGCTGATCACCTTTAGAACAACTGGGCCCTGGTGTTAATAGAGATGATATTTTATTTCTATGCTGTTGAACTTGAAAACATTATCTATATCATCTTTTAATGATTTAATTGTTGTACGTTATGTAGTAACATAAAATGAAACATTGAGCATACCCCCATGATAAAAATCTATCCGTTCTCCGTCTCCAGAGGTTTATAAAATGTGTAAAAAAAATTCCTGATAGATAAAATCCCCTATGTTATTAACCACTTCGTAATGTCATAAACCTCTTTCAAAGTCCTAATTTATTTGTCGTCTTAGCATTTCTTTTCTCTATACATATCATTTGCTATACGACCAAACCCTATTTTAACGCCAACATTTCTTTGGATATAACACTGACGTTATATGATGAGGTAGTCTTATTTTCGCGGTCCTCAAATATCTTGTATGGTAACCAGTTGGCGTTTGATCATAATAACTAATATTTGTTTTAAGTCTTTTGAAGCTTGCAAATGAATAATGCATTGGCGGGGTTTAGTTCATCTTTGGAGAACTTGTCGTTGCAGCAATCATGCTTTCTGTTTAATTGACAATTATCATTTTACATTATCAAAGTAGGATTAGGTGTAATGTATGCGATTAATAATTTTGAAGGCGTAAATAGGTTTGACATAATTTTAAGTAAACGCACAATAATTGTTCATAAAAAGTAAAATGAGATTTTAAAATATCTAACGAAAAACATTATTATTAACGCACGTTTGTTTATAATATGAAAACAACTTTAACTGTTACATGATATAATTATGTTTTAACGGGCAGTGATGACTTGTTAGTGAATTGGTTCGGTATAAGCCTATAAATGGTTTTCAGCAGGTTGAGGCGTATATCGCTTTAACTTGATTATCTATCTACATTGAACTTTCTGAAGCGCTGGAGGCCTGTTTTGGATGTTTTTGATTTATTTCCTCGGACTCCGTAGTAAACAAGTCGAACAGAGAGGGAGGAGGGGGAAAGGGGAGGGACGGAGAGTGGAAAGGGATATAGGGAGCTTGGGGTTAGGGCAGGATAAGGTTTTAGGCCATGTGGGTCCCGGGGCTCTCCCGGCCCACACAAGTCAATCCCTGCATACACGTGTGTTGGGGGTCAGAGTTTCAGGGGATTATTGCCGGCTGGGGACGGACAGACCCTTATCGGGTTTTTGTAGGGGAGGGGGGCCAGGCACTGCATTCCCCAGTGTTGTTACGCTATGTCGTACAAATTGTGGGAATCCGATATCTAGATTGGGGGTGAAGCGATAACTGTTATGAACAGCCCGGTAACAACAAGCTATGGGGGAGGGGAGGAGGAGGTACGGGGAGGGGTGGGGGTACATATAGCAACAAGCTATGGGGGAGGGGTGGATGAGGTATGGGGAGGTGGTGAAGGAAGGGTGGAGGTAAATGTAACGACAAGTTATGGGGAGGGGGTGGAGGTGGTATGTGGAGGGGTTGGGGGTAACAACAAGCTATGGGGGAGGGGTGGAGAGGTGAAAGGGGGAAAATTTCTTCCCTATCGCTGTTTGCAATTCATGACGAAACAATGTAATACTACATCCGCTGTATCGTAGATTTTCATTCATTCACAAAATGTCGTGGGTGTTCGCCACTAAATTGCAGTACTATAAGTAATATATTTTGTTTCAAAATCACAGTTGGTTGTGGTTTAGGTTAGAGTTGGGACCGGCCCCGATAGTGCCAGGTTTGTACTCTATGTGGTAAGGTTGTTGTCAGATCTAAAGATTAAAATGTCTTAATAAATCGTCAATTTTGAGATTCTGGTTCTACAGGAAGCTAACTCTATTCCCACATATATTACAGGTGCAAACTATTTACGAAATCAGAAAATATCGGGCCTAAGGTCATTAACTGGATTTTTATAGCTATAAAATAAAATCATAATACAAATTAGATAGGTAGTTATTAAAATATTGTTATACAAGCATTTCTTTTCATCAACACTGTTCAATACTGGATGGGTTTCTGTTTTGATATATGCAATCAATTGCACGTATGTACATGAACAGCAGAAAAAACGTAGATTTTGTTTACATTAGATTGATATTGTTTATATTAGATTCGTTTTGTTTTGTTCGCTTTGATTCAAAGATTAGAGATTTTGATTAAAAGTAGGTTAATCAACAAATAAAATGGAGTTATGCAGGATAATAATTGATTAAGCATAATCGGGTTTTTTTTCTTCTTCTACATTTCGAGTAATGGATTCTATTTTTTGATGTTTCAAATATGATTATAACATTCAAAAATAAGTTTAAATGGGAAGATATAGCCCGATGTAATACAGTGATAAAGTATTGTGCTTGAAAACATTGTTGACTGATCTCTTGGTTAAAGAAAAGAAAATTGTTTATTCATTTATAGAATACTTTCGTGTTGAATTGAAATATATGTATATGTCATTCCTTCTATCGTGATTGCATGTCACACACACACGTGCGCACCCTCACACACGTTTGATTTTATGATTATGGATTCTCCCAAACTAAAACTGTTATCTTATTTGTTTCTTTGAATTAAGGTTTACATTGTTTAAATAATCTAGACAATTAAATATACATCAGTATCCTCGTAGATCCGGCCCATCTGTTTTCTTGGCTTACAGACACACGTTTAAACTTCCACTCGAGTACCCAGGCTAGGTGTGGATATATATCGTACGTCACACTATCACAAACTCGTGTTGGCATATACAAGGTGATAAGCTCCTATGACTGTAGATTTTACAGTAATTAAATGTCACTCCAAATCTCACTATATTTTAGTCGGTGGAACTTTATTGTGTTCCCCATTTCCTGATTATTATACTATATATAGGATAATGTAATTACCTTGTTTTGTATTAGAAAGTCAACGCGAAGAATACATACATATTTAATTTTAATGTAACTTAAGTTCGTATGGATGGTTAAATATATATATTTTATATAACTCAGAATTACAGTTTATTCCTATGTCAATCGACGCATTAGTCCACGTAATAGAACCATGTTTAACTTTAGTAATAATAAAATTAAATTATATCAAAACTCAACTTACACGGTCAACATCAATTGTGAATTATGTGAATTATGTGAATTCTTATGAAGTAACAGTGAAATTCTAATATTTAGCAAACAAATTAGCCTAAAATACCACACTTCCTAAATGTTTTTTATCATTAAACAGAAGGGTGATGTTGCCTGTAAGACGGATGTTAATACTGTAACAGATACCTTCAACCAGAAACGTAGTGACATTATCCAGATTGAAAAAAAAAATAAAAAAATAAAAGAGATAGTCAAGATTAATATTCATTCTTTATTTCAATCGGTATACATTTATTCACAGATTCATTCGTCACAAGAAATATAGCAAGAAAATAAAAACAAAATAGTTAGGGAAAAAATAGATTAATAAAATCGTTTAAAAAATTAAGATTGACTGTCTTTATCAACTAATCTTGATTTTATTAATATCTGTTAAGTTATTCCAAGGTATGACGATTTTCAAGCTACAAAGATAAATCACTAGACATAATAATATCCAATAAGTAGTTCTTTGAACGAAACGTAGTTTAAAACCTTTAAACACGAAACCAATATCTTAGCACGTACACGAAATTAAAAAGCATATGAAACAAACGAAGTATTAAAAGAACCTGAGAGGAAATCTGTAGGACTAAGCAGGCGGAAATTGAATTATTTTGTGAGATGAAATTACAATCCACTATGAATAGTCCCCACGGATTTTGATAACAACATTCACCTTACGAGTACGAATGTGCGTCAGTCCAGGCATGTAGCCTGCTGACATATTACATGTGTTTCTATCTGATGTGATCAAATTTGAAACACATATTGGTATAATTTCCTGGCATGTCTACTCCCTTAGGTATCTAGATGCAAGACACTGATCTCAAACATTCGTTCGACCAGGACCGATTATGCGCATTACGAATCCGGAAACAGTTTCATTTTGACATCGTAACCTATAGCAACAGAAACTTCCTGAGTGATTAATGAAGGGGTTTGATTCCTCCATGGACGGATAATTAAGAATTTGGCACTTTTGTCAAAAGTTTTCAAGAGTATTTCATTAAAAAATCCATATATAGGAATAGCTATTAATAGTTTCAGCTTTGCAGATACATTGGTGATACAGTAGGTTTCATGCTGTAGTAGTTCATATTGTAGTTTTGTCCTATACTGGGTCCATTATCAGCCTGTATGGGTTGACCCATACCCTGGGGGACGCTGCCCCGGAAACCGAGAATGTCATTTACGGAATGTGAGGATGCGGCCCATGCCCGCATCATACACGGGGTCACGCAGTTGGTAGTGGCCTGAGGGGGCCGGGCCGCCCCGAGGGGTGCTAGTGTGTGATGCTGAGGGGCCATTTGAGCAGTTGGAACAGCCGGCATGGAAGGCGGTGGACATGAGTATGGATAAAACTGGTTGTAAATAGGAGTTGGTGCCGCAGTACACGGTACAACCTGATTCTTTGTCTCGTATGTTGGGCTGGGGTTCTGTGGAGTTGGCCCACCCCCTATCTTGTTCCTGAGAATACGACTTATTGAGCTGACTGAGGGAACATTGTACTTGTCACATACACCGTCCGCGAGTAGTTTGTCACGAATTTCCCAGGCGAATATCCCAGGGTCTCGTTCCTTGTACACCTTTATGTGTTTCACTACGTTGGGGGTGGTAACGCGGGGCTTACTTCCGCCTATGGCACCTGGAAGTATGGACCCCGTCTCGTTATAACGAGCTAGTATCTTACTAACACACCCATGTGACACTCTGAGCTGCCGACTAATGTCGCACGGCCGTACTCCAAGCTGAGCCAGTTCTACGATCCTCAGACGTATGGCGTTAGGCAAGGGGCGCCCATTGACGAACACACCTCCGAGTTGGTTCACCTCACCGAAAGTCGATTGCTCTGAAAAAATAGAAAGAATTCCGTTGTTAGATTATACAATATATTTGATGTTGTGGCGAGAGCAATTAAAGACAAATACCATGAACAGGAATACACCTGAGCCCTTGAGTAAAGATTGCAAAACTTCGCCAACAAAAGTAAAAACAGGTATTGCTTTTTTCGTATATGAATAGTTAGTCTTATATCCAAGGAATGTAACGTCAGTGTGACTAAAAATTAATATCCATACAATCATATACATTTGCCGAGGTCAATGCCTGGTATAATAGACCTGAGACGAGAATTGGATATTGACCGATGACACTCACTGATCTTTTTTTTTACATTGTAGTGTTTGAAAAGGTTCCGTCTGAGACAAAAATGAAAATGACAACCTGTTAGACTGATTAACATTATTAAAGTTTCATGGTTAGACTTTTGCAAGATTTAAATATATACTAATTGAATTTAAACTGACCAAGTAAAACAGACACATAGAAACTTGCAAAACTATTCAATCTACTTATATAAATTGATAGACATTTAATTCTAAACAATGTATTCTCATTTTTCATTTTCTTCTCTGTTTTCATTGTACATAGTCTCCTTTTAAAGATTCATAAATCTTGTACGTTTATCATTTATAATTGTTACTACACTGTAACATAAAATGCACCATTGTGGCACACTATGTAGACTTTTATTTAATATATATATATTTAATGCAATTTCTATAAGACATTCTCTTAAGAGATATCCCATGAATTTTCAGGGTAACGAAAGTAGATGTCTTTATTATCGAGTATGCCCACGTATATTGTGTTACTAACTTTAAAGAATACTGATGATCTTGACATGCATAATGAGGAGATTTATCTGTGCCTATAAATCTTGATTGTTGTCTCCGCAATAAAATGTTCATATCAATAAAAAAGTATTCTTTATTTTTGTCGTTGACGTTTAAAGCTTGGATGGTGCAAGATAATTTTATTGCATTGTCATAACACATTAAAATTTCATCCGTAAATCAGTGGTAATGATACTGTGATAAGGAAGGGTCGTTTTACTTAAGTATTGCCTTTAAAATCTCAAGCAATGGTTAGTATTCTATTTTTGTTATAAGGATTAACAAATCTCGAGTGATAACTCGTATTCTATATTTGTTATAGTGATTAACACATCTCAAGTGATAACTAGTATTCTATATTGGTTATAGGGATTAACAAATCTCAAGTGATAACTAGTATTGTATATTGGTTATAGTGATTAACAAATCTCAAGTGATAGCTAGTATTCTATTTTTGTTATAAGGATTAACAAATCTCAAGTGATAACTAGTATTCTTTATTTGTTATAGTGATTAACAAATCTCAAGTGATAACTAGTATTCTTTATTGGTTATAGTGATTAACACATCTCAAGTGATAACTAGTATTCTATATTTGTTATAGTGATTTACAAATCTCAAGTGATAACTAGTATTCTATATTTGTTATAGTGATTAACAAATCTCAAGTGATAACTAGTATTCTATATTGGTTATAGTGATTAACAAATCTCAAGTGATAACTAGTATTCTATATTTGTTATAGTGATTAACAAATCTCAAGTGATAACTAGTATTCTATTTTTGTTATAAGGATTAACAAATCTCAAGTGATAACTAGTATTCTTTATTTGTTATAGTGATTAACAAATCTCAAGTGATAACTAGTATTCTATATTGGTTATAGGGATTAACAAATCTCAAGTGATAACTAGTATTCTTTATTTGTTATAGTGATTAACAAATCTCAAGTGATAACTAGTATTCTATATTTGTTATAGTGATTTACAAATCTCAAGTGATAACTAGTATTCTATATTGGTTATAGTGATTAACACATCTCAAGTGATAACTAGTATTCTATATTGGTTATAGTGATTAACAAATCTCAAGTGATAACTAGTATTCTATATTGGTTATAGTGATTAACAAATCTCAAGTGATAACTAGTATTCTATATTGGTTATAGTGATTAACAAATCTCAAGTGATAACTAGTATTCTATATTGGTTATAGTGATTAACACATCTCAAGTGATAACTAGTATTCTATATTGGTTATAGTGATTAACAAATCTCAAGTGATAACTAGTATTCTATATTGGTTATAGTGATTAACAAATCTCAAGTGATAACTAGTATTCTTTATTTATTATAGTGATTAACAAATCTCAAGTGATAACTAGTATTCTTTATTTGTTATAGTGATTAACAAATCTCAAGTGATAACTAGTATTCTATATTGGTTATAGTGATTAACAAATCTCAAGTGATAACTAGTATTCTTTATTTATTACAGTGATTAACAAATCTCAAGTGATAACTAGTATTCTTTATTTATTATAGTGATTAACAAATCTCAAGTGATAACTAGTATTCTTATTTTGTTATAGTGATAACCGTTTTATCGTTTTCCCTGCCAATAACAATTTTGAAAGTAATTGATGCAATCTTTCTTTAAAAAAAAAGAACGAATTCAAATGACTGTCCTATTTCTTCAATACAAACAGATTAAAGATATCTCTTTTTAAAGAACCTTGATCCATTCGACAGGAACTGTTGAAATAAGCTGAATACTCTGTAAAGATTTTATTTGTAGGATTGTACGCGTGTTGAGTACGAAATCAAATATACAAAATATAGTATTTAAATAAAAGTATAAACAATCTTAACATAGACACACTTACTAGTTGTGCAGACTCAAATAAAATTTAAGTTCCATCCCTTACATATATGAGAGAAAAGATGATTTATGAAAAGGATTAGGTTCGGTTATTTACATAACTTTTCGTGTGTTATATGCACCGTAATACTGGCTATTGATATAACATAACTTGGTATTTCATATATTGTTTTTTTTCGCTCACAAGGTTACACTAATTATTAAAACGATACTGCTTTGTAGGGTTATTTATGTAATAGGACATGTGATTAATCAAAATTGTATTTACATTATCGAATATTTTTATAATAGGACTTTTGCAATATATATAGCTTCTTTGATTATCTCCGGCAACATTTAGCCTTTAAATTGATAAATTTATTTCACACATTCTTTACAGACAATATATTTGTCCGTACTGTCGCTATTACCATAACGATCATATATTGTTTTGTAATACATACAAAATTACACTGATAAATAAACAGACTTTGGTTAATTATATCGATATTTTGTATTTTACTCCTTTATTTGAAGATTTAGTGATTAAACATTGAAACAAAGCGAATAAATTATTGATACTATTGTAAACAAAAAAACACAAAATAAACTTTTTCTCGTAACGATTAGTAATTAATGATTATTTGACAAACACATCTAGATTTAACGCTTCTGTATTCTCTTATTTATTTTTACAACCTCAGGGGTTTCACCAATCATTGTGTTTTTTTTTTTGTTATATACATCTAGTTTGTTCAAAAGGAAAATAAAATAAATTTTGATATGCTGTTTCAAACTTGTTTTTTACTCCTTTGCAAAACTGCAGATTTACAAACTGTTTTGTTATTAGAAATTTCTGGACTTTTCTATTTTCGAACTGTAATAATTTCAGATGCTATCATATGATTCATTTGATTCATATAATCACTACATTTCATTTAGAAAGCATTTCATTTTAACTGACAATCAGTATTCATGAACTAGCTGTTTGCCCTACAAACATGTTTAAAGTATTTATGATATTCAGTATTTGGAATTAAATACTAAAAATGCTACTCCTCACTGTTACAACATTACACGATGATTTATACTGAGATTAAGCACATGTATTCTTAACAATACAGTTTGGAAACCAGACACTAGGAAATATGAGGAAGTACTTTTTGGCATGTGACTGTTCACATACGGAGAGATAAACCAGACTTTTGTTTGATGTTGGGGAAAACTGATTATTTCTAGTAAATCATTTATTTGAATTATTTGTTAAACCTGTGGATGGGTTGCCATTTTGTCGGTGAGACTGTAGTACTGATGTCTGGTCGAGATCACGTACGTTGGGGGACATAAAACGTAGATATGCTGGCACAGAGCTGTATACTATACATGGAGAACAGGGGTCTATATGGAGGGGGAAATCACAACAGAAGAGTTGACATTCGTGGCAGAATGCCACTCGGGATTGGTGAAGACTTTTAAAGAGAAGTACCCGTGTAAAACTCTGTGGTGGAGTAGCTAATTATCAGTATTATAAACCCCACTATACTGAAGCGTTGTCAGGTTAGAAAAAACACCATGAATCCCCCCTCCAATACAGAACACTTTAAAGAACGCCTATAAAGGCTAATGAGATTTGAAAGAAGATGTTTCAGGCGATGGACATCTACACATTTATTAACCTTCTAGAAATAAATCCGGTTTAGGCTATATGCACAAGCTAATTCGGGAGTGCAGAACTGTGATGTAGCTGTGTGTAACCATGTGACCCAGGCGACACTGCCTTCCGTCTGACATTGATACAGCAACACTCATGCACCATGGTCAAATTACCCCATTATCTAACGGCTTGATGCACCCAAGGTTTAACATGTGCTGGCCCGACAATCCTCTTTATCTTCGTGCATCATCCACATAACACTTTTTATACCCTTCCTCCCTCTAAACAATTATGGATTTGTTTTAATCTGTGGAGCAGTTTCTGTTCACTGTACGGTGTGGATTAAAAATACTTTTAATCTAGGGACTGGTTCTGGAATTGATAACACTCAGCAGAATTTTAAACCGTAGTCCTATCTGGTTTTGTCTGATATGTATGGGTTGGTTAAAATTTACTGAGACTCACTGGTCTTTTCAATACCTCTTCCATATTGAGATTATTTATGTATTTTCACTGATTCGCGGAAGCTATAAGTCTATCCTTCTATATATTAATTGCTTTTATGGAATTTGGATTGTTTACTACGCTATAGAAATAATAAAGAAAAGAATGAAATTGATCCAATTTATAATAAATAAATAACGATTTTAGCAAAGGTCTATCCCATCGTGTCACGTTCATCTTTATCTTAATTGTTCATTTCCTGTATGATGTTTAAATTATATACATGTATCATCTATATAAGATTATAATGATATATATCAACTAAGGAAATTAGAAAATGGGAAAAAAATGTTATTTGTAATTCAAACACTCTTTACATCAAGTTTAATTGTTTTTGTAATAAATAAAGTTATTCATGTGAAATAAAGAAAATAAGAAATAATACAAAAAAATGTTAACTTCAAAAAGTGCTTTTTCATCTCGTTACAAATTAATTGTTTTAAAAAAGATTATTTCAATTTAAGTAACATCAAATAGAAGCATTTCACAAATATAAACTATATTAATAAAATAAGGATATACACAATATTTGATTTTGCAAAAAAAATATTTCAATAGTTCAAGTGAAGCAGTTTAAATTATTATTTCATCTTTTCTGCCTTCTAGTTGATGTAGAAAATTAAAAATCTAAGGGAACAATAAATAAAAAGAACTTTTCTTATTTTTGGTTTATATATTTTTTATTGCGCTTGAAGCTTACGAAACCGAAAGTTTTTTTTGTCAAGTATTAATGAAATTTTAAAAATGATAATGATAGAAAAATCTTTGTTTCAGCTGTTACAGAGTAAAATCAAAATGTCTTTAACACAAATAAAAAACTTAATAGTTTTTCCTGTTGTTATAAATTTTAATGAAACTCTTTTGCTCGATATAGTTACAATTATTTACTCCCTGGCCTGGTTATCGTAATAAACATGTATCTGAAAGTTTCAAGAATCAAAATGAAAAGTTTATATCTTTTACATAATTTTTTAATATTCACACAATACGAACAGAAACAGTTGTGTTAGAATTTTATATGAAAATAAATCTCCTTGCTTAACATTCTTCCCTGTAAATTATTTATGAAGCTGTTTAAAATCGGATAGTAATAATAAAACAATTATTTGTTTTGTTATTGCATTTTATAGTTATCCTTGATGTCGGATTGCTAGATTTTATAACGAGCGTAGACGACATATTCTCATGTAAAATATAATTAAGTAGTTACCTGGATTTTTCATACCCATCTCGTTCATAATGATATATTTAAAGATATCTAAATTAAAGAATTATACTGGGGTGCCCACGGGTGCACGTTTCCTTGTGAAGTGAGTCCACTGAGAGATAAGAACCGAGGATTTTCCTTCGCTGATAAACTCCGCATTTTATACACTTGTAAATGTTGATGTTTATCCAATAAATTGTAATTATCTAAGCCAAGATCGTTCAGCTTATGTCGTACATTGTCATGCGATATCCAATATGTTTGATACTGGCTGAGGCGGGCCCAGTTGATATCACCTCCTCTATGAACAGACGTGAGAAAGTATTAATTCGCAGTCACTTGTAATTACTCGAGTGCGTTATCAGTCTAGCCGTCCTACAGGGGATACTACTGGGCTCCCAGCGGTCAGTAATTGGCCGTAGTAAAATCCTTGACCACAGCTTGATCACTTGTTTCTATCAGTCCTCTCGGATACATTTTACACTCTCGCTCTTACGATTGTCTTTATCTCCGTTTATTTTCACTTTGTTGCACCTTCAGTCATGCGAATCGCTTGGTTTGATCCGTATATCTATTACAAACTATGAAAGCTTCCTGTTAAATCACTCCATGAGACACTTTCAATTCTTAAATTGATATCGCCATGATGTTGATATTAGAATGCACCATATATCTGTAATAAATGTATTATGATTTGTATAAAGTTGGGAGGCTAGGTGAACATAGTGTTGATAGTTTGGTTTCACTATATCTGAACATGAGTTCGTTTTCACTTTCACCAGCTGCAATCCATCAGTACTATTTGTTACATGAATGAAATTAAGAAGTGATTTTGTTTTGGAAAATTTATTTTCTCAGTGACATGGACTGAGCGGGGTTTGTTGATTTTTGGCCAGAGGATCCCGGTTTCAACATCTGGAAGTAGTATGAGTTGTGTATCATATTTTACCGTCGATCTCTCTACCAATCCTATTTCTAAACTTTCGAGCCCCGGCTCGGACACCTGTGCTGTTTGATAGCTAGCCAAAATACGATACATGTACATTTTCCTTTAAAAATCGAACACTTTATAATATTTTAAAGATAAGCTGGCATACCCCTAGCACGAACTTACCCATGCAAACGGCTTGGATTTGTAGCGTCTCCAGATTGAAATATTTGTTTCTCCAATGTGAATATCTTTTTTCGCCTAATGGGAAATAATTGTCCAGCAAGTACTTGTCGATCCACAGGTAAGTTTTCCGTCACATACCGTTAGTGCACCTCTTGGCGTATATGTGTGTCAATGATATTTGGTTGTGACTTTTGGGTCTACTGAAAATGAGCCATGGGCCTACGGACGGGCCCCCGGCTCTTTCCCCCTCCGTACTAGGCCTGTGATTGGAGCGCGCCTACCCACACGTCAATCTCGCTCGGCCACGGTACCTCCCACGGATCACTGCGACTGGTTCCGAGCTAACGAACATGCACTCGGCCAGCTACCAAACTCATTTACGATTTCTTCCTCTCACAACTTTACAAATTCATGCTCATTTATCTTTGGTTCTACAATCCCTATCTCATAGCATGACAAAATTTACCTAAATGGACTCATTGGCGTTTTCTGGAAATATTTATAATCTCATCAGCAATAAATAAACATTATCAACCTTCTTTGTTATCTAGATGTGTATTTAATTTGCGTTTTGTGCTTCCAATAATATTTGATTTTGACACCATTCATGTAGCGAGGTTTTGAATGCTATACGAATAACGCCAAATTAAACAGTAGATTCGTCAATATGTGACTTGTTTGCCGTTGGACACACGGTTATCGCTTTGGCGTAAAGCATATCGTGTGTATTTCACGAATGTCGACGTTGCGTCAAGCCCTTTTGGTCTCGCGTGGTAGCCCGTGTCCGTGCCATAAAGAGACCCCTCAAAGACCAATAGAGTGAGGTGTCTTGTTGTAACATCGATCCGATGCTCGTTTGGGCGGCTGAAGCGGAACAATGCGACTCCGCAACGCTGTCATGCCAGGGCACACTCGGATTCATGTAATTTGATTGTTACGTGAGCTTCCATCACCAAGAGTAAGCGATGCCGGCGGACCGGCACGAAAACTATCCCACATCTGCTATCCGATGAGAAAGCCACTCATATCTCCAAGGTTCCATATAAAATGGCCGGTACTTTTATTTTTTCCATTATTTTGTTGGTTTGACATTGTACAGGCTATGGAATTAGCGGAGGATTTAAGGAACTGAGCAATACGTAAGTGGGACTGCCAAGTTTGGATCGACCAGAAGTTCAAAGGAGCCGCCATGTTGTCATCTGTGCAAGGTACCAATATGTGATGGCCACCATCCCGCCTTCTTTGTTTTTCATCGCCTTCCCACCTCGCTTTACGCTGTTGTTCACAGTATATGATAGTTATTGCGTTTCTGTCACTAATCGTATTATACCTGTATTCTTAGTGTTTCTTTCTGACCGCTCTATCAACACACATGCCCTTTTAAATATTTTTCTGTATGAAGTGTATAATAAAATTAACATTACAGTTACTATGAATTGCAGTAACATAAAATCACCTTACATTGTATTGCGACCTTTGAACCTTAATAGGCGTTTTCGTATGTGCTTCATTAAAAACGGCTATGATATATATCTTGGATATTTCTATTTTAAATTCAAATTTAACGGTTATAATACGATCATATGCCCTCCGTTGTATATATAACCATTCGACATTATTCGGCCTTGTGTAATATTTACAAATGCGTTTCGTTCTGTAAAGCATTACTTCAGCAAAATATAATAACACAATGGGGGTATACATTAATTTACATTTGCTATTCGACTGCTGGATAAACCTGTTCTAGACTTTATATTGACTAGCATCTACGCATATTTTCTCTACAAAATATTTATTCTGTTCTACTTGGATTCTACTGTTTTTGTTCGTGTTTTGTTTTGCTTTTTGTTATTTTGCATCCATGACTAAATAATACTTTAATAATACTGTAATAATACTTTTCAAACTTGCAAAGACGTCGGTTCAGTCTCACTTTCCTCCATATTTTACCTCAACATCGAGAAAATTAATGTTTTTGGTAATTCTACCTGTCACATAGAGGGGTATCTTGCAACCTATTTTCACTGTCAACGTACACTGTTTCTGATGTTCACGGGAACGTCTTATCTCCTTTTTAAAATTATACATTCTCTGGTTCTTTGAGAAAAAAGAATACATTTGCATATTAATTGGTTAATGAATTGTTTGTTTATTTGGCAGGTGCCTTAGCTAATTTTACCTGTAAGGAGAAGGACATTAATATGAGGGTTTGTATGCGGGCCGTCGTTTGGGGGAAATGGCCGATAAACTAGCCCAGATAAGCCTGGAATGAACGTGGGAACGGAGTGTGTCCAACACAAAACAATCAACTATAGGTAATTACATCTTTGTATTTGACGAAAACAGAATTAGTTTTATATAACAGTCACATTTTGTTATGTTTTGTTTTGTTTTGTTTTGATATTCATAATCGTTAAGCCTGTAAGGCAGTGTATTTACTCTACTATGATAATTTAAAGATATTGCTATGGACCAAAATAAATAATAAACAAGGGAATTGTACCATTCGGTTCAAAATATAAACATTGAGGATTTTTAAATAGTAAAAAGGGAATAATAAATTTAAAAAGAATACTTTTTTTCCTTTCATTTCCACTTTCTTATGTTTTTCTTGAAATTTAGCGCAACTTTGATCTTCAAACATAGTAAAGGCTAAAAGAACCAACGATTCGATTCACAATTAATGTAATTAATTGAAATTGACTACATGTCTTTCTTAAACATATTCAATGCTACATGCATGGAGCTATCAACATTTGAACAACTTTTATAACCAATTTCGAGATTGAGTAGGATTGCGTTCTTGCGATATTTCTTTATTTAGTGTATAAATTCTTCAAAATTGTAATTCCTCTTTAAGTATATTTTTGATATAAATAGCTCCAATTAACCGACTTCATTTCAATTAATTCATTTAAGTGACTACATATCAAACCTGTTTTATGAATTAACCAATGCCATCAAAGATTAAATGAACTAAACGCCATACTAGTCTTTTTTTATTTAAAGATCGATATAACTCGTAAGAGATATAAAATGATATAATGATAGATGTTTGATTAATTTCTTTATAATATAAAATAAAGAGATATATTGTAATTTAATGATATGTTTTTGTGATTCATTTCTTCAATATTCTTAAATCAACGTGGTTGAATATATGTCTTAAAACTGTTTAATACATTGTGGCATGAGTGGCTTGCTGTGTCAAATGCAATTTATCTTGAAATTTACAAGCAAATGTATCGGTTTTTTTTAAATATGATGTGTATTCCGTTTAAAGAATATTCAAATTAATTATTCTTTTTATAACATTGCGATGTCAAGGTTTATTTAAAATTAGAAGAATAGTTCCGTTTGAACTTTGTAGCTTTTAGTAAGAAAACGTCATCAATTACATAATACATCATATATTTGCATATTTTATTATTTTAAGACACAGCGTATTATATACTGTAGTATATGAAAATGTATAGACTCAAATATTGTGTTCATCACATACATTAATTTTGAAGCATATCTTCAGATATTATATACAGAAAAAAAATCTAAACACATGTTAATTGAATAAAGAACGAACATATCGTAATACAAACCAATATTATCTTATTAAAACGATATCACGGAATACCAGTATTGACAGAAATTTCTTAATGTCAACTCAAGTATAAAAATATATATCAATTCACGTTAAATAGGCAGTGATTTCATCCCTGTTCAATAAGAATTCAGTCCATTTTTTCTACATTTTATTTAGACATCTTATTAATATGTATGAAATCTCAATCTTGTTAAAGTCAATGATAAATCATTTTAATGGCTATATTTGAGTCAATAATATTATATTTCTTGGAAAAAACATCGTCATCTAGGTATTCCAAACGATCCCATTAAATTACGATAATGTCATGTTGATATGTTGATAATTATGTACAGATTACTGCAACAATGAAAATAGGAAGTATTTATGATGCATAATATGAGGTTGCATATTATGTATAAAATATTTTATACAACTTGAGTTTGTGAAATGTTATGACTGTTTTGTACCTTTCATTTTGTAAATATCGTTGTTTGTCAAATAATTAAATATAGGGAAATATACATTGTACTTGTGTCGTTGTTATCATCGATTGTTTTGTTTCTGTCTAAAGCTTAATATTATTATCTTCATACCGTATCTGAATTCTACATACTGACTGGGTTGGATAGTGTATTATATAGTTTAATATATTCTTAAACTTTGTTATATACGGAATGAATCGGAACTAAAAGTATATGATTCGACGAAACTTGATCTTTTTGAATATTTTGAACACATAACTAAAACTTGCACATTTGACAGCTGGATTCCAGATGTTCAAAACTTATATGCAAAGTCAAATTACCATTTATGAAATGAAATTGTTACATGATATTGCATGTGAAGAAAAGTGCTATGGTAATTGTATGAACTGGTTTAGTATTCGTGTAATTAGATTCCAGCGTCACAAACAATACAAAATGGATTTTTAAATTAGAATTAATTAAGCATTTATTTTTTATCAAGTCATATGTATTCATTACGGATTATTCCCATGTAAATATATTGCAATCATTAAACCCATGATTCCAAATAACAACTTTATTGGCACATACGCAGGCATATCTCCTTTTATTTTCATGTTGGAAGAGTTATTCAGTGAAACAAAATACGTTTGATTTTAAGATGTCTTAAATATCTCAATGTTGGCACATTTAAAATTTGAATAAGTGCCACCAATTTGATTGTAGAATATCGTAACAAAAGCGAAAATGTAAAATTCAAGGTAAAATGATATCTTTTTGGCTCTTGTCCATACTAATTTAAAGCCATTCTGTTGACACAATAATACTGGTGCTGTCCCATTAGCATACCAGCAAAGAGGGTTGGCGCACAACGTCTATTTATTCATAGTTTTCCAGTCATTCTTGTCGGTCACTTTCCATGGAGCAACATTGTAATATTCTTTGTTTACAATACTTTTTGCTCCACCTTTTGTTTTGTATAAACAAAAATGTAAACACAATTTACAGGTTTGCCTTTATGATAATGAAGTTTTCCTCCTTAACTGAAAACGGTCAATGTGAAACATTTTTTAAACTAAAACATTTGAAACGGGGTAAATGTTTAATCAATACTCATCATGAAAGCCAAATGAAATTGTCTGATTGAATATGAATATAATGCTGACAAAGCTTCGTAACTGCCTTAAGTAGACAAATATAATAACACAGTATCAATATTTAAGGGCAGAGTTAAATCATTCAAAAGTACAACAAAATGCAAATGTAAAGGGTAGGATATATTATGTACCTTACGTTTTAATTTATACATGGTCTTTAAAATTAGAGAAAAGATTAATTTGCCTTTTATCCCACTTTATTTTTAAAATCTACATATATCTAACCATATTGATGTCAAATTTCAGAGAAACTAGTGTCAGATAACCATAATGTGTGCAGATATTTCATAAAATAAAAATGCAACAACGGAATAAAAAAAAAAATCTGAGAATACCAAAGCGTCAACAAAACCATAATCAAAATATGAAGAAAGGAAAGATTTACATGGAGATCATCGTAATAGTACAAGAGAATAAGACCAGATCAAAATCATAATATAAACATAAGATATTATTGTATCATCTTTTCTACGTAAACATGTCAAATACAGTGTTGTCAGTAGCTTGTTTTACAGGCCATGAAGCATAATATTCGTCATCGAATGGTGTTCTTTGACAAATTATTGACCATGCTCAAAACAATAGTGTAATTCAACGAAATGTGGAAACTTTACATAATGTAAATCCCAACACATAATACTGAAAAAAATTTCGGATACTGTTAAAAGTCATAAAAGTGGTCATTAATAAAATGAAATGGAATAGCAAACACTAAATGACCTGTTGGCTAAAGATAATAATTATAAATAAATTTAAAAAAAAAAGAAAGAAAACAAAAAGAGAACAGGAATGTTTATATAAAATGTACATCAGACGTCTAGAGGAACATCTTAATTTTAATGATAATAATAATAAGAAGAATGAAATATATTAAATTAATGTTTTCGATTACCGAATGTTTAGTAAAAAAGCAATCTTTTATTTAACAATCATGATAGAAAAATTATATCCTAAATTATATCTTGAAACAATATTACATTTTTTCCATACATTTTCTTTTCATCAATTAAATAAAAGTGTAACAAAAGGAAGGTTAAAATTAAAAATCTATTGGCGCAAATGTGATGGGAAAACGTTTTTTCAGATACTATATTTTGTGAATTGTATTATAAATGGATATAAACACATCAACACCAAAACAAATATTATAAACTAAATGATTTCCTTATGAAACCTGCTTGCCTATTAGTTCTAGGAGAGTAAAATGCATTCATATATCGGCGCGGTTATTTTGTTTTCAAATAAAAATAGAAAGGAAGAAAAGTTATAAATTATTTCATTTTCAAAGACTGATCGCCAACTTGAACAGTCTTACTCAAGAAGCTATAATACTTTGTCATAACAAATAATAAATAGTTTTGGAAATGGTAAAAATGTTTCTCGAGCAATTAAAAACATGCCAAAGAGCTGTGTTCATGTTCCGAGCTTTGCTAAAACTATATACAGAACATATATCAGAAACAACCTTTTGACTGTTTGATGTTCAACCCTCCACTGTTAATGCAACAGAGAGTGAGCAAAGTAAAACTGGTAATTGTCATCAAAATAAATAATAACATGTTTGAAAGACTAATACAAAATCTTCATGAGTATAAGAATTTTACGGGAACAAAGCATTTAAAATAAGAGATACAAACGTTGTAAATTTTAAAACGTTGATATTGATATCACAATACAAATGTGACAAGTCACCGTCGCTTGTTTACATACTGCCTGACACAATGTTGCTTTTGGAAGGTCCCTGGGAATTCCCTGCCATTTCCGGAAGTGTGATGTACAGATATGTTTTCGTTGTCACTCGTTGATTCATTGACTGCCACCACAATTTATGTATTGATTGGTTGTTTAATATTGAATAGCCTTTTGACACAAATAGGGTCATTTAAGGTCATGGTAAAGTGGAATGATTAAGGGCGAAAAAGAATCAGGAAAGAACAGTTGAAAAAAACTGTTGACAATTTAAGGAATATCTGAAGTCGTTGATCCTATTATTCTTTCATTTATTTTCGAATACTTATTCAAAAGTCCAATTTCAATTTATGTAGTCAGCGATATCAAATAAAATAAATTCAGGTAGATGTTTAAACCCGGTATGAGAATGTTGTATGTAAATCGTTCAAGGACAAAGTGTTGATTCCATGTCAGAGTAAATCTGTCATATCAAGTTGCATACCTAATGTTGGGAAGAAAAGGCATATTTGCATTCCAGAGGTAGCAAAACAAAATACACACTAGTGCGCAAAACATTCTGAGGGATGAATTATTAAATATAAACGCAACAAAAACAAAACACTAGAATATTTCTTTCAATAATATCGAAAAAAAAATTAAAAAATTAAAAAATTAAATGACCTATGCATAAATACAAAATGCAACCGTCTCTAAAAGATTATGATTGAATACGCGAATCAAGTTCAAAGTGTTCCTTTCTAGGTTTTGTTTGTCTTCAAAACTAGCATTCCTCTTACAGAGAATTGAGAAAACGTGTACCGTCTACATCTCTGAACCCTTAGAGATAGGTAAACGTCTATGGTGCAAGTGTCACACTTGGTCTTTGTTGAATTGCTCTTTGTCTAAACAGTTTGTGGAAGGTCAATGTCATAAGAAAACATCAAAGACAATAAAAAGACACTCTTAGTATCATTATTTATGTAGTTCATTGACACCACGACTGACACCACTACACCCAGCTACTTAATACACCTTTCTTACCAGCATATCAGACAAACACAAGTCACCACGAGATAGCTAATCACACACATTTCGATATGAAATTCTACAAAACATAAACAAAAGCGAGACATAGACAAACGTATAACTCAGCGACTTCAGTAAATAGCAATATCAGAACTTAAGAGCAATAACGGACAAAAATACCAGTGTTAATGAAGCGCCAAATATATGTATGTTGAAACGTACTTTGAAAATGTACGCAGTCTTAATGAAAAATCATTCAAGTTTTGCTTCTAGTATTCACAATAATTGCAAAGATTTTATCAATAACTGTCGCTGTAACATTTTCAAGTTGGTCTATGCATCTTCGCCATTTTGTGTTAAGATATTTCACTTGATGTTTTGTTGTATTGATATCATTGACTACAATGAAACGATTCTAGTGGTAAGCAATATTCTTTCTTCTGTTCTATACAATATTCTCCTATTGGTAATTACTGAACCCAAATTAATTGAAGCTTTATGATAGCAGCAATATTGTTGATGATACCATTGTTATTACGTAATCATATCCTTACGTTATTACGTAATATATATGCAGGCTGCTCAAGACTATGGGGAAAATGTATGGTCGCGATATTGGTCTGATTTAGAAATACTCTGTATGCTTGTATGATATGGATGTGTCATTTTTTAATATGCTCATTAATATGCCATGTTGTTATGTTTGTACATTCTTTAGTTCTTACTTTGAGGACGTGACATTGACTTGAGTGTGACCCAGATTTAAATAGCTGGTGGCGTCGATGAAGTAGAAGACGCTAAACGTCCAGAACAACCGGTCTTATTCTCTTGCACGTTTTCAGGTATATTAAATTTTTTTTTTGTTCGTCTTTAGTTCCAGGTTTGATTGACTTTGAAGTTGGATCACGGTCTTTTGACACTTTGGTTTTCCCTTGTTTTTTTTTACTAGTGTAACGTCATTAGTTGATATAATCTCATTTATTGCTGATATTCATTTGTTATCTTTGTTTTGCCTATGATGCCGACATGAAAATAAGCTATGCCCCTTAAAAGGTCTAAAAAGAGATAAAGTACCAAGGGACTGCATTGTTTTATATAAAAACAAAAAATATTGATATAACATTAGTGCTTTTCAGCAATGTGTTAACACAATGACAAAATTGGCAGTCGATGTCATAGTTTTTAAATGCAGGTCTGGATATTGACAATAAATCGCCCTCAGTGTAAGCTGGATAATCTCTGTTGAAACTCTCTGAATACGCAAGTGATTTATTTGTCAAGGAAATTCGTATAAACACGAAAATATATTTTACTTAAAACAAGCTTTAAATGTTAGTTTTATAAGCAGAAGAGGTTGATAATTCTGTTACTGCAAAGGAAAGAAAACTCAATGATCGTGTAATGCAAGGACACGTTTAACATTGGATAAAGGGTTAAGCATCTTGTTTCCTTCCTTTACATCATTTCTTTAATGGTGGAATACACTATCCTCCCTTTAGAATGTTGCTTGTCATATTCAACACAAATCCTATATAAAAAACACCTGGGAATAACGAGGAATCTATAAATGTTTTAAGAAAGGTTGTGATTCCTATTGACTACAATATATGTGTTTCTGCCATTTTAAGACAGAAGGAATTGCATACCACTTTATTTATGCTTAGCATGAGGGATGATGGTATAAAATGTAAAGAAGTCAAAACTTTTTTACAGAAGTTATTTCAGCAAATAATGGAAGTTGCAGATTTCTACTGGTTTTCCCCACATTTGATTTATACGTTACCACTTGTTTAATGTGTTTGAAACTTTTCTTTTACTGAGCTGGTAAAGCCCATCTCTTACTGTTGTAAATGAGCAAAAAAAAAAAAAATCAGAAAATACCCAAGCGTCAACAAAACCATAATCCGAACTCAAAATTGATTTAAATAAAGATTTACGTGAAAACCTTTGTAAAAGTAAAAGAGAATAAGACCAGGTGTTATGAAAGTGTAAGCGTCCTCTGCTTCATCGACGACAGCCAACATGTGAATCTTGGTCACATCCAAGTAAACGGCAAGTCCTCAAAGGACACTTAGAAAAGAGAGAAGTTTAGAATGTGGCTTTCTCATTATATAATACTAAGAATACTGTTCAATACATTTAACTTGCAAAAGTACGAACAGTGTATCTCAAGATATCTTATATAATCTATATCTTTACATAAACAAAGCGATATATAAACATGGTGAAAAGAAGAAAATACAGAAAAAGTGATAAATATAATGGATATTGTTTTTTTCAGAGACCATCTCCACGTGAGTCAAGATTTGTTCAGTTTATTTTCGATCATTGCCAAAATTTTTTTTCTTATATTACAAAAATTACTGGGACGTGTCGCCCACAAAATGTTTACAAATTTCTAAAATCTTGTGTTATTGTATGTTACCTTGTTTTCTTTATTCAAACATACATGAATGTATTTACTAAAGCGTTGCATGAAAACGCAAAAGTACAGAACATTAACAAGAATTGTTTGGTAGGGATACATCACGAAAACACTTCAGACTTATGTCAACTATATGCTTTTAGTTTGATCATCTTCTCGTTTGGGAATATTCTGATAGTATCCTACGTTTTAGGTGTTTCACGTTATAATCTAATATTCGATCAAACTTACATATAACATCGTTTCGTTCAGCATGTATATGTGTTAGTAAATACAAAGTATATAATCTCACATAATCTTAACTCACTTTTAACAATGAACTTGGGAAACTCATGCAATTCTTTTTATCAATTTCATTATGAGACGAGTATGCTATTTTGATGACATCTCAGCTCTGGTTTTTTCATATTTTTTTTTTTAAATTTAAATACAAAATTGTGTTTATCCAGAAACATATATAATTATTCTATCGTTGCCAGTTAGTTACCCGAATTAAAAAATTAATTTGAAAGTATCAGGCATTAAATATTAGTCGTTTTAATTCTAAAAACATATTGTTGAACTTTATGTCAATTCAAAAGATTGTTGAAATTATGATTATCTATTAAACATTAATTGCAATGCCATTACGTATTTTAAGCTCGATTGAAAATGTTTTGCGAAAACAATTTGATGAAATTAAACCAAACCAAATTCTACCATAGACGCCAAGAAATATTTGGAACGGTGTTCAGATCTTCCGAATGAATCAGAAACAGGTCAGTTTGATATAAATAGGATAGATTCATTGACAAAATAATATAGTTTGACTCTAACTCAAAGCTATTTCTGGACAAAAGAGAAATACATGTAATACTTAGTACAGTTTCTTTTCTTAGTTTTCAAAAAAAAAATTAGTAGTTCTCCGTTATAGACACAGTCTGTCCAATATAAGATTAAGTTTTGACGAAAGATAAAGATTGGATGTAAGACATATACACTCAATAAAAACACACTATTTAAGGTAATTTGTTCATATAACAAACAAAATTTGGATATACATAATTTCAACCAAACACTACAAAGCTTAGTTTTGCTACTATTATGTAAGTTGACAATCCTTTTTGTTAAACATACTGTTTTCATGGATAAGCTCTTTAATCTTCTCGAATCATTGTTGTGAATGGTCTTAAGCGTTAAACTGAATAGTTTTATATACTTAATATAAAGATAATGGTTGCAACATCTATCAGTGGTACATTCTCTGAAGAGCTTCTTCAAGAGAACTACTTACACTAGGTAACAGCATTATATAAATATAAAATGCTGAATGTTATATTATATCATAGTCTCCAAGTGAACGTTGCACACTAAAGTAAATATGTCGACATGTGCAGACCACAGCGACCTTAGAACTTGTAAAGTCTTTGTTTCGACCAAAACTAAGGTGTCAGAGCAATTGTCATGTTTAAAGTGTTAAGATCGACTTTCGGTAAAATTGACACCCCCAATTGCCATATATACGAGTAGGTGGGAAAATCTTGGTATCGAAAAGATGAGACTTCATCTAGCTTTGTTGATTCAAAACAATATTTATAGTTGATATACAAGGAAATTCTTAGTACCATTGAAATGATTGATAGTTATCCTCCTATATGCACGTAAGTGCATCTTCCTTCTGCGGAAACGATCTCTCTTTTCTCCAAAAACACACGCCATTTCTAAGTCTTTTTCGCAGTCATCATGCCACCTTTTGCATATTAATGATGTTGACGTCCCGCTCTTACCGAGACCCATTTTGTGATTTACTTGAAATAACCAGTCCACCATCACTGCACCAGGCTGACGTTATTTTTAATGGAAGTCGATTTAAACGCTTAAAACCTGTGAAATTACTCTGAAAACCTTAGTTTTAGTAAGAAAAGGTTTAACAAGTTATCATGACCCTGTGGAGCAGAAAATGATGATAATAATAAATAAAAAGAACAACAACAACAAAAACTAAAACAGGAAAGTAGAGTACAAAGGCTATATTTTAGGGCTGGTATCTATGACACTAATATCATGCTCGAACCAAGATTATTTGTACAAGCTTAAGAAATATGAAGAAATTCAAATTTTGACCATGATTTAAAATAAACTGCTACCGAATACCATTTTCAATTGTTTCCCTTGACCTTCTGGCCGTGTGTTTCATAATTTAAACAATTGATAAGAAAGTTTGTTTAAGCAAAGAATCCATGCTTAAGCATGAAAACGGTTTAATACTAAAAGGCAAATACGCTCCGGACACTTAGTCAGAGCAAAAAACGTCAACTATTTATAATGAGATTTAAAAATACTACAAAAAATTTATCACAATTTTGTCAGAAAAGGCTTTTTTGTATAGATAAATAATATTCAACATTACTTTTTAAGAAAAGCTTTTGTTCTTTCTAAAATAAAAACCCTATATTTCGGTCTGATTGAAAAATAGGCCGTATTCTTGCATGATATGAAAGATGACGTAACACACACATGTGCTGCACCTTTATGAATATCCACATTAGTAAGTCTACTTTTTTAATGACAATGATGATTCAGACTCTAGGCTGACACCATGACAGTTAATAAACTCATTATTGTCAATTTCATGGTTGTAGTAGCATTCCGGTTGTCCCCAGTGCTTCAAATGTTTTTATTGCTGGTGAAATGACGACATGATTTGACAGGGAGTTCCAATGATTGACCACTCTTTCTTTAGAAGCATACTTTCTCAAGTTTAGTTTATACATTCCCTTTTCAAGTTGAAGGCTATGACTTCTTGTTCGTTTGGTATTGGTTATATTAAGAACCCTTCCATTATAGATGTGTCATAGCATATATGACGGTCGATGAAGCTGAAGATGTTTCCAAAACACCTGGTCTAATTCTTTTGTGAAATTTAAATGGGTCTCCGTTTATATTTTGCCCTTAGTTTAATCGATTGTGAGTTCGGACAATTGCTTCTTGAACTCGCTTCGGTATTTTGTGATTTTCCCCCGTATACTTTGGACATTTTGATATAACGTTCAAGAGTCATTTGTAGTCTCATGGCTATTTTAGAGTTAATATAATTTCAATGAGTAATCTGATCGCTATCGGTTTTACAGATCTACTAGACTAGCAGTCACATTTCTCGTATGCTGTTATGTCGCTAATCTGCTTAGAAAAAAACAAGTTTCCTTCAACACCTCTGTTAATGAATCTGGTTAAAGTAGTAATACCCCATTACGTATGTACCTGGAACGATATATAGGCTAATTGAATCGTTATGAAACCTTTATCATGACCATGTGTCGTTATTATTACATCCACGTATAAAGCATTGTCAGTTTGAAATCAAATTATGTTAAATACCTTGTGATTTGTTAACCGTACTGATTGCAAAAAAAAAGAAAAGTGAAATAAATGTTTCATTAATTAAGGACTTTCGTTTTTATCTTCTATGGTAGAAATGAATTGAAAGAGTGTTTAATGATTTGTAGATTATGATAAAACCATTTAAAACTTTGGTTAAGCTTAACTTATCCAAGGAGCTGGAAATGCGTCCTACTGCTTATGGTACCAACTGTTGTTGGGGTTATTTTGCAGCATGTTTTCCACTCCCTCTCACCCGACCGACCAAACATTACCAGACATGCAGATTCCGTGAAACACTTTATATTTCCATCAACTCTAATGTGCTTTTAATGAACAACGATTCATCTTAGACACTAAAAGTGACGTCCCTGTAGCAACTTGTATATTACTGACGCATACCCATATTGAACTACTGTTTTCCTACAAAGGAATTCTAACACAATTAATTCAGTATTTGTCTCTTTGTCGAGTGATTGATGACTGCTACGAACATGTGTAAGATGACAATTATACCGCCGTAGCAACAGAAAAGAGGAATAGAAAGATGTTAAAGTTCTGAAAAGTGGATTAAAAAAAAAACAAAAAAAACTTTAACCTCATTTCCTTCTGTTTATGACTTTACCAATTTGTGACGACATAATTGATACTAAGGATACAATTTCCATGAGATTCGTGCAACACTCGAATGTATTATATTCTTAAACAAATAAAAGCATCGCTTCTACTGAGACTGTGTTATACATATATCATTTGTAGTTAAAAAGTTTCAGAATACTAAAATACAAATTGCTTTTGTAATTTTGTCATTGATTACCAATCACATCAACATCAACACCAAATTCAATGTAATTAGTTACATATGAAAAAAACACTTTTCATTATTTTCCGTTTAAATAAAACAGAACAGGAAAAAAACATTGGTATGGCGCATCTCATATATTTCATATCTTTAAAAACAAACAGTGTCTGGCGTTTGATCACGTGATATAGTAATGACGTCATTTGTTTACAGAAAGGTTGCATGCAGATTTTGTTCTTGATGAACCCGTTCACCTGCAGCTGTTAAACCTATTTGTTATGAAACGTGTTTTGGTTTTTAATTGAAACTATAAATGCAACGGCGAAAAATCATGATTTTCATGCCAATCACTTATAGTTGACATTTCCATCTTGCAAACAATTTAATAAGTATTGACCTCTGAGCATCATTGGTTCACGATCACTCTGAGGAAATAGCTCGAAGATCCTTATAGTTACTAACTGAAAAAGTTCATGTAAAATAAGTCTTGATGTTAGGATTTTATAACATTTTGAAGCGGCAGATTTAATATGAACAGTGTACAAAAAAATGGTAAAGATGCTGCAAAGGTAGTCAGCTCAGTATGATTGGAAGTATAACCGTTATGAATTTAATTAAATATTAAAGTCCTTCTACACAGTCAATGCTTTCTACAGAATTGTATTTTTTGAAATTTTGAATATTAAGAAATGATAAACTAAAATGATGCTCGGGCAGAGCTAAAGGACATTCACTGTAACAGTGCACTTTGAGCATATATGTTTTTACGTCATCATTCAACAATGTTTCAAACAAGGAATTGTTAGCATCACAATATAACAGCGAGAGCCCCATCTATAGGCCACACGGCCTTCGGGAATAACATTAGAGATTATTGACCTAAACTTCAAACAAACCACAAATGTAACATTTTCGTTAGTATTATTTGTGCATGGTACTCTGTACCTTAAAATGTAAAAGTTCAACCGATGATGAATCTTTTTCTTTTTTTTTTTGTAATATTTCTTTTTTATCTCACCAAAAATGTTTAATTGTTAAGGATCCAGCGAAATATGATTCATCTGTAGTCGTATTTAAGTATAAGATACCATAACCAATCGGAAATAGCGCTATGAAATACCATGTCAATATATTTAAGCATTCAATTGCTTAAGTTGGCACTTTACTTTGTGAAGTTGGTATGTATTTTGTCTATGAATGCCAACTAAAAACAATTCAATAGTTACACTTTTTTCTCAGCATTTAGGTTAGACAATGTCTATATCGTATATGCTCATTTAATGAATAGCGCAGCAATAGCCCCGGGACATAATAATGACGACGTCAACAATCGGTCAATTACATGCCTGGCTTTATTAATGCCAACAATTCGATAGGTGGCAATGCCATGCAATGGCGAATATTACTTAATTAAACCAACGGGATAAAGAATATTGACAAATTCCACTAATTTACAACTACCATGAATAAAGCCTGGTTCAGATTGTCTTAGAACAGTGGTAACCGACATGCTTTGTACTTTTCAGAGGAAGGACACTCTGATAAGAGCTATACGTATGGGCGGGAAATGCTTATCCTTTTGTACACTTTGCTTCACTTTTATTTCTATTAGGTTCATAGTTTTTTTCTTGTTCTTGTTTTTTTGTGGGTTTTTTTATTTTCGTCTTCAGGTTTTGCATTTGTCTATCGTGCGTATTTATTGTAATACAATTGCTTGAAGCTCTTTTAATCCATTCCGTTCTTGAACACAATGTATCTCGTGACATCACGACATTCTTGTTCGGTTCGAACCAATTTAGAGGTGAGTAGTAAACCAATGTGCTAACGTCTCATAAAGCACATCTCTGAGAATCAGAAGATGAATATTTGAAATGAACTTCAAAAGGATATGCCCAAATTTGGGATTTGCTTACGTTTCTTATTACCCTTCGTGAGTTATTCGTTAAAATGTACACGCAAATTTGATTTGAAACACAATCTTTCTCAACATTTCGATGATATACCATATAATCCATAAGATGATGTTAAGGGATAACACCACTGAACAACTTACTATATGTTATTACTAAGTTTTTAGCTAATTACTTGAAGCTCAACACGTGTGACAACTGACTAAAATTTAGAGATAAACAAAATACCCAATTTAAATGCCATTTTTGGCGGGGTTAGTAGCATTAAGGAGTCTGGTTTTGACAAGCCAAACTTTACATGTCACCCGAGTGAAATGGGACGGGAACACACCCTGACGTTTGACCCTTAATCAATTCGCAATCACGTATTAAAAACCACTATATTTCCGTGAAGTTTAATATATATATTTTTCATTCCAATCAAGATATGTCAACAATTACCTAGAAATTAACAGTTTACTAAGAGGAACTGTATTTAACATGACACAAAATTTAGATAGGTACTACAATCGTATGAAATACTTGCTAATTTGAGGTTTTAGTTGAATGAGTCCTTATTGTCTTGAATTGAATACTAAAATGTATATAGCCAAAAACGCAATTTCAATGTAAAGACCGTAAGACATGGTGTAATTTCATTTAAATATAAAATGAATGTAAATAAAATATATATAATATAACGTGGACAACTTGGATGGTGTTTTCAAATGTCGAAAGTGATGTATTTGCATTCTTGTAAGGATAGTTTTAGTGTGATCTGTATCAAATTTGGATGATTTTTCTTATGATATCACATTCAAATAATATTTGTAAAGTTCAGGTCGCTAAACTTGTCAATGCCAATATTTTTAAGTGTGTGATTTGGACATCAAAAGAATTTTACGAGGGTCTTTTTTAAGAGGATATCCATGTAAATCTTTCCTTTGTTCCTATTTTGCCTCTAGTTTTATGGATTTTGAGTTCGGATTATGGCTTTGTTCACGCTTTGGTATTCTCAGATTCTTTCCAATAATCGTCAGACTTTTTAAAAAACATTTATTGTTCTTGTTTATATCTTAAGTCTATCTTTCTCACGGAAACTGAATAAAACCCGATCTGCTCCTCTAAAACGACAGTTCAACATTTTTCGTTCGCATTGTCCACATTATGTTTAAACTGGAATAATTTATAAATAATATTAAATAAATATCATAGCTACAAATCCATCTTCACAGCACAAAGGGGAAGGCGATTAAAATGATTTATTTAAAAAATGTTAGCACTACATATCATTTTCAGCATAAAAGTGAAACTAAATACATATTGTTTTGATAATATAATCCGATGGAAAATGGCATTAACAATGAAACTTCTCTTAAACGATTGAACGTTTGTATATAATTACTTTTATTATTTTCATCATCATTAAACTTGTAATGTGTTTATAAATGTCACTAATTATATCATCTGTTGATTGAAGTTTATGTTAATCACTTCTTAAAGCTAGACATTCTATAAAAAGATGAACGTTTCTGTGCTATGTGTGGGTTGTTCAATAGAAAACAAACAAATGTCTATGCTTTGTTTGGTATTTTCTGACTTAACATTGCTTTTCCACAAACTGTGTACGAAGAAAACAATTACCTTTTCATTAAACGGAACCTTTAGGACTTTTTAAAAGCCCGAAATTTATATTTGTTTTTTTTAATATAGATTAAGAGAATATAGAGAAACAGTGAATTTTCTTTTCTGAACCATTTACACCAGAAAGAAAGATGGTAATCTAGATCAGTCTTATCCCATATACATTGTATTAAAGATTGATGAAAGGGATTCTTTTTTCATTATGTCTTTTCTAATATGCTTGGATTCCTCCTTTAATTCAAAAATGTGAAAAACAAATATGGACATGAATGAAATACATTTAGATAAGATGCAGAAACAATGAAATGATGATTCCTCTGATTGTGATTTTCTTTAATTCGCCTTTGTACATTACACGACAGTCAATTTCTGTTCTTTTAATTCTTACCTTTAGGAAGATTTCCAATGGTTGTTAGACTACCTAGATGTACCAGTAACTGAATGAAGCTCAATACAATGGAACGTCAAAGGAATCAAAGTATTAGACACTAGGTATAGAACTTTAAAGAGATTATTAAAGATTTTCCATCTTAGATCCTTACTTGATTGACTCCTCATAACAAGCAATTTTTGTACAGTAAGACGATTTTGGTTCTAGTGATGCATCTCTATATGTGGTCTTCGTAGATATAGAAGGCGTTAACATTTGCACTGATCGTGCACGTTATCAGTTTAGAATATGTGCATCAGGAGTATTGAATGTGATAGAGGTATATCATCGGCCCACAGCAAAGTATTGCTAGTTATCTTCAATCTACTTTACGATCGTGTATACAAAAATAACAAGTTAAGTACATATTGCACACAAAGCTGCTTTGAAATGGCATGCCAATATATCGTCCGATTAATAGAGTAATTCTTTCCCTGGTGTGTTATCGGTACACAACCGATATTTTTCGGTGTGTGAGGCAAACTGATGACTGATATTGATTAGAAATCGTATTGTTATGATTGGATGTCATGTAATATCCGTAATGTATCAATGTTTGAATGAAAAGAGTTTTGTCAAATTAAAAAAAAATATTATGATAACAATTATGATTAACAATATCATACATCCATTGATAAACAATATATGCGTGATTTATATAAGAGCAGCACAGTCTTAATCATGAAATAATGTTTCTTTAAGGATGTACACCTCAAAATTTTCCTGTATCAAACTTTTTTTCTCATATATATTTTTGGATAAGCAATTTTAAGTGCATTTTGTAGTTTTGACCGATTGCGGGACATCTTCATACAATATCTTCCGAATTTGTGATCCAAAATGTATAAAAGTTTTCAGAAATGACAAAATTAGTGTTTTCTTTTAAGTTATGGAAGGAAAATTTCTATTACTTCATATTTTTACTCAGGAAAGCACTTAAATTTACCCCTACCCCTTATTTTTTATTGAGAATATTATCATTTTTTCACCATTTTTTGCAGATTAACCGCTTAATAAAAAAAGTTCTGGTATCAAACTTTTTCTAATATTTAGCGTATGAAAAGAAAATGGGTTTCTCTTTCTAAAACCGTCATAAAAATGGGGGGTTAGTGTGCTTAATTTTTTGTCCCTGTATTATTTGTGTTATTTTTCACAGTTTTGGGTTCAAAAATAAAAACTGCTCCAGTTACACTAAATATATGACAAAATACTAAAATTGTGTAATTATCCACATTATAGCATAATATTTCTATGAAATTGAATATTATAAAGTTGTACAGCAAAAATGAGCTTGCTATTATTAAAAATGGCTAAACACTGATGTTTTAAAGAGAGCGATATAGCATCAAAAAGGTGAAATTTTGGCCATTCGCGAAGTGCATAAAATAGACAGAAATACGCATATTCAAAATGGCCGCCAAATTGGTAATTTTTTAAAATTCATGTAAAAAAAGTTCTACAAGCAACAGACACTTACATTTTTGACACAATTTTCAGATGCATATTTGCTATTAAAATTGATAATAATTTCTTCAATATAACAAAAAATCTTTGAATGAGACAGAAACGAGACTTGAACGTGACTGAAACCTCAGAAGTGTACATCCTTAATTAGTTCTGGGATAACATATATAAAGAAGAGCTGTTGATTATTCGTTATTTTTTTAAACGCTTAATCAATTTTTTTTATTCAAATACTTAAAATAAAATCATATCCGTAGAACTGTCACAATGTTTGTATTCCAGATCTGGAGTTAGATAACAATAACATATAAAGATTGTCTATATTTCTTAAAGTTGCGAATGTTTTTACGTTTTTAATGAAAATAAACTTTGTGATAATTTCTTCTGGTAGTTTTTCTATACGTATTAGTTATATTGGATTAGCTGCAAGTTTTGATATAAGGATATTCACATCTTTTGGACTTCATATATCTTTTGATATTTCTATACTTATTAGTTATATTGGATCTGCTGCAAGTCCTGAAACATAGGCATTCACATCTTTTTGACGTCATTCATAGTGGTGCTCATCAAATGAAAAACGTAAACATACGTATGCTGTAGATTATAATAAATGAAAAGAACGAATGGAAAGATTGAATAAAATCAAATGAGATGACACTAAACTTGACAAACAAATTGTTGAAGGATACAAAGAAAGCATGGAATAAAATACAGAAATGTTCACTTTTATAATTGGAGAATGATTTAAAACACCTTCAAACTACTAAGTAATCAAAACTATCTAGCTGTTTTAGTTTCAATATGGCTTTTAGATTAAATACATATTGCAAAAGAGACCAGGACGGTTTCTATCGATATGTTTTTGTCTGGTCAATATATATTTATATGATTTATTAGGCATAAACACTTCAGTATTCCATTGCATTAGTCATGAAACTTGTATTGCACGTGTATATGAATATGAAACATACAAGAAATTAACAATATAATTATATGCAATTTCAAAAAGCGAGAAAAATTACACTTTGGTTGTGCCTAACAACTAAATCACACGACAAAAAACAAAGATGTATTTCGCATTAATTAAGTATCATGAAGATTACCATAATGTAACCAAAAGCAAAGTAATTGAGACATTTTCCAGTTAGCATGGCTTCAATGATTTTGCTACATTGTTTGGAAATTTCTTATTCAAGTTTTTTTTATCCAATTCAGACACGAAAATAATGGTCGACAGTGATGATGTAACGATATAGGGGGAAAGATGGTACTGGTGATCATCTGGGGTATTGACTCATAGATACCAATAGGTCGTAAAACTGTCAGATAATTGACTGTGTCTCAGACAGAACACTAAGTCAGACCCATATAACATCCATGTTTGTTTTCAGTTTATAATCTCGTTTTATTGAATTCGCTCGGACCAAGGAAACACTTTAAAATCACATTAGCTTCAAAGTATCGAAATATAAAGAGGTACCATCAGATAAAAGGAAATACGACTTTAACACGAAATCTGAACAGTATATTTATATATATGTACAATCCCTTAGTACAAGGTTCTAGAAAGAGATAGCAACTCAAAATGCTGAACATAGCAGTCTTCAAATCTCAAGCACAACCATATTTATGTATAATATCTTAAGATATCACGATATGCAGTCGGTACTATAATATAATATTGAAATAGTTTTACCTTAAGTTATACCCAATATTAACGTCAGAATTGACAAATATATTATTCTGGTAATATGACGAAGCAACGAAAACAATAGAAATGCACTTAACATAAAAGGCCTCGACAACTCAACAAAAACATTTTTGGGCGATTCCTTTCGTATCAAACACTTTGGTATTCATATAATACAAATGTTTTGACATCGTTTCCATCTAAACCCATCCTACTTGTGATATATTTCACTTCGAAGCGTTTACTTAGTATCAGAGGAAATGAAACCATAACATTAAATATTGTTTTACTGGATAACTAGATGCTGTTCATCATTTTGATAAAATATCATTTGCTGTTATAGATTTTACCTAACATCATGTATCTGATGGTTATGTTTACCTGTATCTACACTTGAATCGTTTTCATCAGCTGATGAATAAAAGAGGATTAAGAGCATGCCATGATTAAAGAAATTGGCTACATCATGTTAAGTGTTCGTTTTAGGTTTATTTGACAATTTTTTATGAGCTTTATTCCACAATATATTACATTTTTAAACCTTTAACAAAATATTAACATGTAACCCTTCACTATTCATACACTGCTAAATCAGCTTGATCCTGATTGATGTATACCTGTAACACAATATCATTTAAGCATTGATGACATTTTTTTTTAGTTTCATTGGGGTATGAAAAAAAAATTGTTTGCAAACTGTATGAATCCGCGTAGAGGATTCTTATAAAAGTTTGCATGCAAAAATGTTTTTCATGACCCTATGGAACTAAAACATAATTGACATCAACCCTTTTGATTAATTTTTTAAACTTATTTTCAAATTTAAAACATGTTTATGTACAATTTGACTGATCTAACAATGAATTATTTTTTTTACAAATCAATACGCAACGTCAATTACTTGTGCATATATGTATACCTGCACCTTACCTATCAATAGCTGTTGCATTTGGCTATGTAATAATTTTATCTAAAAAAAGAAATTACCGGAGCGTCAACAACACCATTATCAAAACGCAAAATCTATTAAACTGGGGACAAACTTTGGACACATATTTGCACAGAGACATTTGAAAAAGAGAATAAGAGCAGGTGTCCTGAAAGTATCAGATGAGTTGAACAATGCATACACCTGTGCAAATTATAATAAATATTCACATTTTACATGTAAAAACTCCCTAGGACATGTTACCATGTATATCAAATTATTTCAAACCACACTATTCGCAAATGTAAACAAGAAAAACATGGCAAACATTACCAATTTACATATTTCAAAATAGAATGCAACTTCCTTCTCTTTTAATTTTACTACATTTCCTCGCAACTCGTAATTAAAAAAACTACTTACTAATTAAAATAGGACACATTTGATACAAGAAATATTGAAGTAAGTTTCAACTGAGCCAGTGCTTTGTTTTTCAAAAATAGTGACACCAGCTATTAATCTAACAAGAAATGTTGATACATACTTTAATGATTTCTTGTTAGTAAGGTATTCAAAAGAACTTCGCTTAAAAACAAATGAAAACTTTACGAATGATTCTTTACATTAGCTACTCACTACGAAGATGAGCAAAATGAATTTTTCAGATTTTTGTTTTAGCTTTTTTTTCAGGTACCTAAGCTGTGATTTAGCAACACTGGTAACCTCCATGGAAATGTTTATTTACGAAAATTAGCGATTAGGTTGGAATCTACTTCTTGCTTTTCACCTGATTTGTTCTGTTTTGCAAAGTTTGCATTTGTGAATTATGCGTTTTGAATACATAACGAATTTTACTTTCAAATGGAATTATCAATACGGTCTAAGAAAAGCAGAAAATGGAATAGTGGTCCTGGTACCTGTTTTAATATTTCTCACCAGAGAAAATATTCCAATATAAAAATATACATTTTGATTTGTTTACATATAAGAAAACCTAATTCAAAATATTTTGTTATCGGCAACATATTTATTTTTTCGAAGAAAACATGTTTTATTTCCAAATGTTACTTTTAGGTGCAGCGCTTCGGAACCGACAAAATACGGATTTTGGGAGAAATTTATTATGATAAAAAAGAAAACACTTTTATGATTTAACCAATTTTTATTTTATTATGGTGGTATATGATAAACAGACAGAAGCTGGCGTCACTTTTATGTTACCCCAAGGTCGTGTAAACAGGTTGCGCCATATCTGTGTCGGTGCAGCGAGATCGTAATCTCTCATTAAGGATGTGTATTTATATCCCAAAGTTACGTAATCATTTCCAAAAGAGGAAGAGATACATCAAGCCGACAAGTCACCTGGTATGGGAGGGGCCGGGACCGAATTTATCCGGAAAGGCTAGCGGACTAACTTTGGTTCGCTAGGTCCGTGTTTTCGGCGGTGATGATTCGGCCTATCAGACAGCAGGTTTTTCTTCGATTAGTTTCTATTTCAGTGGCAAAGCTCTTTCTCTGTGATAAAACATAACAAATTGGTATAATTACCGCCACGTAGGCTGGCCACAGCTCCAACTGACGGCGAGCCAGTCTGAGGCAGTACGGGAGCTTGACAAGCATGTGCTTTTCACATCACCTCCTATCCATGTGGCGGGGCAGGGCCGTATCGCTTACAGGTCAGGGCGGTGCACCACCCTGCGACTCCACAACTTTTCAAGATGCTCTTCTTCTGTTTCCTTTGAACCACAGGGGCAGTACGAGCTTTCTCGCTCTTGTGGGAACCCTACATTATTACCCTTTATAACTCTGCTACATAAACTGGGCTTATCTGCTTCTCAAACATCAATTTCTTAACTTTCGCAAAAAGAGAAGTAATTACTTAGAAATATGTCCATATGTCAGCTTTCTCATGACCATACCAAAAACTACAGCGGCGATAAATGCCCCCAATCTATATCTCAGTATAATTAATGGCACTTGTTTACTGGACGCTGGGGACCGGTCAACACATTATAAGTTCCATTAAGGACAAAATCTATTTACGGATGTCATTGATATTCTTAATCCAGAATGTTGAGGGGTAAAATACCTGTTGCGAAGTGTCAAATAAATCACGTTTATACCCAAATAAACCAAAAGTGAAATGATACTTTATAGTTAAAATCACCGCTGTATTTTCAATTACAATGGATGCATCTGATATGACGTGTATCAACTTGGGTATATTGCATGTGCTTTGCTACATCACATCCGTTGGAACAAGATTGAATCTAAGACTTTTTTAAAATTAATAATCAATAGATGATTAATAGTGACATTGATTAGAAAATATATACATGTCTAGAAAGAGTCAACATAACAATACCAAGATACCGGGAAGGCATTTTGGATTTTTTTTTTACGAAAATCTAAAAATAAATTATCCTTTATTTATGAATAAAAAGAAGTATACCATTTTGTTATTGACAAATACTACAGTATGGCTACTTAAAGATCCCCACTCATGTTTGATTTGCATATTTAGGAATGCCTAACATTTGTAAATAGAAAATACATGTTTGAGATCTGTTTGAAACCTTAGTTTTCACGTACTGCTCGTCGAGGGGGGGGGGGTGCATTATTTTTGTTGTCGCTTTTGCATCATTATAACGTAGTTTACTCCTAGTGTGTAACCGAGATTGCTACATATGCTATACTGGGAAGTTGGCCAACCCTACCACGTACAGCTTGAAACAGATATTATTCCTTTCACAGCTAGGTCCTGGTGACAAACATTTAGCCAGATGTTGAAGCTGTGTTAACGAACATGGTAAGTATTACACAGGGGTGTCATGTCCTGTGGGCAAAATCATAAAACACAAGGTAAGTATATGTGTGTAGGTGGTCTCCCTTGGGGCTCCTTCCTCTGCCGTCCCCGGGATGGTGCTGTACCCGTGGGGTCAGGGAGAGTGTATACAAATAGATGGTAGCATTACATTCCCGTGGGGACACATGGCGAGGGAGTAATGGTGTACTTTAAGAAATGAAACATGTATTATGCTAGTTTGTAATTTACACCTTCTACACATATGGAAAGAATTCTGAAATTTGTTCTTTTTAGAAATTGTGTGAATATTTTTTTCCGGTCGACAAAACTTGTTTAAAGCCTTCTTACTAGTCACATACAAACATATGACAATTTTGTCTAAATGAATATACGAAAAATTTTGAGTTTGGATTATGATTATGTTGACGCTTCGGTATTCTCTTATTTCATTTTATACTTGTGACAACAGGATGACCACGACAACACTCAAATAAAGAAAAAAATGTCTCACCAATAAAAATTAATCGATTTTTAGAGTATATTGTTCTATTCAATTTTATTTCTGTTGCAAATAAATCAATTTGGATATACTTAAATGAAATGACAAATATACTTTAATCTATGACGTTTAGAGATGGTAACGTTATGGACAAAAATGTCAACAGAAAGTGAAGTCTTTGTTTAAATTCTTCTTAATTTTCATTTAACATTCGAATACAAATAGATTAAAAAACACAACGTTTTAATATATATATATATATATAGAGATTCCATGGTGTTAAACGTCTTTCAGGAACAAAACATCCAATTTGCATCACGAAGAATTTAATAGAATATATTTGATATATGCGATTATGTATGATGAAAATTATATAATCACGATTTTAAAACAACATAAACATAATTAAACAATTAATCATATAATGCAGAATCTATAAATTCCCTGATATGTATGTTTTCAAAAGTGACAGAGATATAACATCAATATACAAGTACCTGGACAACACAAATGTCTCATTCTACGGCAGCGGTTTTACATCACAGAAAAGTCACCTTGATATTATTATGATTTTGTTGTTGTTGTTGTTGTTGTTGTTGTTTTTCAATATAATTTAATTTACGATCAATAAATAACAATATAGATAGTTCTTGTTTAGTGAAGTCGTGTTTAAGTAAATTACATGCCAATGTTAGGTGAAACAGAACACACGACAAATCTTGAAGACAAATAACAAAACATTTACGATATATCCGATTCAACCTTGGTCCAACGTCTGTATAGATCGTTGATGCATGTCAGCACTTAACATGTTAGCTTATGTTTAATTGCTAAAAGTTGTTAGCGTGATTTTAGAGATTTGTACACCACGCGTCGACTTCGCTTAATCATCGTTTACATATAGTTCATTTGTTATAACTATACAAAAAAGTGGTTATGAAATATAGACAATTCGCATTTTCCAATCTTCAAAAGTAAATAAATGAATTATTAATTTAAACATAACAAATATTCCTTAATTCTTAAACTCACATATAAACCATCATCATTTAAAAAGTAATTATGTTTTATTTATAAATAAAAAGTAAGCATACTTTTAAATAAATGAAAACCAAAATTGGCTTATTGTTGGAATATCTAGGCAATAAACAGATACGTTTGTAATCAAATCATATCATAAATCAATCATGAAATAATTACAATTATCGAGTTACCCTATTGCAAATGCATTATTAACTTGGATAAGTGGACATTAAACATTTTTCAATATCTTATTCTCATTAAATATAAGGAAGAGAAATGTAGGAAAAAATCTATTATTAAAAAAACGATCTGGCACTGAGTGAGAAAAATGAATTTGCAATTATTCTGAAGAAGTTTCAAAACCAATGATAAAAGACACATATTCATACTAGACGATAGTTATATGATAACAGCTATTTAAATAGTTGAATAGTTTTAATGACGTACAAATATGCTAGATATGGGATACCGTATTTCATTCAGAACATAATTTAAAGTAAAAATTGATACAATATTTTCAATTGTTTGTTTGCAGTTTTAAACTACGTGCACTGGTAAAGGTACAGGTCTCGAATAAAATTGTTAACAAATTGATTGCAGCACATCATCTCATTCTATTGTGGCAGATACCGAATCTTCAAAAATAAATATACATTGTATAAGTATAGTTTTTATTGAATATTTTGTTTACACTCTGACGCACCACATGTACAGTACTGTGACATCCAGTCGAAAGAATACAGCCCTTCTGTCGTTGCCTTGTGCCAAAGTCTTAACCATGGATACCAGAAATGTGTCCAAGAAGTGTCCTTCATTTACACGCCATTGTCAGTAGATAAATATTCATCAATCGGTCAGCGTTAAATATCCTCTCAACATGCTCTCTTCATAGCTGCCACTCTCCATGTTATTTGTTTACATTGCGGTTCCTGCTATTTTCATACACGACCAAGCTTCTAATCTAGATCCACATTTGAGGGCTGCCCTTGCCGCCCATGAGTATCTGTGATGAGTTATGTATGCCATAGACAAACTGTCATTGAAGCACAGAGTAGCCATGACGGCCCTTGCTGGGCGCGTTCGTCTGTGTAGTAGCCGTGGTCATTCATAAACCCTACTGCCATAACACGTAGGGTGGCTGAGGAAACGAACCCGAACGGCTCAAGTTGTGTACACCTTGTCAACTCCAACGTAGCCTCTCCTGGACCTGCCCGGGCTTCAATCACTTCCCCACGGTGTTTCCGATCAGGAGTTAAGAGGGCATGAACAACCAAGTGGAACCACCGTGTATAGTTGTAACATTACGGAATCGGTAATTACAGATCCGGGGTCATCTGGTGCCGGCCTTGATCATACGAGGATCACATCAGGTCGGGAAGTGCTGGCAGACAGTCTCAACGACCGTCATATTTATTTACTTTGTGAGCAACTTTTGACCACATTAGCGAAAACGTAATTTCCGTAACTTCGATATACTATAGGTTTGTTTTATATTACCGAAGATGAACCATAACAACAAACAGCAATAACTTTCAGATAAACGATGTCTTTTGTCAATAATATTACCATCAGGCGCAAGAATATGTCACTTTGTCAAGGGAACAATAAAAAATGCAATAAGAAATACAGCAAAATGCAATTAACTATTAGATTGAATAAGCTTTATTCTATAAAAGCATGTAACATTATCGGTCCTTTTTTTGCTAAGAGCGATATTAATGAATATTTAAGCATCAGAATACATTTTTTTCGACAAGAACAATAGTATTTTACACAGTTCAATTTATTTTGGAGAATAAATTTAAATGAAAATGTTTTCTATGCCATCAATAATTTCAAAACTATGCATTATAATCATGATATTTTAGGTTAGGAACAATAAAGAAAATGATTCTCTTTTTCTTAATTGGAAACGTTATAATATAATTTAATTAAATACCGATGGGAATAAGAACTTGCTTTTCATGGCTTCTATTTTATACAGGGTCAAAACATCAACTGCAAATCAAAATTGCAAATGGGAGTTTTCATCATATATAGAATGAGGCATTCCGCAACGATTGGTTCTCGAATACGTAAGCCGTGTTAAGGAATGACTTTTTTTATCGGAGACGCATCCTTACACAATGATTTCTTGGTAAGCAAAGGAAGGAAAACACTATGAAAACGAAAATCAGGTATAGATTTATCCTGAATCTCACTTCCGAACATATGAGAATGTTGTTAATTGTTCAGATATGGCTGAAGCCAAAGTAATGTTATTAGTATCCCTATCAATGACCCTCATGACCAAACACTAATATGAGGACCAATTTGACTAGATGGTATCGACATTGCTCGTTCCGTGCAATATGTGAGGATGTAACCAGATGCAGATTTGGATATTTTTTGATATTTTGCGACTAATTTCGCTTCCAACATTAAATATTGTGATATTGATACCATAAGGCAATTTTACAATAACATATTAGGGTTTCGTTCATGATGCCGATTTTTTTAACTCGTAGGATTGCCATTCTGAAATATAACTTAAGTGCATTTAGCAATGATAGAATAAAAAAAAAAACAATTTTGAATATGGAGTAAAATAGTTTACCTTTTCGTTCGCCTGGTTTGTAAGACACAAGTTCTCACGTCACCTCGTCACATCAAAGACCAGGTCAGAGTACATAACCATGTACCTTCCAGACAAATCACTCCGCGGCTCAGGTCGATATCACCTCCCTATACAGAGGTCAACGAGGGCCAGCACGGGTAGTTCTACTTTGGCGTTAAAAGTAAACAAATCAAACACTTCTAGTCAAGATTAAAAAAAAATACATCTTTTCAAAGTGATTCTTTTTATGAATAAATATAATCATTTTACGGAGTATCTCCGCTGTTATTCCATCGTTATAAAGTTACATAAATATGATTAAAATGAAAATTGTTTTATAATATTTATTCAAATCAAAACGCCGAAAAGTGGATTTGTAGTTCGTTTTTTATATGGAAATGTATTGCTTTGCGAGATCCGTATCAGTCAATCAAGTAAATAGTACATAGTCTCCCCCGTGAAGTGAAAAAATACAGACTAAATCATACTTGTTTATTATACAAAAATATAGATTAATAAAATGCATCAGTTTGCTTTAGCAGTGTATTGACTTTTATAACAATAAACCAATACTTTCTTTTGAGATTCGTAATCACAACATTTCAATGTTTTCCCTAATATGCCATTCTGTGTTCGGATAATAAAGCTTGAGTATTTCTAATTATACACGTGGGTAACTTCCTGTACTCATCATTGAGTATATTCAAGAACGGAAACACTTTTAAGAGAAAATATGTAGTCGTATATTAACAACAATTTATGATTTGTTCAATATGAGAAGACTTGCGCGACCAAATTATCAGTTTGAGCGCTAATAATAATATTGAACTTTCAAAAACTGTGACAACTGCCCGATCTACATATACATAATTACAAAAGCTAACATATGGTTTCATAATCTAAACCTAACATAAATTACTAAGATTAATTTTCAAAATGAAACCCAAAATCTGTTGAAATCTAAGTCAACAACTGATGTTCGGGTGTGTTATGTTTGTTTCAAAATGATAATGTTAGCGTTACAATGGTTGTTTTATATGTAATTGTCAAAGGTTGTACAATATTAGTAGTGAATCTAAGTGATCTACCCTGCACACGACTCAGTCAGTGTGATGCTATACTAGTATCTTAGATACCTGAGGCGAATCGACGTTGTTCTGCTGACGTTTATGTAACGCCTCTTGTGATGAGTGGGAAAGGTAGCACAATGGTTCTCTGTACCTCTTAAGGGTATTGACGACATCAGTGCACCACGCTTATCGTAAAGGTGCACTTGTCAACGTTCAAAAAGATTACGAGTATGTTGACACTAATAAGATTAACTCTTTCCCTGGATGACCTCAGAGTGTTTTCCTTCGATCACTATAATGGGATAACATTAAGTTATATTGTACTTCAGTTTATCTCAAGTGGTCAAAACACCGAATCATAATTTCAGTAAGAACAAAACCAGCATGCATTAGTTTGCACCTGTTGGAAACCTAAAACAGATCATAAGTATGTATTTTTTCCAAATGAAATTAAAATTAAGTGTATATAATAGACCTGAACATTCCAGTTGATGCAAATTGTTAACAATCATACTATGTTGAAATCAATAAAAAAGCCGTTATCCATAAAGTCAGATTAAGTCTTTATTCTGAACATTCAAGTGATCAATGCAATAATTAGAGAATACCGAACAAATCAATAATCCGAAATAAAAGTAGCCTAACTATTAGCAAAATATGAAAAAAAAACAAAAAAAACAAAAACAAATGCCCTTGGAAATCAGAATAAGACCAGGTGTTTCGGAAGAATAAATCTAGGATATCGCATCCTCAAAATAATCAGATAATATCGAAGCGTTAACAAAACAATAATCATAAATCAAAATCGATTAAACCAGAGGCAAAATATGAACAAAGAAAAGGGTTATACGGAGACACTTGGAAAAGTACAATAGAATAAAATCAGGCGTTCCGGAAGAGTAAGCGTCTTGAGCTTCATCGACGACACCCGACATGTAAATCTAGGTCATATCCAATGTAAATGTAATAGCCACAAAGAGAGAACTGTACCATAATTCTCAATCACAACATATTCAAAACGTCATATCATCAATAAAGGATGTAGAATAGTTCTCAATGACACTAAAATGGCGACCATAAATCTCATCTGTATCTCTCGTATCCCTCTGCCGTAAGTTTGTTCGTCAGCAGCTGTCATCTATCACGAAAATCTCGATACTCAGGACAAGCCGTAAAATAACAAATCAACTGCGACGTGAAACACCAATGAAACCATAGGATACTAGAAAGGGAAGATTCAAGATTGGAAAATTGAAATCGTAACGTTTATCGTACAGCTTGGTAGTAAGCTGCCCTTGTTGGTCATAGTTTAAGTGAAGATCGAGGTAAGAAGCTGATTTAAAAGAGTGTTTTGTCCATGATTTCATGTTCAGAAGAGTATATACGATCGAGTAGGTCAGTAAACTTTTGACACGTCGTCGATACACCTGAAAGTAATATTGAAGGATTTTGTATGGTTTTTGCTTTTTGTCCTGATAAGCCCTTCGTCTAATTCAGCCTTGTATGAAAAAATGACAAGATATCCCAGAGTGGAGCATATTTTGTTCTTATTCGAATGCCAAGAGTCTGTTGAAATATATATCCCAAACTCAACTCAGATATTGTCAAACAGGAATTCAATCATTCGAACTATAAGAACTAGGATTTTTATCATAGCATACTATAAGCATTCAAAAACATCTTTATATCACACAAGATCTATCCCAAGAAATGATGACGACGGCACAAATTAAAGATTAAATAAAACATACTGAGAAGATAAAGCACGAATGACTTAATTAATGGTTGACAATATATTTATTGAGTTTGGGGGACAGATTTTCCAGCAGACTTTTGGCATTCCTATGGGACCCTGCAAATGAGCACCACTCTTAGCTGATTAATTGTTTTGAAGAGCACATTTTGTTCTCATTCGAATGCCAACAGTCTGTTGAAAAATATATCCCCAAACTCAACTCCGATATTGTCAACCAGGAATTCAATCATTCGTACTATGAGAACTAGGATTTTTATCATATCATGAGCATTCAAAAACATTTTATATCACACAAGATCTATCCCAAGAAATGATTTAATTCATGGTTGACGATATATTTATTGAGTTTGCTGGACAGATTGTCCAGCATACTGTTGGCATTCCTATGGGACCCTGCATAATTACTATGTAAACCACTCTTAGCTGATTTATTTTTTTAAGTGGCCAATTTTTTCGAAGAGCTTATCATAACAGGTAACAAAAGCCTAACCAAATCTTTTAACATCACTTTCAGGTATATCAACGATGTGTTATCTATTAAAAAACAAGAATTTAGCAGCCCACGTCGATGGCATATACCCGTATAAAGACGTAACACACTATTATCCAAGAGTTTCATACCTCGATCTTTACTTGAAATAGGACCAACATGGACAGCTCACTACTAAGCTTTACAATAAACGTGACGATTTTGATTATTCGATTTTGAATTTTCACTTTCTTGATATAAATGTCCCTGCTTCTCCAACCCATGTGTTTACATGCAACAGTTAACTCGTAATTCTAGGGTTTGCTCTAAATATCGAGAATCTCGTGATAGATATCGGCTCCTGAACAAACTTACAGCACATGATTCCAGAAATGCATGCTAATGAAGACTATGAGCAAGTTTTATGAAAGTCATCTTAGTGTCATTGAGGAATATACTGTATCTTTGCAAATGTGGACGTTTTTGAACCTGCTAATTAGTATGACTAATTGTTGTGATGGAGAATGTTGCTTCAATTCTCACTTTGAGGACGTCACATTTCACGTTTTTCGTTTTATAGTGCGAACTATGTGTTGACTCATATAAACATTTAAAGCCTAATTGTTTCTAAGCCGCCGCCAGATTAATGGTATCAAATATGAAAAAACATTCATCACCTTTTGTACAAAAGCAATGGCGAAATGAACAAACCAATGGCGTAGTGTAAAAAATACCAAAGCGACAACAAAACTATAATCCGAACTCAAAATAGATTAAACTAGAGGCAAAATAGTTACAAAGGAAAGATTTACATGGAGAATCTCGTAAAAGCACAAGAGAATAAGACCAGGTGTTTCGGAAGAGTAAGCGTCTTTTTCTTCATCAACGACACCCGCCATGTAAATCTTGGTCGCATCCAAGTAAGCATCAATCCTCAAAATTAGAAATGAGTCATCATCGTCATCACAACAAGTAAGCACACTCATAAGCAAACTCAAAAACGTCCATCTTCACATCACACAAGGATAAAGAATATTGCTCGATGAGATCAAGATGGCGACCATAAAACTTGCCCAGTCTTAATCAAACTGCATCTCTCTAATCTCTGTGTCGTAAGTTTGTTCGTCAGCAGTTGACATATATCACGAAAATCTCGATATTCGGAGCAAGAACTAGAATAACGAATCAACTGCGACATGTAAACACCATAGGATGGAGAAGCAGGGATGTTACTATCAAGAAATGGAAAGTTCACGATCGAAAATCGAAATCGTCACATTTATCATACAGTATAGTAGTAAGTTGCTGTAAGTTGCCGTGTTGGTCATAGTTTAAGTAAAGCTCGAGGTAAGAAGCTGATGTAGGAGAGTGTTGTGTCTTTGATCACAAGTACAGTAGGGTATATACGATCGACTAGGTCAGCAAACTTCTTGTTGTTTATAGACAACACATCGTCGATAGCCAATGGCGTTGTGTACAACCAATGGCGAAGCGTAAAACAGATGACATGGTGTAAAAACAATGGCGTAGTGTATTTATTGACGATATACTACAACTGATTGCCACGTACCACTGGCGAATCGAGTTTAAGATACAATGAAATTTAATCACTTTAATGATTAATGGTTATATTAATAAACAAACCAAGGCAATTCATCACTTGAATAATCTGTATTTGTATTAGACAACCAAATCTGTATAAAATTCATGATAAAATCTGTATAAGTCACAAACTTCTCCCATGCCCTATATATCAAAGCGCACAAGCTGTGTATATAGTGTCAATATCAAATATTAATATTCATTAATCAAAATGCTTCAACACATGCCAATAAGTAACAAAAGTAAAGGTATGTCACGATTCCGTATAAGTATTAAGAAAATAAATTATACGTGTCTGCTTATCACTTTCAAACTAGAGGCCCAATTGGTTGAATCTGTTTTGTAGCTTAACAGACATTGCCGTTTTAAGTCACCTTTCAACTTCTGGAAGTTCTGCTACCACACATACGATATTTGAAAACTTTGAACACATTTGACCTTTATGACTTTGAGAGTGAGCCACAGTTAATTCATCTGAACAAATTTTGTAGCCTTCTCAGTTCCCCTTGGTATTTTGGTTATGGAGAAGATATATTTCAATATTTTAACAAATGTATCCTCTGTGACCCGGAAGGTGGGTCAATGTCAGTCATTTAAAAAAACTTGATAGCTCTTCATATCAAGCATGCCACAGGCCAAATATCAGTACTCAAAACCATTTGGTTATTAAGAAACCTTTTGGTGCTTTGATACCCATTTGATCCCTTTTGACCTTGACAGCAGCTAAAGATAATTCACTTTAACAAACTTGGTATCGCTTCACCCTGAATGCTAAATAGTTTTTTAATTATTGGTTCCCATTAACCTTTTGATTATTGACATATTGTCTGAAGATTTGGACCCTGTTACCCAGAGTTGGTCAATGTCATTCATTCGAACAAGCTTGACAGCCCTTTAAACCAGCATGCTATTGGTAATATCGCCATTCTATGTATTTTTGCTACGAAGAGGAACTGTTCACAGTAACCTTTGATACCGGACAGACAACGGATCACAGCATAAGCTCACTTGCCCTTCCGCAGGTAAGCTAGAAATCAATTATGCTTTTGAAGATATTTTACGATTTTAACAAGCGAAAGCAACCCATTTAAATCAAATACCGTTTCAGTTTGTTTGAATAATCATCTAAGGCTACTGTCATGTTGAATTATTCTTTTTCATTTAAAAAAGGAATTATTTACCTTTAAAGGTAAACCTTATCTTTTGGAAGTGAATTGTTAAAGTGAACAATGCATTCTTAAAAAATAAATCAACAGTTGCATATATCGTTAAATATGACGATACAGAAATTATATGACATATTATTTGTTGTTTAACAATGGGAGAAAATTATTGCCGTATACGAAGTATAAAACGTGTATATATGCATATCCATCACAAAGACATTTATACCAAATTCAGATCATCACATTTGTTTAATATTTCGTGTACACAATATAGAGAATCTTTAACATAAAATAAACCAACTAAAACATCAAAGTGTCAATAAAACTGCATAGCAAAAGGAACAGGACGAAAAAGTACCAATGAAAAGGAACGCAGTAAAAATTGGAAAAAAAAAGAGAAATTGACCATGTGTCTAGGAAGGTTTTAAGTATTCGGTTTTTCGGTGAAATGCTAAGACGAAATCATTAACAGTCACAGAGACATTAATATGGGGGAAAAAACTTAATCATCAAAACAAGATCTGAGCACAACAATGGTTTTACAATTAAAATAGAAAATAAAAGTGTTGACTAGTTGAAAAAATAAGACTATGCATTTATCAATTGTCTCAAATAGGCACACGAATGTCAACCTTTAGACGCTCGACATGATTAATCATAAACTGATTAGTCTGAAACAATCATTTAGTGCCAATATCACCTTATTTATTGTAAAACTTTTTTTAAAGCATGATTTTTGATATCAAACTGTTATTTTTTGGCAAAATAAAAACATGCATTGAAATATTTGGCATCCATTAATTATTTCATAAGCTATTGCCACAGTGAAAACAGAAAACCATAAAAAAAAAACCGGTTTTACAATAAATTTCTATAATTGTATGGAAGAAATGTGGAACAACCAAAAACAAAAAAGACATTGCACACACCTGAGGTAGGTTATTATACGGCAAGTATACTGAATCAGAGTATGTGCAACGGTATATAAAATACAAAAATGGTTTTCTGGAAGGCAGCTATAGCGAATCGAATAATAATTACATATGAGCATTATATTTACGGATGGCTAAATCAATATTCAAGTTTGTCAGGGGAAACATTGAAATTCATTTTTTTTAAATAAGATGATAGAAATAACGTTAAGTACAGGAAAGACAAAAACATTGAAACGACTTAATAAATTAAAAAGAAAACAAACATGAACGCAGTAATCACCTTTAACTAAAACCGGTCTGGTTTATGTCTCCAAAAACAGGTGTTGAAACACCACACCTGAATTTAAAGAAAACTCAACCCAGTACCAGGGACATTGTTCTTGGGACTTTTCCATCAATTCATAATTTTCATCAAAATAATTACACTATATCACCTTCTACAAAAATCGCAAGTGACAAACTGTATTGATTACAACAATTGACAAATTCAACAACTTTTAATATTATTGTTTTCACAATGATTCGTGAATATAGGTAGGGTCACGTATACAACAACGGATATCTGTTAACGATGCATGCTAATGCAACAGGAAAGGTATGTTTTGGGAGCTTTAATTAACAGAAATACAATTCCAAGAATGCAAAAAATATGTATGCAATTAATACACCATCTAAACCATTCATACATGTGAAACTCAATTCAAAGCACTAAAGTTGAATACACAATTCATATAATTTTCAACAATTTCAAGACTAGAAATCCTTCTGTTGTATACGATAAACGGACCATTTTAATTTGTATTTGTTCAAACAATTTCTAAATGTACATGGTATGTCTAGCAATGTTTGAACAATATATTTTATAACGGTCACATATGTTTATAGTACTAATCACAAGCACCTGTTGAGTGTAGATCAACCCTCTTCTTTTGTTTTAGAAAATAATAAACACGCTTTATTTGTCATGTCTTGACTGATCCTAACGTGGAGAGTAATTCCCACCTAAATACATTGTACATGACATTGTTACTCATGCAAGACTTGAACCTAAGATGTAAAATAACTTTTTCTTCAGGAAAATATACAATGTATATAGTTTGAATGATCAAATGTTGCTGTGTGTTGCCTTCATGAGAATTTGGGAAATGATTAACAGAAACATCAGTCAGAACACACCGAAAATTCAAAAAAAAAATCCAAAACTGCATTAAAAAAGGTTGAACACTTATACCACAGAAAGTTTGCATAACCTATAGAAAACAAGGTCGAAGCCATCCATCTTAAGACAACTTGACAACAAGGCAAATGATACCGATGTGCCAGTCCGACTAGTTTATGATGATGAATGGGAGGCAATTCATACTATACACTGAAAGTACACAAGAACCTAAGCTTCATATAACATAAGCATGAAATGGTAGACCATTCCCGAAACTATGTGTAACTAAATCATATCATAAGTCTTTATTTGAAAAAATATACTTATGAACACTATTTTAGTTACATATTTCAGAATCTAATTGATGCAGCCTAGTGGGGGGGTTAATGATTCCAAGGAAATTTCAAGAATTTTGGTGGAGGTCTACTCAAAAGTCAAGATGAACAGGAGAAATGTGAGGTATATACTATTTTGTTTATATAAATATCTTAGATGTTTAAAACATACTTAATGTTAGCAAATTGTCAGAGATATATTTCCATACCAAATAAGATAATATTTTATTCAATTCCAGACATGATACTCGTGGGAAATGATGACATATTCAAATTAAAGAATGCGTCAATAAAATACAAAACATATCTTGTTGAAATCATGTAAAACCATAATAATAATCCATACTGATAACGATATACATGGCAATAGCGTAAAAGATCACTGTTTAAACTTGAACAAAATTGTTAATGAAAAAAAAATTTAAATAAATGATATGGATTTACGATACACAAAATTCAATCCGATTAAAATACAGCTCTTCATCGTAAGCATATGAAAAGGTTGTATTTAAATCAGACAGTGCAAAAAGTAGACAAACATGTAATTTTCTCAAGCATTAGTATTGCGAGTTTGGCATTCATACCCTTTATAATGAATGGATAAGAACATTTCTCTGGTTTTTTTAGCCTGGTCCTTAACAAAAATGTCTGCTTTATCATGACAATACTATTCCTTCATTGACTTTTATGAACATTCGATATTTGACATCAAGCCGAATTTGTTACAGAATACAAAAACCTAAGGAAAATACCGTCTGTATAATACCTAGCTGGACTAATAAATAGTTTTTATCAGGATTGAATATCACAATAATTATTACTGAACCCAATGAAAGACATACATCAATCAAAATCTATACTCAATTCTAAATTATTAATAAATAACAGAAATGCATGTAAAACCATCATAAACATTCACCCAAAGTTTAAGAAAAATAAAACCATAAAAAAAACCTTAAGAGGGTTTTCCCAACAAAACACTAACATAGCACCTTAGTGAAACACGCTGTTTGGAACCTGAGCTAATTTGATTTATTCTTTTACTACTTTCATCCTTAGAAACATTGATAGCCTGGCTAGTCATAACAGTGATGCATAATAGGCAGGCCAAGCACTGACACAGGATCAACAAAGTAATTGGCATGCATAGATAGACAACATTCCTTGGGATTTGTAAATAGGTTATTGTGTCCTACTGACAGTTTCTCAGAATATCAGTTTTTCTTCGATAGAACATTTCAATAGGCTAATTCACATTTTTTTTTTAAATGTTTCAGCCATTCATGTATTGAATTTTAAAACCTTTTACATTGATTATGATAAAGATTTCTCAAGTCTGTTTATAATTGCCAACATATACATGAACAATACGTGCATTAACAGTTCATATCAATATATGATCTATATATGTCAAGTCTAAACAATGTACATGTATACAGATGTCGTTTTCTATATCCACATTAATTGTATTTCATTGACAAGCCAGTTCTTGGTATAATGACCATATTACTAGGAAAGTAATTTTTATTTCGTTAACGAGGAACTTAAAACAATGTTAAGATTGCTGATTCAACTGTGGTACTTGATCCCTTGAAATTTTAAGTACCTTAATAAATAAACGTAAAAAACTTAATGTAAAAAAACTTTTTTTAAATATCAGGAAATGTAACAACATTTTGCAATTGTTTAAAAGTCATATATTTAAACAAATTATTTAGTCATAACATATTAATTAATTAAATACATGACATTTCATTGCAAATACATGTTAAATCAGACCCTTAATTTTGTGTCAACACTAACCATACAAAATAAGTTGTCAGGTTTTAAGAATAAATACATCTAGGATATTTCAGTATTTTGGAAGTGAATAGATATTCATGACCAATGAATACTTTCTGAATTATACAACAAAACATTTATCATTTATACAATTCATATAATATGATAAAACAGCACTGCAGTTTATTCTATAATCAAGTTTGAAGAGAGTTTAGGTCCTGCATCAAAAAACATTTTCTATAACTATGTAAGCGAATTTATCACAAATGAAAGCACTAATAATTAACAAGAATATATTTTGCACTATTTTCTACTGAATTTTGTTTCACCCCTGACATTTCACAATGAACTCTTCCAATCATTGAATCCGAGGTGTTCAAAGGTGAATGAGTTAGTCTAATAATTCTACAAAATAAAATTCCGGCTGATTAATAATTTTGAAATTTGACAACCAAACATGGTCCTTACAAAATGCATTTTCTTAGATATCTATTTACAATTAGATATCTCAGACTACTATTATGTCACAAGAAATAGTAACATAAAAGACATAAAGAAAAAAGACCAACCATTTTTCCATTAAGCTTTGCAAATGACATTTATACCTCTCTGTATCATACTTCTTGGTGAAAAGTCAACATTTCACATTTGAAAAAGGAGGAAGTTTTGTCCAGATTTCACTGAACCATCTATATTACTGTACAATCTTATATTGAAAATTTACTTTTGCAGTAAACTTGATCTCTTTAAAAGTGATCATGTTTTGATATCATTAATGGTACAATTATCATGAAAAAATAAATATGTGTATTTTGTGGTAAATATATCTTTTGCATCAGCGATTAAAAAGGTTTAATAATATAACAATTGGAGGGACATCATTTCAGATCATAATGTATATATCTTATAAAAGGTAAACAACATTTTACAACAGATCCTTTTGACTTTGTCTGTTGTACAGACAATATCACTCTGATGGAAGATGACAGCAATAAAGGAAAGTTTTCAATTTGTGTAAATACAATTTGAAAATAAACAAACGAGAGTTAAAGAAACATGATAACCTACTATCACGAATCTGGGGATCTTTGTAAAACATTCACAGTTTATCTGGAAAGCCATTATTATGTTGCCCCTGAAAAATACTCTTTGCTAACTTTCGATGGAGAGAAACAATTGTCGTGAATCACAAGACATAATGAAAGATGACATCACCAAGTATTGTTTTGTGACATCATAAGTGAAAATTTGGCCAATGAAATCCCATACAGGGTGTTGTCCACTTGTGTGTAACAAACAGATGTTGACCAACTCCAAACAGGTTGATTATGTAATGAGACAGCGGTAAGGAGACCTATTGTGGTTATCAATGAAACGTGGTCATGTACATGCTAGTGGCGTACTCCCTTTCTTCTATTTCATTAGTCAATCTTTACATCATAATGTCATGAAGCAATGCTTAAAACCATCATCTTCTGCTGCGATGTCATGATTCAAGATATTTGTTTCCAAACAGAAATACATTTCCAAGTAAAATGTATGAGTTTTTAGATTTTATATGAATATTATTGGAAATAAAGGCCCTCAAGTTTTTGATGGTGGGTACTCATTTTTCACAAACCATCAAAGTTAGTTAATTTTAAACTAATAACAAATATCCTATAAAAACTGCATAAAAACTTGTAAATACAGATTGGTTAACTCAAACTGTCTACCAACACATTTACATTCCATGTCACAAATTAGAATATATTGCTTCCCTTTATTTCTGTATACATTGAGTATAAAATAATTTAACAGGAATGTGAATTTTTGATGTATGTATACAAAACAATAATGTTAACGTTCTATAATAAAAAACGGTTAATGTTCTGTAATAATAGAACATGTTAACATTCTATAATAACAAAACGGTTAATGTTGAGTAATAACAAAACTGTTAATGTTCTGTTATAACAAAACTGTTAATGTTCTTTATAACAAAACTGTCAAGTTGTGTAATAACAGAACTGTTAATGTTCTGTAATTACAAAACTGTTAATGTCTGGTTATAACAAAACTGTTACTGTTATAACAAAACTGTTAATGTTCTGTTATAACAAAACTGTTAATGTCCGGTTATAACAAAACTGTTAATGTCCGGTTATAACAAAACTGTCAAGTTGTGTAATAACAGAACTGTTAATGTTCTGTAATTACAAAACTGTTAATGTCCGGTTATAACAAAACTGTTACTGTTATAACAAAACTGTTAATGTTCTGTTATAACAAAACTGCTAATGTTCTGTTATAACAAAATTGTTAATGTCCGGTTATAACAAAACTGTTAATGTCCGGTTATAACAAAACTGTTAATGTCCGGTTATAACAAAACTGTTAACATCCGGTTATAACAAAATTGTAAATGTTCTGTTATAACAAAACTGTTAATGTTCTGTAATATCAAAACCGTTAATGTCCGGTTATAACAAAACTGTTAATGTCGGGTTATAACAAAACTGTTAATGTCCGGTTATAACAAAACTGTTAATGTCCGGTTATAACAAAACTGTAAATGTTCTGTAATAACAAAACTGTTAATGTCCTGTAATAACAAAACTGCTTATATCCTGTTATAACACAACTGTTAATGTTCTGTTATAACAAAACTGTTTATATCCGGTTATAACAAAACTGTTAATGTTCTGTAATAACAAAACTGTTAATGTTCTGTTATAATACAACTGTTAATCTTCTGTAATTTAGCTTTCTGCTACAACGCTGATTTCCAATTCCTTACCATGCCAACGTTTTAGCCAAACATGCAGAAATCTACAAAACAAAACAAAATGGCAAAATACAGTTTGGTGTGGTGAAGATAAAGGTAGACAACTCTTATTAAAACATCTGCAATCTTTACTAGACCTGACCATAAAATGTAAAATTAAAAGGTCCTCTTCTTCTTGTTTGCATACACTGAAGATTTTGTTCTTGCAGATAAAAGAATATTTTTAAGCAAATTATAATAAACCGAAAATGTTCTCATACATAATACATGTAATATAAATAAATTTATAAAATCTTCACTTGAATTTAGAACAACGTTCTTCATACATAATAAGTTGCTATTGAACTGATGTTGGGTAAATCTGAAGAAACATATCATAAATATATAAATTTAAATCAATACTAGAGAAGTTATGACAAACTTAAACCAATTTTTACAACTGTTCTAAGAAGTGCCGATAACACACAACTGATTCCATTTAACCAATTATTTACTGTTTTCTTTTTCTACCTTTTTATATTTTTTTTTCCGAAAATCTTTTGTTAGTTCATTTTGAGGAAATTTTCTTTTGATCCAGATTATCTTCTGCTTGACTGAAGTGTTATTACAATTATAAATCCATCTGATGAAATAATGCATACTTTAAAATTGCTTTGAAAACCAATTTTGGCAGGTTAATTTCTTTGGAAAGCAATATTGGCATGTCGTATTATCATATCCAGCAAAATATGTTTTCTATGAACATTCAAGTTGCAAATTTATGCTTAGAACTACCTTATACATGCATCTTTTGCTTATAATTTAAAACCTTCATAACAGACAAACATACATAGTTCATACATATGTAGCAAACAATTTTCTGTGGTCTCATACTGTTTTTCAGGAATATGTTTCTAGTATTGATAAAGTATATAATTATCTATTTCCATTATATAGGTTGTTTGGCATGTATACTCTATCTAATATTACATTTTCCTGTAATCTCTTATTTATAAAAGCCTTGAAATAGACCTGTGTTTTCTGGCATCCTGTCTTACCAAGAGTATACGGCATGCTGTTTCCCACAGTGACAGATAAGACATAACTTTCACTGTACACCTAGTATATTATAAATACTTACCCTGACAGCATCAATGCAATCAACACTAATCCTGCTATGACAAAGAAGACCAATCCAGGGAAGAATGTCACGGTATCCTTGTATATCTCTCCGAACAACAATCCACCGCAGGCTGTCGCAAGGTGTTCTGAGGCAGCTATGCCTGCAAATAGGGCCCCTAAACACAGAAAACCATCAAATTTTATTTCACAATGCACAGCAAGCAAAATTGATAGATTATTCACTGAACAAGTTAATATTTTGACAGTGTTTTTTTCAGCAATTTTTAAATTACATGAAATTTGGCATATCTTATCCTGGTATTCAGAAGTTCAGCTTGTGTACATTGTCTTTACCTTGTTCTTCAGGTGAAACCATCTTAGACAGGATGGACCTCGTAATTGGAACAACAAGAACGGAAAATGTGGATATCACCATATCTGAAAATGGAAAAAAAAAATATCTGAAACACAACAAAAAAAAGAGGATTTATCTGTGTATGTTAATGTACATTATACATGTATACATTATATTAGTTTTCTATAATTATATGCACTCACAAATATCTGTTACACCTCCTTGTAAAAAGATATCCCTTCAAAGTGACATATTTTGAGTTGTGAACTGAGATGAAATCATTTATAGATCTTAGAATATAGGAACAGTTAACCCCCCCGGTAAGCAAATTCAAGGGCTTAAAAAAAAGATTTACGGAAACAAAATAACCAGATGTTTCTCTCGATCCTTAATAGGAAGGGTTTGTAGACTTGTATGCACTCGTTAAAAAAAATAGACTTCTGTGTTAGGGGAGAAAACCTCAACAAATGGGAAGGTGATGAAATCAAATATATAGAGGATAAAATATAAACTTTATTTATTTTACAACAATTATGAAAAGTTATCCAACTTATTATATTAATTACTTTTGTTCACCGGAATGTTAGCGTGGATATGGAAGATACATTGTATAAAGTATGCGAATACAATTCACATACTTATTTTTAAAAAACAAATACCAAAACATCAATCAGGATCTTATCACATTTGCTCATTTGAATACTGGTGTAAATGTCAACCTGTTGCAATGTGATGATGACTCAGAAATGGATAAGGTATAATGTATTTTCATGTCCCATTACTGAGGCTCAGAAAAAATAATATATCGGTAGTAGATTTTTAAAACATGGTGATCATGATCATGAGTCCAAAGGGGAAGTACTGTAAACCAAAGTATTTTCGCATATGATTAATTTTTGCGTATTTCGCGGGTGATTGAAATTCACGAAAATTTATCGCTGCAAAATAGTTTTCATCAGAGTTATGCCAACTGTAGGAATTCAGTGCTGTACTATACTGTGATTTACGACCACATTTATCGTGAAATTAAATCACAACAAAAATTAGTTGGTTTACAGTATGAGTTAATGGAATCAAAATATCGGACTAGTCTCAAAGGAATCCTGAATTATAAGATGCCACTTTATGATCTCGGATGAAAACTATTGCAACAAATGCATGCATTCAACTTAAAACAAGTGGCACAAAGGGCCAAAGTTGAATTCCTACAAGACATCACAAAAAGGGTACACTAGCCTCAGTAGCCTATAAATGTATGACAGCCTGATTGACAATGGGCTTTTAATGTTCAATAGCTTCTTCCTCACTCCAAATACATAGTAATATTTTGATGACAATGTCAACTTTGGTGTTGTAATACATTTATACACAAAGTCTCTCAAAGAGTCCTTCCCTCTTGGGGGTGGGGGTGGGTGGGCAGACACACCATGCATTCACCCATGGATGTTTCATACCAAATTCAGATAATGTTCCTACCCCGTCAGAAAAAGGATTTTAAATAATTCATTATTAATTTTTCTCAAATATTAGGCTTTGCATCTTCCACCTGAAGGTCAGACACATCATTTTTCACTACGGTAAATTGAATTCCCTTCCCCAAAGGATTCATTCATATCTTTATTCCTCCAAACATGAAAAATTATATGAAAAAGAAAAGATTTATTTAAAAAACACATTAAACAATTTAATGACTCAGTATAAGTAACTTTCGGCAAAACTTGAAGCAAAAAGTAAGCCTAATGACTTATAATTATAGATTTAATTAAGATTAACTGATATCAGCAATATCCAAGATAAAATTCTTACGCAGTTACCGGAACAGTAGCAGTTGAAACTCGGTATTTGTAAACATGCATCCATTTTGAAATGTCTTCTAACTTTGGCTTGTTGTTGATGTGGGCCACATCTGAATTATTTTCGATTCTTTTGATTTCTTTTTCAAGAGTTTCTTGTCAGTTATCACTCAGGTTTACTTTGTTTTAGGCTAATTTTTGCATGGTTATCAACTGGATTTTTTTCCAGAATTTTCCAGAATCACGAAAAATTTCCCGAAGTTACGTATATTGTGCCTTTAATAACAAAAAAAAACATAATGATGCAAACTTGGTCAATGTCCTATCATTCCTTCACAAGGAGAAGGATTTTAGAAGATTTACTTTATTTCTCCCATTCTCCCCACCCCGACGGTACCAGTGGGTCAGACCTATCCTTATAAAACAGTAAAGTAAAGGTTTCTACATACAATAAAAGAATGTACTTACATAAATAGATCATCCAGCTTTGATTGGCAAGGGCTAATGGAATCATGGCAGCCATCCCCATAAAACAGCCAAAGGACAGCAGACTCACATCTCGCACCAAACGCTGTATCAGTCGAAGAAACATGATCCCTGCTACCCAGTTAATGAGAATCTGAATTGAGCTCACAACTGTGATGTGGACCGCGGCCCAACAAAATGGCTGACCTAACAAGAAGAGAGTCACCACATTGCTCTTTGACGTAAAACATGTTGCTGCTGTCAGTAAAATGACCAGAAGCACTAACATATTACCTCTTCTATTTTGTGATGTCTTTTCATAGTAAAATACAAAGCACCTCTTTATACTGTTGAGACCTATCCCATGGTGAATATTGTTCTCCCGGAACGGCCTTGTTTCTGGTACCAATACTAGCCATACAACAATGGTGACTGCACAAAGCCCAGTAGAAAACATCATTGGAATTAGGAAACCAGAGTACTTGATCCAGAACCCCCCTCCCATGAGTGCTAACCCTGCCGATGAGGCAATGATCCCCTCCATCAATGCTATCCTGAACCCACGTTGCTTTCCAGGTGAGGTGACATCCGCGAGCATGATAAACGCTGTCATCAAGGCACAGGACATATAGCCCGTGACACCCTCCAGCGCACACCCAATGTAAAGGTAGGGCAGCGGGGCTTCCAGGTAAAACACAATGATGTACACAAGCTGGTGTAAAAAAAGCCCTATTAAGGTAATCAGAAACGAGATCTTTCTACCAAACCTGTCCGAGATGTAGCCAAGGAATAATGTTGGCAGGACAGCTGTAAAGCTACTGATAAAGGACATGTACATAAGCTGTTCTGATGCTTCTTTTTGAATGTTATTAAGGACATCTGTTGCTTCCGAGTCATTCTTCTTATCACAAATGCTGGCATCATCGTTTTGGATGTAGTTAGGGATTCCGTAAGATTTGGCGATCTGGTTGTACACATAGAACTGATTGATTGGGATGGTGATAATATTGGAGACAAAGTACATTGCCTGTGTAATTTCAATGATATAGGTGCACACCATTTGTGGCCTGGTTATTTCTGTAGCCTCGGCCAATGGGGGCGGTGGATCTCCCAAATCCTCCCCCAGCAATGGGGCATATTCCGAACTTCCTTCTCTTGTCATTGTGACATTCTGAAAAAAAATGCAAATTATTGATTTTTAAAGCAAAGCTTAAAAAGTATTACAAGATATTTTGTTAGAATTTAAAGGCCCAATATACATAACTTTCCGCAAAACTTGAAGTGAAAATCAAGCCTAATAACTTATTATATTTATAGATTTAGTTAAGATTAACTGATATCAGCAATATTCAAGATGAATTCTTTTGCGGTTACCGGTACAGCAGCAGTTGAAACACGCTATTTGTAAACATGCGTCCATTTCAAACCGTCTTCTACCTTCGGTTTGTTTTTGAAGTGGGCCCCACCTGAATTATTTTTTAATTCTTTGGATTTTTTTGTCCACAGTTTCTTGTTAGTTACAGCTCAGGTTTACTTCATTTTAGGCTTATTTTTGCATGGTTATCAACTGGATTTTTTTCCAGAATTTTTCAGAATCACGAAAATTTCCCTGAAGTTACGTATATTGGGCCTTTAAACGTGAGATTATAAGACTCTGTCATGACCAGGGATGTAAGATAAGGAAATTCAACCCGAGGGTTTTGCCAAATTTGAAAATCCCGAGGGTGGAATTTCCTTATCTTACATCCCTGGTCATGACAGAGTATTTTTCTCTCATTTCAACTACCTGAATAAGCTTAAAACCATGAAAATACTTTTGACTGGCCACCATTTTGAAAATATCAAATTTTTCCTTGATTTCTTTTGACGAGAACAAATGATACAGCGAGATCGAGCATACCCCATATTTGCAAACGTAGTTTGCACAGAAAAAATAATCTCAGCTTTCTAATGTACACGGTTAAAATATCGTGAAAGGTTTTTTTCTTCATCACGTCGCCATTTTTCTTTTTTCGGCATCAGATTTTACCGAACTCGTGACGTCACAACATTGTTGCGCCATTGTGACGTCACGCGGTGGCTGTATTGCATGGGTAGGGGTGTAATACAACCACAGCGATCATATGTGTATTGCCCTAGACAGGCCAGTATTACACACCTAGAAATGAGAGAAAACAGTATAGTAACCAAAAATTCATCTTTATGGATTAAAATTATCTTATTACAATATTGATTAAACCTTTTCGACTCTCTCACAAAATAAACTGGAAGAAGGGAAAATTTCCTAAAAATCTGCACAAACTCTAGGCACAGAGACTGACACTACAAAATAAAACTTTAGATCTTAACCTAAATATGTGGTATCTTTCAGGGTATGTTAAACTAATTCCTACTTTTCATCCAAATTTATATAGGATTTGACATCTTTATAGAAAGTAAAGTTTGGTATCTTACATAATTATACTTAACTAAAACTTTTCTATAAAAAGTAGGATCTAAATGAAACCATGAATGCATGTGGTTTTAGAAGCACACATGTATATTTATATACAATATAAATTACAAATATCTTATAGAAGATCTGGGACAAGACTGGCATGAAAAACATATAATTTCACTTTATCATTGTACAGGTAAAAAAATACACTGTATAAATTGCTCACTCAGTCATAGCTGGACAAAGGGACCTATCCGCCTGGAAAAGCTATGATGATGTACCCGGTACATTGTTTGAGCAGACAATTTAACTTTGATACAAAGCTTTATATGTCTTGTATTACATGTACCTTAATTCTAAGAATCACATTTATGCATGGGGGACTGTGCACACGTGGCACATATATGAAACAAAAATGTCTCATACCTTTTTGATGCTTGACTGAATACTTATACATTATAAATAACAGGGACCAGTGAGTTTGGAATATAATACAATAGGTATGTCTCGACTTAACCTGATATGTCATGCAACAAGTTAACTCAATTGGGCACATTATGTTGAATAATCCTGTATCAAGTTTATTGTTCATATATCATTATTACCTGTATTTGTATATATATGTGTCGTCATTTAAACGACATTGGTGAAACAGCTCAGCTTGAATAAAATTGATGCCAATGATAAAAATAAGTCATTTGAGCGTTTGACGCAAGGACATTCTCTATGTTATTCTAAGTGGCGTGACAAGACTCTCATTGAACAGGCTTGATCTATGACGTCATAATTAAACCATGTGCTAAGTCTCCAGAACCATATTGCTTTCATACTTTTATGAAAGGCCTTTTGGCTGGTAATGTTCATATAGTGGGTTGCAGCGCAAATGTAAATATATTGTATATGAATGATTTTCATTAATATTAGAGATTTACTAAAGCTACGCTCTTTTTTGGCATTGCCTTTACAACATGAAATTTGTGCATAAAAACATGAATTCTGTTGCCTAACTATTGTGAAAAAAAAAAGAAAAACTATTTCACTTCCGCTGTTTTCTTTAATATGTGGTGAAGAGCAGATACATGTAAATAAATAATGTTAGTTTATCTGAAAGTCACTGAATGCTCCTAATATCTTTGCACTTTAGTCAGTGGAGATCCAAGTTAGTGCTACGATTCTTCAGTCATGCACGTGTATGAAGACAAAAAGTTCAAATATTTTTTGTGCACAGATGCACCAGTAGTACTAATATTAATACCCGGCCTCCTATGGCTCTGCCCCGGCCACAATATAAAAAAAATATTCTTGTCGTGAAGAGCTACCTTATTGCAGCCATGATGCACCTTGTGTGTTTTAAATTTCACCTTATTCTCCATTTGATTATTTCAGTAAAGAAACTAAATTAAATGTTACCCAAATGTGGAATTACTACTGGTAATAATTCCACATTTGGGTAATATTTACATTTTCCCCCATATTGGTCACTATGAGACAAACTACTTGGTAAAAAAAGTACATTGCTATACCCATGAGTTTACATCTCAGTCTGTATGGCGTATAATTAGAGTTACGCCCCTTGATTCGGACTTTCACGTCACGGTAATTTTACCGATTTTCTTACAAAGTTCACATTTTTTTAACACTAAAACTTAACCATAACTTTCAAATGACATAAATTTTATAACTGTAATAATTTAGTTATTTGTTGCATAAAACAGTGATATTTAACGCTTGCTTGACTAGATCCCTATGGCGTATTTTAGTGTCTGAGAGCCTCCGATATAAGATTGTTTTTTGGTACAAAGTACACATTTTTTTCCAATGAAACTTCACTAGATGGTGTAATATGCACCAATCAAGGAATAAAAGGATGTATTTTGAAGATATATTACGTACATTTATCTATGGCGCCGAAAATATCCTTAGGCGTACCTATGGCGTATTTTCTCCTATGGCGTATTTTAGGGAGACCCTATATGGTAGCTTAGGTAGGTGGAACTTTTGAGGGGCCTATAAACCCATACTTGCCAACCCTCCCTATTTAGGAGGGAGACTCCCGACTTTGAATTAATTGAAATCTAAAATTCTGCATTTCAGCCAATGAATTTGCTTAACATTAACTTTTTTTCAGATCTGATGATTTCATCTGATAGAACAGCTCAAAAGAAGCCAATTAAAAGTGTTATTTTTCCTTTTGGTGTACATACAGCTACATGTATGTACACTACACACATATTATTTATGCTTTAAATTCTGAGCACGCATTATCTCCCCCATGAAAATTTCAAAAGGTTGGCAAGTATGTAAACCCGTTATTTAATTAAAATGTTGATAATTAACGTTCTTCTGATATATATATGCATTCTCATTTACTGTACCAACATATATTGTCATATCACTGTAATTAAGATGTATACAGTACCTTTCACACAGGTGTGACCAGCATCTGTGATTCTAGAATATAGATGCACATATATAAAATAAATTGAATAATCATTAGCAAGTGAGTCAGAACCTCGAGGAGAACATCACCTGACGGGAAACTAAGAGTTGGTCTTCGTCCTGTTATATAATCATTAACCTGCAGATGACCCGGAAAGACGATCGATCGGGTGAGTAAATGGGACTCCAGCCTTCCAAGTTTGACAGAATCACTCGCTAAACATTTCACATCGAAAGGTGGTTAAAGCTCACACATGAACCATACAAGCAATTTTCACCTCAAATCCCTTGCACATTAGTTACCTGTGGTATTATGCTCAGACAAACCAGTGTACGTACAGTACCTTCCCGTCCTCCTGGCTAGGCACTCACGTGTTGGTTTGTTTTCTGTTTGTGGTAGTGTAGCGCCACCTTGTGTGATCTGTCAAATTCAACCAAGGTCTATAACCTAGAAATTGGCTAGAAATGATTGTAGTCTGTGTGGCGTAAATAATATTACAAAAAATACGTACACTCATATATATTTTTAATTAGAGAAATATAAAAAGGGTTTATATTATCTGAATGAATAATATAAAACCACCATATAGAATATATGGTGGTTTTATATTATTTATTCAGAGAATATATGTAACAAGAGGCCCAATGGGCATGCATCGTCCACCTGGTATTAATCTCATATGTCTAAAACCTATGATTAATACATTCTAAAGAATACGTTAAGATTTATACATATCTGACCTCTGTGACGTTGAAATTATGTCAATACCGTTCTTTTTACTCAAAACTTTCTCGACTGCTTCAAAAATGTTTTCCTATTTTCGAACTTTCTGTTTTATTACACAATAAACTAGTTTAGCCAGCCTAAATGTTGCTTAATTGTTCGAGTCCTAGTCATAGTTTGGCAATCAACCAGTGTCATTTAGATAACAACGGGGAAATATATAAGCAAACATGCACAAATGCTCATAAAACTTTTTATTTGTAGCGAAAAGGTTAATTGAATTTTTTTGACATATTTGAACCACGTGAACTTGAAAGTAATTTCGTTTCGCAAACCTTTTTCGTCTCCTTCAATGCAAGCTACCAGCCATATAGGCTACTATGTCTGGATCTTTCGGTACATGTATTTCAGAAGAAGTCATTTGAAGGTTTCCACCTATTTGACCCCCGGGACCTTAACATATGCGAAAGTGATTTTTTCCCCACAAATATTGTTCAGTTCCTTCCAAGGAAACTACCAGTAAAATATCATGATGTTGAAACTATGTCAATGGCGTTTTTTTTTTACTCAAAACTTTCTCGGCTGCTTCAAAAAGTCTACCAGCCAAATTAACTTGTCTCTATGGGCATTTCGGGATTTCAGAAAAAGTCGTTTGAATTTTTTTTGACATATTTGATCTATGTGAACTTGAAATAAGATCAAAGTAATTTCATTTCGCAAACTTTCATTGTCTCCTTCCATGCAAGCTACCAGTCATATAGGCTGCCATGTCTGGATTTTTAGGTAGGGTTAGGGTTAATTTTTTAATTTTTATTTGCATCTTTTTTTTTTTTCTATTTTCGTTAACGTTTGTTTCCTTCCAAGTAAGCTACCAGTCAAAGGCTTTTCAGTATTTTTTCAGAAGTGGTTTAAAGAAAAAACTGAGAATACAAGACGGACGACGATCGGAAGACGGACGCCGCATCACGGCATAAACAAGCTGACTTGACCCTTCGATGCTCTTACCTTTCGGAACTTGAATATTATTTGCACTGTCAAAGTTGCAAATGAAAATCAGTATTGCTATTCATTAAAGGTTTTATATTTTAGCAGCAAGCAACAAGGGATCACTGAGGAATCTTGACGCTCATCATTGTCTTTATTTGTTCTTAAAACGTTGGACCTTTCCCACATTTTCTCTCTTTCCGCTTATTTAAAACATAAAAAAAGAGAATTTCTCTTAAAAAATAGCCATGATATTATTATAGTCTTTAACTGCCAAAACAAAGATGGTCACTTGATAGCAATTTTGTATTTCTGCTGTCTGCATATTTTTTTCATTTTTCACATACTGTCACGCAAAAATCCTCTCTTGGACAGAATATCAAATACATCTTTTTCATATGGAGAGTAAATGTAAGATAATGGACGATATCCTGTTATTTATTAAGTAGAAAGGATCATAAGGTATTTACTAAATCACTGCCAACCTGGGCGAAAGAGGGAATGATGTGGGGTGGTGGATGATAGTTTAGTCCCAGTGATACGAAATTGAACCCTATTCATCAAAGGATGGTTCACAATAAATTTGGACAAAATCGTGTTTTTCATACACAAGAAGAAGGATTTTAAAGACTCTACTACATTTCCTTTATTGGACTCCACCCTACAGTCCGAAGGGGTTTCCTACCGACAGTTTATACACAAATGATTCCCACTTTCCGAAGGATGCTGACATCAAATTTGGACAATATCCTGCCATTTCTCAAGAAGAACAAGGATTTCAAAGAATTTACTATATTTCCCCTATTTGGCCTACCCCTTCGGGAAGGTGAGCTAAAATCTGAAAAAGAGTTAACAGGTCCAGGTTGAACTGTCAACCGAGAGAACAGCTCATGTGGCAATACAGTACTGAAGGTGCAGATATGCTTTTCCAGCGAGCACTTTTTAATGAACCGACATGGAGACATGTGTTTGCACAACTAAACTAGAATACACAATCAAATGACATTCTCAATGAAGTCGTCTCGCACCACTGTACAATATTTATGCTCTGATGGTTTGTTATTTATTTTGTTGCATTATGTTTTAACAAACTCGAGAACTGGGCTTATCGTACCTCACATCAACACCAGCTGCTATTAATGTAGAAACAACATATTAAAGTAACAAACTATCCATTTGAAAACATGCATACATATTGATGTTATGGTTTTTAGTATTTGTTTCGGGTTTAAATGAAAAATCTATATAACACGTGTTGATGAAGGACAATTATGACTTTAACACTACTTATCCCTAATATTAATGCAGAACATCGTACAATATTCTGAATTATTACATTACATAACGATTGAAGCCCAATCTCCCCTCAATCTCTATTTCATGTTTGACACATATTTTCATCGTATGCAGGTACTGTTTAGGTCTAATCTCCCATCGATAAATCCTGTTTTGTACATTTCATGTTATACACACTGTTCCGTCCTATTCTCCTCTACGGCTACCCTGCTACCGGTATTGCACAGTTCAGGTGATACTTTAGATATATTTCTAGCTTAATTCCATACGTAGTTTTTCGTAGTAAGTTTTCCCCTCCTCAACCCTTTCGATTTGGATGTGATTGAAGTGCGACTGGATCAAAGCACTACTCTTGACAGGATAGTTTTGTTAAACAGTGAAATGGTCAGAGATAATAGGTTTGACTCATTAGGTGCCACCGTTCAGGGTATGGCCATTGGTAAAATAACAGCCGGAACTGGAGGCTACTAACGTGAACCTATGTTAGCAAACAGTTGATAATGGCTGCCAATGGTACCATGCAGACTGTATTTTATTATGAACGAAAATTGGTAAAACAAGAAGTCTTTGGGCCATCTTCGTCGGAAACCCATGGTACACTTCTCTGATGTTTGCATACGTCAGAGAAGTGTACCATGGGTTTCCGACGATGTTGGGCCATAAATGTCTTCTAACTATAGCCGTATAACTGTATAGGTCAATTAATATTACTGAACATGAACTGGATTTAATTTTGTACACACCTAACGTTGACTTGTTAAGACGCAAGGACAGCATCTGAGGTATACTTCATGTATTGACAAGCGAATTTTTCTTAAGCATATGAAAAAGTGTAATTGCTGCAATTAAAAATGCACCAATATTATGTATTGCTACATGTATGCATATGTATGGAAGAAAATAAAAAAAAATCCAAAACAAAAAAGACTTAAGGACAGCTAGATAAGTAGTTTAGATAACACAAATTTGATAATTCATCACTTTTCAAAATTGAGAAGCCATGCATGTGGGATTTCGGGCCAAACCAAAATATAACAAAACGTGCCCAAGACCATCTCCGGATCATTTCAGACAAATATGAACTCAATCTTAAAGGTGGAAGTTGAGGCGTTTAAGTTGTGTTATTGAAGATGGCAGACGTAGCGGCGATATTTCGGACAGACCCGCAAAATAACGACACTTGGTCAGGACCATCTAAGATCATTTCAGGCAACTGTCCGCTAAATACCATTGGTGGAGCTATAGAAGTTTAAAATAGGTGTAGTGCAGGGAAACCGTGATTGAGCAATCATGTCACAAAAAAAAAAAAAAACAACTGCCGTGACAGCCATATTGAACTTTCGTCGAGGCCGAAAAATAATCACACTTTGTCGGCTTTCCTCCTTAACATCATTTACAAATTTCAGCTCAATGGCACCAGTGGAACTTGAGATGTTGGAGTTGTAGTTTTCAAGATGGCGGGACAGCCAAAAAAAAAAACTTTCGGTCAGGACCTTCTCAGGATAATTTCAAGCAAGTTGAAGCTCAATAACATTGATGGAACTTGAGAAGTTTGAAATATGAAAAAGTTTACCCATGACAGACGGCGGGCGACGGCTATACGTCACCCTGACCCTTCCGGTCAGACGACCTAATAAGGACAAACAAAACCCATTCGCCGCTGTCCATTCAACGTTCACTCATTCATTAGCTAGCTGTCACAGTAATGACATTAATATTTTGCAGTATAAATCCAATGACATGTCGGAGATTCTTCTCAAGTCGCTAACAAACATTCTTTTTGTTTGAGAATGGAAATTGAATGAAAGTTTCAATCCGGCATTATGCGGCTACAGAACTTTTCGAAATGCCAGATCAGCTCATGTCGGACGTCTAATGTGTTATGTTAAGACAAACTTACCATCTAGACAGAGGACGGACTTGGGAGTTCAAATTAGTTAGCTGGATTCCTATGGCGAGCTTACTGGACCAGTATCCAGCTGTATGAGTAACGGAGTGCAACAGGTAAAGCTTGGCTCCAAATGCGGCGACTGGCTGGAAATGTTGTTCTTTATGTTGAGTCATCTAAACTTTACAGCTATGCAGATGACAACATATAGTCAGTTCCTCAAACAAAGACCCTAAAAATTCCTAGAATCTGACTGTTGTTATCTGGTAAATTGGTTGCGGTAACATCACATGAAGGCAAATCCAGATAAATTTCAAGCTCATTTCATTGGCAAAAATCGGCTGTAAAGCTTAAATCTTTCAGTATTAATGATGTAACCACCAAGGGGGAAAAAGGCAAAATTACTAGGAATCGAAGATGTCACTGATATCTGTTTGAAAGCCTCTAGACAATTTAACGTACATAAGTCAAACCTGCTCTAACGACCACCTTGAATAAGCGGCAACCTCCGTTAAGCGGCCAGTTTGTGGTCTTCCTGATGGAAAACACTATATATTGAACCTTAAATAAGCGGTCACATGTCTAACGCGGCCAACGGCCACAAAAAATTGCCCCAAGTCGTTGTATCGTCCTGTATTAAGCAGACATTAAGCGGAAATGGACATCTGGAAATGGTTTCAAGATTGCGTATCTCGCAGAAATATTGTAAACGGGCCAATGATCAAAGATAAAGCGCTGAAATTCGCTTCTGATTTGGAAAATGGTCATTTCAAAGCCCCAAATGGGTGGTTAGATAGTTTTTCGAAAAGACATAACATTGCTCACTTAACATGGTATATTGATATTAATATCAAAATACATGTATGATTAAGTGCATTATATTTAACTGTTGAAAAAAAGAGAGCAATAGGCCGTTTCTGGCCAACCTGGTTTAGCAGTTTAAAAGTTTTCCAATACCACTCTTTTACATGCAATTACCTTTAAGAATATTGGATGTGAATTGTTTAGGATTGCTCATAATATTTCTCCTGAATATATATATAGGATTTTATTGAACTAAGAGAAACGTATCATACTTTCAGGGATGAAAAGACAGTCAACATCCAGCAGTAAACCCTGTCAGGTATGGATCATTCGTTTGGGGCTGTCCAGCCTACCAAATGATTTATAAAAGTGTAAACACCTCATGCTGATATGCTTTGCCTTTTATATATTTTTGTTTTTATATGTGCTACATGCTTGCTATAACGTATTGATAAAAGTTACTTTCATATTTTTTTCTTTCTATGATCGGAGGACTTGTTTGGAAGGGCGTTCCCAATCACGTGTCCCCGTGCTAAATATTCAACTATTTTACATTAATATCCAGACCTTAACAATTTCAAATATGACTTATGATATACTATATTTATTTTTAATTTGTTCTTAAAAATTGTTACCGAACAACCCCATTATTCTGAATCAAAAACCTAGTAGTATAACATTTATAGGTTAGTTTTTAATGCTTCATGAGCTTGTATTTTCCTTCCAGCATGTTTGCATATATTTTGTATTAGATTATGTTGATACACGTGTTTTATGTCTATACCTTCTGTGATAATTTCTCTGTTATACTGACGTCGTAATGATAGCTCTACAGAGCTAATGTTTTATGTTACATATATAACGACGAACAATACAGATGACATAACACACACATATGCTGCACCTCTTAAATTTAGTAATAGATACAGTATGCCGAAATATTGAATTAAACTGCATCATACAGCTGTTTCGTCCTCCTAGGACTCTTCAGTGATGCTAGCGGCCAAAAGGTATGTAGGAATCCAAAATTTCTAACCTAATGTAGAAGCAGAAGGGTCAGGTGCGTAAAACCCCTTTACTTTATGAATTTATAAGAAAAATTAAACTAGTTCTGTATATTTTCAAATCGTGTACTGCGAAAATGTAAAGTTCTTGTACCCAGTATACCGCTTCTACTTTCCAATCTATTCTACAAATACAACCTTGGTGATCACAAAGTCAGGTATTATGCAGTAAAATCTCATTGAAATACTTTCTAGTGGTTTGAAGGAGCTAATGAAAACAAAGTAATGTTGTTGTTTTTTGTATATCATATGTTAATTTATTATAAAATATAAAATGCACTGCATTTTACTATCACATACAAGATGAGCACTGTAACAATAAATAATAATCATATCTCTCATCTACTGGTATCAACATTCACACCATCTCTTTCTCTGACTCTCTCTCTGTCTCTCAAAAGTAAAATTCCATATGTCCCGTCGTCCCTTTATATCTTTTGTTTGTATCACTTTTGCTTAGACTACATTGTAAAATACAACTAAAAGTAATCATAACCTGGTCAAGAAATACTTTCAATAATTATCAATAAGATGTAGAATATGAACAAGATTTATCATGGTAAACAAATACTGAACAAAAAGCTTGACAGTGAATTGCATATTCTTACACAAATCAAGAATAGAAAGAACTCTGATAATTTCTTTTATTATTATATTCCAAGAAAAACGAAAAATTTACAAGGATTCTTTCGCTTACTCCTAATCCTACATAAAGTTGTGCTCTTTAATTGTCACATACCCTTACACACACACTTTGCTAACGCCAATGTTTGATGTTATCGACCCTGGGGGAAAGTTATATCAATGTCTGAGGTCACAGTGGGTATTAAGCGAAAAAAACAAAGATTGACTTAAGAATGAATATAATAACCTGAAGATCTTTATGTATTGGACGGTATTACTTTTAATCTTTCTAAATTAGATAGATCCCTTGCTTCACAATGGACACATACAAACAGAAGATCAACATGCATTGAATGTTTCCTGTTGACAATCCTATTATCGCATTTCTGTTGATAGTGCTTTCCATCTGCATAATTCAGTCACAGCAATGTCTTGTCTCGTGATCGCTGGTGTCGTTCCTCTCCTAGCGATGGATGAATATTCTAGTCCATTCGACACTTCTGTTACATAATAGCTTGCGTAACTAATTTATTAATACAGTATTACAGACTACTAACTTGGCATGTACTGTTCAGACCAATGCGTCTGGTAGGTTGCTTGGAGCTAAATAATTCTTCATCATTCTGGAAGATAAAAATAGAATTTTCGGTGAACATTTTGGACATGATTTTGAGTCAAATTCAAAATCAATAATTCAATTAACAATATTAGTCGGGTAGATAACTTCTTGCTTCTATTGAATTTCTATTTAAAATTTACTGCGAAATGTTCAGGCAAACATCGTAAGAAAAAGAAAAACAAAAACTACATTTGAAAAAAAAACAACAAAAAACACATTTCACATTGTTTACCTTTCGTTACTATGGTTGTAAACAGTGAGGGCCTATCACATTAAATGAAACTTCTTTGGAATCAAAGGGAGAAAACTCTATTTCTGATGAGAGCAGGAGTTGAAGGATGCCACCTCGACTGTCACGTAAGTTTATGAACTTGTCGATCTCCGCCTGGCGAGCCTGCAAATAGGATACATTGAAATCAACATTTACATCAGATGTAGCGTGTCACTGTGATATTTACCAAATATTTACTGTTTTTAGTTTTCATAAGGCTATATATATATACAGAAATAAATTGTGGAAACTTTTTCAGTGAAAAGTAACTTACCTGTTCTGCCTGGTGGTTGCCTATCCGATACACAGGCAGCGTGGTGGTGTGCAGGAGAGGGTAAACCGATTCTTTGATCACTTCCTCAAATAATTTCTTCATGTATTCATAGTCACGCTGCAAATGAAAACAGTATGTATTGATTTATGACAAAATTGTAATAATTTCATACAACAGTCTACTGTTCAGTCCCTATTAATAAAAAAAATTCCTTTAATTAAGGGACTGAAACGTCATGTACGTAAATGCGCTGAACAATCTCATATATATCATTTTGCTCCGACGATACCTTTTTGGTGATGCATTTTTGTTCTATAACTGATTTAAAAGTTATGATAACATAATGTAACAATATAGATCACTTATAGATTAATTTCACTGAAGTTCATGAGAACTAAACGTAAAAGTAAATAATTGCTCGCAGGACACTCGAATTCAAGATCAATGCTACTCAATTCTTGCATATACATTTACATTTTTAACATATAAAAATCACCACAATGTTAAAGGCCCAATATATGTAACTTTTGGCAAAACTTGAAGCAAAAATCAAGCCTAATAACTTATTATATTTATAGATTTAGTTTAGATTAGCTGATATCAGCAATATTCAAGATGAGTTCTTGCGCGGTTACCGGTACAGCAGTAGTTGAAACTTGGTATTTGTAAACACGCGTCCATTTTGAACCGTATTCTACCTTCGGTTTGTTGTTGAAGTGGGCCATACCTGAATTATTTCAGTTCTTCGGATTTTTCTGTCGCGAGTTTCTTGATTGTTACCACTCAGGTTTACTTCGTTTATTCTTATTTTTGCATGGTTATTAACTGGATATTTTGTCAGAATTTTTCAGAATCACGAAAAAATTCCTGAAGTCACGTATATTTGGCCTTTAAAACACAGATTTCATTGTTACTTGGCACTTTCTTTTGTCTTCAATAAGCATGCATACAATCAAACAATCTTACAAACGTTTGTCAAATACTAAGGAGAGTGAGCCCCTCTATACACAGGTAGATACTCTATACACAGGCAGATAATCTATTCTCTTTATACACAGGTCGATAATCTAGTTACCCATAATATTGGTGAAATAAAATTGGATTATTTGCAAATCTACTTCTCTGTGAGATTAATATTTTCTTATTGGTCTTTCCGGTGTGAGATTTGCGAAATAAATCTGGCCTGACAGTAGCACTAGCATTATATCTCTGATCTGTATTAAGGCTACCACATGTGTCAGAGAAACATCACAAATACTCGGTTATTGTGTTTTTTTAGGTTTAACACAAAGTTGAATGTTACTACAACATTATAAATTCATTTTTTCTTAAAAGTTGGATCTTTTCCCTTCTTTTCTCTGCATGCTTACAGCCCTAGATTTATATCACAAGACTTTTTAAGAACAGACCGAATTTTGCATATTTTCATTTCTTTTAAGGTCAGGAAAGAGCTATTAAAAATCACAGAATACGGAAGCATCAATTAAACCATAATCCAAACTCCAATACGATCAAACTACAATGTACGAACAAAACATCAACAAAGGAAAGAATAACTTTGAACAAGTATAAGAAAATAAGAGCACATGTTCCGAAGGGTAAGCGTCTACTGCTTCATCGACGATACTAGTCATATCAAATTAAAACAAGAATTCCACGGAAGTTGATGTGTTGCCTGCGCAGCAAGTTGGCAGATAAGTTTTTAGGAGCTAGTTATGGATATGCATTGTATCAGTTCCAAGTGGAATAGCAACAGTGACCTTGACCTTTGACCTTCGACCCTGAAAAGCAATCCCAAGCAAGCACTTTTGGTAATGAAGCATTGTAAGAAGTTTGAGTTTAATTGGCACAAGAAAACTAAGTTATAGAACGGAAACACATTTTCTATTTATAGAAACAGTGACCATGACCTTTGACCCTGAAAAGCAATCCCAAGCGAGCACTTTTGTTAGGAAGCACTGTATGAAGTTTGAGTTTGATTGGCCCAAGGAAACTGAAGTTATCGCACGGAAACACAATTTCTATTTATAGCAACAGTGACCTTGACCTTTGACCTTCGAACCTGAAAAGCAATCCCAAGCGAGCACTTTTGTTTAGGAAGCACTGTATGAAGTTTGAGTTTGATTGGCCCTAGGAAACGCAAGTTATCGCCAGAAACTATTGGTGCAGACGCCGCCGCCGCCGCCGCCGCCGACATAGTGATCCCTATATGGCGCCTTTTCAGGCGACACAAACAATTCCAACACTGTTCTTTCAATAACTGCCCGTCATGCAACTTGTTATTAAATGTAATCACAATATGATCAAAACAATGCTTACGCATAAAACTTAAGTGATTTTACGCATTCATAAAGGAATTAATTCTATCCATTACTTGTTCCATGTCCTTTTTTATCGCCATTGTCAATATGTGTAATTTATCTGCACACCATGTCATTTGAAGTCAAGCATACATCAAACTCTTTTTGTTCAGATTCAGTGCACTCAACATTAGTAAAACAACAACAACATTGTGATGTGACGCATGACTTTGATCTATGGTAAGCATAACATTATATGGTTCACTATTTTCAATATTTTGTATGTTAAATGATACAACAAAACGATATTTTCTCTAGATGCTCATATAAGATGACATCACCTCACAAAATACACAAAAAATTGATAAAGAAATGATATAATCACATTGTGCATTAGTTACATCACAAATTAAAAACCATCGCCATACCAACAAATCAACAACACGTTTCGGAAAGAATACTTACAACAAATTGTAGTCATGCACATGCATGTCGGGTAATAAAAGAAAAGGACGGAAAAACAAGTTTAATTTTAGAGCGAAAATTCTTACAAAAAAAAAAGTCACGTGGGTTCTATTTCTTCCATTCTTACATTATTTTCATAAAACTGCATTTTATTGTACAAGTACTAGTCATAGTACATACATTTAAACAGAGAACTACAATATAACAATATTTTTCAAGTGTTTAATATGATTGAAACGTTTTCATCATACACGTTTTTCTATTTTTAATGTGTGTATGTTTGAAATGCAACGATCTAAGGTTTGTAACTGTTTTCAGTATTTGCTTTCAAGATCCCAACGAATTGGTTAAGTGTGGCGGAAGTTTTTAAATAAACTATTTAAATGTTTCGGCTCCGTAGGCCTCTGTAATGCATATGTAAAGGCATATGTGGATGACAATGCAACACGTGTCTTTCTAGCTTTCAAAAATAGAATACTCTTTTCTAAACTTCTTCCACCCGTAAGATTAGGATTTTGTATGGTGGTCTAGCGTTAAGAGGGGTCTTGGTTACCATAGATACTGTATATGGATCTTAGTACACATTTTGTGCGACTCCTACCTGCGAATGAGTACATCAACCAGGGGAATCATCAAATACTTCTATAAACATGTTTATTATTGCCGGTAAAACATGGTTCATTCTTCCAGCAAATGTAAGTATCTATCTAATATCTGTTAATCTAGTACATAACAAGTATTGTGCAAATACCGTTTCTATTAACTTATTTATTAATATACCATGGTTATTATGTTCTTTAACACCTATTATTCTCATAACGAGAGAGGGGGAAACCCTTCCAAAAAAACGGACTTTCTATGCATTTCCCTTAATTGTTCAGTCAAGGCTTTAAAGCAAATGTCTTAACAGCATAATTTAACCGTTTTTACAAAATGAAAATATATGATCACACACTTGGTGGATGACTTAATTAATTTACAATTCAGCTCAACCTTTTCCAGAATCAGAGCAAATATTCTTCCATTGGATGTTTGCGATCGATATCTTAACTTCAACACCCAATAGGATCATGTTGTTCCAACGGTCAATAGTTAGTTTCAACTCCCTCTAATTATACTGAGCTCGATTGTACATAACTATAGATAATGCAACACTTCCTTCAATGACATCACCGTTACACAAGGACAGACACAAATACAGGCCATATATACTACATGACACATACATAATGGTGTGTTTATATTGAGCATGCTTTTGTAAATCATTTACCGGTAACACTAACTGGTTTTCCAAGCAAAGCATGTTCATTAATATGCACTAAGACTAAACTGATTTACATTTTACTAAGTATACCTAGCCACCCACACCAGACTGGCGTACTACTCACCAGCTATATATGCATACTAGGTTTTATGCATCTTGAAGCGTCCGAGCATTTGTTTTACCGATTACAGATCTTTTGTTAACCAGAATTTCAATCACTTTTAAATTATCTGATAAAATCAGCTTTTTAAAAATATATTTCCCAAATATTATGTTTTGATCAATATATAAACATTTTTTCACAAACATAGTATGTTAAACAATGTCTTGAAATTTTGAACGTAGGTTTACAGATGCAGACAGATCTCTACATATCTATATATGGCTAATGCAGCACAGAAAGACGATAACAAAAGTTATAAGGTCAGAGGTCGACATTCAATGGTTATTACCATAACTGACAAATAGGATGGAAGGAAAATAGATGTCTGCAAGAAAATGTATCAAACAATCAATACAGTCAACTCAAAATAGGAAATTAAAAATATTTTGTATTTTACTTCCAAACAATTAAACTATGGTAAAACAATAAACATTTACTACTAATGATCAAATTAAACAAGTTCTATTCTGTGAATAAATATTGAACATAATTAAGAACGTGTACAATTCTAGCAGCAAATTAGTGATTTTGCCTCTGTGAAATTCAAACTTTTGCAACACATCTCACTAAAAGTGTGGATTTCAATTAAACTGTTCTCTGTGTTCTATAGCAGATAATTGTGATTTTAATACAATGTATTAAATTGCGTTTGAAAATACTGTGACCATATATAGCTCCAAGTTTAACAAAAACGTTATAATATGTCAAAGCTCACGGACCAGCACATATGGCGGAATGTCTAGCAGGACAGCCCATATCTATGTTAAATCTATACTAGCTTTCATTCTTTTAATATTAATTTGAATTATTTATTTCATCATAATGGAAATAAAAGACTGAAGTCATCAAAGGTTTTCCTACACATCAGAGAAAGTAAAGGATAAGAGATTTAATGTCCTCCTGATTTAGGGCTATGTTTGGGCCAGACACACTTTAAACATCAAGAATTGCATTGGTTTCAATACTCACCGAGTCTGCTTTCTTAACAGTCTTAATTTTCTTCTGCCATAAATCCTACAAAATATCAACAAATCGATCAATTCAAAAGACAACATGTGAATTGGTCACGAGGGATAAACGATGGCGGTAAGATTAACAGGGTTGCCAGACAATCTAAAACTACATGTAATTTGTACAGAAATTGGTTCCCTTCGAATTCCTACTGATTAAGTAGAAGTCAGATTTCACAGGTATAGAATCAATGCCAGACTCTGAGCTAACACCTCTGTATTGAACAGCAGAATAACCATATGCTTCTCTATCTAGGTTTTGCTAAGACGTTTTCTGAAGCCAGTATTTTCTGTTGAAAACAATGTGGCGATTCATTAAATCATTATGTACATATGCAAGTATAAATATGGTTTAAAATTTTGATGACATACTACCACTGAACGTTTGCGCCATTTCTTAACTGAAATATTTTGTTTCGCTACAGGTGAAGATTGTGCTACCTACCCTGACAACCTTCATCATATCAAACTGGTCAGCCACTTGGGGGAAGGTGGTCAGCACTGGACTGTGGATCAACTCTGAAACATATTTTAACAATGGTAGTATCTGTTTTGGATTAAGTTATCTATTTTTATTCGATTTGATATTTTGAAATATAATTTATTGCAGGTCATTGAAAGGAATCTGATACCCTGAATGTTAGATGTTGTTTTCTCTTGGATATATTTTTGAAGAACTCTCTGGGCCAAAATCTTATCAATCGGTTCCTTTTACTAAATACCAGTTATAAGTATTTTAGAATGTATAATGATATTTCTTTTCTTGTACAAATAGGCTTGCAAATTACACAGGCATTAAATCTACACACTAGGATAGATTAGTAAACCAAACGACTTCAAGGTTTCACGGACAAACCATATTAACATTTTCAAGTTTAAGAATTTAAATCCACACCTAGGTAATCAATGACTGGTTAAAGATAAACCCTACTTTTAAAAGTAAAAGAAAAAAAATAGAATAAAATAAAAACAAATAACAATCAGTTCTAGTCAATTGATTCAGAGATTAAAAACCATTAACAATTTCAAACGCGTTTTGAAAATATTGTTATTTCTGCATGGTATACGCAACTGTCATCCAAGTAATAATGTCCGAAGGCAGACATTCTTATATCTTAAGGGAGACATAAGTGTTAAAATCTTACTTGTATTTACATCTGTAATGTATGTAATTAACAAATGCTACATTTACTTCATTACTCTTTCCATACTTATTTAGAAAACAAGCTTCATTTGATATTTTACACAACTACTTTGGTCTGTTAAACTAGTAATTCAGATGAATGTATGAATCAGATATTTTGTGATCATGAACTTAATGAAGTGCCTTACATATACATTATTACTTATTACAGACAGGTGGGGTACAATAATACATAGTGATACATATGACGGGAGTGTGAACTTATTTCCATCTAATACATGTGAATAATACTGAATATGTCCAGGTATAATCTTATGATACATGTTATGTAAATATGTAAAAGTATTTCTTATAATTACATTTTTCTTCCCCTCTGTCACTGTATGAACAATTCGGTTGATTTGGTAAGGTTGTGAGTGATTAGCAAAATAACATTTTAGGTAACGCTTGTTACGATCATACAACCACATCAAATCACATTTCAAGTTACCTGTACTTGGCATAAACTCTAAAAAATAAAATTAAACTTTTGCATTCACTCCATGAAACATTTTTTTAACATACTGTGGAATGCAACAAACTAAGATATCTGAATTATACCTGAAACAGAGTATAAACTATCTCCATCCATCTCGTTAATAACAACCTTCCAAAAACTAAATAATGCTATAAAACTATACCAAAGATATTGATTTAAAGTACTTGTAATTTACATTTAGACATGAACCATGTAAGTATTCAAAATTGAGAAAACAAAAAAAATGTTATAAATTGGCAGGTAGCTTTGATATATGTTAATGTTTACTTTTATCTTCTCAAGTTTTCCATATCTGAGCTGAAAGTTAGAATTCAGTATCCGTTTTGTTTATAATCAGGGCAGAGTGAAATTCATTTTCAATGTTTGGGTATAAAATGTGATGTCATTTCCATTACAAGATATGATGTAAGTGGCATTACTCCTTTAAATGACATTTCATCGCAGTGTATCAATATTGATCAGGTGTAGTGTTATTCCTCCAGTTAAAATCATGACGTTGGGACGTTCCCTTTTCCGGTTTGATGTCACCTCATCCTTATTTTGTCAGCTCATTTCTGTTACTATGTGACAACATGTCATTTTTGATACTGATATGACTTCATGTCGTTTATGTTTTTATTGATAGAGATCACGGATAATTCTAATTTGATGAGACATCATGTGATTTGCTTTCGATACAGTCCTTTAATTGATATAAGGTTACAGCCTTTTTGATGAACACATTGAGACAAACTATGCAACTCAGTAGTCCATTTGGTATATATCAAAATCAAAATGAAAAAAATATGTCTGTTAAGCATTGATTCCTGGAGAAGTTTCTAACATAACTTCTAACATTTGAACAATTAAATCAATAGAAATACAAAGTTAACAGTCACCTGTACTTGTACTTGACAATTAATAGTTTCTTGAAGCAGAAATAATGTTAGGTTTTTTCCCTAATAAAACCAGTTCTTGCTATGTAACCTGGTTGATAGAAAATAGAAGTACCTGTAGAGTCCAGATCGATGCGGTCGCGGATCAATTTGTCAGCCAGGATCTGTCTGTAGTAGGAGTAGAACGGCAGCAGACACATACTTCCCACAAACACCTCAGGTAATGTCCTGTAAAATCACAATGCTGTAGTGCCTGTAACCTTCTCTAATACAGACATCTATCGATGGTTTTCAATCTTCGATACAGAATATTTCATTAAATTCCTTTCAATGATGTGTATGATGCTAATGACAGTTGCAATCGTTCAAATATTGATAAAAGATACAGATACACTACATGAAATTACAGGATTGTACAAATGTCTGCTACAATGATCATTACATTATAGATATGAAATCAAAGCTCTGCTTCATGTATAATTATTGTTAACTTACTGTAGCTGGTCCTTGATGTCTTTCTTGCCAGGAACAGCTAACTTAACATGAAGTCTTGGTTGCTTATTTCCCGAAAGTAAAGTCATGAAGGCATTGGAACTCGCTGTAAGTAAAACCGTTAAAAACTTTGTATAAAATAAATGCAATTTATTTAATGACTACCCTTTAATTTAGGAGATCATAAATCCAATGGAGCACTCCGCTTTTACCTTAAATTTACCGACTGCTCCATTGGATGTTTCATCTCAAAAAATATTAAAGGTTAATTCTTATATTTACAGTATTTTTCTGTAAATGGTTCATAACTATTCTGTTCAATTTAGCCCCATCTGTGGACATAGATTTCATTTAAAAACTTAGGAACGTGAAAACGGTTCAATAAATGTAATAGCATGAAGTTTGCATAACCCATGATTAACTCTGCCCATGAACATTGTTGATGACGTCATACAGTTGTGACTCAAACCGGATTATTTGCATAGCTCTAACCACATCTATTGTTGTAAATATTGTTGTTGACGTCCTAGAAATTTGGCACTTTTTCAAGTATAGTTATTGAAAAATAACTGTAGCTTGCAGGACAATGGTTATCGTCTTATCGAGTGAATGTAAGTGTAGACTGTAAATATTTTATAATGTCCTCAGTATATAGAGAAAATTTCAAATTAATTTTGACAGTATATTGTTCTAGCAATTTCACTAAAAAGGATAAAAAAAATAGAAAATAAATCTTTTCTGACATTGGTACTTGAATTGGTATGAATCTGATAAATTTGATTGTATGTTAACATATTACTCACTTCTTCTGGATATTTCTGGGTCGACGAACACCCCCTTTTCATATGGTGTACCACCATGGACCTCCATTTGATCAAATACTCTGGAGAAAAAAATACCCGGTAGTCAGATGAAAATTCGAGATTAAGATTCAATCAAAGAACACACTTAACAATTCACAATCCTTATTTACATTAATTACTGCAAAATATATAATTGACAATTGAAAGAAATGATAAAATCATTAATGAACAAGTACTTATTGCAATGGGGGAAACCTTGGTTTTAGCCACTTATGTGTGTTCACTGTAACCATGATTCAATACTTCAGCGTCCTTGTTAACGTTTATACCCAGTCCATCCTACCTGTTGCCTTTAACATTGCCATTGTCCTCTAACAACTTCAGATGATGCCAGCCACAGCTGAACTCTCCATACTCCTCTGTACTCTGTAGTAGTAGACAATTGATGGGATATGATTTTTTTGTACAAAACTTAAAACGTCATGACAAATTAACTCATCCAATAAAAGGAAAGACACAAGCACACAAGTTTTATTTCTGGAGTGGTTAAGTGTCGTTGCAAATCAACCATGAGTTAATGCATGTGCACCATCAACCTGGCTTTTTGAGGTAAAAATGTACTGTAGATACCAGGTACATATATTCTGACCTCAAACTGACTTTCTGAGGTAAAGAGAAGAAACCAATGGTCACTATTTATTACCATGTTGCAATGTATGCCTTTTTGTATCGGTCAAGACTCCTTTCTATTTTCCTATTGGATCAAACATGGATGTTTTAAAAGTGTAGTTCCCTTATCAATAGCCATATGTTTACGACTTTAAATAATTTGAGATACAAAATAAGATGATATAATGGACAGATTCTATATAATCACAAACAGCAAGACTTGATTTATTTGTGATATGTAAGATAATAATAAAAAATGATTACAAGTAGTTTATAAAATTTTAGGCAAAGGTACCAGAAAGTTAGTTACATTAATCTAATGTCACTATTATTGTGACATGTTCGTTAAAAATCTTTTTCAAAAGATGTGTTTCATAAAAATCACATTTTGTTACGAACTGGGCAGAATTGTAGTTAGTCAAAATATATATGTTTGACATTATAAAAAAAATGAAAATTATACAAGCTTAGTATCAAACAGATTCAAATTAATTGGTCACAGCTAAAACGTATAAAGACTTGATAGTTAATAAGTTATTCTAAACCAGATAAACTAGAATGGAGGATACTTAAAGTGAAAATAGAATATAACTGAAGCAGTGGTTTATTTTGCCTTGTCAGTAAACATATTACCGGTATATATTTTAAACATTGTTAAAAAGAATTCAACATGCGTCAGAACTGGTTACGTATAGATTATATTTACAGAGAACTCTGTCTTAACTGGTACACCTGGGGACCACAAAGTGAACATTACTGGGCCAAGTTTGGGACATCTGGACTAGAGGGAGTAATACTGATTTTATAATTGTCACTTTTGAAACAAAATTATTTGTGTGCCCTGGTGGTTAAGACAAATATCTTAAGAGTCTGGTTTACATGTAGTACATATACTGTAAAAATCCCAGTCAAACACAGGAAACTGTAAATTCATTTACAACACAATTAATATTCCACTACATCATTATTGTCTTTGATATCCAGTGGTTACACTCATCTTCGCTCTCTACACACCTGGAATATGTTATGGCAAAACTGAAGGTATGCTTAGGTAAAAAAAAACACCTGCCCAATAGCTAGGCTGCATGCCTGTTTTTGAAGATTACAAAGACACTGTGGACGACTTCAAAGCTTGTCAATTTTTACTGTTGTGTGATCACAAGATTCTTTAAAATAAATGAACATCAAAGGGTCGAACCAGCACTCTTGCCTGACCAACAAGGTGACATTCAGGGAGCCTTCAGTTTTGCCATGACATATAATAGGGGTGTAGAGAGCATAGGTGAGCATAACCCCTGGATATCAAAGGTGCATCATAATATATAGCAGATATTTCCCTATATTTGGTTTTCCTTGAAATTAAGTCGCTAAACATATACGTTCACCCATGTCTCTATTTTGTCTTGCACATTTCAAAATTTTGTTCTGGAGCATATCTATGTATGATACACATGTAATAATATCATGTATATTACTTATTATCTTTTTTGTTCTTTGTCTGTTTTTCTTACAATCTTTTGAAAAAATCTTTAACTCACGGATAAAGTTTTGGCCTTTTTTACAACTTATTCCTTTTTTACAACTTATCCCATTCTCTTTATTAATGGTTATATATAACACCACATGTTAAGTAATAACATGAGGTGTATTATACAAATAAAGAACTTTTGTCTTGGTTAATACATTGTGATATGGGCCGGTACTTCATCAAAAATCCATAACTGAAGGGTAATGGTCATTAGAAAACATATTAGTGATTTCATATAGAGAGTAAAATAATTCACACATGTTAGCAAAGGAGAAATTATGCAATTTGGTATTAGTCATAGATCAATGTCTCAGCATTCCTATATATCCTGGAATAAATGCCAGTGACATGAAAGGAGAGAAATGCAAACAAGTTAGTGTCAATTTGTATAATCTGTCATTGTGTTTAAGACACCATTACTGCAGGACAGCAAATGATACTGGAACTTCTACTGGAAACAAGAAAGAGTCCCAACAAATTAAATCACATCTATGTAAAATCGAGTGCAATATATCAAACTGTGTTAGATATATACAAACAGTGTTAGCTATATGCATGTATAAGGCATTCGCAATGTGTTAGATCAGTGGCCAAAAACAATAACTCATCTAGGTGTGTTCTAAGCTACTCACATTTTCTTCATTTTCCTGTTTTATCTGAAGTTACAATGCTAATTTACTCACAACCACATCAGACACAGGCTAGTGTGAGACCAAAACCAGCCAAGTTTTCCAGAAACTAGAAACACAATTTACTTGAAGACACATTGCCTGACAGACTTTTTTCCTTTTCTCCACTTGGAAAGTTGGCCAGATGTGAACATTAAGACACAGTTGCTTGAGTTTCTGTCAGTAAATAATAAATACATATGTGAAATGAGCCTCCCATTACAATATTCTGTAATGGGCTGCGGCTCCATATATATAAACCTTTTTTTATATACTGACAGAAACTCCAGCAACTGTGATTAAGATGACTTGCAGACATGGTTTTATCAACATATTTCTGTTAAATGAATTGAATAGTTAAATGTCCAATTCGACATAATGAAAAAACAAATTTATCAAATTTGAAAAATAACTGACAAAGAATTATTTATTTATTTATGAATTTTGTTTTTCTGAACAAAAAAGTATGAAAAACGTTTGTCTCTCCTTTAAAAGGTTAACACTAATAGATATTCCTGAAAACATTTACGGTAATTTTAGTCTTATCAGAATATCTTAGTTGACCTTATTATTAGAGGATCTGCCTCCTGCAAAATTATTCAATGCATACATGAGCAAGTTGTATTTGTAATTGAGACAATTACAGCAGCTCACTGTCCTTAAAACTAACCGTTTAGTTAGAAATAATACCTGAGTGCCTGGGTAATGTCTTCAATGCCATCCTAATGCATACAAAGTTTAAGTAAAACCAAAACACTGACACATCAGGAAGGACCCCACTGTTATCTGACCTTAGTCTGACAGATGTAAAATTTGACGTCTTGGTCCAACTTTGCTTCATAATGTCATATCAAAATGTTTAGCACTTTAAGAGATGTAAAATTTGACCTTGGCCTTTGATCAAATGACCATGACCATGACCTTTGCTCAATCGACACTTTGTTTGATTCTGACCAACTTTGCTTCATAATGAGAAAACAAAACGCTAAGCCATTTATAAGGTATAAAATGTAAGCTTGACTTTTGATCCGAGGTTTGGTGAATTATTATCATATGGATTTAGAGACAGTGAGGGACTGTTGGCATTACCTTCGTGACACCTTTGAATGTTTGGAAAATCTGACATTTTGACACTTTGAATGTCAAAATGACCTAATGCCAGTGCACTGCACTTCGTCTATTGGCAATACTACAGGTTTACTATAAGTTTCATGGGTATAATTATTAATCGGTTCACAAGTTACCACCCGGACAAGAATTATGTCGAAAATTCACATGTTTTTACACTTGACCTCAAGGTCAAGGTCAAAGTGACATAATGGCAGTGCACTGCACACTGCCTTTAGGTAATTCAAGCATACCTGCAAGTCTCGTCATGATATGTTCAACAGTTTAAAAGTTATGGCCTGGACAAGAATTTTTAGAAGAACCTAACCAGAAGAAGAGAAAGAACATATCTCTCTTCATTCAAAGGGGAGATATAATAAAGATGTAGGCTTCAACTATTTTTTCTTTCAATAAACTAAGTAAAAAACTATTTACTATGATACCTTGACAATTCGTTTAACTGTAAATAACAAGGTAATATGTGGTAATGCTTATAAGAGGCATTTTCAAATATATGCCAGAAAATTGCGCCGGATCATGATTTCAAGGAGGTATGCACAACTAGGAGGGCATGCTTATTAGCAATCAATAAACCTGGTATGCCAAGCGCCTCCATATAGGTACACACATACATTTAACACAAAGGGAGTGAACTCATGCTCATTGGTATGACCATCTTAGTCCTAGCTATTTTCAAGTTAAAATAATGTGCACGAAATATTTCTGGATTTCTTACAATTAACAGCCATTACAATGCAGGAACATGCAGACTTTCAAATCAATGTCATTTTCTTTAATTACTTGCAATATATTGAATGGATAGATAAACAATGATATTACAAGCGATGGCATATACAGATAATAATTCACTAACGGTATAATTATCACTGGTTGACTATACTTAGGATATAACAAAGTAGAGCAACAAAATCAAACAATAACAAGCATTATCTTTTCACAATAACTTAACTTGCTGGAATGCTATCAAATGTTATGGTACTGTTTATATTATTGTATAAGTACATAGTGTCATTATGATAGTGTCTTATCTAAGGGTACTATGATTGTATATTACTACAATTGCTTCCTTTCTACTTGTGCAGTAAAACCTTGCTATAATGCTACCATTTGTCAAGGAAAAGTATGATATTATGAAGGAGTTTGAACATAAAGCTAAGGATACAAACAAATTTCTCAAAAACAACTGGAAAAAGATATCTTTAAATTATATGAAAACAGGGTCCACTATATCAAGGTTTTAGTGTAGTAACAATAGTATTGTTATTCTAAAAAGGAATTTCTAGAAGGAATAATGACAGTATTGTTATAACAGATAAGGCCATGTAACTAATAGTAGTCCTGCCAACAAAAATTACACAACAGGAACCTATTGGCAACAAATCTGTGTACATTCATACTTGTATTAAATATCTTTACACAAACATTGATAGTAAGTCTATCTGACATTGAAGCAACAGTGCAACACTTTACAATAAAACTTTAAAAAAAAATAACACCAAATCATGCATGGTAAAAACAGACATATTGCATGTTGATAAGGCATGTGAATAAATGTTTCTGCTTAATGCAAATAATCTTCATTCCAAAATATCTGTTTAACGTTGTGCTAGGAAGGAGAATTTGTTTCAAGAATGCTTCTGAAATTTGCCGCCACTTACCGTTCTCACGTAGGACATGCAGAGCTCAAACAGGATTCCTATTGATAAACAAATACATATATATGGAGATAAACCTATAACAAGTATATACTCCCATAGAACACAAATCTATCTTGTAACGCAATCATTTCCCCATTTATCATAAAATTGAATGACGCCATAATACAGTACACAAAATTGTAAAAAAAAATATTATATTAGTTATGACAAGAAAATTAAATCATTTTTTATTGAAGGAGATTTAAGAGTACAGTGTATAGTGATTACCTATATTTTCATTTATACTATTTGTCCTGACGAAGAACTCTGCATGCTGAACTGGGTCCATCTGGTTATACTCCTGAAACAAAAGATACATATATATTTCATTGCAGTGATAATATTTAATTTAATAATTATTGAGGTGGTCTGAGGGATGGTACCTAGAGATTTGTTTTTTGTTAACAAAAACATATATGACTCCTATCCAATAGTTTAAAAGTAACATTCCAGACAAGATGTCCACGTATTCATCTTTTGACCTTGGGATCAAGGTTACAATGATCTAATGACAGCACATTGCACATCATCTATGGAGGATGCAGGTACATGTATGATTTGAGTTTCATCAACAGATCTTCAACAGTTCCAAAGTTACAGCCAAGATAATACATTAGAAGGATGAGAACCAGAAACAGTACTATTACAATATATAGTTCCATAAAATGGCTGATGAATTACATATCACTGATTTCTATCACAATAAAACCATGTCTCACGGACCGTATGAGAGTTTCATAACCCATTGATTGTGCACTATCTAAGTGAGCCCTGACTTAAATCATTGGCTCATTTATTGAGAGCTCTTTATGCGAGTCCCTACCTAAAGCTTAACTGAGGAATGACTCATTGAGATTGAACTTTCCTCACTCAACATTAGAATGGCTAACTGATTATCTGGGTTCCTTTTTTAAGAGAACTATCCTCAACAGTTTGATACATGTAGCTCAAAGATTGTGGGTTTACTTGTCAGAAAGTGAAGCTGACTGGAAGTTAAGAAAAAGTCTTGTACCTTGCCAGGTCCCTGTAGGAGACCTACCCTCATGTTAAGGTTGGTTTTGTGGGCTTGCTCTATGAGACCAAAAGAGTTGGGTGGCTTAAAGATTGTGAGTTTCCTATAAAAGAGTAACCCTTAAACTACTACCGAAATATATATGTAAAGTGAATTTTGAGTTCTCCATTAAAAGATCTACCCTCAAGTCAAGAAAAATTGACATTCTAATAACTGACCAATCCTCATTATTTTCAGTTCCTTATAAGAAACTTGTCTTCATGTGTAAGGAACTGGGTTGGATTGGAAGCTCCCTATGTAGGACTGGCCTTGCACCCTACATAGGACTTGTCCTCAACAGAAGGTTAATCCAATACAAACTCTCTATAACCCTCCTTACCCTGCTGTTAAAGTTCCATGTCCTCTGTTCTTTGTCCACTGTGGCTACTTTTATTGTGTGGATATTACTCAAAATCTGAAAGAAAGAAAAATCAGTCATCTTACTCATTTAGACACCTTATTCAAAATACCAAACCAACAATATCATTCCAAGGAAAAGTTTCCATTCTCTATAAAAATTTTGACTTCCACGAAATTCACCTATGGACTTATGATTGAATGAGTGACAGTAATATATATGGAGCTGTTGCCAAAAACACAATGAGTTTTGAAAAAGAATTACCAGGTAAGTTCTACTACATAAAGAGTTTGAGCACGAATAAATATTTATAGTCATTTATTATGTTCATATTAACAAGATTTGAGATAAAGTCTCATGGTAATCCAATTACGTGTGTGATATCACTACTGCTGTATATAACATTTGAATAACATGAACTACAGTAGTATGTACTTACATTTTGGCCATCAAACAAACAGACTCGCACATGTCTTCCCTTAATTGCCAAACCTGAAATGGAACAGTATAGCATGGTAACCATGTTGATTTTATAGGATAATTTGGAGAGATGTTTTTTTTTTTCGCACCTTACAATAATTTTCACATGCCATTATCATGTACAGTAAAACAGGTTTATAACGAACACGTTTACAATGAATTCATGTTTATAACCTGGTGTTTTTCATTCCACGCTAAACGCCCTATCATTTGTATGATATACACGTATTATGAATTATGCTTATAACAAAATTTTTTTCTTGGTCCCCAGGGGTTTGTTATAAATGTGTTTAAATGTACATTGTACAAGAATAAAAATAATTATTTTTAAATTAATCTAAATGATAGTTCCCAATTCCATTTATTCACTCTGCTCAATATAGAAACAACAGCTACACTGTACATATTTCAGTTAAAAAGCCAGCAAGTTTCTATTTATGCTTTCATAAATGGTATCTGAAATTACTAATGCCTAATTTTTAATTCAGATTGAATTTGTCCCCAAGTAACAAATTTTCAGAAGTCATCAAAATTCAAAACCACAAATGCAAGATCACTGCAAAACATAAAATATCAATCATGCATTCTATCATCAACAAGAACAGAAATTCAACAAAACTGAAAATGCATTGTGACTTTAGGAGTGCAGCTGGCCTACAAATGAACTGACATTTTCAAATGATTGTATTTTCCTATGAAACATGTTTGGTTCCATGAATGTTATGGAGAACTCTATACAAAATACATTAAATTAAACTGACTACAATTATGGTCCTGAAATTACCAAACAATCTCCATTTATACAGCATAACTTTTGTGATATCTACTATAAATGTGTATGTCATGTGATACTACAGCTGTTCAAAAAGCTTAATACACATTAATTTGATACATTTGTATATGTATAGAATTTGATAAGAGATTTGGACAAGAAAAGAAAGTTGTCAAACACTATTGTTTTTTTTTCAATCAGCCAAAAAAGTTAGCTTCAAAATTTCAAACAGTTAGAAAAGTTACTTGTCACCCAACAACATAATTAATTCACATCAAATACACACAGCAATTCAATTTTTGTGACAGTTGATTTTTTTCTGTTTATTTCTAATAATTAAACAGCCCCCACTGTTCCCTGTCACAGATTGTAGCTTTTACTCTAAGATTTTTGTAGTAAGTGTAAACATGTAAACATCTGATGACCAATCAAAGTACAGCAGTTCTAGTAACTACATGTAGTAACTAATGAATAATCACCTTTCCTTTACTCACTCACCCCTAGAGACACAATTGAACTCTTCCAAGTCAAGGGTTGGAATAGTTCATTATGAAATTTCAGAGGTGAAGGAGTTAAATACTTTCACACATGTATGTTAGTCATAGTAAAAAACACACCCAAATTGAGACAAAACTTTAGTTTAAAAGATCCAACCATTACCGGTATTCACAAGAAGTCATTCCACACTGCAAACATTTACTTACTGGGTTCTACTTTCTTCCCTTTCTCATCTGGAGAATTCACATTACAATCATTACATAAATAGAAATGTATTGATATGTGATCAAAACTTTGTCTATCATCATTATTACATTAAACTTGGTCAAACTTCTTCCCAACAATGTCAAACCACTGTAAACAAGTGACTGAGATACACATGTGAGGAGGTACATCATGTATTATGTACTCTAAACCCCCTATAGTAAACTTTATTCTATGACACTAAACTACCCTTTATGACATGACTTACCTGCCCCTGGGACAGGGATCTGCCTACAGACCACCAGAGACACTATACTACCAGAGGTGAGAGTTTGCTTTATGACATGACTTACCTGCCCCTTGTACAGGGATCTGCCTACAGACCACCAGAGACACTATACTACCAGAGGTGAGATACGGTTATATGACATGACTTACCTGCCCCTGGTACAGGGATCTGCCTACAGGCCACCAGAGACACTATACTACCAGAGGTGAGAGTTGGCTTTATGACATGACTTACCTGCCCCTGGGACAGGGATCTGCCTACAGGCCACCAGAGACACTATACTACCAGAGGTGAGAGTTGGCTATATGACATGACTTACCTGCCCCTGGGACAGGGATCTGCCTACAGGCCACTAGAGACACTATACTACCAGAGGTGAGAGTTGGCTTTATGACATGACTTACCTGCCCCTAGAACAGGAATCTGTCTACAGGCCACCAGAGACACTACACTACCAGAGGTGAGATATGGCTATATGACATGACTTACCTGCCCCTGGGACAGGGATCTGTCTACAGGCCACCAGAGACACTATCCTCTCTATCCTTGAGACATATGGTCTGATCTGTAATATTAATTATAACACAAAGATTGTCAAGTGAAGAATGTTTATATTCAGCTTAAAACTAGTTTAATGCGAAATATATTTGTATTTAGTAATTTCAAAATAATCATGTTTTCCATTTTTATACATCCATCTTACCAGCAATATTTCCTTATTAAAAGTAAATGGATCCCTTTATCCCTAGACTTACCTTTCCTACTTTGGGATCAAAGAATAAGTCAGCATATGCCAGATTGGAATTGGCTAGTTTGGGAACTAGGTACCTCTTCGTGGTGTATTTCTCCTCTGAAGACAAAAACAATAATGCAAGTCAATATCATACAGCAAAACACCATTAGGGTACCTTACTGTTAAACATACAGCTACAAAGGTGTCCATCAGCAAACAGGAACATCAAAACTTACTGGTTAACTCAGATATATATACACTAATAAAACCAAGTCCCCATGAGTTCAGCATTGAACTGCTTTCTGCTGGCATTCAATGTCAAAATGAATGCCAACTAGAGAGTGATGATCAAGTTCCATGAAGCATGTTAGTGCTTCACATTCAAATAAACATAAAATGAACACCACACCCAGGATCTACCAACTGTTTCAGGATATTGCTTACCGTCAGTTGTTCAATTAGAAACAAAAAGTTCAACTCCATCATTGAAATACATTTTCTTATTCCTGTGCTTATATGACAGAAATGTCCATGGTAAACATGGGCCAGGAAAGTTCTTTGTTACATCCCATTTCACCTGTATGGTTTAACAATTGGACAATAATGAAATATATTAGGACAGAAAGATTTTGAAACCTCTAAACTAATTTCGATGACAGGAAAGGGAAAAAACTTCTTTAAAGGCAAGAGGTGAAAGAAAGTGAGATTCCAGATTTTCAAATTAATACAAATCCCTTTGCAAGTCAGAGTTTTAACAAGTTGAAAATCCCTCGGGTCAAATGTCCTAAAATCCTACACTCCTGGACATAAATCAGTGCTTGCAATGGGAGATTTTCCAACTGTAGTATCAAAGATTACCATATCATAACATGATACACACCAACTGGTACCAACCAGAGACTTACCATCATGGAACTTTGGTCCCAGGGTGGAGGGTCTGAACCCCGAAGGGACCGCCCCGAGAGCGTGAAGTACATCTGTGACACTTGTCTGAAATATACAGAGAAATAAGGTACTGGTGATACCTAAAAGTACACTTAAAATACATCACAGTAGACCTAAAATACATCACAGTACACTTAAAATACATCACAGTACACTTAAAATACATCACAGTACACTTAAAATACATCACAGTACACTTAAAATACATCACAGCACACTTAAAGTTACATGAATTATTATATCACAATGTTAATACATAACACATGTACTGTACACCTGTTATGTGTTATGACACATGACAAAGGTAACCTCACAGAAGCACGAGTAATTTACAAACAAACATGCATTTACAATTTTTTGTTATTTCCAAACAAACTGGTTCACAATAGAAAGTTTTATTACAAGACAAGCCAAAATTTAAAAAACAAATTAAAAGTGAATGAATGATTACAATGCAAATCCTCATCACCAATAAATAATATTTGATCCAAGATCGATATTAATAGTTTGAGAAACAATGTCATTTATATATCTTTAAACACATATTAAATATATTTCATGGGACATTTTTTTCAAAAGAGTGTAGGGAAAGGATGTGCACTTTGGGAGGTAGCATTTATTTTATAAAAGACCTGCTTGTAGACATACAGGCATGCATATTAAAACAATGCACTCAATAATTGTTGTTGCTTTAGAGCAAATTAAACTACATATAACCCTATAAGACTGTGCTGCAATTGAAAATATAATTCATTTGGGGTAAGCATATCATATACTTTTTTAGTATGACAGATCACAAAAAATCAATTATTTATGTATCAATACTTTAAAATTTCAAGGACTCAAGGGAAATTATATTACCATGTACAAGGACCCGAGGGAAATTATATTACCATGTAACCTAAGCTTTAGTAAACATGCACACACCATGATTTTTGTACTTCTGTAGATATAGTCACATCTTAAGGATGAGTCATTGATGACTTTAAATATGTACAGAGTTAAGGATGCACAAACAATGATTTTGGTATAGTCACATTTCAAGTACACAATTAAAGATGCATGCACCATTACTTTGGTAGAGTCACATCTTAAGGATGCACAACTGATGAGTTTAAGTATGTACAGTATTACAATGATTTTGGTACAGTCACATTTTAAAGATAAACAACTGATGAGTTTTAGTATGAACAGAGTTAAGGATGCACACACCATGATTTTGGTACAGTTACATCTTAAGGATACACATCTGATGATTTTAGTATGAACAGAGTTAAGGATGCACACACCATGATTTTGGTACAGCCACATCTTAAGGAGACACAACTGATGATTTTAGTATGAACAGATTTAAGGATGCAAACACCATGACTTTAATTAGAAACATTAACATCTTAAAGATAAACAACTGATGAGTTTTAGTATGAACAGAGTTAAGGATGCACACACCATGATTTTGGTACAGTCACATCTTAAGGATACACAACTGATGATTTTTAGTATGAACAGAGTTAAGGATGCAAACACCATGACTTCGATACATTAACATCTTAGTAAGATAAACAACTGATGAGGTTTAGTACAGATGTACAGAGTAAAGGAAGCAATTTGCCAAAGACACTGATGTTGGGTAAAGACTAAGGAAGCATATCTGGCAATATTGATCAAGTATAACTTAGTGATATTCATACAACAATTTTGATTCTGTAGCATCTTAAATATGTAGAGCAATTTTTTTCAGAATAGACTAAGGATACATGCACAGAGGAAGTTCTGAGTAAAGGCTAACTGGTAAGTGTATGATGGGTGGGTGACATGAGGATAAGATCTAAGAGAAAAACAAAGGAAATGAAATCATATAGGGTAAATGGTAGACTTGGAACTGAAGACACATTACTGTCAGGAAAGCTGAGAAAGATTTCAGAAACCTTCTGATGACATTTTTATCAAGGAATTGGTGTGTGAAAATCAAGACAAGATGGAATTTCATAAGATTTTAATCTTCTAACGTGAATGACAATGATGACTACATGATACTATACAAGAAGATGTGCACTGTATGGAACATGAGATTCTAGAATCAGAACTGTATAGATATGATAATCACAAGACTTGTGTCATGATTTGGTTCAACATGCTTCATGCTATTATGTACAGTACTGTATATAATGGAACCTTGTTAATATGGACTCTCCTTCAAACACATAGGTATGATTTCCTTTTCTAGCAAAAGTATTAAGTATGATCACATTTACATAATACTGACTGCTTGATACAGAATTTCTTTAAAGAGTAACTGTAGTGTAAAACCATTTTTTGTGTATGGAAAGATTGGTAAATAGTAAGTGAGATAATTCTCACGAAAAAAATTTTTTTGTAAAAATTACGAAGTTTTGACCATTTTTCTAAATTTCACACCTGAACGCAAATAGAAAATCCCCGATTTTGCGATACGACCGGAAGTGACGTCACAACGGTGACTGCACTGATAGACTTGTGTAGTCATTATATTAAAATTATGTGAATCGTATCACGACTTGTTATTTGTATAGAGTCTTCTATTCAAGAATAGGACACTTATTATATATCAAGGTTGTATGGAGTTCATTAATGACCCTGCTGATAATTCCAATGTGTCGTATGCCCCAGGGGGCCGTAATTAGTGGTGAGGGGGTCGGGAGTTCCACAGGTGTGCGGCACATGTGGTCATGATCACTCGACTATAAATCAATAACCGCCGGACTCGCTAACATGATTAACAGGTTATTATTTTGCGGAAAGACTTCAAAACATGCACTTGATATGATTAGGTATTAATTTTTTCATATTTTATTTCATATAACACCGCTAAAACGGCGTGTGTATTCACTGATGGTCACGTTGATTGAAAGCACATATCAGCAGGAACTGATCGTAATACCTTTTAAAATGCACGCTGAAAAAATTAAATGCATGTCGGTCGGCTGTACAAATACAAAACTACCTAGAAACAACCTCAAACAAACAGATAAGGAAAAGGATATTTGTGTTGCTTTAGACCACGGACTTACATGTAGATATAATCTAATTCCGTGTAAAGACTCGGAACTTCGAAAACCATATATTTTATTGGACTTCATAGAAGAATAGTTAGTACCGTCATATAGAACGACAAGACCAGCCTTTTTATACATACAATACGATGTACGTATATTGGAAAATAAAAATACATAACTTTTATCAATGCTTTCGACCTGTATAAACTGTTTTGACGGGTATCACATTTCGACTTTTTTTATCCTTATATATGTTTGAGAAATTATAGGTGTGTATATTAAAAGTTAACAGCTTTCTATCCATTGATAATTTATTTATGTCTATGCAGTAAAAAAAACAAAACATTTCAAATCGTGAATATTGTAAAATAAATAGAATATGAGCGAAATCCTGATGTTACCTGTCTTCAGGCACATACATCGAAATAGAAATCAAGACAATGTATTTCGAATTCTGTTTGAGAAAAAATAAGATTAGATCTTTGAAAACCCCTGTGTTTTACTGACAAGAAATGAACATGGAACATCTTTTGAAAATAAGATGAGAAGATTACTTAATTGGTTTTAATCACAGGCACTTGTGGCCAGGAGAATAGTCATCTAAATATAAAGATAATTTGCAAAATATGAATATATTTATATGGCTATTCTCCTGGCCACAAGTGCCTGTGGTTTTAATCCGCATTTTATTCATTTATGTTAAAAATAAAATATGAAAAAACTGTGATACAGACATACCAGGGACGTACATTGTATATGTGCATATACGTCCCTGAGACATATCAAGCAAGTTTTCAACAGAACTTTTCTCGTTGAATAGAAGAGTCAAACTCGAAATTAAAAAAAGTGTCATATACTGTGTGAGTTGACGGTGGGTTACGGAGATTTCAAAAGATACATGTGCACTCGATAGTCTATGTTCCAGTCGAGATCTACATGTTACTGCAGATTTTGAGTACACATTTTGAAGTTATAAAGATGGGATAATAACCGCAACATACTCAATTATTACAATTAAGTTAACTTTGATAGCACCCCCCCCCCTCTCCAATGTTAATTACTTGCTATTTGAGTAACTAGTTACGTGTGAAGTTATCGAACTGACCAGGTAGATTATCCCGCTTATCTGATTACGTAATATAATGGACACTAACATGAGATTTACAATATTCAAAGGTATTATTATAAGAGTCACTCTTGAATCATTGGATAAATGATATGTATAACTGACATTATAAATGACACAGAGTATTACAATATGATAGCGCATATATATATGGGTCCATTAAAATGAATTTGAACAATCAATAAACATTATATTTATGAAAGAATCAAAATAAAGTTATTTCAATGACGATTTCAGATTATTCTCCCGACCCCCATATTATGGTACGTGTCTTAATTTCATTGTATAATACACTTTGACTCATTAAACAACCAGACGTACATATTACTATTATATAGAGAGAGACATAGGACCCAATTTCTTGTGTTCCCGTTGTGACGTCACCAATACGTGTGCTCAACTTTTAGCGGTTCGCGGTGCGCTTAATTAGCGTGTTGCAAAACAGGTAAAAAACCAAACTTCAACCTGTCGTAACTTTGTAACCGGTCGGCCGATTTCGATGCGGTTTTCGACAATGTATTAATGCCGACACATCGAGTCTGATCATTTCAGTTTCTATTTGCACTACAGTTACTCTTTAATCTATATTCTTTTTCCAAGAAAAATTCAAATTTAGATGTCCACTATACAGCTGTACATCTCAACCCATTCATCCCTACGTGTCTAAAATGAACTTGTCTAGTCTTGTATTTGGTAAGGTCCACAGGCAACTTTAGCGGGGAACAGGTTAAGTTAGAAATTGTGAATGCAATAAAGTCTAAAAATCTGAAAATATTTGCAGAGAAACAGTTGTAACTAATATTGGGTCTGCTTCATTTCAAAATCTTACCTTGTTCATTAACTGAAAGTGATAAACACAGGACTATTGTATTGATGTCACAGACACATGTAGTGTGGCTATAAATATACACTATACATGAAAACATCTCCTGGTAACTGTAGAGAGGGATGGAAACTAAATATACACTATACATAAAAACATCTCCTGGTAGCTGTAGAGTGGGATGGCAATAAAATATACACTCTACATAAAAACATCTCCTGGTAACTGTATAGAGCGATGGAAACAAGATATTAGTATGAACTGTGTTCCAAAGGACATGTGACCCAACACCAGTAAGTCATGTGACCATGTCACATGGTTGTTAGGAAAGGTCATGTAGACAGAAGATATTTTTTAATGTAAAAAAACAATGAATTAAAGACAAAAGACATTTTTTATCAGATAAAATGTCCGATAAATGTTAAAATTATGAGATTAGTAAATGTTAGAACAAAGAAGACAGTCATATCTTTGATTAATACTTGATCAAAAATACATATAGACATGTGATCAGTTTATTAGTTTGGTAACCATAGTAACCAACGTTGCAGGCAAAGAAGTATAACTCAGAGACTAGAACTTTTACAAGGTGTGCTATTTACTTTGTGTAGCCTCATCTGTCTTTTTTCTATATTCTGAAAGTTACAATCAATGTTTTGTGGGTAAAATAAAGAAAAAGAAAAGACATTTGAAAGTTTGTACAAATTCAACATAAACAGCCATTTTATACTCCGCATCCCCTAGAATATAAGCAGCAGCTTCGACCTAGAAAAGAGCATGTATTACTTATGAACACTGCTTCTACACCAGCCATGCCTGTCTAGTTATCTGTTCACATGCAAATACACAGATACAAATAGCAATACATACAACAGGTTAAATTCTCACTTCCCACTTTCTGTCACAATGAATTTTTTTAGAGAATGTTCTGCCAGGCCCTGGTTTCATCAACGTTCCTTAACTTAAGGAAACTCCCTTAACTTAAAAATCTCGATAGGAAAGCATTACAGAAGTTAAGGGGAAAATCCGAACGTTGATGAAACCGGGGCCATGTAGGCGTTTATTGACATTTTAATGCACGGTTCCTGCCCACCCAGGCAAATCATAATGATTTTTGCTAGACAAGTGATACAAGGTTAAATTTGATATAACAGATGCATAACAAAATGATTCAATATCTCCATTACATGAATAACATCATAAAATGGTAAAATGTTAATATTTATCTAAATAACAGAATTTGAGGGGGAAAAACCCTAAAAACTTTTACCCGATTCATATAAAAAAATCTTTGCCCATCAAAATCAAAATCTTTATCTTTTTTAAAATGTCATGATTGATCAAATTTAATGTTTGAGTATATCTGGCAGAAATCCTACAGAACACTGGCCTAATGTAAATAGCTTCTGATGATACTTCTAGAGCTCAGTTGAATCCGCAATGACAAAATATGAAAGCAGTACAGTACTATAATTCTGGAAAAGATATAAAAATTCATAGATATACCCCGAAGTTGTGTCAGAATGTGTGATGTGAACACATTAATATAAGACATGTGTACCACATCAGTGTTTACATTATACTTAGTGACAGTGATGTTCATAATGTAAGGCTACAACGTGACACATACCAGTGTAAGGATGTAACATTCTGGGTACGGTACTTAGGGATTCTGTACAAAATGGCTGATGCCATATCGATAATCTCTCTAGGTTAATACACAAACACAATATCACACATCAACACTCAATTATTTACTGATAAAAAGTTAATTCTGCAGTACACTGTTAAACATAATTACCTCCAATCAATGGGGATTTGTAATTAAGGTATAAAACTATCTACTGCTTTCTTTTGTGACTACAAAATATATTTAATTGTTAACGAAGCATAAAGGGATGTATTTCTAGACTACCTAATGGATAAGCTTACTACTTAGATAATATTTCATCCTATCTGAGATAGAGATAATCTGATTATTTCACTTTATCTGAGAAAAAGATAACCTAATTTGTATTTGATCCTATCAGAGATAAAGATAATATAATTGTTTTTGATCCTATCAGAGAAAAAGATAATCTAATTTGTATTTGATCCTATCAGAGATAAAGATAATATAATTGTATTTGATCCTATCAGAGATAAAGATAATATAAATTGTATTTGATCCTATCAGAGATAAAGATAAGATAATTGTTTTTGAAAGTATGGTGATATCAGGCTTTCCTGAATGTCCTTTAAATTCAGTTGTAATTTTTCCTCAAGTTCTACATTCAACACTTCCCAAAGGAGAAATTTTAGAAATTTAAATTAAACTTTTTTTTTTTTTTTATATTTTACATGTTTTGTTAAACCAGGTCCTGATCAAGTATGATTTACTAAATCATTATATAAGCTGATATATATTTCGTAATGATATCTTATATGCTGATATTGCCATAGCTACCTCCGGGTCTACTACCTATTTGTCCGACTAGAATGACTGGTATATCAATACTGGTTTGTACGACTAGAATGACTGGTATACCACTACACTATGGCTGGACTGATGTGGGGTTACGGTACAATACAAGGTGGCAGGCACGCTCTCAGGACTGAACTGTCATGTACGACCCCTTTTGCATGCATTATGCCATCAATTTGTAATGAAGACAAAATTTCATGTTTTTCAACTAAAAAGTGATTTTGTATTTCACTTAAAAAACCAAATTCTTTCACGCTATTTGATACAATATATCATTTCTCTATAATTACCTGTCATGCTAAAGTATGAATAATCAGGTGTTATTGGGTAAATAGTGACTTGATATCAAAGGGAAGGCAAAACCACTTCTAAAGTTTACACAGGTATTGGAATTGAGTCGTACATGACAGTTCTCCCACATACAACACATCAGCCATCAAACTATACTTACTGTAGGCTAGAAACAAACAGACATATAAATCAGATTATATACAAGAAATCTGAGTATATGGTACAACAAACATCTACAGTAGTATACACAAACAAACTTTTGTAATAATACACAAATTCTAAGGCATCCTTGACTTCTTCCCCAAAAAATCGCAAAAACTTCTAAACTTCCAAGAACAATTCTCGAAATTCAAATTTACCTGGGCTTTTTTTCAGGAGGTGATTTCATAACACTACTTTTTATATTAGGTACATATATTTTGTAACTGAATTTGTTAAAAAAAAACTGCCTTGAAATAGTAACTCAATTGCAGAAAATTCCTCTTTAAAAAATATTGATATGGAAAATTAAATCTGGAAAGCCCTTTGGCAACAAATGTTTAAGTTAAGAAGTGTGATATTTCAGGGCAAGACAGTAGATCAGAACATTCCAAAAATAAATTTGCTAAAATTTCAAATCAAATTTTACAGATTGACACTTTTCAATTATATGTTTTCATGATTAAATTTCTGCAATATGATCCCATATTGATCCCATACTTTTTAGTAAGACAGTGTAGATATAAGCTATAACAACCATATATAATGTACAACACCTAATCCATGCATATGTGAAGGCCAGTTATCTTTTTAAATGTTGAAAACAAATGTTGGTTCACATATATATATATATACATACAACAAACATCTGAAAATTGTAATAATTCTAAAATAATAAAATGTAGGGTGAAAAATTTATAGTATAATACTTGAACGTGAAAATACTTTTTCTTTACAAAAACTTTTACCAGAGCTGACGAATAATTGTGGGACAAAACAATACACCAAACCCTACTTTAAGTTAATTTCGAATCAAATATTACATTTGGACAAGGTTTAAGATGTAACAGATTTTTTCGGTAAAAATAGAAGACAACAGATATTAAAGACATGACAAACGATTATTTACAAATATCTATGATCCATCCATGCTTTACATATTTAACACAGGTACAAGAACTCCAGTTATTCAGGTTATCAAACTTTCACTCTTGATTTCTTTATTCTCAGTACAGTAAGACTTTTCTATTTAATGATACAAGAAAAAAATACACATGGACCATATACTTCTTTTTAGTTCTTTTTCTTTCACCTGGATTGTTGCCCTAATTTCAAGATTCCATTCAGTCCCACTTTTGACTGTGGGTAAAGTTGATTTCCAATCAGTGGTTATGGATAGGAAGTCGCTAATATCAATATAGCTAAATAATTCTTTTTGGCCTTCGCCCCTCTGCCCCCTAGGGGGTCAGTCCCACTATTAGTACAATTTTCAATCCTGAGCACCTAAGGATGCTTCCTGCCAAATTAGGTTGATTTTCTATCAGTGGTTATGGAGAAGAAGTTGTTTAAATAATTGTTGTCGTACGACGGATGGACGACGGATGCCATGGTATGGCATAAGCTCACCTCGGTCCTTCGCACGAGGTGAGCTAACAATAACAAATCTAAAACTTTCATACAAAATTCATGCATATTTTTACGAAAATCACACAAACAGGCAGATTATTGACTTACAAGTAAATAAGTATTGCTTACGTAACAAAGTAAACATTAACACACTAGTGCATCACAAATACCTAAAATCCATACTGAGTCTATCACAAACACCTAAAATCCATACTTATTTTATCATAGACACCTACTATTCATACGGATTGTATCACAGATACCTAAAATTCATACGGAGTGTATCACAGATACCTACCTCTTGTACTGCCTTCTTGATTGGAGACCAAAGCTTCTTCCCGCTGTGAAGGACAAGTGATAACAAACAAGATAATTCAACGAATTACAGTCCCCCACCGGGTTGTTATCTCGAGATCCAATAGCAATGAGTGTGAATCTCGAGATGCAATGAGGTCATGTATTTTCTTCAATGTATTGAAAGGTGAAGATGTAGTTTACAGAGACCCGCTTCTATACAGGAACCATCCCATTCTCACTAAATACATGTACACTGTAGGTATACTCTATAAATGATCTCTATATAAAGGACACAAGTCTATGAAGGACACCTTTAGTTTTTCTATTGGGTATCCTTTATAGACAGGTTTTACTGCAATAGACATGAAATTGTAATAATAATAACAAGATGTTGTTTGTTATGCTTACATTGAATTCAACAGTACTGTATATTGATTAAATGGTGATCTGAGAAGAACACAGGTTTGTTTGTCACTGGGAATAATTTGGATGAGAAGACCAAGTCAAGAATTCCTCCAAGGCAATGGGTAGGCGTGGTCAGTTGTTGGTGAAGTTTACAAGATTTTTGAAGGCTGTCCATCTTTGCGAAGTCCATGTTGAAATCTCCAACAACAAGAATGTTTGTACACTTATGTAACTTTGCTTGTGTTGTGCATAGCTTGAATAACTGTCGAAATAAATGTCACAGTGACCCAGTTTTGGTACACGACACACCATCTTCCCACGGGGAACCATACTACCAAGTATTAAGTTCTAGTGCTTTATAGTGTAGGAGATAGAGCCCGGACAAGGTATTTGTGTAACGTAGGTCAGAGGTCAAAATATAGGTCACTGTGACCCAGTTTTGTTACGCGACACACCGCCTTCCCATAGGGAACTATACTACCAAGTACAAAGTTATAATCCTTAATAGTGTAGGAGATAGAGCCCGGACAAACTTTTACTTTAATGTAGGTCAGAGGTCAAAATATAGCAAAATAAAGGTCACAGTGACCCAGTTTTGGTACGCGACACACCGCCTTCCCACAGAGAACTATACTACCAAGTATAAAGTTCTAATCCTTAATAGTGTAGGAGATAGAACCTGGACAAATTTTTCTTTCTTTAATGCAGGTCAGAGGTCAAAATATAGGTCACAGTGACCCGGTTTTGGTACGCGACACACCACCTTCCCACGGGGAACCATACTACCAAGTATTAAGTTCTAGTGCTTTATAGTGTAGGAGATAGAGCCCGGACAAGCTTTTTCTTTAATGTAGGTCAGAGGTCAAAATATAGGTCACAGTGACCCGGTTTTTGTACGCGACACACTGCCTTCCCAAAAGGAACCATACTACCAAGTATTAAGTTCTAGTCTTTTATAGTGTAGGAGATAGAGCCCGGACAAACTTTTACTTTAATGTAGGTCAGAGGTCAAAATATAGCAAAATAAAGGTCACATTGACCCGGTTTTTGTACGCGACACACTGCCTTCCCACAGAGAACAATACTTCTAAGTATTAAGTTCTAGTGCTTTATAGTGTAGGAGATTGAGCCCAGACAAGCTTTTTGTTTAATGTAGGTCAGAGGTCAAAATATAGGTCACTGTGACCCGGTTTTTATACGCGACACACCGCCTTCCCACAAGGAACCATACTACCAAGTATTAAGTTCTAGTGCTTTATAGTGTAGGAGATAGAGCCCGGACAAGCTTTTTCTTTAATATAGGTCAGAGGTCAAAATATAGGTCACTGTGACCCGGTTTTTGTACGCGACACACTGCCTTCCCACAAGGAACAATACTACTAAGTATTAAGTTCTAGTGCTTTATAGTGTAGGAGATAGAGCCCGGACAAGCTTTTTCTTTAATGTAGGTCAGAGGTCAAAATATAGGTCACAGTGACCCGGTTTTTGTATGCGACACACCGCCTTCCCACAGGGAACCCACACACTTAGTATGAAGTTACAGTGTCTTACAGTATGGGAGATAGAGCCCGGACAAATAGTGTGCGGAAGGACGGACGGACGGACGGACACAACGCAAACCTATAGTCCCCCCCGGATTCCGGTGGGGGACTAATAAGACAGTGAAAGCAAAGCATATTTAAGCATTAAACAGCATTCTGGTCTGTGTTATGGTCCAGTATGGTCCAGTTATACAAAATGAATAATGCATGTTACTAAAAATAATTTGAAATTTACCAGTTAAACTCTGGTGAAGTCGCAGTTTAAGTACCATTTCCATTCAAATCACATTCATTTCACAGTTTTTACTTCGTCATGATTTGTATGTCTCTCACAACCAGTTATTATCTACACAGTTAAAACATGGTTTTCGAAAAACCGCTTTTTCACCTCGGAAAAAACACCATTCAAAAGACGTCTTTTTAATAACTTGGAAATGACTGCTGCATATTGCCAGTTATTCCCCAGTTTTATTCTGAAACGGTTCTTCCTAAATAACTCTGTTTGATACATGTCTCTAATCTCAAGTATTATATGCACGATGCCTATACAAACCCAGTTATATGGTAGCTGCTACGACAGTTTATTAATTATTTGTCTGCAATCCTGTTCGGTGTTATAGGGCCATAACACGGAACAAAATGCGGTTTATGCTAATATTTATATATTTCCATTAGTTTTGATAAAAAATTCATCAAATTTATATTTATGTTCTTCATTTGTTTTGAAAAAATGTAGATTTCTAATAAATAGAACAGCCAACAGCCAGCATCTGCCAGTTATCTCCAACGTTATGATTATGATGTCACAAATATTATGACGTCATAATAACCACTCCAGTGTTATGGTCTCATAACATGGAACTAGCCTTGGTAGTGTTATGTAGTGGCAATGCAGAGCAAATGTAAATATATAGAAATAATGTGAAACAAGACTCTACTGTACAAATGAGAAATATCAGTGGTCTGTTTACGTACCTTCTGCTTGTACCTGGCTCATTTTCATCTCCCTCTTCTTCATCTTCTCCCTCTGTCAAATACAAAATAACAATAAAAGTATTTCTTGTCAGAGCTTTATCAGGAAGGGCCACATTTGTTAAAGAGAAACGATATACTTTTACTTAAACCAAACTTCTAAAATGATAACAGATTATTATTACACTCCTAATGTTTTGAAAAAGGTTTACAACCAATGATTTTGTAAACACCCTTTGGCTAAAATGTCAAACAACATAAAATAGTTGTATACTGATATCTGGAACGTTACACGTGAAAATGCAGATGGTTAACAAATACTGGTTAAGTATAAAACAAGTACATGTATCATAAATAGCATTGGCTAAAATTGAAATTTTGTATCATATCAACAAGACATTAATAGGAAAAGGGACTGCTACTGAACTCAATCATTCATACTTACCATCATCTTTCTGAATATCTTTGTATTTGTTGTGCATCTGTTGGATGTAAAAGGAAAGTAAAATAAGTTTCATCAAACATTAATAAAATATATACCCTATGAAATAAATAACTGCATAATCAGAAATCCAAGTTCTATCGTACTAGCGCTTATCAATCTATCATGTGTTTCTGACAATGAAATTGCTGGTAAAATGTCCTTCTTTTAGAACTTTAAATATCAGTGTTTTTATCACCAAAATGATCCTGATTAACGTTTCATGTGAAATCATTTGTGTCCAATCAGAGAAAAGGACAGGTATGATATCATACAATGTAATCCTGGTATGTTTCCCAGCTATTAATCTACAATTATTTTTCAAGTGTCTTTTCATTTGTATTGCCAAAACAATGGCTCAGACAATGTTAAATTAAACCTTTTCCGGAAATTCAATGGGTCCTTTCAAAATTCTATGAGTACAGGATGCAGGATGCACACATATATTTTTTTTCTAGTTTCCATGTGAAATATACTTTTAGGATGCAACTTTTGGTTCAAAGTTCAAAGTATTATTAATGGAGATAACTATCAGATAGTGTTTCTGGGGAATCCAGTACACACAACATTAAAACTGACCTGGAGGTAAGTTGAGGGTACCACTCCAGACTGTCCAGCTTCATTCTCTGCTTCCCACCAACCATCCTCCCTGTAACATAGACATCAGTATACAACCATCCTCCCTGTAAAATACATCTCAGTATACAACCATCCTCCCTGTAACACATACCTCAGTATATAACCATCCTCCCTGTAAAATACACCTCAGTATACAACCATCCTCCCTGTAAAATACACCTCAGTATACAACCACCCTCACTGTAACACAGACCTCAGTATATAACCATCCTCCCTGTAAAATACACCTCAGTATACAACCATCCTCCCTGTAAAATACACCTCAGTATACAACCATCCTCCCTGTAACACAGACCTCAGTATACAACCATCCTCCCTGTAACACAGACCTCAGTATACAACCATCCTCCCTGTAACACAGACCTCAGTATACAACCATCCTCCCTGTAAAATACACCTCAGTATACAACCATCCTCCCTGTAAAATACACCTCAGTATACAACCATCCTCCCTTTAAAATACACCTCAGTATACAACCATCCTCCCTGTAACACAGACCTCAGTATACAACCATCCTCCCTGTAAAATACACCTCAGTATACAACCATCCTCCCTGTAAAATACACCTCAGTATACAACCATCCTCCCTGTAACACAGACCTCAGTATACAACCATCCTCCCTGTAAAATACACATCAGTATACAACCATCCTCCCTGTAAAATACACCTCAGTATATAACCATCCTCCCTGTAACACAGACCTCAGTATACAACCATCCTCCCTGTAAAATACACCTCAGTATACAACCATCCTCCCTGTAAAATACACCTCAGTATACAACCATCCTCCCTGTAAAATACACCTCAGTATATAACCATCCTCCCTGTAAAATACACCTCAGTATACAACCATCCTCCCTGTAAAATACACCTCAGTATATACAACCATCCTCCCTGTAACACAGACCTCAGTATACAACCATCCTCCCTGTAAAATACACCTCAGTATACAACCATCCTCCCTGTAAAATACACCTCAGTATACAACCATCCTCACTGTAAAATACACCTCAGTATACAACCATCCTCCCTGTAAAATACACCTCAGTATACAACCATCCTCCCTGTAAAATACATCTCAGTATACAACCATCCTCCCTGTAAAATACACCTCAGTATACAACCATCCTCACTGTAAAATACACCTCAGTATACAAACATCCTCACTGTAAAATACACCTCAGTATACAACCATCCTCCCTGTAAAATACACCTCAGTATACAACCATCCTCCCTGTAAAATACACCTCAGTATACAACCATCCTCCCTGTAAAATACACCTCAGTATACAACCATCCTCACTGTAAAATACACCTCAGCATACAACCATCCTCACTGTAAAATACACCTCAGCATACAACCATCCTCCCTGTAAAATACACATCAGTATACAACCATCCTCCCTGTAAAATACACCTCAGCATACAACCATCCTCCCTGTAAAATACACATCAGTATAAAACCATCCTCCCTGTAAAATACACCTCAGCATACAACCATCCTCCCTGTAAAATACACCTCAGCATACAACCATCCTCCCTGTAAAATACACCTCAGTATACAACCATCCTCCCTGTAAGATACACCTCAGCATACAACCATCCTCCCTGTAAGATACACCTCAGTATACAACCATCCTCACTGTAAAATACACCTCAGTATACAACCATCCTCCCTGTAAAATACACCTCAGTATACAACCATCCTCTCTGTAAAATACACCTCAGTATACAACCATCCTCCCTGTAAAATACACCTCAGTATATAACCATCCTCACTGTAAAATACACCTCAGTATACAACCATCCTCCCTGTAAAATACACCTCAGTATACAACCATCCTCACTGTAACACAGACCTCAGTATACAACCATCCTCACTGTAAAATACACCTCAGTATACAACCATCCTCCCTGTAAAATACACCTCAGTATACAAACATCCTCTCTGTAAAATACACCTCAGTATACAACCATCCTCACTGTAAAATACACCTCAGTATACAACCATCCTCCCTGTAAAATACACCTCAGTATACAACCATCCTCCCTGTAAAATACACCTCAGTATACAACCATCCTCCCTGTAAAATACACCTCAGTATACAACCATCCTCCCTGTAAAATACACCTCAGTATACAACCATCCTCCCTGTAAAATACACCTCAGTATACAACCATCCTCACTGTAACACAGACCTCAGTATACAACCATCCTCACTGTAAAATACACCTCAGTATACAACCATCCTCCCTGTAAAATACACCTCAGTATACAACCATCCTCCCTGTAAAATACACCTCAGTATACAACCATCCTCCCTGTAAAAGACACATCAGTATACAACCATCCTCCCTGTAAAATACACCTAAGTATACAACCATCCTCACTGTAAAAGACACATCAGTATACAACCATCCTCCCTGTAAAATACACCTCAGTATACAACCATCCTCCCTGTAAAATACACCTCAGTATACAACCATCCTCTCTGTAAAATACACCTCAGTATAAAACCATCCTCCCTGTAAAATACACCTCAGTATACAACCATCCTCCCTGTAAAATACATCTCAGTATACAACCATCCTCCCTGTAAAATACACCTCAGTATAAAACCATCCTCCCTGTAAAATACATCTCAGTATACAACCATCTTCCCTGTAAAATACACCTCAGTATAAAACCATCCTCCCTGTAAAATACATCTCAGTATACAACCATCTTCCCTGTAAAATACACCTCAGTATACAACCATCCTCCCTGTAAAATACATCTCAGTATACAACCATCTTCCCTGTAAAATACACCTCAGTATACAACCATCCTCCCTGTAAAATACATCTCAGTATACAACCATCCTCCCTGTAAAATACACCTCAGTATATAACCATCCTCCCTGTAAAATACACCTCAGTATACAACCATCCTCCCTGTAAAATACACCTCAGTATACAACCATCCTCCCTGTAAAATACACCTCAGTATACAACCATCCTCCCTGTAAAATACACCTCAGTATACAACCATCCTCCCTGTAAAATACACCTCAGTATATAACCATCCTCCCTGTAAAATACACCTCAGTATATAACCATCCTCCCTGTAAAATACACCTCAGTATACAACCATCCTCCCTGTAAAATACATCTCAGTATACAACCATCCTCCCTGTAAAATACACCTCAGTATACAACCATCCTCCCTGTAAAATACACCTCAGTATACAACCATCCTCCCTGTAAAATATACCTCAGTATATAACCATCCTCCCTGTAAAATACATCTCAGTATACAACCATCCTCCCTGTAAAATACACCTCAGTATACAACCATCCTCCCTGTAAAATACACCTCAGTATATAACCATCCTCCCTGTAAAATACACATCAGTATACAACCATCCTCCCTGTAAAATACATCTCAGTATACAACCATCCTCACTGTAAAATACACCTCAGTATACAACCATCCTCCCTGTAAAATACACCTCAGTATACAACCATCCTCCCTGTAAAATACACCTCAGTATACAACCATCCTCCCTGTAAAATACACCTCAGTATACAACCATCCTCCCTGTAAAATACATCTCAGTATACAACCATCCTCCCTGTAAAATACACCTAAGTATACAACCATCCTCACTGTAAAATACACCTCAGTATACAACCATCCTCCCTGTAAAATACACCTCAGTATACAACCATCCTCCCTGTAAAATACATCTCAGTATACAACCATCTTCCCTGTAAAATACACCTCAGTATATAACCATCCTCCCTGTAAAATACATCTCAGTATACAACCATCCTCCCTGTAAAATACACCTCAGTATAAAACCATCCTCCCTGTAAAATACATCTCAGTATACAACCATCCTCCCTGTAAAATACACCTCAGTATACAACCATCCTCCCTGTAAAATACACCTCAGTATATAACCATCCTCCCTGTAAAATACACCTCAGTATACAACCATCCTCCCTGTAAGATACACCTCAGTATACAACCATCCTCCCTGTAAAATACATCTCAGTATACAACCATCCTCCCTGTAAAATACACCTCAGTATACAACCATCCTCCCTGTAAAATACACCTCAGCATACAACCATCCTCCCTGTAAAATACACCTCAGCATACAACCATCCTCCCTGTAAAATACACCTCAGTATACAACCATCCTCTCTGTAAAATACACCTCAGTATACAACCATCCTCACTGTAAAATACACCTCAGTATACAACCATCCTCCATATAAAATACACCTCAGTATACAACCATCCTCACTGTAAAATACACCTCAGTATACAACCATCCTCACTGTAAAATACACCTCAGTATACAACCATCCTCCCTGTAAAATACACCTCAGTATATAACCATCCTCCCTGTAAGATACACCTCAGTATACAACCATCCTCCCTGTAAGATACACCTCAGTATACAACCATCCTCCCTGTAAAATACACCTCAGTATACAACCATCCTCCCTGTAAAATACACCTCAGTATAAAACCATCCTCCCTGTAAAATACACCTCAGTATACAACCATCCTTCCTGTAAAATACACCTCAGTATACAACCATCCTCCCTGTAAAATACACCTCAGTATACAACCATCCTCCCTGTAAAATACACCTCAGTATAAAACCATCCTCCCTGTAAAATACACCTCAGTATACAACCATCCTCCCTGTAAAATACACCTCAGTATACAACCGTCCTCCCTGTAAAATACACATCAGTATACAACCATCTTCCCTGTAAAATACACCTCAGTATACAACCATCCTCCCTGTAAAATACACCTCAGTATACAACCATCCTCTCTGTAAAATACACCTCAGTATACAACCATCCTCCCTGTAAAATACACATCAGTATACAACCATCCTCCCTGTAAAATACACCTCAGTATACAACCATCCTCCCTGTAAAATACACCTCAGTATACAACCATCCTCCCTGTAAAATACACCTCAGTATATAACCATCCTCCCTGTAAAATACACCTCAGCATACAACCATCCTCCCTGTAAGATACACCTCAGTATACAACCATCCTCCCTGTAAAATACACCTCAGCATACAACCATCCTCTCTGTAAAATACACCTCAGTATACAACCATCCTCCCTGTAAAATACACCTCAGTATACAACCATCCTCACTGTAAAATACACCTCAGTATACAACCATCCTCCCTGTAAAATACACCTCAGTATACAACCATCCTCACTGTAACACAGACCTCAGTATACAACCATCCTCACTGTAAAATACACATCAGTATACAACCATCCTCCCTGTAAAATACACCTCAGTATACAACCATCCTCCCTGTAAAATACACCTCAGTATATAACCATCCTCCCTGTAAAATACACCTCAGCATACAACCATCCTCCCTGTAAGATACACCTCAGTATACAACCATCCTCCCTGTAAAATACACCTCAGTATACAACCATCCTCACTGTAAGATACACCTAAGTATACAACCATCCTCACTGTAAAATACACCTCAGTATACAACCATCCTCCCTGTAAAATACACCTCAGTATACAACCATCCTCTCTGTAAAATACACCTCAGTATACAACCATCCTCCCTGTAAAATACACCTCAGTATACAACCATCCTCACTGTAAAATACACCTCAGTATACAACCATCCTCCCTGTAAAATACACCTCAGTATACAACCATCCTCACTGTAACACAGACCTCAGTATACAACCATCCTCACTGTAAAATACACCTCAGTATACAACCATCCTCCCTGTAAAATACACCTCAGTATACAAACATCCTCTCTGTAAAATACACCTCAGTATACAACCATCCTCACTGTAAAATACACCTCAGTATACAACCATCCTCACTGTAAAATACACCTCAGTATACAACCATCCTCCCTGTAAAATACACCTCAGTATACAACCATCCTCCCTGTAAAATACACCTCAGTATACAACCATCCTCCCTGTAAAATACACCTCAGTATACAACCATCCTCCCTGTAAAATACACCTCAGTATACAACCATCCTCACTGTAACACAGACCTCAGTATACAACCATCCTCACTGTAAAATACACCTCAGTATACAACCATCCTCCCTGTAAAATACACCTCAGTATACAACCATCCTCCCTGTAAAATACACCTCAGTATACAACCATCCTCCCTGTAAAATACACCTAAGTATACAACCATCCTCACTGTAAAAGACACATCAGTATACAACCATCCTCCCTGTAAAATACACCTCAGTATACAACCATCCTCCCTGTAAAATACACCTCAGTATACAACCATCCTCCCTGTAAAATACACCTCAGTATACAACCATCCTCCCTGTAAAATACACATCAGTATACAACCATCCTCCCTGTAAAATACACATCAGTATACAACCATCCTCCCTGTAAAATACACCTCAGTATATAACCATCCTCCCTGTAAAATACACCTCAGCATACAACCATCCTCCCTGTAAGATACACCTCAGTATACAACCATCCTCCCTGTAAAATACACCTCAGTATACAACCATCCTCACTGTAAAATACACCTCAGTATACAACCATCCTCACTGTAAGATACACCTCAGTATACAACCATCCTCCCTGTAAAATACACCTCAGTATACAACCATCTTCCCTATAAAATACACCTAAGTATACAACCATCCTCACTGTAAAATACACCTCAGTATACAACCATCCTCCCTGTAAAATACACCTCAGTATACAACCATCCTCACTGTAAAATACACCTCAGTATACAACCATCCTCCCTGTAAAATACACCTCAGTATACAACCATCCTCACTGTAACACAGACCTCAGTATACAACCATCCTTACTGTAAAATACACCTCAGTATACAACCATCCTCCCTGTAAAATACACCTCAGTATACAACCATCCTCCCTGTAAAATACACCTCAGTATATAACCATCCTCCCTGTAAAAGACACATCAGTATACAACCATCCTCCCTGTAAAATACACCTCAGTATACAACCATCCTCTCTGTAAAATACACCTCAGTATACAACCATCCTCCCTGTAAAATACACCTCAGTATACAACCATCCTCCCTGTAAAATACACCTCAGTATACAACCATCCTCCCTGTAAAATACACCTCAGTATACAACCATCCTCCATATAAAATACACCTCAGTATACAACCATCCTTACTTTAAGATACACCTCAGTATATAACCATCCTCACTGTAAAATACACCTCAGTATACAACCATCCTCACTGTAAAATACACCTCAGTATACAACCATCCTTACTTTAAGATACACCTCAGTATACAACCATCCTCACTGTAAAATACACCTCAGTATACAACCATCCTCCCTGTAAAATACACCTCAGTATACAACCATCCTCTCTGTAAAATACACCTCAGTATACAACCATCCTCACTGTAAAATACACCTCAGTATACAACCATCCTCACTGTAAAATACACCTCAGTATACAACCATCCTCACTTTAAGATACACCTCAGTATATAACCATCCTCACTGTAAAATACACCTCAGTATACAACCATCTTCACTGTAAAATTTAAGAAATCTGAAGTGTACTCATTACTCATTGTTTGCTTCAAACTTTATAGTTTTGACTAAATGTCTTAGCTTTGAATTCTGAAATATATGTTTTGAAGGTGCACAATGTGTTTGTTTGCCTTGCATCTTTTTTATTTTCACTGAAAATCATAAGATTACATTTATGACTTATAATTTGATGATCCATCCATACTGTTGGCCAACACAGACGAGAGGCTATATAGCCTCACTGTATTTATACTGATACATACATTACATATACAAAGCAAAGTTCTTGAAATGGTTTTACTCTCATGGTGAGGATTTTTAAACTGTTCATAACAAGTTTATTAAAACTAGAATTTAGTATTAGCTTATTACAGATTTATAATTGCAACAAAATATGTTATACATATACCAATCATATGAATAGTAGGTTCTGCTTAATATCACATCTCGCTTTTCTCAGGAAAACATCATATCAACAGGAGAAATTTCATATTTTAAGAGAAAACATAGTTTTCTGACCATGTCCGATGTCCAGAAAGAGATAATATTTAAATATCCAAATGATATGATCTTACAAAGAAGATCATTTAGTGACAATATTTGATGCTGACACTGTAGAATTGTAATAGCCTCTACTGCTTTACTTTATACATAGCTTTTGTTCATGTATAAAGAAACAACTGGAAGCCAAGCATTTTCCAACAATAAAAATGAAGTCAGGAAACTTTAAATATTCACTTTGTACATGAAAACAAACATGAAATTATAACATGTAGCGTGAAACTAACAAGTTCTCAAATACTATACAACAAAACAAACTGAACATAAAGATCAGTAACCTTGTGTGCCGATCAAATTAAACTATAATCTAACACACAGTGATAAAACAAGAACATTGAACATAAGTGCAGATTAATCTTACCGTCCAGGTTTATGTACACTTCAGGTAAACACAGGACACAAAAAATAGCCCATAAGGTGAGATGAACAGATTAGGGGAAAATGCAACTGAAATAGCTCTTTCTGTCTTGATTTTCAGTTTTAGATTCAACATACAAGCAATATTTCTGAATACCGGTACAGAAAATTAAGTAGAAAATGGCAAATTTCATCTTTGAATTTGAAATTAAGTTTAACATTTTTTCATATTTTTCTGTTTATATTTCTCTTCACATGCAATTTCTAGAGTTATCTACCTTGTCTCCAAAATAGTCAGGATGTCTCCCTTGACAAAGCTCAAATCTCCCTCTGCATCCCCTTTGAAGTCACTGATTGCTTCAAACTGCTGGCCCTGGAGTAAATTAATAATTCATTTTATGTGCAAATAGAAAGATCAATAAATTACAGTAATATATTGTAAATAGTAGTTCATTGTATATAATTTTAACTTTTAGAAACAATTTCAAATCTCTCCCAAATGTTTGCTCTGAATGTAAGTTGGTTCTTGTAATGTTTGTTGAATTTGAATACAAAAAAAAGTATTATCAAATGAAAATGTTTATTTGTGATATTTATTTTTCCCCATAAAGCAATATATGTGTTATATGTTAAAAGGAACAGGTCTGTTTAACTTATGTCAGAAAAAATAATGTAATAAGGTAAGAGCTTTTCCCCATCAGTCAATTGCATTGACAGCAGATTTTACAAGTAACCTTTTTCGTACACTTGTACCAATATATCTATGTACATATATATACTTACTACAGCAGTCACACCCATCGTACTTTCCTCCTCTTTCGTTTCAGTCTCCTCTTTTTCATCTTCCTCTTCTTCTTCCTCTTCATCATCTTCTTCTTCTTCTTCAACTTCTTCCTCTTCACCTTCTTCCTCATTCTCTTCTTCTTCCACTTCCTCCTCTTCATATTCTTCATCATCTTCTTCTTCCTCTTCGTCTTCATCTGCATCTGTTTTCATAGTGGGTGCATCAGTTCTAAATATTTGAGAAAATACAGCATTAAACTTTATTTAGAAATCGCTTTTTTCTCAAATATAACTTTATTGTTGTTTTTATTATGAAACAACTTATTGCAATATATATCAATAATAACTTATATTAGCCCAGATGTAATTTGTAGAGAGTCTAGTGGAAGGATACTATGGAGTACCCGGAGACCCAAGTGGTCGAGAAGGTGCTCATATAGCTTTTCACAATGAAGTTGAACCCCGGCCATCTTGTTGAAAGACAAGTGTGCAATCCAATGCATCATCAAACCACCATTAAGTCCCTTTTTCAACATTTGGAACCCTTTACCTGTTGTCAGTATTCATAAAACACATCAATATTTTCAATGCAGTCAACAATGAGAGATAAAATGACTATTTAATCATATATGTTGTATAACCATGGTTGTATAATGATCATGTGCTGTCCATAATTACATGTGATGAGCTGATGATCAATTATAATAGAAAAATCATGATTGGTTAGAAAAAGGTCCTAACAGAAAACTAGGTAGGGCCATAACTGCATTACGATCGAATCGGTCCCAATGTAGAGCTTGTCCAAGGTCTTATTGATATAAGGCTAACAGTATACCAATATTGAAATTCATTCATATTTACTCGTGTTATGCTCATATGGTGCGATGGCAATAAAACTACAAACAGCCGAAACTCTGTAAATAATAATGAAGTCAATCCCATTGTCCAACTCCTTCGAGATACTTCTGACATAAGACTGCATATCAAGTTTATCACAGTTCATTTATATTTACTTAATATACTAAAGTTATTATATGTACACACGGTCTAATGGTAATATAACTGCAAATGGGCAATAACTCTGTAAATTAGGATGAAATTGGTCCATATGCCAACTTGTCCAAGATCATATTGATATAAGGATTGAAAGTCATTCTTTTAACTTTCATAGAGCTATGAAAGGTCAGCCGTTATATCCATATTGAATGAAGCCCGCTAGGGCTTCATGGTGAATATGGAGGAAACGGCTGACCTTTCATAGCACTATGAAAGTGTCAGCCGTTACATCCATATTGAATGAAGCTCGCTAGGGTTTCATGCTGAATATGGAGGTAACGGCTGACCTTTCATAGCACTATGAAAGTTAAAAAAATGACTTTCAATCCATATATTTACATTTTTACTATAGAACAAATGCTTAACTTTATTGATATTTTTTTTCCAATTAATAGCTTATTACCTGCGTTTGTATATGTGTCATCATTTAAACGACATGGGCGGAACAGCCCAGCTTGAATAAAATTGGCGCCAATGATAATAATAAGTCATTTGAGCATTTGACGCAAGGGCATTCTCCATGTTATTCGAAGCGGCGCGGCAAGACTCTAATTGAACAAGCTTGATCTATGACGTCATAATGAAATCACGTGCTACGTCTCAAGAACCATTGCTTTCATACTTTTATAAAAAGCATTTTTGCTGGTAATGTTCATTTAGTGGGTTGCAGTGCAAATGTAAATATAAAAGATTGCATACCATGTTTCACCAAAATTAAATCATATTTACTCAAGTTATCGTGTTCACAAGAAAAAGTTGACGCACAACGGATGATGTACAACGACTATCAAACTATCGCAATACAGCCGTAGGTTGTTATGCGACAAATAGACCCATAATTGACATACACAATGTGTGTTCACTACTGAAGCAATCCTTGAAAGACATCTATATATTGGTACAATGTATGTATTTCTATTATATGATTGATGGTAATGCAGAAAAACAACTCTGGATTTAATGTTAAAACAGTTTTCTCACTTGATTTGTGTATTTAGTTCTATATAACTATACACTACTTATAAACAACTGATCATCAATTGGTTTACTGCTTCTGATAAAAAACTGGTAATTATATTTTTAAATTGATTGCCCATCATTGAAAATCACACAAACCTACCTCATTGTTGTTTCATCATCTTCATATTCTTCGTCATCATCTTCTTCTTCATCTTCCTCATCCTCCTCCTCATCATCATCTTCTTCCTCCTCCTCTTCCTTTTTCTTTTTTGACTTAGATGGGCCAGCCTTGGGTTCTTCTGATTCTAGTAAAGTTAAAATCACAATCTCTCATGTGAATTTGAACAACATCTAATTTTTGTACATTGTCTCTGTATCCTGCATAAATACTTATAGCCTGTAATCTCTGTATCCAGCATAAATATTTATAGGCTGTAACCTCTGTTTCCAGCGTAAATACTTATAGCCTGTAATCTCTGTATCCAGCGTAAATACTTACGGTAAAAGTCTGTAATCTCTGTATCCAGCATAATTACTTACAGCCTGTAATCTCTGTATCCAGTATAAATATGTACAGCCTGTAATATCTGTATCCAGCGTAATTACTTACAGCCTGTAATCTCTGTATCCAGTATAGATACTTACAGCCTGTAATCTCTGTATCCAGCATACATACTTATAGCCTGTGTGTAATCTCTGTATCCAGTATAAATACTTATAGCCTGTAATCTCTGTATCGAGTATAAATAATTATAGCCTGTAATCTCTGTATCCAGTATAAATAATTATAGCCTGTAATCTCTGTATCCAGTATAAATACTTATAGCCTGTAATCTCTGTATCCAGTATAAATACTTATAGCCTGTAATCTCTGTATCCAGTGAATTTCTTTCAATAATCGACTATATGATTGATTTGACAACACAAGTTGAGTAATTATATGATTCCTTATGAAATTCTGATTGTTCCGGTATTTGAACATGATGCAGTTAGTGATATGGTTAGCAGCCAACAGGCAGCATTCTATTTATCTGTCACCCAAATTGTATTCATATTGACTGTATACAACCATCTGGTGACAGTTCAATGCCCAAAACATCACTTTTTATTCACATATTTTACCTGTTGCTTGTGTATCTAACATCTCTGTCGTCTCTAGTTCCTCATCCTTACTGTCATCTTCTTCTTCTTCCTCCTCCGCCTCCTCTTCCTCGCCTTTCAGCTCTCTGTAAGTTTAGTTGGTGATTTGATATTGAAAACAAAAATAGGTAAAATATTGTCAAAAATAATTCACATGCAAATGTTGTACCTAATCTTTAATTAATGTGTTACACTTACAAAAGTGACAGAATCAAATATCATATAAAATTGTATGTCAATTACATAAGGATAACTGTTAAATTTATGGAATTCTCTTGACCTTGTATTTTTGGTTCCAAACAGCAAATGTAACCGAGAAATTAAATACATCAAATGAGCCAAATGTTGACGATTTAATAAAGATGAACTATTTTGGTGACACAAAAGTAGCCGGTAACAGCTGGGAGGCGGCTCTTTTTTACAACACTGGAGTCCTATATGGTAATGAGCAATTGAGCATGGGTATGTTATGGCACATGGTGGGACCTTTGCTGACCGTTTTCTAACTTCTTTAATTAACTTACTTTAGGTATTCAGTTCCTTTCTCATCAGGTAGCAGCTTTGCCATGGCTGTCTCAAGCTGTCCCTACAATACGCAATATTCGTATAAAAAATCAATAATTAAGACAGAAGTTTGTCATAAGGACACATAGATATTACAATAGTTGCATAGATTTACAGAAAATATTGCAAATAACTTCATATTCTATTTATGATCACTCATTTTCAAAGACTGTTTTCCTAATGCAAGTTTTCTTCAGATATGAAAACTACTCTAGATTTCTACAGCCAAATTATATAATAATAATCAGGATTGATGATTTGAAATTTTCCAGCTTATTGTGGAACCTGGTACACTTAAAGTGCAAACATCCTTTCGAAATTCTGTGTGTCCACAATATTGAGATATTGTAAATTGTAAACAATGGTTATGTGTTTTTCTACCTGATCTACAACAGTGAATGAAAGTACGAAAAATATGGCAATATTTCTATCAAAATTTGAAAGATATTCCTGTTTTCATCAATTTGAAAAAAATAATTCTTACATTTTTTTTTTGTTATTTTAAACAGTCTATTTTGATATGGTACATGTATATAAAATAAAAGATATGATGTTTTTGATTGACTTTTTCTTATTTGCAACAGCTAATTTCTTTCTTATAATCTATGCATGCTAATTAAATTCAACAGATTTTATGTTTTAAGGCTGTCACATAAATAATTTTCATGTTTTTTTTTTTACATTATTCGGGTATTCTATACTAAGAAATATTCAATATTCAAATATTCTATAATAAACAACATTCAGGTATTCTATGTAATGCTATGACCAGGAACTGGACAACTACATCAGTACATGGACAATAAATACCTTCCACACAGTAATACGGCCAGTCTCATGTTTCTTTTTATTTTCGAAACCTTTAAATTTTGGTGGTTCATTTGCCTGTGAAATTGAGAAAAACAAAACACAAATCAACATTAGATATAAAAGGACTATATACATCACATCAAACAAAGAGCAATTGGTATAGGCCTATCTCGAAAAGTGTTGTTATCTCCCTTGTTTGCCATATCATGTCTACATTGAGAAGGGTTTTTGAAACAAATTAGCGCCATGTAATTATGATATCATAATGGAAATGACATCATCCAATTGTCACATGGCACCAAATCATCACAAAAACACTTCCCGGAAGTCTGTCTTGTATTTACCATTGTGAAATTAAGGGGAATAACAACACTTTTGGGAAAGGCCTATACTATATATAGCTGTGTTTCAATGAGAGTTTTAAATTATTGAATTTCTAGGTGGGATTCAAAACCACATCTTTAGTATTTTTCAATTTTGATAAAAATATCCAAAACATTTTTTTCTTTTTACATAGAATGTTGGCTAATAAAATATACTAATAATACTTACCTCTTCAAGGGCTTCTGCTTCTGCCAACAGTGTTTCTACAGGTCCTATCAGATCAAAACACCTGGAAATGCAAATTTAACATGATACTGTATGTTATCTTCTTTAAAATAATTAAAATTAACTTAACATTAATGATATCTAAGCCTGTACCTATCTAGTCTCTAAATGTACCTTTGGTGTAATTTTAAGCTGAGTCTACATAAATGGATGCAAAAGTTTCCTACATTATTGCCTACATTATTGATTCAGTACATTTCAATTTCATACAAGCACTAGCATGGGCTGAATATTGGCTCAAATATTAAATTCCTCTTTCAGCAGGGTTCTCATTAAAAGCCGGTTGCCGGCAAAATTAGCCTTTTATTCACCAACTTTGAACCGGCTATTCTTTCAGAATTTTATATATGTCAACATTATAGAATGTGAAAATTCAACCAGCTATTCTTTTGAAGTCAACCAATTATTGCAAAACTTAGTGAGAACCCTGTTCAGCAAAACCTTTTTGGTTTGCTATAATTCATTTTCTCAAAAGAACAATAATTTTTACCCTTTGAAAGCTTCTTTGAGTTTTACTTCATCGTTCTTTGTCTTTGAATTGCTTGCAATCTTATTACTGTCTTTGACTTGCTTGTCGATCTGAAAAAAGTGAAACAAACAATTTCAAATACTTACGTATGCAGATGTGTTAACCGTGTAAATAACAATTATACATTTGAATTTGCATGCTTAATTAAGGTATTGAAACACTGATAAGTTATTCATTTTCACAAGCTTACATGTTATGATTATATAGCATATACTGTTCTCTTCTGATTTTGCTATGACATATTCCAGGAGTGTAGAGGGTGACAGTTAATAAACTTACTGGTTGGTATAGATCTAGAGTGCATATGATAGCCTGCAGTTGAAATATGTTTCAATGGTTATATGAATTATTTATAATATAATAGGCAATAGCATTCAGCAAACAATTTTGAAATGTCTAAGTTTATATAAAATAATAATAAATATTAATATCAATTAAAATAATAATATAATGGATAATATATGAAACTATAAAAACGCCATAGAGCCTTGCAATACAAGAGAAGCAACTCTTGACAAGAGTCCCCTGTAATGTTTGCATGTTTGAACATGCAATTTTGCCATTCTCTTACATTTCATACAGTGTTTGTATTATTATTTAAGCTAAAAGTTATCATGCTATAGATGTACATTAAATGGACTTCAATCGTAAATTGTATCTGCGATTTAATAAGGTTATAACAGTAGAGTTAAAGAAAATAGCAATGGGTCTGAAAATCTACATTCAAACATTCCCGGTTTCGTCTGTAGAGTCTGCTCTATCAATATTTTATTTTGTATTAACATTTCGATCATTAATTAATCTTAAAATCACAAATAACATTAAATAACCTGTTTCTTGAGCTTATCCGCTTCTTTCTGCACTTTGACCAGGGGTGTTGGCTCTTTCGGGGCCATTTCATTACATTCGTTAGTTCTTGCTCTTCTGTTTATCCGCCATTTGCAAACAAATGTTTATTGCATCGCGATAACCCACGTGCTTTTTTTTAACATTTTACTGCTACATTAAAATAAATTGAAATCAATTGTCATTTAAATATCAAATATAGAATGGTAATATGTTTCTAGAATGAAATACATTAAGATTTTGTATAAATACCATATTTTTTTCAATAAGTATGTGGATCATCATTTATCATACTAGTTATCTCCCTTTGATCACTGCTCGATTTTAATTGTCGGCCTTAGATCTATATTTTTCTTGCATTTTCCTGCTGGTGTGAATAAATAAAAATGAATAAATAATTACATGTCATATTAATTCTTTGACGTCGAATAAATTTGATGGCTTTATGTATAATAATCGAATAATGAATGGAGAAAAAACCACCGGAAAATACTGTTTCAGTACAACTCTTGTTACATCAGGGACGTATTTTTCATATGTCCCTGGCTACATGTACCCAATTTATAGTTTAACATTCTGCTGTCTGTGAGTACCCTGTAGCGTGTGAAGGCCAAGTATCACTTTTTTTAAAACAAAATTGATGTTTTATGCCCAAGAAAATGACGAGGTTTAAATAAATTGTTTGAAAAAAAAAACCGTTTCTTATGTATTTTTAAACATGGAAATTTAACACCAACTAGAAAATACTTGGTAGCCTTACAAAAATTGTTTCATCGCGCTCACTACATGAACCATCGTTTATAATAATTTCTCACATATCTCGCCATGTTGGATAGAGTTTGCCCATGTAAGAAAGCTATGTAAGAAAAATCTATCTTACATAGCATTTCACGCGACGTGACGTCACAATGGCTCAACAATGACGTGACGTCACGAATACGGTAAACTCTGATGCCGGAAAGAGAAAACGACGGCGTGATAAAATTAAAACCTTTCACAAAATTCTAACCATAAACACCAGGAAGAGGAGATTTATTTTTCTGCGCAAACTACGTTTGCAAATATAGGGTATGCTTAAACTCGTTGTCTAATTAGTTTTCGTCAAAAAAGCTCAAGGAAAAAGTTGAAATTTCAAAATGGTAGCCTGTTTAAACATATTTTCACGGTTTTTGAGCTTATTCGGGTAGTTGATATGAGAGAAAAAGACTCTTTCATTATGTGTGTATGTAGGATAGGGATATTCCACCCTCGGGATCACAAAATGTGGTAAAACCCTCGGCAAGCCTCGGGTTTCACCACATTTTGTGACCCCTCGGGTGTAATATCCCTATCCTACATACACGCATATGAAAGAGTCTTATAATCTTTTGCAGAAGATATTGAATGTGTTTCTTTTATATATACTGTACATTGTTAATTAATTTCAGTGTTATTTATATTTTTGGTTAATTAATTGAAATATATTTGTGTTTAGTATTACACTCATGCATGACTTGAAAATATTTTTTATTACAAACATCAACCTTGTCGACCAAGGCAAACCCTGCCTTGAGTCGAGTATGGCGCAAACATAAAATATAACATGATTACGTAAATATTTTTTCTGAGGACGTTTTATTTCTGTTATGTTATCAAGTATACTCTTATAAATGTCTATACATATATGCCAAATTTTGTATTTTGCATTCTAAAATTTTTTTTTTTGGGCGGGGGGGGGGGGGATATATTAGCATAGAAATAGAATCAAATAGGGAAAATATAAGAACCCATGTCATGTGAAAGCTGTAGGGTGGTTATATGTCAATGTAAGAAATTAAATCCGTATCACAGGGCAAGTTGGTAGATAATTATAATAATTATGTCCAATATTCATTATCAGTCTTTTATTTAGATTTCTTACCCGATACCGTTCGTCGAGGTCTTTTAAAATATAGGCAGGGATCACTTTGGGGCGAGATTAAGGGATTTTTACCCACATTTTTCCTGAAAATCTCATTAAAAATTCAAAATTAAATTACTTTATATTAAAAAAAACTCGTAGAAACTTTGCTGATCCCAAAAAAATCCCTCAAATTCTCCAATAGGTTTTAAGAGTCAAAATTATCCCTGTATAGGTCAGTGGGCTCTCAGGACTATTGCTTGGTTTGTCATCTCTGGTTGTGGCATTTGGATGACAGTATTACATTTTGGGGAGAACTTTCGTTTTTTTTTATCCTTCCATGCGGTGTAAGTCTGGATTTGGATCGATTCATCGTTACAGATATCAGGAACTATTCTGATAGAGAGTTCTCCATCCATTGACCACACGTTGTGAGAAACTCTTATTTAATATGAACTTTTTCTTTACTATGTTCTCTTGTAAATATTGGAATTCATGAACGTTTTTATCTTTTGGTTATTTAGATCTATATGTAACGTTGGTAAACTAAATATTTTTATTAGCTTTTATTGACACAAAAGTAGATTAATATAATTTTATTTTTTTTTTCTTGTATATGATATTTGTACTGCTTTCTTCTGGTATGTTAGAATTCATGTATAGTTTAATTATTTTCCAAGATTATCAATTTTGATAATTTTAATGACGTCAGCTCTTTGTCGTCTATATTTCTGAATACTTTTTGAACACAATCATTTGCTTACACAATGCAAGTTGATTTTTTTTCTATAAATGAACGTTATCGTCGATTGATTATTTACATATGTAGCGTTGGTAAAATTGATATTTATTTAGAGAAAAGCAAATTGATTTGTTGTTCTTTTTGTAACTCTTCAGTAGGCCCCGGTTTCATCAAAGCTCCTAATTTAAGGAAACTCCTTAACTTCAAATGCATCATAGGAAAGCATTACAGACTTAAGTTTAGTTCCTTAACATAAGATTTCCTCCTTAAATTCTGAAATGCTTTAAATAAACGTTTTTGGGTATGCTCATTAGTGTGTTTGCTTGTTGTAATTGACAATGATACTCGGTTCTCGTTTTGAGAACTTGATATTTTCTTGGATGTGACATAGATTTACATGGCGGGTGTCGTCGAGGAAGCAGAAGCCGCTTACTCTTCCGGAACACCTGGTCTTATTCTCTTGTGCTTTTACGAGAGTTTCCATGTAAACCTTTCTTTTGATCCTATTTTGCCTCTAGTTTAATCGATTTTGAGTTCGAATTATGGTTTTGTTGACGATTTGGTATTCTCTGATATTTTTTCCTATGGATAACTTTAAGGAATTTGAAGGAACGTTGATGAAACTCGGGCCTGCTATACATTCATCGCATTCTGCAAGCGTAAGTAACTGTGTATACAATGTATATATATGTATGTGGCATTGAAAATATTTGAAAGTAACGTTAATTGAAATTAGTATCATCAGAGACGTATAACGGCTATGGTATAATGAGGTGGAAAAAGAATTGACCGTCTAAGTTATACCACCTGATAATACAATTGTGTTTATTGTATACAAAGAAGATCTTGAAACATATTCTGTTCACTTAAATAATGCTATTTTGGCTGATTTATAATATAGCCAAAGAAAGTTACTTTCGTTCTGATCGAACGCACCCACAGCCACACGATTAATCAAGTATGACGTCATCCTCCCACCTATTTTGGAACACTGGGCATGCGTGAAATTATTGGAAGGAAGTGGATATTTAGCATCAACGTGAAACACAAACATGAAAAGTGGGATGCTTTAAAACCCAACTGAGACTTTTCAAATGTAAGTATGGCAAATTTGTTTTTGGTCTGGAAGTATTTTGATCAGATATGTCCAGTTTAATTCGTAAAGATCTCTCAATGAGTCGAAATACCCGGTCTGTCCACTGTCATTCTTCACCGTGTCGCTGACCTATCGTGTGTATTGAGATCAATGTGACAAAATGTCAAAACGGTGTGAAAATTATGGAAACTTCAGTTAAACGATCATATATGATGCGATTCGAATGGGAGATACAGACTGATATAAGAAATAATAAAAGACTTTAAGGTACAAATTTCTCAATAAAACGAATCGACCTACATTCAAACCGGCACCTTAGTCAGAATCGTTCTGTGAGTTAGGCCTATGAGTATGACAGATGCACATCACACTCATCAGTCGAGTTGGCCTACCGTATTCACTATTTGACAATATTATTTTCATTCACACCATTTGAGGCCTTGTTGGTTGTAACAAATGTTTTGAAAGAAACTATGTGATCGAGCAACAGTCAGATGGTTGAAATTGAAAATGAGGTATCTACTTTCAGAAAATGAAAAACATGCTTTAATCAACATCATTGGTCTCAATATTTCTAGGATTGATTGCTGTGTCTTGTTGGTCTTCAGGCACAATTATGTCTCTATACAGATCAGTGTCACATTTCGATCTTTGACAGTTCTCTTATACAACTTGTGTAATACTAATAACGTGAAATTAGTCCATGAACAAATTTTTCACTTAGTCATTTTAGCTCCCAGTTGATTCAAATTTCAATTTACAGTTAGGTATCTCTAGTTCTCAAATTTTCATCTCTGATGTAAACACAATTTGATTTTCAAAATAAACTTCACAATTATCTATGGCTAATTAGCTGCTATCTTCAAACAAAACTCTGATACTGACCACCAGCCAAGGCTGATAAAATGCATACATGTATAAGCATATATTTAAATAAGTGACTTTGAAACCCCAATAAAATGTATTAGGGTTGGCATGAAAAATAGGATTGGTTGGACCCAGAAAGGAAAACACATCTTTATTTTTATTTGGCCTAGCCACTTCTTACCATAAACATAATGACAAACAATTTCCTTAGGCACAGCGCTAGCTAGAACTTTAAATTTCTAAATGGTGATTGACATACCGTATGTATGTCAATACTAAATGTTGATAATGTTTCAATGGGACAAGAGGAGATATGCTGCCTCTGGCTGCTATGAATATTGGAGGAATGATGGCATCATAATGAAAAATAAGGAAATGTGGTAAAAAAAAAAGATACTCTTTTCTAAAAGTTTTTTTTCTGTAGCAAAGGTAGCATAAACTTTAATCATCATGTTGGTTGTTTAGAAATAATGCACATTGCTTTTATGTACCTGGTATGTTTGATATGTTTTAACAAATTAGGTACCGGTATGTGCTTTGTGATCTATTTTTATTATTAGATGTTTTTTAATGTTTATGGTAAAAATGTGTATTTCCTTTGAGCATTGATGATATATATTATGCTACGTTAATTTTTCTGTAGATTTTTCATTGGCACATACAATTTATTTAGCATAAGTACATTAATTTAATCATTTTAGGTATGCTATTTTTAGACCATATCCATTTTGATCACATAACTGACCCATTCAGTCATGTCATAAAAATGGTATTACACACGTGTAATAACACTATTATGACGTCATTTAACAAATGACATCTTTATGACATCATATGATTGTCTCACAGTGAAAATCGTACTGTCTCAGAAGAAATTTGCCTTTCTTATAGAGAATTAATTTGAGAGTTTTTATGTATTTTCTCATAAATATAAGTTATGTGATAAATAGAATCTTACAATCGTGTCAATGTAATATTGAATTTATTAAACTCGTTAAATAATTGAATATGTCACTCGCCTAAAGGCTCGTGACATATTAAATTATCTAACTCATTTAATAAATTTCCATATTACATTGACACTCGTGTAAGATCCTCTATATATATAGTGTATATGTACTGTCTTTATGTTATATATTTTTATAAAGGATGGGCAGTAGTCTAGCTAGCAGTAAGATGCCGAGCTTGTGACCAAATGGTGGCATGTTCAAGTCAGCATGTCACTGTGATGTATCTTTGAGCAAGACACGGCAAGCCCAAAGATGGGTGAAACTAATTGTTCTACTGGTTCATTAATTTGTGTTTTGCTGTTAATATTGATGCTTATAAGAAGTTAAACAAGTTTAGGAACTGTAGAGTACACATGATTTTACTCAGTGTTAATAGTTTTCACTTTATCATTTTTTTCATGTAATTTTAAACTTAATTTTGTTACTATTAACCCTTATCTTGCTTGGTTATAATATACATATTATAATTATGGCTAATCATTTCCTAATGTAAAGCGCTAATTAGCACAGTAAACGTTTACCGTAATTATAGACACATGGTATATATCATGATCATGTATCTTTGATACGATCTGACAGTTTGTAGACTTCATGAAGTCTAATGGTAAATTCCATGTTTGTATGATTCATATGTGCCCTTTATTGGCTTTAAGGCTGTGACCAGCAGTTATTTTGAATAGTTTTTCCCCTTTTAGAGACTTGGATATTGCCATGTCACAGCCTGCGACGTTCGCCACTAGTCCTATGCCCACGACTAGTAAATTTTGGTTCAGGCTAGTGCAAATTCCTTGAAATTAATTTGAATTTCAATATATTTGTTATAATAAACACTGCATTTTGCTTGTCCGAACAAGTGCTTGAAAATGATAATGACACAGACTGATGTCAGATCTATATCTTTTTCAAGTATAGAAACTGGAAAGGACCCCAATAATTTTCAGGATTCCCATTTAAACTATGCAGAAGTACCCCATGTAAAAATGTATTTTGGAAAGGACCAAATTTATAATATACCTGGTACCCAGTGCTAACCCTGCAAGCAAGTTTTGGTGTTGCAAGAGAATGCCGTGGAAACCATGATCAGATTGTCTTACCAGGTAACTCTTTTGAGTCCATAGCCAGGCACTGTCTTTAAAACCTGTTGAAAATGGGAGGAGGTTCAAATAATTCAACATGCAGTAAAGTACATTGTACATGGCTAGGAACAGATTAATGAAGAATTCAATCAATGTCTGTGTCTGTGTTTTAAGTCTAAAAGTAAAGGTGACTTTTAAACTAAGAAAGTTGGTAAATTCTCTCAGTTGCTTAATTGAGTTCCCTTGTATGTAAAACTTGATTTTAAACTTGCGTGCACTGTTTGCTTATAATTACATGGTGTTTTTAACTCAAAATGTCTAGGTATGCATGGACCCTGGTTGTTTGAAAAAAGTACTGGCACACAATATCTCAAATTACTGTTAGTGTACTCCAGTAAAGGTTTACAACTTGCTAATATATTTTGTTGCCCGTTAGATTTGTTTGGTTTATTTTGTATTACCTCCTATTAACAGCCAGGGTCATTTAAGGATTTGCCAAGTTTTGGAAGTGAAGGAAAGCTGGAGTACCTGGAGAAAAACCACCGACCTACGGTCAGTAACTGGCAACTACCCCAAGAGCGATTTAAACTCACAACCCAGTGTTGGAGGGCTAGTGGTAGAATGTCGCAACACCATAACCGTGACTCGGCCACCGAGGCCCCATTGCCCGTTAGAAGTGAATGTTCAGTGTAATAATGTGTGTAGCCAATAAACTTCTGAAAACAACCAGGAGTAATTACCTACAGTAATGTATACGGAGAGGGAGTTAATGCCTTATAGAACCCTTAGTTGACTTTGCGTTTATTACTCCAATGAATTTCCTTTGCCAGTTTGAAAAGTTGGTGCAAGGGAGAGAAAAAAATCATGAACAATTAAAATGCTATCTGTAGTGTGTTTTAGCGCCAAGCATAAATATTTTATTACATGCCTGTTTTGAAGTTCACTTTGTTCTGTGTCTGAGTTGCTACATGGTTTACTTTCGTCTGTTTTTGTTTTGTTTTAACTGCAGAACGAACACATGTCATGCCAAATCAGATTTGTATGGATGACTTCGCCAGACAATTTCTACTGCAAATCAATAATTGCTTGAAGTGTGTTTTAACACAACCTTGAAATCAAATCTGGTGTTAGTTTATTCCAACATCAAATTGTTTTGATACAACTTTATATCATTTGCATTCTTTATTACAAAACCATTTTCCTTAATGGCCTGGAAAATACTGCAGGCCCTGAGGGTATGTGGTAATCAAATTTTGTTTGCTGCTTAATGGAAAACATGTCTTATTGCTGTTTCAACTGTTTTTGATATGTTTATTGCAGTACTTAATAATTAGTGTAATTATTATTTTCTTTGGGAAATTTTTTATTGCATTATTCCATCAAAATAATATAAAAGTAATTTATATCAATTACAACTAAAGCAAAATTGATTTGATTATGATATGGCTCCAGTTTTAATTATTTCATAGATAGAGATATTGAATACTGTTAAATGGAAACAGATTCTTCTGACCAGGCAGAATTTCTCCACACAACCCAACTGGACTGCGGTTTATAGGGTGAGCAGTTTTGGTGGTAGTTTGCTAATGAGTGGTGATTGAAACACGGGATGGCTATATAGCCAGACTGTCAGTGGGAACTCCTGTAGAGGTGTGCACATCAGGTATTTCAAAGAGGGCCTCTGTCTACTGCCAACAGCTTCCTAATGAATCAACGCTGCTGTTCCTCCCCACTTGATCAAGTTTCCCCAGAGTGGTTCAGTTGCTCCCCATCATTTTGATACCGACAGCCGTCATGGAAAGTCGCAGGCTTATTTTTACTTGTCCTGGATTGTAGTTGTGTGTGATAAAACTGAAGATTTGTGGAGCAGTAATTAATATTTTTGCTAATGTTTGACCAAAGGTTGGGTCTACTAATGTGAGGAATGTATAAATTAAAAAACTACTTCAGGAGTTTTCTGAGCACTGATCCAAACAACATGGGTGAGTCTTAAATATCTTACTTTTGGATTTTGATACTTTTTTTCACACTTGCTGGAAGATATTCTTTTTAAGAAGACTAATGGTCATGGATCATCATTATTATGATATAGCATTAATTTACCTTTGATCATGCTGATATGGATTATTGAATAGCTACAATGTACAGGTCCCTTTTGCTGTTTAACCTTATTAAGGTTTGAACAATCAATCATCGATCGACCTTCTGCCATAGTTATGAAAAGTGTCCTATTAACATTTAAAAGTGCTGATGAAAGATAGTATTAGATGAACAGAAATTATATGGTAATTTAAGTTTTAAGTTAATTTTGTCTAAATTGAAAAGTGGCAAATTAATTTGAATCATGGTTGTTGTCTGGGTTTAATTGACAACGATGCATGCACTTTTGAGTTTTCGAAATTAAAGGGGAAAGAAGAAATGAACAATTTGATTGAATTGCTGTTTACAACACAGTCTTGCATTGGTGTTTTTTCAGTTCTCAAATGATTCATTTTTACCTTATTGAATTTCAGTAACCCAAATTCAAATTGAAAAATTGCAAAATTATGAATGAACTTTTTGAAGCAAGGAAATCATTGTGTTAAATGGAATTTTTGACTCTTTGCAGCACATCCATCCATATCTCATAAAACATATAATCAGATTAAACCTTGAATATCATTTGGAAATCTGATAATGGTAACTGGATTGTCTGGAAACTCTAAAAGTGTGTTTCTTGTTTTATGTACTGTATGTGAAGGGAAGTCTGGTGTCTGTCCAACACTGCAGCAGAGTAGCTAACTCAAATGTCAGTTGATTATTATAGTACTTGATTATAAGATTTTCTCACCATTCCTGGTGGTTTCATTTTTTTAGTGCAAATTGTTGGTGATTTTCCATAAGCTTTCAAACAAAAGATAACCCCAGTCTGTAATGTCATAACTAAATATTATTTACAATTAAATTTTGTTACATGCATGTACATGCTAATACTGCACAGTGCTTGATCTTAAGAAACCATTCTCATGATTGGAAAATGATGATTACTACATTTTCGTAGATAATACTACCTAAGGTGAAATGATATTATTTTGATGGGTCAAAAATTGAAAATTCATACACAAAGATCCAATGACCAATTTGTCTTATATATATAATGTAAAGAGATTTAAGTTTTAGAAATTGATGAATTTCTCTTTATAAAGACATATAAACTTAATAAGCTCTGTGGTTCAGATCACAATAAACTGGAGGGAGATCTGATCTAGACTGGTGCAGATCACAATATAAGCTGGAAGGAGATTTTATCTAGCTCTGTGAAGAGAAAGATATTGAAAGGGAATATGGAAACTTTTATGGAGTGGGTGCATACATTAAAAAAAAAAAAATCTTTACATAAGGAGAAATTCACATGACAGGATATAATATATAATGTTAAATCTAGGTGATACTGCTGGGCTATAGAGACTCATTATTTACCAGAAAGTAGGCCACCAAATCCACAAACTGGAGATTGGTACTGACAGTGACAACTTCAGACATAGTCCCTTTATATGTAAATATATTTAGGCAAAAGAAAAAAAAACCTGTCTATAGTGTTCAGCAAATATTAGGTGTGACTTGAAAAAACTTTGTGTGCTGTATTTGTCCTCCCAGGCCTGGCTGGATAATTAGGGAGACAAGACATATGAGAAAGTATATCCCAGTGATAAGGCACACAATGATTGTGTTTCTGTGTAACTGGATCCATGCTGACTTGCCTCAGCTTCATCAACTAGGCAGACTGGCTGTCAAAACCAGGACATGTGATAAGGCATTATCAGCATCCAGACAACACTGAGTTGGGCTTTTGTACCACCCTGTACACAAGATCTGTGATCAGTACCAGTAGCCTTGTAACAGCAGTAGATGATGATAATGGCGAGACTAGTAGTTTAGTAGGTACCACTATTTATCACTAGTCTATTTACATGTGTGATTTATACCACTGGTGAGAATACTTATATACTTGTGTACAGTACTGCAGTCCCAGCACAACTATATCTTCAGTACTGGGTGTACCACCAGTACATAGGCAGGTCTTGGAGACTGCAGACATCTGATAGTCTATGGACTTTGGATTGCCCAGTTGTGTTGTCAGCAGTCTTATATCAAAATCAGGCCAAAAGAACCACTGTATACTTACATTGGGAATTTATCCAGTTTGTGTATTTATGCTTGGATTAAACTTTTTTGATGGAGAAAGTTGAACAAAGACCTGGATTAAGTATTACTACATGTGGCCTAGTTCTAGTTTTGATGTTTGTGGCATTATAAGAGATCATGGATGCACCAGTTCTTGAAATTGAAGAAGTCAAAGGTGACTATTCCTTGTGATAAAAGGCGCTTTTGTTGGCTTTTATTTTAGGGTTCTTGTTGTTACATATAGATTAACAACCGGAAGCATGAAAATAATACCCAAGTCATGTAACCAAAGATTTTGTAGGAAATGTGCTGTGTAGTTGAAAATGAGTCCCATAATTGAATTCTCTGATTAACAGCAGTACCATTACTAAATCTAACTTATGGGAGTTAATGTGTACCTCATCAATATACTCTCATGATAGAGGCCTAGGGTCTGATGTATGTTAGACTATCTAACCTTGTTTAGAGCTGTCAGGCTAGGACTTAATTATATAAGCTGGCTTGCTTATTTACCATGACATATAGCTATATAGGTAATAGGGCTACTAAGTTGTGGTCAACATTTTTACATCAAATTACTATATGCTATTACAAAAAGAATAATATGCATGCAGTCTGTGACATTAACAATTTTAAGCACTAGTCCGCACAAGCAAAATGTAATATTTGTTATAACAAATTATATTGAAAATTTGAAATTCAAGGAATTTCCACTAGTCCAAACCAAAATGTACTAGTCGCGGGCATAGTATTAGGGGTTAAAGTCACAGACTGAACATAGAATTGAAAAGCCAAATCAGTTATGACACGTCATTGCAATACCCTGGCTGTTTTTGTTCTTTTTTGTATATTAGAAGAATCCAACTAAAATATAGTTTGTGTATTTCCTTTTCAATGTATGCAATTAATGACAAACTTCATTGTGAAAATGGTAGAATGTAGAAAAATAAGGCTGGAATTTAAAGAAGTAGAGGTTAGATACACAACCAGTCTGTGCTACATGGAATGAAAGGAATTTAAAATGCTTCTGCAAAACCTAAGGAAGTGAATCTGTTTTTTGTGTGTGCATGTTAGAGAGATTGGTCTGAGAATGTATAGACAGCTTCCGTGCAACCTGCAGAACTGAACCAGCGTTTTGTTCCCTGCACGAGACCAGCACCATTAGTGGTGTGATCTATAAGGGAGGGACAAGTGAACGGGTCTGGCCAGGTGTTATCAAGAGATTGTTATACCTGCTGATACAGGTATCCGGAACCAATAACACAGATATATGGTCCCACACAGGAAGCCTCTGTTGGTCTCATCAATCACAGGCTAGAAAGGCCAGTGGAGGTTGCTTGGTGAAAGGTCTGAATTAATGGTAGCATTCATATCAAGATCACAGACATTTAAATAACCTTTAGAGTGCAGCACTATTTGTCTTTCTGGATGAAAACCTTGAATCTAGTAGGAACGCCTCTTTAAGTGAATGTGACACAGATTAACCAATGCTGATGGGGTTAACATTAGATGATAGCATTGATTGTTGTTATATAGATGAGATTTCTAAACAGACGTGACTTATTGTTGGTACCTGCATTCAGCAAAGCTAAGGATGCCTCGTAATGTATTTAATTAAAGGGAGATAATCATGCTCTTTGCATCAGAGATCTTGTACAGTATGTGATTCCCCATTATAGCTATGTCAGAACACGGTTAGTCTATTGTACACTGTGATAATATACGTTATGTAGTTTCCTGAGGTCAAGGTCTTTTTAGTCTATTGTACATTATGATAATATAGTTTATGTAGTTTCCTAATGTCAAGGTCAACTCACTGTTGATTATACTTGATAAATGTACACTTTTATGTACCTCCGAGTACTTGTGTTATGCCTTCTTATTCATCTAAATCCAAAATGTACTTTATAGTTATTTTAAATTTCAGTTTGTAAAATTTTGTAATTACGTGTCAGCCTTTTACTGGCAATGAGTTCAAGACCTCATTAATGAAAAAAGGGTGTCAAAAGTTATATTTGAATTGCTCAATATCATCTTATACTGCCAAGTTGTCAAGTAGATTTAATGGTATAAGGCTGTACAGGAAGTAAACATGTGGAGGTAGTTTGTGTGAATAAGGACAAAACTCTGTTGGTGTCCCGCTGCTGTAGGGGTGTTGATGATAGCTGGAAGCCTGGAAACATGAGGATTGAATTAAAGTTGGGCCATATTTTCTTGCTATGGTTGCAAAAAGAGTTTACCAGTATTTATATTGTCATGAAAACTAAGTGAATTTAAGTGGACAGGGAAATAAGTTGATTTTATTTACTTAAAGGCCCAACTTATGTAACTTCCAGAATTTTCCCCTGATTCTGAAAAATGAATTCATGTAAAAATAAGCCAAAAACGAAGTTACCCTGATCAGTAACTAACAAAAAACTTTTGACAGAAAAATCCAAAGAATTGAAAATAACTCGGGTGGGGCCCAGTTCAACAACAATCAAGTAAAAAAACAGTTCAAAATGGACGCGTGTTTACAAATACCGAGTTTCAGCTGCTGCTGTACTGGTAACCCCGTAAGAATTCATCTTGAATATTGCTGATATCAGTTACCGCGTTACTAAATCTTTAAATATAAAAAGTTATTAGTCTTGATTTATTTTTTGAAAGTTACGTATATTGGGCCTTTAAGCGAGAGCAAGATGGTACCTTGTCTGTTTTCATTGAATAATTCCATTCATTATAAAATTATCTACTTCCTAATTTATTAAGCAAGGAAATTTGAAACAGTAGGCTCATTGAGGTTTAATTCTCTTTAGGTGAAAAATAGATTTAGATTTTCATCAACAAGGTGATAAGATTTCCGGATTTGCCCTTTCAATTTCTCCTTTCAGTGTAAACAAAACCATACACTGTATTTTCTTCATTTCGGGTCCAGATTAGAATCTGTGGTGCTAGTTGTAAAGTGATGGAGAAATGAAAGGTAGATCAGTGATGATGATGATGGAAAATGTATGAGTACTGAACTGAGCAGCTATCAGGCTATCTGTATTTGATCTACATCTTTCATCTCCTACATGATGGAGTGTTTTGATTGGGAGGAAGTCCAGTCTTGTTAAATGATAACAGATGTTTACCTAGACCAGTGTTTACTGACCTTCAGTGCTGGTCAGTACATGCATGTGGTGTAAATGGTAGGAGGCTGATTGTTTGACCTCACCTTGGGATCACCCCTGTCCTATAGGGTACATTATATTGTAGGTACAGGATGCAGGCTGTTATAAGACACTGGGTTACAGCATATACTGAATAGGGCTCTTTATAATCAAAGGTCCAAAAGCCAAATGGAAATAAATGTATACCTGTGGTGATATATGTGTCTTCATATTTTGGGCAGAAGTTTGTAACCTATTTTGTCATTTACATACCTGGGTACATACATACAATGTACACTAATCTAGATGTTTAGAATACTGTCTGAGAATTCTTACGAAGCATATTTCCAAAACTTGCCCAAGTATCTTGTTGATAAAAACCTTCAGATATGTTGAATCTTAGCTTGTTCATGTTGATAAAACAAAAACCATGAAGTAGTCAACAAAACTCATACCACCATTGAGCAGCAACGTGTGGTACTGGTACCCAAAGTACTGCTGACCTTGAGAGTGTCCTGGCATGACCTTGTATCACAACCTTGTATCACACTGAAGTTTATAAATGGGGTGAAAACAAATTAATACACCTGCTATCTAGGACCCAGATTACACAGCAATGAATATTGGGCCTTGAATTGTAGCATATTTGTTTCCTTTTGTCTTCTGTATAAAAAGAAACGTATATCGATTGCTTGAATGTTAGCAATACTTGGTACCTTTATCTTTTATCACCCCATTTTCCTCCTCTTCATTTTCGATGGTGTCTCGCATTTTAAAGTACCCAACTTCATCTGAACTAAGGCATTGCAGGGATGTTTGATAAGCAAATTTAACATCTTATCTTTTTATCATATCAGCACATGTACACTTATAAGTTTATCAGGACAGAAGACATTTTACATGTACAGTGCTACAAGGTTAACATTTATAATTGTTCAATGTATGTGATGTAAATAACACTAGGTTGTGTGTTTACAATGATAATGATTGATATAGAAGTGATATGATTTTTGTATACTTATAACTAGTGGAACACATTATCATATTATGCCTTATATTATGCCCTGTGCTATTTTTTATGACCGTTTATACAGCTGATAATAAAAAAGTGAAGTTTTCAAATTATAAAATCTCTCAGACTCCTTATGAAATGCTGTGTAAACTATAACATGAACAGCTTTTACATGTAAATGTGTGGTGCATCTTGTAGATATATCTTCTGTAGATAAAAGGAATGCCAGTTTTAAGTGAACAGAAAGGCAAGGATACTTCATAGAAGTTATAGGCTATTCACATCAATTTCCTGAAATTACATCCATGCATGCATGCATGTATAACAAACAATAATTTGAAGGACTGGCTGTAGGCTGATTATCTGCTGGTAAGTTAGTAAGCCACATGAGTGTTTACAACAAAAAGCATGTATTTATACATGTTTACATTTGGAACATTCCTGTGTGTGCATGCACAGCTAGAGTGGTAGACATGGCAGAGCTGGGCTATAGGGACAGCCAAATCAAACATTCCTGTAGTTTTCACCAATGTCCTGATCCCTACTTAAACACGTATTTATAACTAATCAACCAATTAAAATGGAACTGAGGTACATTGTATCTATTCATGGCTGTTAAAAATTTTAAAATATGCTTATGTAATTTACGTTAATTTTAAAACATTTGATGAATTGTTTGACAAACTGACAGGATATATATATGAAACATTATAGTTTCTATTTAAGCATTATCATCTGTTTGTTGTTAGTTACTACATGACAAACAGGTGCAGATGCTCTATAAAAACAAAAAGTGTCCTGTACTTATATTCATAAATTGGTATCTTTAGAAAAGCTGAATGGGTTTTGCTTTTATGTGACTAACACACATTGCTTAATCCCCTTGCTAAATATGATTGATTACTATAAAATCTGATCATCTCATTTCAAAAATATTGATTTTCTTGGTCCATTTTCTGTTTCAGAACCAGAGGACAGTTGTGAACATTCAATGATGGAGCTAGCACATAGCCTCCTCCTCAACGAGGAGGCACTGAAAAAGATTCCTGAGAACAAACGACCAGTGTTTGTGTTTGAGTGGCTCCGGTTCCTGGATAAAGTCCTCATCGCTGCACAAAAAGTATGTATTACATCTGCGTGAAGATATGGCACACCTCAAAATCCTCCTGACTTTAATGTGTTCCCAGGAGATAAAAACAAAAGGGATATATGAAATGTTAAATATTGGACATTAATGGTTTAGAAAAATAAATTTTGTGATGAACACATTCAGCACATTGCAGTGTACATAACCAGATAGGATTGTGTACATGAACATAGACTTCAGTGTGTTTTTGTAATTGAATATTATAGTATAATAGCATAATCTATCTAAAAGGACGTTTGATTATCCAGATCACAATTATTTTGGTTCTGGCATTTCCTGTTTTACAATATAAATTCTTTTTAGCACCCTTTTGATTTTTGTCTTATTGTTTTCCTTGGTCAATTCTTCCTGCAAAATGTCTCTTTTAAAGACATTACTGACTGCTTATACTGTTTCAGATATACATTGTACTGCATCTCTGTTTATTGCAACTTAAACTATTATATTGTATGTCATGGTTTTGTCATTTATGTAGGGAACGGTATGTAATGTTTGGACATTATTAGATTTTCCCACAGAGTTTCTCCCCTATAAAGCTTTTAAAATGTTGCCCAGTATTGATTCTGTACCAGTTAAACTTTAAAGTAATTACTTTTTAAAAAATGTTGTTCTCGGGGAAAGGAGGAAAATGAAATAAAAATTGTTATTTTTTGGAGCATTGTCTGCCGTTCTTCTCCTTGAAGCATGACCTGGAATGATTCATGGAAGGCTATAAAAGTCAATATCAAGATGATTTCAGCAGTCAGATAGCTATTAGGTCCCTTTGGAGGCTCTGTTTGACAGATCTGTCTTGAGATATCAAGCAAGGTCTGGAAAAAGCCAGCCAACAATGGTTTAGAATTTGATACCCAGTAGTAGGGTGGTTCTGTATTAGGAGAGAAAAGCCCCAGCTTTTCATTATACAGATCCAGGAGATTTACCCAGAACACCATAGTTAATACCCACTTGTTAATTGATTTGTCTTGTCAATCCGCTAACAGAGTCCATGAGCCCAATATCATACTAGGGATATGATTGAGGACAAGTGGCCCTTAACATGTATGTACAATCTGTGGTGGTCATTGATATTTATTGTAGCTTGACCACTATGGGTGCTTAACTTGAGTGGGTAGAGAGGATTTAGCTTTGTTCATCAGAGATCAGTTCTGTCAATGCAAGCTTCCTGTATAGGTAAAAGATGAAAAATTGATAAATTTTAATAAACATTTAAACTAAAGCTTTCATTTTAGGATTCAAAATGATCAGTGTCGGGCACAATTTTGATTTAAGCTAGTTTGTAAAATGTTAAAGTTGAAAATGACAAGTAGCAGAATTTCGCTTGATATTTCCAAGCTTATGGTTCTTTGTTCAGAATGGTTCAGTGTGAATCAAGCTTAAGTGTGGAGCAATTTATATGGTTGTCCAAGGTCCAATTTTCACTTCCTTCCGTCTACATCTATCATCATTGTAGGGTTAATTTGGGAAATGTACCGTTACTGAGGTGTAAATGTACAATATATATTGATCCGAACTTATATATAAAAAGGTCAAAAGATAATTCCCATGCAATTACTGTTTATTGATCTCCATATATACAGAATGTCGTTTTATACAGCTTAGTTCTAGAGCAGTGCCGCGGTGTTCCACGCATCAGATCTAGATGTAAAAAAAAATAAAATAAAAGTATCACTGCCTCATAGTTTGGAATTTGTGGTTTGAATACTGCTAAATCTGTAGTGTTACTGGTGAAGTTGTGTGTAACAAATTAATAAATATTATTAATTGCTTTGGAAACAACCCTTTTGTACCAATGTAAAAGGCTGTTTGTAATGGTTCAAATTAATTATGGCTTATGCCAAGTGCGTAAACCCCTTTTTATAAAAGATAAATAAAACACAACTTCTCTTTCAAGTTACTGATTTTATTTCGATGTGAAACATTGTATACTTGAATCTACATGTACTTGATCAGAAATTGTTTTGATATCAGTATATATTTTCATTGCAAATGGTCTTAAAACTGTTTCAATTTAATGTTATTCCCCCAATAAGGACTAGAATATTATAGTTAATTTGTATAGACTGAGTATAGGTTTGTTTGTTCATGCTAGGAAATGTGGAAACATGATCAGAAAGCTTATCAGTTATTATAGATATATTGAAGGTATCTTAACATTTATACTGTTTGCAATAACACTAGAAATATAGTGTATCTGATGTAATCATGGTCTGAGGTTTTCTGAAGGTGGTTGTGTATGTGGAATGGTTATAGTATGTATATATAAAAGTAAATCAGACCTACCGAAGTCCAGGAGTGTAAAGAGAAAAGCACCTGTTAAAATGATATAAAGGTAGCATCAGCAGAACTTCAATAGGTGTAGGGCTACTTGTATCTTGTGGGATCTCCTATGTGTAATCTAGATCAAGATAACTGGGTCATGTGAATAATGGCTAGGGCTAGGGAAGCTGCATGTGATGTTAATGCTGTGCACAGACAATCATAGCAGGATGCCCACAGGAAATTACTTCACTGCCAATAATTACTAGTAATGTACACAGCACGGGCCAATTCCTGTTCCACAGTTTCATTTTGTATCGTCCAAATTAAAGGTATTTCTTTTTCATTATTTTTTTTGCAGTCTGACATTAAGGAGAAACAGAAGAAACTGGTGGAGCAGTTGACCAATCAGATCAGTGAATCTCCTGGGCCCCCAAGTCGCAAACTGCTGGCACGGAACCTTGCTGTTCTGTTCAGTGTTGGCGATACCTTCGAACTGTTCAACACTATCAACAAATGCAACGACATCATCAAGAACAAAGATGATTCGCCCAGTTATCTCCCAACTCGTCTGTAAGTGTCCAAGAACATACCACATCAAAAAACAACTTCCCTTGAAAACTGTTCATACAAAATATTTGCCCTCTAGCTGCTGTGATAGATCTGGGCTTGTACTGTTCTCTTCCATCCTTAAGGTGTTTACATCAATGCTGCATAAATATTTATATCATATTCCATTTTCTACAATTTTTTCTACGTTAACATACTTTCTATAAACTAAACAACTACTATAACAGCATACATATAATGGAATCCAGGTTTAATCACCGACCAAGCTGTTGGAAAGTTGACCGCCTCCAGATTTATTAATGTTGTCCATATTACCAGATGTTTCAGGCAATCTCCTTATACAATGTATGGTTTAATTGTGCTAAAAAATATATTTAAATAGACTTACTTATGTTAAAAAATGGACTGGTGACTTATTCTAGAGGAATATGGATACTTAATGTGCTGATAGTGTGGCCTGTCTAAACCAAACCCTGTATAATATGGAAACCTGCATGTATGTAAATACTTTCCCACTTTTAAAGCACAGTGATTTCGTTACCTAACTTATACAAGAGTTTGTTCCTTAATGAATTTAAAAAAACAACAATATTTGTATTGAAATCAGGGACACATTTCACAGCTTTTGGTCATTTTGGGTTAAGAAGGCAATATAAAAGTTGATGAAATAGATTGAAGTTTGCAGTAAAAATAAACAAAGAAAAAAAAGGCAACTGATTCTTAATTAGCCTTACTACTCATTAGTGTGAATTGTTCCAATTAATACATCTCTGCTAACTGAAGCTGTAGAATTTGAAACGTGTTTATGTTTATAACCAATCCTTAACTCTATACAGTTTTATGACTATAATGTCTGTATAATTAGACCAGAAATGTGATGGATGGTTACAACTATCTTAGATGTTTAGGATAGACAAGTTTCTTGGAATTTAAAAGCTACCAAAACGTTCCTCGTCATTTGCAATATGGGCAACACCCTTAACAGTTACGTCATATAGGGTCAAGCGGTGTTTATTGTAGCTGTTTTTAACTCCCGCAACCAGCATCTGATTCCAATACCATGACAGGCTCAATATAAACACTTGGAGCATCCGTTCACAGGTTCTTCAGCAGTTGATATCAGGCTAAAACATCGTTTGATTGAGTTACTAACATAACCACCAGGTCTTCGTGCCTGTCCATCTCTCCAAGTCTGTAACACAAGCCTGCTCTCCAGGGTTCCTTGTAGATAGCGTATTCAACAATTATAAAAAAGCATACCTGAAATATTGTACGCAGGATGCTGGGAATATCAGACAGGTACAGAATGGCAATTCAGTGCAGAATTATATCTCGACAGGATTAGAACGTCCACAAATATCTTCGGGTTGACTAAGTGAGCTTATACCTTATATAAAAATGTAATCAATTAATGATAAGTCTGTACCGAAGCACTTCCCTGAGAAAACTTGCATTTTTTGAGGTGACTGTAAGTAAAGAGAAACAGCTTGCACCGAGATCACAGTTTAAATTGATCTCCAGCAGCAGGTGGTTTGTGTGGTTAGGTGTATAATAGATCTGGTTGATGTTCCCAAAGATTGTATACAGCATAGGGGTAATTTTTGTAGCAGTGCAATATAGGCTTTTTGGGATGGGGGGTGGTGGGGGATTTCATAAGTTTTAAGATTTAATATTTGCCAAATATGCAATGCTAGCATCACATATTTAACACCACATTAACCATACAACTTGTTCAGCTATCTTGAATAGATGATACTGTCCCAGTATTAAAAATCAGAGCCATGCCAATAATAAAAGTGATTGCTGTATTATTTTCTGGTGGTAAAAAATGGAACAGATTTAAATTACATTACTGTATTTTATCTAATTAGCACACTTTGTGCTTAAAAAAGCACGAAAGGGGTGCATATTTAATAAAGCAAGTCTTTGGTTGAAAGAGTGAGATTTCATTCACAGATTAGTGAGGTAAGGAACTTGTGTTTTTTAAGTTTTGATTAACAAGTGCTCTGCTCCTCTTTCCAAACATTGGGGGTGCGCTAGAGCTTGATTGTTATGCTTTGAGGAAATTAAGATTATAGATAAACATTAGTCCTACTCCTAGCTATGAGAAGGCTCTGTGAAACTATTTCAAGAGTAAGATTGTTCACAATTAAGTTTTAAGATTGATTTGTATAAAACTTCAATCTACTTTCTTGACTAGAAAATTAAAACAGATGAGGTGGACTGGTGTATTTAAGATGATATGTAGATTAGACTTTCCAGTATAGGGCAGTGTCTACCACAGCCACAACATAATCTATTTTCCAAAATCGTTCTCCTTTATTGATAGCTTCATGGCATGCCATTAATCAGGAGTTGATATAAAAGGTAAATCTATGAGGAAAATGTTGTTTTGTCTTTGAAAAATGATTTTGATTATTAAATAATGAAAACTATTTTTACCATTTGTGTCATTGGCAGTGCTGCCATTGCGTGTCTGGGAGCCATGTATGAGAAGCTGGGGCGGATGACAGGCAGAACGTATGAGGAGACGGTACAGATACTTATCAAGTCTCTCAAGAATGCTGAGGTAGGTCAACCTCTTTCACGGCCAAAGTGGTGATTGTGTGAACAGAAGGAGAAAGGTTATCACCTAGTTAACTCATTCACTCCTGAAGACACATTTGAGCCCGTCCAATTCAAAGGTCAATAGTTCATACGCATGCTAGGAGTGAATAAGTTTGAATATTAATTTCATTTATTGGAATATTTTCATTCAAAGATACAAGGCTGTATGAATATGTAGAGACATTTTAAGAAAGTCTTTGAATTCTTTAATCTGTATTTAGTGTTTTCCCAGGTTTTTTCATGACATGCAAATTTTTAAACTCTCAACATTCCAAAATAAAAAAGGATAAATTGGTTTTTATTCAGTGTAAAAGGTTATTTTAGCGAAACAAATGAAGTTGATCATATTTTAAACAAGAGCATCAAAAGGAGCCTCTTTTCACTTTATAAACACCATGCTAATTTACTAGTGTAAACATTTTAGATTGTCTGAAAGTTTTATAACCCAGCCAGAAAACAAATTACTTCAGGCGAAGTACCTTGTGCCTTTAAAATGAAACATGAAAATAACCTATTGGAGAGAGAAGCAGGAACATAATTGCACACCTGTGACTTCTATAAACCATTGCACACGTAGTAGCTGTTACGGCAACAAAAACCTCAAAGCCATGGTTACAAAGGGATCGTGAATGGAGGCTTAGCTTTAGCTGGTAATAGCTGGTGCCAGGTAGACACTTGGGGCAGTCGTTAGGTAAAACTCCGTCTGTGATTATCTCATGTATGGTACACAGACGAAAGGCTGTTCAGGCGTCTAATTGTTAAAGCACAAGACAGAGTGACATACATGCATGTAGGCACAGTGCTCTGTACTGGTCCGGGTTTGCCTGGGAAAGTTATGCAAGATATGACATAGTGTTTTTGAACATTGGCCAAGTTTGCCCTGTAGGTTTATAAGTAAGAGGTGTCTGGTGAAAAACGACTTCCAGATTTCTCCTTTGGTATGTCCTAATGCCAGGATGAGGCGGGATCAGCACAGATTGCTTTCAGGCTGTCTGTCATTCACATTTATAGTGATTCTTCTGAAGATAAGTACATATAATAATAAAATACATCTCAAGTAGTATTTGCCTTTTAACTGAAAATAACAGGAATGTAGAATAGGGGACGGTGTGCAAAATTAGGAGTAGTCAACGAAATAAATAAACTTACATGTCACTGTGTTTCGTTTTCAACCTTTAATTTAAATATTCAGGTGAGACACCTCACTGGCAGAATCTAAAAAAAAAATCTTCGATTATAAATTTCTGACAGTGACCCCTTATTCATTAAATGATAGCATATAATACTGCGCTTTAAGCTGCTCTTCGCAATAAAGATGAAGGTAATTCTGGATATGATTTTTTCAACAAGTCAAAAATATAAGAGACCCCCCCCCCAAAAAAAGGTTACACTTGACAAATTTGTGTTGGCTTTGACAAAATAATAGCTTTCTCTAGGAAGAATAGTATTTGCCATATCATTATGTTTTGAAAATGGAAGTTTTGTCCAGAGGATACTGTTTTGAAAGACTTGTCAAATAAATAAGTCTCATATCCAATCTAGCTGCCATGCATGCAGACTTTTGTTCAAGTTTTAATCGTTTGTCATGGAATCCATCCATTGTTACATAATATAGCTTGGCTGCAAAGCTTTGAAACACTCTGATAGAAAGGAGAGCATTCCTGTCCCCAGTACTGAAGATAGAAATGACCTTTACTAACGGAATGTTGATAACACAATATTGGTCACGGCATAAACTCATCTGTCAGGGAATTGGATTTCCTTTGTACTGTGATGGTCACCTAATGATGATACATCTGTGTCCCATTTCCCCATGTTCTTTACAAACCGTTATTGATTGGTATCGCGAATGTGATCAGTGTGATCAGCCAGTGGGTCACAGGGCTGCGTCTTGTTCCCTGTTAAATAAATGCATCTTCATCATATTGTTAAGCATGTCCTTCACAAGGCACAAGATTACAAGATGATAGAATTATAACCAGAACATTTATTGCTCATATGATAATTATAACAATAAGAGGCTTTATTTATACTTCATCATATATTGATCATTATATATGCTCATCTTACATATGGTCAAAATACAATGTATGGTAAAATACAATATTTACAGCTATATGATATACACAAATGTTATTTTTACAAATGACTATAGATTGACCGGTAGCATCAATAACAATGCTGGTACAGGGATTGTGTCTTGTCTATTGTATTAGCTGGTTGCTGATAAGGTGGCCATACATATATATTGGATATTATCAAACTAATTGGAAAAGTGGTCAATGGCATGGACATACTTTACTGAATGTGTTCTACTTTAAATGAAAGGACTGGCTATTCAGTAGTAACATATCTATATGCATACAGTGTATCAGAATCAAGTGAGGTACAGATTCCTTTTCTTTTATGGTTCATGATTATGAAATATTTATACCAGAAAAAAACAATCTTATTTATTCTAAATCAGGTTTAATTCATGCAACTTAAATCTTTTTGTGGTTTGTAACAGAATATTGTTGATATTGTAAACTTAGTTATTTAGATAAATTTCCATTCATGATTTGAGTTAAAGGCCCAATATACGTAAAAATTATGACAAAAAAACCCAGTTGATAACCATGTAAAAATAAGTCTAAACGAAGTAAACCTGAGCGGTAACTAACAAGAAACTCTTGACAAAAAAATCCAAAGAATTGAAAATAGTTCAGGTGGGGCCCACTTCAACAACAAGCTGAAGGTAAAAGACAGCTAGAAATGGAAGCGTGTTTACAAATACCGTGTTTCAACTACTGCTGTACAAGTAACCGCGTAAGAATTCATCTTGAATATTGCTGATATCAGTTTATCCTAACTAAATCTATAAATATAATAAGTTATTAGGCTTTATTTTCGCTTCAAGTTTTGCCGAAAGTTACGTATATTGGGCCTTTAATTAGCTATAGATTTAAAGTTGCATAAGGGTCAGAATTCAACTTTAGTATTAACTTGGAAAAAATGTTTGGACAACTCAGGCTTTCATAATCCTGTCTCTCCGTATTTGGTAAAGTATAAGTAACAACGTAAATCCCATGGAGAATTAGAAAGTACCATTTCTTAAATCGAGTCATGCTATCATACAAAACAACTGCATTCCCCTTTTATTCTTGTCTACAATCAATGAATAATGCGGGTTTTATGACTGTTTATGAGACAGGCCAGTACCACAGAGGATTTGCTACCGGATACAGTTCTTTTTGGTTTCTTTCCTAATTATTCAAATAAAACAGTCTCTGTAACAAGACTTTAGTGAGTTGCTGTCATAATAGATCAAATATAACCTATGAACTTCCCACTACCCTTCTTCCACGTAAGCCCCTCCAGACTGGGTATCCGATACAAGCTCCCTGCACTGGGCTTATGTTTTCTGTATGGGGATTTAATGGTGTTGTAATTGTCTGCAGACAGCTATACAGTTCTAGGGAAGATATCTGTAGTCTACTGGAGTAGGATGACCTTTGAATATGAACCTGGACACAAGTCAGCCTTAATGTCCTGGTGAATTGGCTCAATCAGGTCTCTGGGGACTAAAGTTCCTGTGCTGTGTATGTGTTCTATTGATTGGAAATTTGGCCTTTGATATTCATTGGGGGGGGAGTTCCCCTGAAATAATTGAAGCCAGTGCCAAATGTGAAAACAATTCCTTGTACTTGTATATCTGGAATTGGTTATTGTCAAGTCCATTTAATTAGTTTGATCAACTATCAAGGAAAATACTAAAACTTGGATATTTTTATTAATGTATAATACCTGGTAAGACGGAGAATAAGCTTCAGCATATTGTCAAGGTTTCAGAGTATATCTATTGGTGTAGAAGGGCTCTACCATATTGTTTAGGTAGATCTACTGCTTTTTGTGAAAAAATCTATCTTCAAGTTTACTATTGACACATCTCTTATTATAACATTGACAACACTTGTTCCCTATGAGCAGTCATTACCGATTCTATTGTACCCATCACAACATTGAAGCATAATATTGACACTTTGTTCCATTCAGTTGGTTTCTTTTCAACCATTTTACTACCCTGGTGAATATTCTTAAATTCGTTCATAAAATAATATTGGCAGGATTTTTACGATAACGCATTACATTATCGTTTCTGTGATGTGGTAATTTTCTGCAGCTTGAACGGAGTCATTAATGATTTCACTTGCAAATGCTCCGATAGAAAATTCTGTAAAATGTTGGCTGTTGTGCCGTTAAATGATGAAGTTGTAATAAAGGAGTTAATCACTGCCAGATCTCTTCCTGATAATGCCATCAACATTTGATTATATGTCTTTGACATACTTGTGTTTAATGGTTAATGTGAACATGTTGAAATATCTGTGGTTTGATGGTAGTTCAACCATACGATAGTTGTTGGAAGTTGTTTGATATTTCTCAGATCTGTACCGGCTGGGCGGGGAATATAGACAGGACCCCCACAAGTTATATCTCAGCAGCAATCCCACAGGTGGTACTCAAGTATCAGTAATGATGTAAGCTTCCATATGCTGGCTTTCTTTTCTACATTGGCCTCCAACCTTTTTGGTGATGCCAATAATGCATGAAAGCACTTGGACTGGAACCAGGCTCGGAATTTTTGTAGATATGATGAGAGTACATGTGATTGGTGCCTGATCTTTGGCTGGTTTCACCCTTGTTGACAGTTTAGGGAGACAACAATTGGAAACTGGTGTGAACCTTGCTGTTGGCATGCATACACTTGATATTGTTATATTAGGAACCAATTTATCCTGGTACACAGTGATTGTATCTCTGTGTGTATGTGTGATATTCACTGTTTTAGGGAGCGAATGTTTAGTCTAGTATGATATTTGTACATATGTTGGGGGCACATAACTACACAAATTTTTGTGGTCAGGTTGAACATTTTTGATACAAATTACTCAGAAGAGCGGTTGAGAGGATTGGCTACACATTTACCATAAGTTTATCATAAAAGTACTAGTTTATGAATTCCTGCTGTTCATAAAAATGATGGTACACCATGTGGTTTGACCTAAGTTTTATTAGGTGATCTACTTAGGTAGTTAGAATATAGGCAAGCAGGTGATTATAAATCCCTTTATTCCACAATATTTTATAAGAAAAATGTGGTGTCTATTTGCCAGGAATTTATTGTTGATAAACATTTAGAATATATGGGATAAATAAACTTATGGGAAAAGGCAGGAATATGATAATCTGCTATAATCATTGTGTTTGGGGATTGGTTTGATGAGGGGTGAGTGAAAAGGGATGTTCCGGTGTGCTAATTATAAAGTGTTGTGTGGGCCACGTAAGTCTGATTGAGATAAATCGGATGTACCAAGCACAGGTCTCGTCCACATCTTACCCTCACACAATCTAATCTAACTTCTATTTCAGTTTTAAACTTCAACAGGAAGCCAAACGGGTTACTTTGATTTGCTGCCAGAATTATAAAACCATGGTATTACTGTGATAATACTTGAACATTTCCCAGGTAGTACATATCTTTGACCAGACTTTTTGTTCTGGGTTTCGTAGATTATACAGTAATAGGCTCTATGATTCAGTATGAAGTGACTAGTGTCTTCAGTAACTGTCAAACTTGTCACCTTCAATTTGCATCTTACAAAGACAGAACTTGCTTGCACTCTTCAATTATAAATAGATTAGACAAAAAATCTTCAAAGAAATATTTTGTTTGCCACTGAACTAAGATGTATCTTGTCTAAATCAATTTGGGATTAATTTTGAAAACTCACAAACTTCACAACGAATTTTGGATCAAAAGACCATGTATACATTATATAGAATTGATCAAAGATAAGAAAAATGTTGGTGGAGATATGTTTAGACTCTTAACATGTTATGAACACAGGAAAAGATGAGATTGAAAGGTAGTTGAATATTTTGTTAAACTTTTTGGCGATGGGCTTAGTTGGTACATTGCATTTTAGCTCAGCTATTTTTTATAACTCTCTATGTAGTGCACCTAGACTGGCTAGCTACCAGCCCGCAAGTATTTATGAAGTTCTCAACTAAATTCTACTACAAGCTTATAATTATCACCACCTCAGTTTAGAACTTAGGATCTCTAGAATCTGGCATCAAAGTGAAAAAAGTTATTAGGTTCAATTTTTAGCTCACCTGGCCCGAAGGGCCAAGTGAGCTTATGTGATGGTGCAGCGTCCGTCGTCCGTCCGTCCGTCCTGCGTCCGTCAACTTTTTCCTTTAAACGACTTCTTCTAAAATACTGAAAGGCCCAGTGACATGAAATTTGGCTGGTAGATTTCTTGGAAGGAGCTGAACAAAGTTTGCGAAAAAAAATCACTTTGACCTAATTTCAAGGTCACAGGGGTCAAAAATGTCGAAACCTTCAAACAACTTCTTCTAAAATACCGTCAGGCATAGAGACTTCATATTTGACCAGTAGCTTCCTTGGATGAAGCCAAATAAAGTTTGCGAAAAGAAATGACCTTGACCAATATTCAAGGTCACAGTGAGGTTAAATCTAATTTAACCTTTAAACGACTTCTTCTGAAATACCAAAAGCCCTAGAAGCATGATATTTGGCTGAAAGGTTCCTTGGATGAAGCCCAACAAAGTTTGCGAAAAGAAATGACCTTGACCTATATTCAAGGTCACAAGGGTCAAATCTGTTAAAACCGTCAAACGACTTCTTCTGAAATACCAAAAGCCCTAGAAGCATGATATTTGGCTGAAAGGTTTCTTGGATGAAGCCCAACAAAGTTTGCGAAAAGAAATGACCTCGACCTATATTCAAGGTCACAGGGGTCAAATCTGTTAAAACCTTTAAACGACTTCTTCTGAAATACCAAAAACCCTAGAAGCATGACATTTGGCTGAAATGTTTCTTGGATGAAGCCCGACAATGTTTGCGAAAAGAACTGACCTTGACTTATATTCAAGGTCACAGGGGTCAAATCTGTTAAAACCTTCAAACGACTTCTTCTGAAATACAAAAAGCCCTGGAAGCATAATATTTGGCTGAAAGGTTCCTTGGATGAAGCCCAACAAAGTTTGCGAAAAGAAATGACCTCAACCTATATTCAAGGTCACAGGGGTCAAATCTGTTAAAACCTTTAAACGACTTCTTCTGAAATACCAAAAGCCCTAGAAGCATGATATTTGGCTGAAAGGTTTCTTGGATGAAGCTCGACAAATTTTGTGAAAAGAAATGACCTCGACCTATATTCAAGGTCACAGGGGTCAAATCTATTAAAACCTTTAAACGACTTCTTCTGAAATACCAAAAGCCCTAGAAGCATGATATTTGGCTGAAAGGTTCCTTGGATGAAGCCCGACAAAGTCTACGAAAAGAAATGACCTTGACCTATATTCAAGGTCACAGGAGTCAAATCTGTTGAAACCTTCAAACGACTTCTTTTGAAATACCAAAAGCCCTAGAAGCATGATATTTGCCTGAAAGGTTCCTTGGATGAAGCCCGACAAAGTTTGTGAAAAGAAATGACCTTGACGTATATTCAAGGTTACAGGGGTCAAATCTGTTAAAACCTTCAAACGACTTCTTCTGAAATACAAAAAGCCCTGGAAGCATGATATATGGCTGAAAGTTTCCTTGGATGAAGCCCAACAAAGTTTGCGAAAAGAAATGACCTTGACCTATATTCAAGGTCACAGGGGTCAACTCTTTAAAAACCTTTAAACGACTTCTTCTGAAATACCAAAAGCCCTAGAAGCATGATATTTGCCTGAAAGGTTCCTTGGATGAAGCCCGACAAAGTTTGTGAAAAGAACTGACCTTGACCTATATTCAAGGTTACAGGGGTCAAATCTGTTAAAACCTTCAAACGACTTCTTCTGAAATACCAAAAGCCCTAGAAGCATGATATTTGGCTGAAAGGTTCCTTGGATGAAGCCCGACAAAGTTTGCGAAAAGAAATGACCTTGACCTATATTCAAGGTCACAGGGGTCAAATCTGTTAAAACATTCAAACGACTTCTTCTGAAGTACCAAAAGCCCTAGAAGCATGACATTTGGCTGAAAGGTTTCTTGGATGAAGCCTGATAAAGTTTGCAAAAAGAAATGACCTTGATTTTGATTTGCCTAGAGACATGATATTTGGCTGGTAGCGTCCTGGGATGAAGCCAAACAAAATTTGAAAATGAAAATGATGTTGTCTTATAAAGTCACATAGGTAAAATATGTTTAAATCTTAAGATGTTCTTCTAAATGTCTTACATTAAAAGATTTTAAGGGACTTTAGGGTTACACTATAATATAAGTCAGAGATTGATACCAGGTGAGCGATGCAGGCCCATTGGGCCTCTTGTTTTCAAAATATTTTAATATCTGTAAACTATTCTAGAGATGGGGGCCAGTCTATAGTGCACCACGCACAAAGTACATGACCGGTCTACTGTGTCCACGGGTTCTCTCCTCTCGATATGTTACCCATTTATACAGCTGCTCATCCTGTACAGCAGTCATTTATCAGGTATATTTCTGATGCTCTTGTACCAAATAATGAATAACATTTAAAAAAAAAAAAAAATTCTACCTTTGAATTTTCTATCCCATTGCTTTAAGATTTCAAAATGATTAAGAATTATCAAAGTGAAAGATTCAAGGTGAAAAGGGGACCATTACAAGGCGTCTTCCCTGTAGATCATTATTACTGTGTTATTATATATATCCAAAAGACATTTTTGTGTGGCATATTTTTTCCTAGTCACAAGGAACAGATCCTCTGGAAAAGAGGAAGAAAAATCTAAAACGGATAGTGTTGATAACATCACGTTATGAATTGCACTTGCCAATTCGTTATCCTGATAAGATACTAGAGATGTCTTGTCTGTTATCATTAGTGTCGTTTTGTTTATAACAGGAAATGTATCCAAATAATGTGCTGTATAAATGAATCATAAAGGAGGGGAAATATATAATGAATCTATTTATGCAGTAGGTTGCTGATGGGGTGGGTTACTTGACTCTCCGTCAAGTCTGGTTAGCTGGAGGCATTCTTGTTTTGGTTGAATGGTTCTTTTAAAATTGGGAAATACTTAATTTCAGGATACACATACTATATATAACTGGTTTGCAAAAATAGAGAAAAATTGGTATACTATTATGGATGATTGTAATATTGTGAGTTTGTGAAACTTATTCTGTAAAGCTATATCATGTTGTGATGAAGCCAGACCAAAAAGTGTTGGTAAGAGAGAGCCTGGGGGAGTGGTTCATGTGTCAGGGTAAGCTACAAACATAACAACAACACTACTGATGGGGAAACTGACTCCACATAGTCCTGGTGTAGTTGTTGTACAATACAGTACTTAGTGCTACTGGGTATGCTACACGTCACCATGTCTGGTTAGCTTTACGTACACCTGGTAAAATCTCCTGTATGTTAAAATGTGTTGTACAATACAGTACTTAGTGTAGTAGGTATGTCACAATGTCTGGTTAGCTTACGTACACCTGGTAACATCTCCGGTACGTTATAGTGTGTTGTACAATACAGTACTTAGTGTAGTAGGAATGTTACACATGTCACCATGTCTGGTTAGCTTTACACACACCTGGTACTCAGGAGACATCTCCTGTATGTTATAGTGTGTTGTACAATACAGTACTTAGTGTAGTAGGTATGTTACACATGTCACCATGTCTGGTTAGCTTTACACACACCTGGTACTCGGGAGACATCGCCTGTATGTTATAGTGTGTTGTACAATACAGTACTGAGTGTAGTAGGTATGTTACACATGTCACCATGTCTGGTTAGCTTTACACACACCTGGTACTCGGGAGACATCGCCTGTATGTTATAGTGTGTTGTACAATACAGTACTGAGTGTAGTAGGTATGTTACACATGTCACCATGTCTGGTTAGCTTTACCCTAGGTATGGTACACAAATCACCATGTCTGACAAGCTTTATTCTATAACTAATTGAACCATTTTGTACAATGAATTTTTGGGAAAATGAATGAAACAAAAAGAAATAGAAATCATGTTTTGAAATTTACATTATATATTTGAATTATTTGCCATGAAAGATGCATAGTATACACTGGAGATACCTTCTGGAGGAGCAAGTATGTATGCTTTGTAACCAAATTGAATTAGTCCTGCAGAAAATAAAAACATAATGGCCTAATACAGTTGTCATAGTTCTGAATATGGAAAATAACATCCACTACTTCAGGCACTTATAAGTCCAAGCTTCAGGAGCATAAGTATCCAGTCTACCTTAGAAATTATCTTATTCCTGAATGAGGGGACGTTTTCTGTTAAAGTCAATTTGTTACTTGTGATATATCCAGACTGAAAGCTTACCAGTCTGAACACTGACAGGGCACTGAAAAGATGCATCTCCTCACCGCAGCTGATTACACAGATAAACTTGGACCTCTACATTCCTACACACTCACTGGGCTGCCAACCAATTAAGTGGTATCTTTTTGTACAGTAACCAACATATTCTGTATAGACTTTTTTATCTTTGACCATTGGCAATTAGGACAGAAATAACTTGGTACAGTTGCTACCTGGTAAAAAAGAAATATGTATTAATATAGTATTCAGTAAAAAGAACGTAGAATCTATAGTTGTTACAATCAGGTAATGATATTGATGATGAAAATGTATGGAATTAAAATAATCCGCTTTTGAACACATGTGTACAGCAGAATCTTATTCAGGTGCTGATAATGGTTCCACAGATTCATTGTAATCTCTATAGTTGAGGCTCTGTCAGTAGTGAATTCAGTCTATGGGAACTGTGATAACATAAAACTATGGGATTATCTTATTACTATATATTCTAATCTAATAAATACTAAATCTGTGGAAAGGTAGCTCAAAGTAATCTAGACTGTGGACAACATTATTCAATTTACTTTATTTCTGCTAAAAGGTAAAACCTTTAATTATTTGCAATGAATCTCCATCCAAGTATTGCTTATTTTTATCGTGACCATGGCATCTTGTTCTGGTGATAAATAAGGAACAAAACAAAATTTGCTATGGTTTTGGAAAAAGATTGAAGACACATAGAGCTGGGATTGCTGCAGGGTCCCAGGATCGTGTGTCCAGTCCAAACTCATAGCTTTGACACATACTTTGACCAATTAATGTCTTATCATACAAACAAATATTTGTTTGTGCATGATTAAAATGAAAAAACAAAAATCTTTTTCTTAAATGCAAAACAATTCAGTAACTGCTTTATAAAGTGAAAACTGTTTTGAAATAGGAACAGCATGTACTAAAATGAACTGAATCACAGAATGTTAAGATACTTGTTTCAAGGTCCATCATCTCAAGGGTAATTGGATGTTTTATCGGGCATGCATGTTCATCAGTACAGGAGCAAAAAGAACCCATATATACGGGAAGCTGTTATCAAACGTATAGCATCACATTTCTGAACTTCTGAGTATCAAATGCTGTTCGCATTGGTGTTCTGTGGAAAATGTATGGAATGTAGAGATATATCTTGGACAGTTTTATTGGAGGGGCGCCCATTTTAACTTTCTACTTTATGCAAACTTGCACAATCCAGATGTAAGCGCCTGTGTGATTTGAGCACCTGAACATTCCAGTGCTATAGATAGGGTTTCAGTGTCACTTGCAGTACTATAGAAAGCCTGGGTTATATATCTGTTTTATTAGGTCATCTGACCCGAAGGGTCAGGATGACCTATAGTCATCGTGCTTCGTCCGTCGTCGTGCGCCGTGCGCCGTGCGCCGTGCGTAAACTTTTCCATTTAAACATCTTCTTCTCATAAACCAAAAGGCCCATAGACCCAATATTGGGCCTGTGGCATGCTGGGATAAAGGGCTACCATGTTTGTTCAAACAAATGACCTTGACCTTCATTCAAGGTCACAGGGGCCAAAAAGGTCAAAATCTTTGAACGACTTCTTCTGAATAACCAAAAGGCCCAGAGACCTGATATTGGGCCTGTGGCATGCTGGGATAAAGGGCTACCAAGTTTGTTCAAACAAATGACCTTGACCTTCATTCAAGGTCACAGGGGCCGAAAAGGTCAAAATCTTTGAACGACTTCTTCTGAATAACCAAAAGGCCCAGAGACCTGATATTGGGCCTGTGGCATGCTGGGATAAAGGGCTACCAAGTTTGTTCAAACAAATGACCTTGACCTTCATTCAAGGTCACAGGGGCTGAAAAGGTCAAAATCTTTGAACGACTTCTTCTGAATAACCAAAAGGCCCAGAGACCTAATATTGGGCCTGTGGCATGCTGGGATAAAGGGCTACCAAGTTTGTTCAAACAAATGACCTTGACCTTCATTCAAGGTCACAGGGGCCAAAAAGGTCAAAATCTGTGAACGACTTCTTCTGAATAACTAAAAGGCCCAGAGACCTGATATTGGGCCTGTGGCATGCTGGGATAAAGGGCTACCAAGTTTGTTCAAACAAATGACCTTGACCTTCATTCAAGGTCACAGGGGCCGAAAAGGTCAAAATCTTTTTAAACAACTTCTTCTGAATAACCAAAAGGCCCAGAGACCTGATATTGGTCCTGTGTTATGCTGAGATAAAGGGCTACCAAGTTTGTTCAAAGAAATGACCTTGACCTTCATTCAAGGTCACAGGGGACAAAACGGTCATAATTTTTAAACGACTTCTTCTGAATAACCAAAAGGCCCAGAGACCTAATATTGGGCCTGTGGCATGCTGGATAAAGGGCTACCAAGTTTGTTCAAACAAATGACCTTGACCTTTATTCAAGGTCACAGGGGCCAAAAAGGTCAAAATCTTTGAACGACTTCTTCTGAATAACCAAAAGGCCCAGAGACCTGATATTGGGCCTGTGTTATGCTGGGATAAAGGGCTACCAAGTTTGTTCAAACAAATGACCTTGACCTTCATTCAAGGTCACAGGGGCCGAAAAGGTCAAAATCTTTTTAAACAACTTCTTCTGAACAACCAAAAGGCCCAGAGACCTGATATTGATCCTGTGTTATGCTGAGATAAAGGGCTACCAAGTTTGTTCAAATAAATGACCTTGAACTTCATTCAAGGTCACAGGGGATAAAACGGTCATAATTTTTAAACGACTTCTTCTGAATAACCAAAAGGCACAGAGACCTGATATTGGGCCTGTGGCATGCTGGGATAAAGGGCTACCATGTTTGTTCAAAGAAATGACCTTGACTTTCATTCAAGGTCACTGGGGCCAAAACGGTCATAATCTTTAAACATTTTCTTCTGAATAACCAAAAGGCCCAGATACCTAATATTGGGCCTGTGGCATGCTGGGATAAAGGGCTACCAAGTTTGTTCAAAGAAATGACCTTGACTTTCATTCAAGGTCACTGGGGCCAAAAAGGTCATAATCTTTAAACGACTTCTTCTGAATAACCAAAAGGCCCAGAGACCTGATATTGGGCCTGTGGCATGCTGGGATAAAGGGCTACCAAGTTTGTTCAAAGAAATGATCTTGACTTTCATTCAAGGTCACAGGGACCAAAAAGGTCAAAATCTTTAAAACAACTTTTTCTGAATAACCAAAAGGCCCAGAGACCTGATATTGGGCCTGTGGCATGCTGGGATAAAGGGCTACCAAGTTTGTTCAAACAAATGACCTTGACCTTCATTCAAAGTCACAGGGGCCAAAAAGGTCAAAATCTTTTTAAACAACTTCTTCTGAATAACCAAAAGGCCCAGAGACCTGATATTGGTCCTGTGTTATGCTGGGATAAAGGGCTACCAAGTTTGTTCAAACAAATGACCTTGACCTTCATTCAAGGTCACAGAGACCAAAACGGTCATAATCTTTAAACAACTTCTTCTGAATAACTAAAAGGCTCAGAGACCTGATATTAGGCCTGTGGCATGCTGGGATAAAGGTCTACCAAGTTTGTTCAAATAAATGACCTTGAACTTCATTCAAGGTCACAGGGGCCAAAAGGGTCAAAATCTTTAAAACAACTTTTTCTGAATAACCAAAAGGCACAGAGATGTGATATTGGGCTTGTGGCATGCTGGGATAAAGGTGTGTCAAGTTTGTTTAAAGAAATGACCCTGACATTCATTCAAGGTCACAGGGGCCAAAAGGGTTTGTTGTCAAGTTTACTCACTAGGAATAAGCTGAAACTTGCCAGAAATGATTCTGAGATGATGCTGATTAAGTGTTGTTATTTTTAGGTTTGTTCAAAATTCAAGATGGCCACTACAGCCGCCATTTTGAATACACATTTTAAACTTCTCAAGTTCTACCAGTGGAATTGAGCTGAAACTTGCCAGAAATGATATCCTGAGATGGTCCCAACAAAGTGTTGTTATTTTTCAAGCCCATCAGAAATCCAAGAAGGCCACTATCTTGAACTTGGCAATCTATACAGGCATATTATAACTTGATTTAATGACTACACGTATTTTCATAGTGATTTTACAATTGGTAGTCAGATGACCGTTAAGGCCCGTTGGGCCTCTTGTTTCACAAAAAACACTGTGGCTTCATTTTAGCTGCAATTGTGAATTTGAGTATAAGGGGAAAGACCATTTTTTACTGTAATCAATTTGGCAGAGACCAAGGTTTACAAATAAAATGCAAATTGTGCTGTAAGTGTACATATTCCTCACTGCCAATGGTTATCCAACGGCTTTTCAGGGGGGTTCTTTCCATGTAGAAATATTAGTGTTGTTGCACATATGCTGCACCTTTTAAATTCAGTAATAGATGCAGTATTCCGAAAAAAGGAATGAAACTGATAACAATGTGAAATGTTCAGTGTTGACAATACATAATAAAGTAGTTCTGACCTTTATTATGGTTATCTCTTAATCAAAGTGATAGATCTATAAATGAATGTTCACTTGTGGATATTTTTGTGGTAATAATTCCACACCATAAAATTCCCTCTTCTACAGTATACAAAAGTGGTCCATAGACTGTTTGAGGTTTATGATCGGTAGGTATACTAGGGGTGACAATTGAGCACAAATTAACCATTGCAATATTATTGTGATAGTCAGAATTACTATTACGATAGTATTGTGATACCAACAAACTACAGTGTATTGTGATACTTTTGCGATAGTCATTGATATCCAAAATATTTAAAATATTATACTTAAAAATACTTATAAGTACCTTCATTTACAAAAACGAGTCCAAAATATTTATCTTTTTAGTCCATTTAATTTTGCATAATGAGTAAATTTATACTTATAATTGTAGTATTCAATAAAGTGTTTCATATCAACCAACGACATTAAAATTTCTTGATGATTATTTGTTTAAATGATGCCATTTACGTAATAAAATACCACTGACAAAATGATCTATACTACTGTGATAGTCACATACTATTGGGATAGTCACATACTATTGCGATTTTCTATTGCACTTCCACTTTACTATTGCGATAGAACTATTGGGAGGTTAAATTTTGCGATACATCAATAGTTTGATGCATTGTTCCACCCCTAAGGTATACGTACATGTGTGTCATCCTCTTACTGTGCTTTACTACAGAACAATATAAGTTGGAAAACTACATCATGATATTGGACTGAATTTTTGTCATATTCATTCTAAATCCAATAAAGCTTCAGGGATTGAATTGTCATGATCATTCTAATTAGGGCCCCGCATCGAGAGATGCGGGTGCCCTATAGTAATCAGTCTGTCCCTCTGTCCGTCTGTCCGTCTGTATGTCTGTCCGTCTGTCCGTTTTTTGTCTTCTGCACAAAAATGTTTGCAGGAGATGAAGGATTTGTATCAAATTGGAACTGATGATTCCTCATGCATCCTAGATCACATGTGTAGTATTTCATGCAAATCGGATTCAAAATGGCTGTTTGGCAGCCATATTGGATTTTAACATTAACATGAAAATACTGAATCTTTGCTGTTTTTAACTGTTCACTAATCGATTATGCAAAGTAGTGAACAAATAAACCAAGAGTTAACTGACAATGATCAAACTCATAGTTCAAGGTCACAAGTTCAAAGGTCAACAGTCAAGGTTATCCTGGATAGGCTACAAAATGCCAGGTAATCGACCCTTTTGGATTTTAGCCTTGAGGGTGCCAGATTTACTCAAATTACAACTGTACCGACACATCGCAGCGGCTCCCACATTGATCATGTTTGGACTAGAGACATTCCTGAGGGAAGCCGAACACAATGGTACAACTAACGAAACCGTGCGTTGCCATGGTAAGGAAATGGAGGCTTCTGATTGGTCGGAATTTAGATATTGTTCGATTTCAGCGAAAAATTTGTAAATATGGATATTGAGGGAAGCCTAACACAATGGTACCACTTTTGAAACTGTCCTTTGCCATGGTTACGAAATGGAGGCTTCTGATTGGTCACAACTTACATATTGTTTTATTTCGGCAAAAATTGATACATATGGGTTTTGAGGGAAACCGAACACAATGGTACAACTCACGAAACCGTGCCTTGCCATGGTAATGAAATGGAGGCTTCTGATTGGTCAGAATTTAGATATTGTTCGATTTCAGCGAAAATTGGTAAATATGGGTATTGAAGGAAGCCTAACACAAAGGTACCACTTTCGAAACTGTCCGTTGCCATGGTTACAAAATGGAGGCTTCTCATTGATCAAAATTAAGATATTGTTTGATTTCAGTGAAAATTGGTACATATGGGTATTGAGGGAAGCCAAACACAATGGTTTAACTTTCGAAACTGTCTGTTGCCATGATAACGAAATGCAGGTTTCTGATTGGTCGAAATTTAAATATTCTTCGATTTCGGCAAAAAGTGGTACATAGGGGTATTAAGGGAAGCCAAACACAATGGTACCATTTAAGAAAACATCAGTTGTCATGGTAAAAAATAGAGGCTTCTGCACATACACATATACAGTACTATTACACTCTTCCATTAGCATAATTTACGACTGTTGGGGTAGTTTGGGGGACATTATAGTAATGGCCGCCGTTACAATTAGTACTTGTTTATAATTGTTTTCTAACACTTACAAATTTAACATCACTGTACTATAACTCTAAAATACCAATATTCATTGGAGAATCAGACATATTGCGGGGCCCTTTCTGATGTATCAGTGTTCTAGTATTATGTCTGTATTTTTAAAACATGATAATTGCATGCACGAGAGTTGATGTGACGTGATGGTTACATCATGAATGTGAGAATACAATTCTGTGTTAAATGAATACGTAATACTGTGTTTACTTCTCACTTGTGTGTGTTGTTTATAAAAATATTCCAACAATTGATGGAAATGACGTTTCAATTTGCACAACAATAATGCATTGATTTGAAATGGAACAAACTCTGATGAGTTTTACTTGCTGAAATGGTTCGCCGTGAACTTGTAAAACATGTTCTGATTGATTCTGTGATTTCCAAGAATAAAAGGTTTATTTTACTTGTAATATTTAGTTATATAAATGATACTGGTGTTTTTGTTTCTGAAGTAAATTGTATTGTCAGAGATGGAGACATCTTTCATGGCTATTTAACTGAAGTTATGAGCTGAAGGAGAAATACTCGTACCCTGGCTCAAAGTTAATAGGGACATTGTTTTTGGTGAAATGCTTTCCATTGATTTCTAAGCAATACATTTATTTCCTTAAGGGTTTGACTGAAGTTTAAATGAGAGTTGTTCTGCCAAGAATTTTCCGTGTTTCATTGATCACGGCTGGAACATTCCATTACAGCTATGTGACTGCAGTAAGCCTTGTTCTTTGTGACATGTTATGTTACAGTCTTGAAACAAATTGTGTTCTGTTAGAAAATGTAGTCTTTAAAATTGTAAAAAATTCTCTACAAGCACAGCATTTCAGCAATAATAAATTTACTTTTTGACTCTCTGACAATTCTGTGTACAGCATCAACTGATCATTAAAATCAAAGGGTTCTGTTTTCATCATCACATAGTCACCAAATGTAAGATATGTCTGGATCATGATACAATGTACTTGGATTTTGAAGATGCCCATAGATAGCTACGTAATTTTTTTCCATACATGTACACTATATATGAAATGGTTGTATATGGTGCCTTTGGTTGTAGCCCTGCCGTCAGGTGAACTTGTGCGTTCTAGATACATAGTGACCCAGTTGTTGTTGGACTTACTGCTGTTCAATAGACATTGTACAGTCTAGCCGAGGTGGGCTGCTTTGAACTGATGCCAGGATGGGAGTAACTTAGAACAAATTTGATGCCCTTATGTAACATAGCAGTACAAAAGTCGGACCAACATTATCATCATAAATGAGTTGCTGGAAAAGTGAGAAAAAAAATGTTCATGGTATGTAATCAAGTACTAGAAAATCAGTACTGTGATCAGATTTCATAATTATAATCTGATACCATATTTTGACTAATTAATTTCATAAGCCGCTTAAAGGAGATTTTTAAAAAAAAACTTTAACTATTGATTTTTCATGCTTAAGGTGGCATTTTTTCCTGGAATACTTGCTGTTTCTCTGAAATGAATTGTTTTGGAAAAATAAAAGTCTTTTTCTGTTGAAGCAATCAGTATATATGCATGTGAGAGTCTGGAATCCTTTCCTTTGTAAATGGTGTAATGTGTGGCAGATTACAATTTCGGCCAAAACAAACACCTGACTCTCCATAGGAATGGTGTATTTACATTGATCTGTCTGATCCTGTACATGGTTTTAGAATCAGTCTAACTAGGAAATGTAGCACCGTGAAGCTGCTGAAGCTGCTGGGCTGACTGGTGATATATTTCTGTTTTGAGTAATGGTAATGAGCTAGTCATGATGAAGCTATCAAATTTCTCATTGCTGATGTAATTTGACATTTCCCTCCTCATAAAGCATACAGACAGGGAGGAAATTTTGATCAATTTTCTCTACAATTAGAAGTGGAGAGAAATATGGGATACATAGTAGAAATGATGTAGTAGGTCGGTGATTTAATCTTGATTTATCTTAATCACCAAATATGCAATCATTCCAGTTGTGTTACTCAGATGTCAGAGGTCAGACAGACAGTGGGTGTAAACCACTCGACTCCCATTAAAGGTTCTTTGTTGTCTGCTAAATATTATGTGGAATGGGGTAGATTTTAAGTACTGTGTCTTCCCTCTCCACTAAAACGTCCCATGTCTCTGACTAGACTTGTTTGAAAATATACCAAATCCCAGGGAAAGTATTTGAAAAATAAAGATGCTCGAGTTTGAAACAATCACAACATAATCACAGGAGATAGTTTAATCGTCAAGTATCATATACCGGTAAGCTGAATAGAGATAAGGATCTAAGATAAAAAAAAAATCAAGTGTATTCTGACTAACCTTCCTAAGTTAGTGCTTATGTACAAATTTCCGTTCTAAACCCCAAGTGCTCTTATGGTTCTGTGTTTCAATTAAACTTAAGGGCACAATGAACCCCGGATCTTTTATCTGTAATTTGGTTTTTGGATCTCAAGACATGCCTGTCATCACCTTCCCTAAGGATAAGAGTTTTGTGGAGATTGGTTTTTCCACGGAATCTTTTTGAATCTGTTCAGGTTTAAGAGGGTAGATTTTCTGAGCCATTAGAGGAGAGATAAGGTTAATTTATTAGTGAGAAACTGTCTGGCTTACTGAGAATGGATCCAGTGACTGTAAATAATTAACAGAAGTCTGAAGCTACAGTGTTGTTAGCCATGTGTTACTCTAGGTTGTATACATTACGCTGCCTAATGATATGACATGTGTTTTACATCATATAAGACTTTCACATATCATTAGCTTGTTTATATATAGTAAATATATTTTACCCAGCTGTGATTTATTATTTGCTTGGAAAAAAAAAAATTCGTACGTTTTTTGATGTTACCTATTTTAGCTTATTAGCTCAGGGTTAAGGTGAATAATTCATTTGAATACCATAATTTCGGTCAACCTATGCATACAGTACAGACATACCAATACACTATATTATTGCCAAGTCTTATAATATTTAATAAAATCCTTCTCTACAAAATTAGTTAACTTCATTATAAGTTTTACTGTATGTGAAAATAAAAAAATATTAAAAACTGAGAAGAAGGAAAAATACAAGAATCAAACTTGGGACATTATCTTAATCAATATGCTACCACCCAGGAATTATGAATGCAAAGCATCAAAATGAGAGATGAATACTGTACTTCACAATGAAAGTAACTTATAAACTTGCTTCATATCAATAAGGGAAAAAAATACCTAAAAAACATAAGAGAACTTGCATATAAAGAGCAGCAGAAGTGTATAAAGAGCACCAGAAGCAGAACACATTGTGGTTATACCTAACACAGTTGGAGGTACCATTGACCATAATGAACTGATGCTGTATGGCATGGTATCTGTCTGCTATCCATTCATCCATTAGTCTATCATCATTGTCAACTTTCCTTTCAAAGACTACTTGTCTAGAATGACTAAAAAGAATTAGATATTATAAGTGCTGGCCTTTTGTCCCTCTCTTGAGGTGGAGGGATAAAGCTTTTTCAGAGTAAATATTTGAAAGACTATCTTCCTTGAAAACTTTTAAACAGCTTGACATGTTGGACGGGTTATGAACATCCTTGAAAAAAAATAAGATTGTGTGTTCATCCTGTGTTATTATAGGTCATTAGACTTTCTTAAGTATTATTTGGCAATATGTAGATGTGACTTTATTTGTTTGAAGTTGAAATGTAATGAATCATTGCTGTTGACAAAGGAATACTTAGCTGCATGCACACGAATGATGGGTGTAGCCCAGCATCAGAGCAAAGAAACAGGGGATGATGCATTTTCAGCTTTCCTTTCTAATTGATCCAGATTTTCATCAACATAAAAGACAAAAAATTTATCTTGAATCCTTATGTCTTTCAGTCCCAGGGCAGAAGTGAAATCATGATGACCTTGGAGAAAGTTGTGGGAGGTGTGGGATCAGCAGGAAGTGGCACCTATAAGGATGTCTACAAAGCCACCAAACAATGTATGACTGACCGGTCTATGTCTGTGAGATTTGCTGCTGCCAAGGTAGGTAGTCCTCTCTGTCTAAACTTCTCAGGATAGGTAACTCTCGTATACACAGACAAAACTTTTCAAGGTAGATAATCCTCTCGAACTTAACTTCTTAAGGTAGATAACCCTCTCAGACTAAAATTCTCCAGGTAGATAACCCTCTTGGACTAAACTTCTCAACTTAGATAACCCTGTCGGACTTAACTTCTCAAGGTAGATAACCCTCTCGGACAAAACCTCTCAAGGTAAATAACCTTCTCGGATAAAATTTCTCAAGGTAGATATCCCTCTCGGACAAAACCTCTCAAGGTAAATAACCTTCTCGGATAAAATTTCTCAAGGTAGATAACCCTCTCGGATAAAACTTCTCAAGGTAGATAACCCTCTCGGATAAAACTTCTCAAGGTAGATATCCCTTACAGACTGAGATATACTCCTGGTAGATAATCTTCTCAGACTAAACTTAACAAGATATAATTCGGGGTTCTTATATAGCGCTTTATCATGACCTTAAAGGCTGTCTCAAAGACGTTCACATATTCTTATCCGTGGTTATAGGGCCTTAGCAACCAGCCAATATCATTCTCAACTCCCTGGGAAGCTTACAAACGGTGCTGCCATTTCTGCGCTCACAGCTTGCATTCTACAATTTCTAGCACTACCCAACCACATACTCATTTACAACTGAGTAGACTGGAACAAGGGGAGTAAAGTATCTTGCTCAAAGACTTGAACTCACAACTCTTCGATTACAAGCCCGGCATCCTACCACTAGACCGCTGTGCCTCCTCAACTGTAACCATCTCCGACTAAAATTCTCAGACACCTAACCTTCCTGTTGCTTCTGAATGTTGAAGACTCCCACCTCCCCATAACTTCCTGAGGCAGGGAGTCCCCATGTTTCAGTATCCTTCTTAAGATAGGTAACCACCACTTTTACCTATACTCTGAAGGTAGACAACCTCCATCCCCTTTCTTCCTTAACATTTTACAGTGAACAACAGACCTTCCCCAACCAGCTCACACTAAACACAGGTGCAGGCTATTATCTAATTAGCTAATTAGTGATTACTCAAGGATGACAAAGTGCAGATGTAAAATTTGGCATTATTTCGGGGCTATAATTCAATATACAGTCAGGCTGTATGTAAGAGCTGACTACCTTCTGTGAACATGTCTTAGCTAGGTGATACAGGTGCTGAGTAACTCATCGTCTCATTAGAGTATTTGGCCATTATCACTCGGCTAATTGACACAAATTTAGCCAATGACGTAATGCTAATTTTTTTGTTAAGTTAATGAACTTAAGTTGTTCACACATTTATCAGTTGGGTGTTTTGTATACACAAATGTTATGCAAAGGTTTAATTTAAAGATTTTTCCTATAATGTTAACAGTTAATGTACCTGTTTTTCATAAAATCAGATTTGATGATGCACAAAGCACTTGTTTCTTCATTGCTAACTGAAGTTACAAAAGTGTAAATTACTGTGATTTTTGTAGTGTTGTAGAATTTTCAGAATAAGGCATTGGGTGATATTTAACCTACTATCATCCAAATTACCCTGCATGTTCCTGTAAATCTTTTGTCTGTTGGTAGATGTTACCCTGTAAATCTTCTGTCCAGTGGTAGATGTTACCCTGTAAATCTTCTGTCCAGTGGTAGATGTTTCCCTGTAAATCTCCTGTCCAGTGGTAGATGTTACCCTGTAAATCTCCTGTCCAGGGGTAGATGTTACCCTGTAAATCTCCTGTCCAGTGGTAGATGTTACCCTGTAAATCTCCTGTCCAGGGGTAGATGTTACCCTGTAAATCTCCTGTCCAGTGGTAGATGTTACCCTGTAAATCTCCTGTCCAGTGGTAGATGTTACCCTGTAAATCTCCTGTCCAGTGGTAGATGTTACCCTGTAAATATCCTGTCCAGGGGTAGATGTTTCCCTGTAAATCTTCGGTCCAGTGGTAGATGTTACCCTGTAAATGTCCTGTCCAGTGGTAGATGTTACCCTGTAAATGTCCTGTCCAGGGGTAGATGTTTCCCTGTAAATGTCCTGTCCAGGGGTAGATGTTTCCGTGTAAATGTCCTGTCCAGGGGTAGATGTTTCCCTGTAAATGTCCTGTCCAGGGGTAGATGTTTCCCTGTAAATCTTCTGTCCAGTGGTAGATGTTACCCTGTAAATGTCCTGTCCAGGGGTAGATGTTTCCCTGTAAATGTCCTGTCCAGGGGTAGATGTTTCCCTGTAAATCTTCTGTCCAGTGGTAGATGTTACCCTGTAAATGTCCTGTCCAGTGGTAGATGTTACCCTGTAAATGTCCTGTCCAGGGGTAGATGTTTCCCTGTAAATGTCCTGTCCAGGGGTAGATGTTTCCCTGTAGATGTCCTGTCCAGTGGTAGATGTTTCCCTGTAAATGTCCTGTCCAGGGGTAGATGTTACCCTGTAAATCTTCTGTCCAGTGGTAGATGTTTCCCTGTAAATCTCCTGTCCAGTGGTAGATGTTACCCTGTAAATGTCCTGTCCAGGGGTAGATGTTTCCCTGTAAATCTTTTGTCCAGTGGTAGATGTTACCCTGTAAATGTCCTGTCCAGTGGTAGATGTTACCCTGTAAATGTCCTGTCAAGGGGTAGATGTTACCCTGTAAATGTCCTGTCCAGAAGTAGATGTTACCCTGTAAATCTTCTGTCCAGGGGTAGATGTTGCCCTGTAAATCTTCTGTCCAGAAGTAGATGTAACCCTGTTGATTTATCTTTGCTGGGCATAGCATTATTAATTTCTAAAATTAAGTGTTCCTTTAACACTTTTCAATTACCCAGTAGATCTGCTGTTCCTGAAGTGAGGTTTAATCATGCATTTAACTACAGACAATATTAATGTAGTTCACCTGTTTGGGTTTTTTTTTTTGCAGTGTATGTACCAGCTTGTGAATGAGGCTCCATTCATGTGTACCACAGAGCTGGAAACCGTGACAGCTCTCAGCTTCAGGTCCTTGGATGGATCAAACTATGATGTACGCTGTGCAATTGCAAAACTCCTTGGCAATCTCCTCGCAACTGCTTTGTCACCAAAGACTGTTTATGGTAAGATTGATGTGGATGAAAAGGTCCCAATACGACAGACGGCAATTCTATATATAGTCGATTTTTTGCTGGATGTGAATCAATACCGGTGTAATTTTATAAAGGAATACCCTCAAGACAAACTTTACCTAGTTGATAGCTGACTTCAAATCTTTAGCTACTGACATCTCTTTGCCTCAAGAGAAGGTTTAGAATTGACTTAACTTCTGCTAAACTGTATAATGTATATGACATGAATCAAATTATACAGGTTACAAGTGAAGTTTTGATGGACTGCTCGTCAGTGATTTTTATGCCCCCTGCATTATTTGCCCATATCTTTTCTGACCGGCCTCAACATTAGCATATACCAACTTCATTCTTTGACAGATTTTTACCAAACTTCATACCAAGGTCAAGTACGAGTATGACCTTGTTGTGTTTCAGAGTTCCAAGGTGAAGGCCAAGGTCACACTAGCAATATGTACACACATAACCATTCTGATTCAGTATAAGCACATAGAAACTGAAAGTAATTTAACGTCATGGCGGGGACATTTATGTCTTAGACATTCTCTAATTTCTTTCCCATACAGGCAATTAGCTTTCTGACCTCAGCATGACACTGTATGCAAGAAAGAACTGGACAGCTTTGCTTTTCCCCATATAGAATGTAAAGAGTACTGATAAATACATATCTCCTGACAATTTAATATAGAGCAATGTGGGTGTTATTTGTATTTTACCGTTTGTCGCTAGATTGTTGATCATCATGTGATCATTTGATTTGATTCATGATATGCTCAGCATCAGGCTGTATGGATTCCTCATAATTCAGACTTTTTGTACAATTCTTAATTCCTTATTTTCTAATTTTTGATGTTATTTGACAAATGTAGGGGAGACTTTGATAACTGTGTTTGTATGACTGGCACATGCCTCACCATACTCGAAAAATTGATGGAATGTATTTGCAAACCATCAATTATTGATACCGGTTATTTGAAAAATAAGCAATTATCGTTTTCTTCAGTGGTAGTTGTTTTCATTGACATTATCGTGTAATGTAATGTCTTGAAAATATTGCCTAATTGATACCCAAGGGATCAGCATTTAGGTGGCTCAGCTGATAAAGGAGTTCTGAAGATGTACATGATGTGGGCTTCCTCCACTTCTCTCTCTGTACCATGTAATTACATTGTCAATCACCTCTTGCAGGTATTAGGATTAATGGTTTCTTGAGCTTAGAAATACAATTATTTTCTACTTTTGTTTTTATCCGAGACAATTTGAAATAATTGATTTGATCTTAATATAATCAAATAAAAAAAAAATTGCAGAATCATTAAAAAGGGGCATTTTGCATCATCAAAACTTCAGTAAAAAGGGTTCTTATTAGTGTCGCATAATTACATGTATAACATTGTAACATCATAACGTAGCAACAATACAGCTTACCGCTTTGTAACATTTCAACATATCAAAATATAGTGACATTTCTAAGTTATAAACATAGTAACTTATAAACATTGTAACTTAAATATGTAGATATAGTAAAACCTTGTAACATTAAAACATTACAACATTGTAACGGTGCAATATAAAACATAGTAGCATAGTGACATTACACATTGTAAAATAACAACATTGTAACATAAAAAGTGTCAGTAAATATACCTCGTAACACTTTAATATTAAAACATGGTAACAGTTATCAGTGAAAGTAAAACATGGTATGTTACACAACTATTAGCTAACTGTTGCTATTTTCACACAAGTTACTAGTTCATTAGACTTTTAGTACATGTACAATCTTATACAAATGTTAATAAAATATAACAAGATCATATTAGGCTTTATGTACCTTAACAGAACTTCAACATAAGCCCCAATCAAGAATATGAACACATTTCTTTCTTGAATGTCACAGTGCTATAATCTTATCAGCATTATTGTGTTTGATAATAATTGGTCTTATGTAAACAGAAAATAATCAGTGGGTCTAAACAAAAAAGGAAATTGTTATTTTTTGTTCATTTCCTTAAAAAGAATATATAAGACAATACTTGGACAGTTTGTCACCTGTTTTGTTGTTATTCACCACACTGTGGCTTCTGTGACTGCTGAAGCTCTAGGTGTGTAGGTTCTATTACGCTATACAATCAATAGGCAACCTATTACAGCTCAGTGGCTTGTACTCCTGCTCTCTGTGCTTGCCTGTACTAGCTCTGTGCTTCAGTTCATTTGGTCCTAGTTTTGTCAGATCACAAAGATCACCTAATGCCACCATGTAACAGAATTATAAATGTCAGTCTCTTTACACAGTGGCTGATGAACAGCCAGTGTCTGAACAGGAAAAGTTGAAATACCAATACTTTGTAATCAATTATTAGTGTTGTGTAAAGAAGATTAAAGATGCATTTCATTTACAAAGTGACACCGAAACTGTTCTGTAGAGACATGGCTCACTGTCGGTCTGTAGTTTTCATTATGACAATGTTGATTCAGACAGTTGGGTTGGTATAATTATGAGTTTTCCGACATGAAGATTAAGGAATTCAATATTTTTTCTCCTTTGATTGACAAGGACTGGCTGCTAGGAAGCTCAGATATCACCCAATGTCACAGTAGAACATTTCAGGTTTCAGCTCAGTTTCCCAGACTTATACACATGATATAAACCAGAAGATATGCGATTGATAGTGCTCAGCATACTTACAGTTGGCAATACATCAATTCTTTACTATAAAGTTGCAAGTCTGTAGCAATAAAATTCGGGTATGCATTAATAAAATTTAAATTTGAGATCTTACGTTTTCAAATCAAATTGTGTGTTGTGCTGTAAACAGGCAGCTTTATGCTATGTAGTGTGTACAGTTGATGGAAATATGTTTGTGAGCATAGTATATAGGACGTCACAGAGACATCCATTATTTACAAACCACTACAGCATTCAATCATCATAATATTTTATTGCAAAGTGGTAAATGATACATTTGAAGTGTAGTTAAGTTTGTCCCGATCATATTTAACATGGAGTTTTCTATAGACTTACCAGTAAATGTTCGGGTATTTGATTTCATAGTCCTGGCTGACAAGTTTTTAAAGATTTGAAAATTTAATAATTTGAGGGGAAACTTTAAAACTAGACTGGAAATCCACCAGACAGTTTCTGTAGGATCACCTTTAGCGGTGAAGTATGATTATGAAGGTATTGTGGATATAAAGTAAACATGTACCTATGTAATGATGGGCACCATAGAAGAACGGTTCCTGCTTCATGAATGTTGTTCCATGCCAGAATATATTAATATCTCGGTATAAAGTGTCAGAGTAAATATTTCGCCACCAAGTTGCAGCTGCAGCTAGCCGAGATATTCCTTTGTTCGAATTATCTTGTCATCAGTGTAATGTGTTTCTATCATGCTGCAATGTTGAGCATTAACTTTGATAGGTATTTATGGGAGGAATTCATTATTTTGGTATTCTGTACATTTATTCATTTACTTTCAGGAAAGAACAAGCAGCCAAAACTTGAGGAAGTATTGAACCTTCTGGCATCAGGCTTCATTAAGGGAGGTTTTGGCTTCCTGAAGAGTTCTACAGCAGGGGAGATGATTAAAGGCAGTGGAGGAATTAATAGGGAGATTCGTGTTGGTGTCACCCATGTAAGTATGGGTATTTGTCGTGACTGTATTTACTGTTCTGAACTAATTAAGTAGTGTTTAAGTAATAAAATATGCTAATAATGAAACTGTGTCTGTAAATCAGATTTTATAGACAGAGCTTCATCGTTGTTTCACAAAAGATGTTTTTGGTTGGTACGATTAAAATCAAGACATTATCTTTCAAAAGTTGTTTGCTTTCAAAGCTTGTTTAACTCATTCAACCCTAAAAATTCATAATACACTATTCTAACCTTAGAATTGACAGGGTTCGAATGGAACTTAAGGGGGAAATAAGTTTAATAGACTGGGTTTGATGAATTGATTTCAAGTTTAACAAATGAAATTGTCTGTACATACATTATAAGTTCATAACTTGTTTTGTAGCAAGTACACAATTGTATCATAAGCTGTGTTCTGGATTGCAGGCCTACATTGAGTTTGTGAAATGTATGGGAGGGTTATGGCTGGAGAGAAACATCTCAATGTTCCTTAATCATGTCCTTGACCTTGTGGCCAGTCCGAAGTCTACACCCACACATGTTGATGCGGTGTATGCACGCAAATGTGTCCTCTTCATCATCAGATCTTCAATAGGAGGTCTGCTGGGGGAAAAGGCTCAGATTGCTGCTGCCAAGGAGATCTGTCAAATAATTGTGAAGCAGATGAATGCGGCAGGTAATTATAAACATGAAAAAAATCTCCAAGGAAATTTTTGCCAAGACTTATCATGTTATTGCTGTTGCTCGAATTGCACAATTAGGTATTTTGGATCAATCCCACCAAAAAAAAAAAAAAAAAAGGGAAAAAAAACAGGATAGAATTTTTTCTGATAAAATTAAGGCTGACAAAGAAATCTTGATCATCGGTTACTCATTTTCAATCCCTACTAATTTGAAACAGTAATAGCTTGTTCACTTCACATTCAGATTAAAAAAACCTTCCCCAAATATTTCTAACAGTCATGGTGTATAATAATCATATTGATTTGAAAAAATCAAATCAATGCTTGTAACTTTGTTGATGTAAAGCAAAGATATGAAATAGCATAATTATGATATTGTAAATTTTGATAGATGATGTGGGGTTTTATACCTAGATATCCCCTTGTTACAGGAGAAGCAGTGGCTGACTCTGTGGACGGTAAATCACAGAACTGGGATGTGATGGGTAGTCAGCATGTACTTGTGTGTGCTTTACATGAGCTTGGGAGCCTGGTACTGAGGCTGGGTACCTCAGCTAGTCCCCTAGTGTCTGAACCTGCCACAGGTAACTTCACATGTCTCTTACAACTTTTTTGTACCTTTGTTACCTTAACTGTAACCCAACTGACATATCTCGACAATGTCTTAATTGTTAATCTAGTAAATTAAGTTCCTATATCAATTTGTTCATTATTACATGGTAAAAAAATGTGAAAGCACCTGTTTTCATAACATTTTGTAATTGTAAAAGAGAAAATATTTCATTTAGCCTCATTTGTGTGTACAGGTATAATTGAGCCAGTAGTGTCGGTGCTGATCCACCCATGCCACGCGGCTCGTCTAGCAGCCTCCTGGTGTCTAGGCAGTATCTCTGTGGCTCTGCCCTCACAGCTTACACCCCTTCTAGACCGCTGTGTGGAACGAATGGAGAAGTTAAAGTCGTCTCCGGAGGCTGTGTCTGGTTACAGCAGTGCTCTGGCAGCCTTACTGGGTAGAGTGTACCAGTGTCCACTTGGTATCCCCCACGGCAAGGGCAAGGTAGTCTACTCTCCTTAGTAATGTAATAGTCGTTGTTAGTTAGCTAACTGGAATGTACTTAACAGAAATAATCATCAAATATCCTTTAAGTTCTCAAAAAGTGCATTTACTCATTAAATAGACCCGCCAAATTGGTTTTGTAAATTTTCTCTGTCTGAATTTTTAATCCATTAAAATTGATTAAGTTTGCTATCAGCATTATCTAAAACAATTTACTGACTTGAAACGATCTTTAAATTGCTTCATGTTTTATTAGAGTGTTTATTGATTTTATCCACTATTTCACAGCACTTGTTCAGCATAGCAGAGGAGTTACTACGGACAGCGTCACAGAACAGCCGCCTGTCCTTACAGAGAACACAGTCGGGCTGGCTACTACTGGGCTCACTAATGACACTAGGTACAGACAACATCTCCCTACTAACATTGTGTTTAACATCACAAAACCATGTATCTGATCTCTGTACCCACATACAGCCTGATTAGTGATCAGTAAATGTGTTATAATTATTCATAGGGACATTTATATCCTTGTCCTCACCTCTCACTAGAACTTTAATGTAACAAAATAGATGTTAAAATTCAAAGGATACATAAAATATGTAACATTTTCCTCAGGAGATCATTAACAGTAATTATGTTTTATGGAGTTATGCAGTATACTGTACTCTTAGTGATTGATATTGCACAAGACATATACAATGCAGGCTGCTGATGCTGAATACCAATAAAACTTCATTACATACATTTACTGTTGCTTCATACAGTAGGTTTGCTTATTATAGTCAGTTTTGTCGAGCCACATCACTTTACAAAACTGAAAAAAAGAATGGTGTGTTTTTGAATTCTTCATTCCGTAAGTTGCCAGATACCTTCTTTCAGTACAGACTGTAAAAGACCTTATTTCAGTGCAAAAGTCCTGGACAGTCTGTATCACAGAATGACACATATCCAGATGAAAGATGTAGGATTACTGTCCTACTGTGTATTCTATGACACCCCCCTCCCCTAGGCCCAGATATTGTACACATGTATGGTTACTGTCCTGTTATCTATTCTATGACTTTCCCCCTCTCGGCCCAGATATTGTGAACATGTATGGTTTTTGGTTACTGTCCTGTTATCTATTCTATGACTTTCCCCCTCTAGGCCCTCCTGTGGTAAGGAACCACCTACCCCGCATGCTGTTGTTGTGGAGGAATGCGTTCCCACGGTCCACCAAGGAACTAGAAGCAGAGAAGGTCCGAGGGGACTCCTTCACCTGGCAGGTCACACTGGAGGCCCGGGCTGGTGCCCTCGGGGGTGAGTTCCACAACCTACAAAACTCCTGTCATACATTTAGAACTAAGTCACATGTATTGAAAATGATTTTCAAGGTTAATTACATACTTTAAAACACTATAATAAACCAAGGTTTAAAAATTATTTTATAAGCAAAACCACTGTAAAATATTATCAGTTTTAGCCACATTGAATGTTATTTCCATCGATCTTACTTCCTGTTGAATTTTCATCTCTACGTAGGTGAAATACCGGCCCTGTTGGAATGTGTTTAAATGTTTGATAGCAGTTACACACAGTGTGTGAGGGATTTTTGAGGATCATAACTTAATGTCAGAGAAACATTATGTTATCATGTTGGAAGCACATATAAGTTGTACTGTAATTAATGTATCACTCGTGGTTCATTTCAGCAATGTACAGCTTCCTGCAGCACTGTCGTGAGCTCGTTACAGAGGATGTTATTCGTCGCCTATTGGCACCTCTGGAATGTGCTCTCCTCATGTTTTCACAGTAAGTTCTGAAACCTTTATAGCCGTGACTGTATATTATTTATACAGCACAGCTTTGTGACCACCCAATCAATGATTAATGCTGTGCTCCTGGCAACACTTGCATAATTACGTAACCGGTGTAGCGTGTCCTGTGCACAGCACATGTACAATACTTATTGACACATCAAAGGCTCATTATGGTGTTGGGTGTTAATTTAGCAATGCAGGAATGTTGGTTCATATTGATTTTCCAAAAGTTAAAAAAAAAAACAAAAACAAAAACAGAGAGGAGTAAATAAATTAAAGTCCAGGGTTGAAAAACATGCTGATCACGATGTTCACGACTTAACATTTAAATCAGTATGTACTGTTCTGCTTGTATTATTATACCCCCCACTTAGGCTCGGGGGGAGGGGGGGGTGGTATAGTAAATCACATTGTCTGTCTGTGATCACGCATGAACCTCTCAACAGAATTTGGATATGTTCACCCCGAAGCATCACACTATCAAATTCTACACCTGATTAGGTTTGGATGGTGATCAGTTAAGGTCTAGGTCAAATGTCATCCCTGATCACTTTGAAATAAAAAGATTGTATACAAAATATATTTTATGAACCCCTTGACAGATTTAGATCATATTCACACCATAGCATCATAACATAAAATGCTACACCCGAAGTAGATTTTGATGGTCATTGGTGAAGGTCAAAAGGTCATGCTTGAACACTTGCTGGAGGGGGGGGGGGGGGGGGTTATATCTTTGTGACTCACTTTGCTTGGATTCATTTTTAGATGTATTTTGATATTGGATGGTTAATACTGTAAATGTCAACATTTGTGTGTTTGATGTGAACAGCTTGCCAGGAGTGATAAAAAGCTATGGGACCCAGCTGAAGGCCAGTGCTGCCATGGTGAGACTGCGGCTCTATGATGTCCTCTGTCTACTGCCTCCAGAGTCATTTGAAGGTATGTCTACTTCCAAGTCCTGATTGCCCTCTGTCAGAGTCAAAATACAGTGTTTATGTACTTCATGGTTATATAACTGCTTTTAAAAGCTTTAGTTGAAAACTTGAGAATAGCAACAACTATGAATGGTCATCTAGTGGCCTTCATACTGACACAAATGACATTGGGTATCAATCATTATTGTCATATAAATATATGTCTCCATATTTCTTAGCATTGGTGATGCGAGACAAAAATGTGAGTTCTATTCAATTAAGGTGTTAAGGTGTTTGACATTTAGCTACTTGTAGCACTAACGCACCACCACTGGCTCAGGTTTAAGGCTTGGGACATGACCATAGCTGTCAATAGGATGTTAAACACAAACCAAACAAGGCATATGAAAAATTCATTTACAGTTGAGTTCAATTAAAACAATCATGCAAGTGGTGTTTTGTTACCAGTTTCTTTCATATGTTTGACATAGGAACCTACACAATGTTACTGAGAGAATTGGTGGCGGAGTTCACACTGACGGACAATCCAGCCAACACGACCACGTCACTGCTGCGGTCAATGTGTCATGTGGACGATAGTGTTATACTTGGCTCTTGGCTGCAGGAGACTGACCACAAGGCTATAGAGGACCAGGTAAGGCAGACTGACCATTACCCTATCACCTGATAACAGAGTCTGTCAGACTGACCATTACCCTATCACCAGGCAACAGAGTTTGTCAGACTGACCATTACCCTATCACCAGGCAACAGAGTCTGTCAGACTGACCATTACCCTATCACCTGATAACAGAGTCTGTCAGACTGACCATTACCCTATCACCAGGTAACAGAGTTTGTCAGACTTACCATTACCCTATCACCAGGCAACAGAATTTGTCAGACTGACTATTACCCTATCACCAGGCAACAGAGTCTGTCAGACTGACCATTACCCTATCACCTGATAACAGAGTCTGTCAGACTGACCATTACCCTATCACCAGGTAACAGAGTTTGTCAGACTGACCATTACCCTATCACCTGATAACAGAGTCTGTCAGACTGACCATTACCCTATCACCAGGCAACAGAGTCTGTCAGACTTACCATTACCCTATCACCAGGCAACAGAATTTGTCAGACTGACTATTACCCTATCACCAGGCAACAGAATTTGTCAGACTGACCATTACCCTATCACCAGGCAATAGAGTTTGTCAGACTGACTATTACCCTATCACCAGGCAACAGAATTTGTCAGACTGACCATTACCCTATCACCAGGCAACAGAGTTTGTCAGACTGACCATTACCCTATCACCAGGCAACAGAGTTTGTCAGACTGAATATTACCCTATCACCAGGTAACAGAGTTTGTCAGACTGACCATTACCCTATCACCAGGCAACAGAGTTTGTCAGACTGACCATTACCCTATCACCAGGCAACAGAGTTTGTCAGACTGATCATAACCCTATCACCAGGCAACAGAGTTTGTCATATATATTCTTTGGACCTTGCACAGCTACAAAGTGTGTTATAGAATCTTGATTTCAAATTGTTTGAATAATTTTAAACTTAATTTGCATTGAAGCTCCACAGTACAGGCTTAATTGAAAAATATCTTATTGACAGAAACATTTTTGGGGGGTTTGTATATTTCCTAAAAGAAATCTTTAATATTACTGTACCTGAAAGTTCATCACACTTTCTTAAAAATTTGAGAACCACTTGCTTTAAAGTAATGTTTTATGTTTAAGATGTATGTAAGATATGCATGGTATCAGCTTTTATTCAATTTCATAAATTATAGGGGAAAAAAAAGAAATAGTTGATGGAGATCAAAAGATACATTTGTCTAAAAAAATCAAAATATTCCCAATCTTTACTGTGGTGTTTGCAAGAAATTGATTTGCACTGTATTTATTTAATTTCATCATTATGATAGCTTGTTTTGCTAATTACACTTGTTTAATTATGAGTTGATGCAGAGAAAATTTGCAGTCTCATTTCTTCATCTTTTCTGATACATTCAGTTGACTGTTATGATTTTAGTTTGAACCAAATCGTAAAGTGGATAAAGAGATAGTAAGTATTTTGGGAACCGTGTCTTGACAATGGATAGCCATCTTGGTTTTTGACGCGGGAATGCACCATGTTTTTTTATACAGTTCTGTTTTGTTTAGATATATCATCTCTCAAAAATGCATGGAGACCATTAGCAATTTTCACCACATGTTTTTCTTGATCAGTCAGGTTGACCCTGTGTGAGGAATGGCCTACGTTTCTATGTCTGCCTAACATGTGTCAAAAAAAATAAATCAGAAAATTCTAACAACTGCCAAGAAATATCCCTTACATTTTACAATGACATGAATATAGCTAATAAAAGAATTTCTCAACATTTTATTAGAGCAAATGCTTATAATCAAAGCTTATATTAGTTGTACTGAGTAATGGAAATGTGGCATGTATGCTTCAGTAACAACAGGCAAACATTTAGATTAATTTAGAAAATTTCTTTGAGGTAGATAATTGAAATTACATATACAGTGAAACTTTGTCTTACTGACAAGACCAAGAGGGGCTCAGAATTGTTTCGTCGCATAAGATAATGTTGGTAAAATTGGATTCCAACCCTCCAACCTCAACCACCACCACCACCCCCCCCCCAAAAAAAACTGCCTTCACTGACATCCTGAGGCATTGGATCATTTGGTCAGATCCGACAGGGTGTCAGTAGTATCAGGATAATAACAAAAACAGTTATCTGGGAATATAATATTGTATCACGGTAGAAATAAAGTATAAGCCCCTTTAATACATGACACGCCATCACATTTAATTTTACACGGAAATAGGAATATATTCATGTTCTTGTTATCGGAGAATATTATGAGAGATGAATCCTTATATTTGAGTGTCAGGTTCTGATACAACTCTGTTTACCTCCCTTGTTAATGCTGATGATAAACATTGTGTGAATATCCTTTTATTACATAATATTTACACAGACATGTTCAGAGAAAAGGTTTGAATATTACCTGATGCAGCTTTAGCCTTTTGGAATACTTGTAGTCGTAGAGGTTTGTGTTCTTTGGAAACATTGATGAAATACTGACAGGATAGATTTTGATTCCGTGGTGATTGGTTTTACATGAAGTTTAATTAGATTCATTTGCTTTGTAGATACTTGGCAGCATTAGCACGGTTGACATTTGATTATCATACCCTTGTGCTGTGTAAAACCAACTCATTGATATTTGTCATGATTTCTGTACCTACATCTTTATGGGTCTTTGAGAGGTTTTAGTCATGAGACTGTAAATTTCCTCTGTACTCTCTGTATCTATAACTGCTAACATCTTCCAGTCACTCCTACAGCTTCTGCATGTCAATACTCAATTTAGACAATTTTCACATCAGAATTATTTTTCTTGAGCTGTGAACCCAACTACACTTCTACACATTATGCATACATAAACAACATAACAACCAGGTTTGTCTCTGTATATTGTTGGCATTTTGAATTCTCATCTGACAGAAAATCTTGCATGATATGATCTACTTTCACCAGAGACTCTGTGCTTCCATTATTTTTATGGAGTTAAAAGATGGTTTGTATATAAATATCACATTGGAATGAAATGTTAACAGGTCTTTGAATGATGACAAACTAACTGCATTTTTGAATTGATTGTTGTGACATCACCTCTGTCTTACTGCTTTGACTTACCTTAGTGAATAGCAGCCAAAAAGTGAAGCAGTCCCACCTGTGTGGCCTTGGTACTTCACCTTGGTTTAGTCTTGGTTCCTGACCTTGGTGTGACCTTGGTGCCTGGCCTTTTTGTGGCCTTGATTTCTTACCTTGGTATGACCTTGGTGTTTGACCTTGCTGAGACCTTGATGCTTGGACTTTTAGGGGGAATTAAAAAAAAGAGAGACTTTAAAAAAGACGATTGGAATAATATTTGGAAGATCTTTATGCCAATTTCAGTTTTGATTAAAAACACAGATTTACACCTGTATTAAGGCTATTTCATAATCATCAAATTTTATTGTATGGTTTGGTTTAGTTCGGTTTAAAAGAAATGATGAAACATCCGGAAACAAACTATTTCTAGACACTTTCATTAACACATATCATTACAAGCATATACATTTGAATTCACAAGTTTCTCTTTTGCCTTGAAAATTTCATTTCTCGTTCATTTACAAAATATGGACAAAATATAGAGACTTAACATTATGGGATATACTTGTGAGTAAGCCTTGTTAATTAATTAGTGTTGCTTTTATAGTTACAGCCCAACAGTGCATCAGGATCTGGAGCCCTGGAGCACGACTCGCAGTCGCTGTACGCACGGTATCCCCCAGTAAGTATAGCAAATTCTTTTATTTGAAGTTTGTGGAAAAGAAATAGGTGATTGTTTAACTATAAGCTGATAACCAGGTAAATATAAATATTTTATCATACAGGAAATGTATTTTCAAATAAACACATCAGAACTAGAGATTTCAAAAGAAAACACGGGAAACATGACTTTTTCCATATCTGAAATAACAACAAACAATCATATATGTTACAGAGTGAACCAATCCCGGGCCCCCTTCCATTGGGCGTGGCTGTGATTGACAGCTCGGTGAAGCTCTATGGTCTCGTCTTCCCTCGGGTGGCTAACAAACACCGGTACCAGATGCTACAGCACTTCAACGAGTGTATAAAGCAGGCCAAGGCTTCCCGTCAACAGGCTGTACAGATGAATATCTTCACTGCAGTACTCTGTGCTCTCAAGGTATTGTCAGATAAATACCTAATTCAAATATCAGTCTACTATTCTGAACTGTAGAAATTCATGATGTAAAATATAGATTAATTTACCTTACCGGTAGTTGATACAAAAATGTCATTAAAATAATCAAAAACCTCATCAAATCTGACATATATGACAACATTGTGTTGCTTTTCTGTATTTGATGGTAAGCTGTTACTTTGATTATGAGATCCTAAGTTTGTGACTGTGTGACATATATGACAACATTGTGTTACATTTCTGTATTTGATGGTAAGCTGTTACTTTGATTACCAGATCCTAAGTTTGTGACTGTGTGAGTTAATGTGTTGCTGATGATCTTTATTGTTGTCCCTGACAGAGTCTCTCTGATACTAAGACCAGTATGGGACCTGATGAGGTGAAGAAAGCTGCATTCAATCTTATCATGGTAAGTTTGTATTTTATTGTTGTGTGTGTTATTGTGTAATTTGTGTTACTGTGTGAGCAGCAGATACTCCACCTGAGTTGTACAGTTGGGGAGACCCCATGTCTTACTGTTTAATTATTACGGTGTGTTTTACTGTTACAGGGAGCTCTGAGTAGCACCAACCCTATATTAAGATGTGCGGCGGGTGAGGCTTTAGGTCGTATGGCACAAGTGGTGGGCGACAGTCGCTTCATAGCAGACATGGCTCAGTACAGCTTTAACAGGTGGGCATTTCGTCAGTGTACACAAGTAAAATACATGTAATATGTTACTTTTGTCTAGAGCAGCTTTACGTTTAAGTCTGCATTGATTCATTTGATTAAAACATTCCAGCTTGATTAAGTAGCTGTAAGATTGAGAGACATGTTGGAATTGTTAAGAATGGTTTTGATATTTTTGTCTTGCAGTTTGAAATCGGCACGGGATGTGGTCAGCAGAACTGGTCATTCTCTGGCTCTTGGCTGTCTACACAGATACGTGGGAGGTATGGGGTCTGGCCAGCACCTCAACACCAGTGTCAGTATCTTGTTGGCTCTGGCCCAGGACTTCAACTCACCTGTTGTACAGGTAAGTCGTCAACATATACCTATCAACATTATCTGTTGTACAGGTAAGTCGTCAACATATACCTATCAACATTATCTGTTGTACAGGTAAGTCGTCAACATATACCTATCAACATTATCTGTTGTACAGGTAAGTCGTCAACATATACCTATCAACATTATCTGTTGTACAGGTAAGTCGTCAACATATACCTATCAACATTATCTGTTGTACAGGTAAGTCGTCAACATATACCTATCAACATTATCTTATCATTGAGAGAATCGCTTTCCTTTTGATATATCAAAATTTGACAATTATCAGATTGATTATTAGATTTCATCGAAAGGTTGAATGCTTTGTTTTCTTACAGCAGTAATATACATGTAATAGTTGAACATCAAATAAATGTAAGAACCCTTTTGATATGTCATCAATTACTGCTCTTTCCTTTTCCATTGATATCGTGGATAAAAATATACAATTTAGCATTTGTTGTTCATATGACATTTTTCTAATATGTTCATTCCTACCATAGGTGTGGGCACTGCATGCCTTGGCCCTGATTGCTGACTCAGGTGGACCCATGTTCAGAAGCTACGTGGAGCCCACCCTGTCACTGGTATTACAGCTGCTGTTGTCCGTGCCGCCCTCCACCGTGGATGTTCACCAGTGTTTGGGCAAGTGTCTGTCGGCCCTCATCACTTCAATAGGACCAGAACTACAGGGTAGGTATCGGCAGTCTATATCATACATACATCATCTTACAATTTATAAATCAGGGAACATTCTAGTTTAATTGATGATTTATTTAACAATATATAGTTTTCTAAATAAAACTGTTGTGAATGATCTATAAGTTTGCAATATTTTTTGTGTTTGTTTTCAATAGGTGTTCCATTTAAATTCTAAAACCGCATGCAATGTTTGTGAATTTTAATCTTTTGAAAATATTCTTGTTTAAAATTGTCTAAAACCTGTGAAAGTGGTAAAATATTATTAGATGAAATAGTGTTGTTAACTATGAACAACAAAATTGGCTAACATTTTAATCCAGTTAAAAGAAACTTCAGAATCATATGTACTCGGAGTATTACTGATTAATCCCTTTAACTTGCAGGTAACAGTGGGTCGATAGCCACAGCGCGACTGTACTGCCTAGTTTGTTGCGCTATCATGCAGGACCATCCCGACTCCTTGGTTCAGGCCGAGGCCATTGCCTGTCTACAACAGCTTCACATGTTCGCACCACGTCACGTCAACCTCACCTCTCTTGTCCCCCATCTCTGTGTAAGTCACCACTAACTCAACAGCAGAGTAGCTTCAACAGCAGCTTTGTTAATTCAACTCTTGACTCAGTATTTGGATGAATAGATGAAACAATTTGATACCGTTAATATAATTTTGCATTGAGAAATAAATTTGATATTTTTTTCCTTTGAAGATACTTGATAAATCTTAAGTTTAAAGGAGAAACTGGGGTTAGGATTTACTGTATGATGGGATACTTAGCCAGTTTATCTCTAGCCATGTTTGCTATCCGCAATCTAGGGCAGATAAATCATTATAGTGAATATCAAAACACAACATACCTTCAAGATAAATAACATGTGAAAGACAACTATAAACTAAGAAAATGGGATTTTACTGGTGAAGAGTAAATGTTTTCCTTGCATTAACTGATACAAATGACTTTGTGTTAGCTGTAACTATTACCACATATTCTACATACAGGAAACACTCAAGAGCGCCCACTTACTATTACGAAGAGCTGCTGTAGCCTGTTTACGTCAGCTCGTCACACGCGAGGCAGAAGAGGTCAGCGAGCAGGCTCTCAAGGTCGTCAATGAGACCAGTAATCAGTACTCCGCGCCTGGGACGGCTGCCTCGGTCAATGAAAATGGTGTAGAGGGTCAGCTGTACGGCATGCTGGACACTGAGATTGACGGCAAGCTCATTTCTGATGTCCAGGACACGTTGGTCAGTCTGCTACAGTCTTTGGCTACTCGTAACCTTACCCGCTGGCTGATGTTACTGAAGGAGGTACTCTCGGCCTCAACAGGTAAGCAAACATTCTCTTATAGGTACAGTGAGCTGTTATTATTATTCATCCTTCCTCATAAATATTGTCATTTGTTCACCTTTATGATCTTAGAGATGTGAAAGCAAGGTCAAGGTCATTGTTATTGAAAATAGAAAGCTTAGGCCTAACCCATTCAATACATCATCTAGATGACTTTCTAAACCAAACACCACTGGAACTGAACCTTATTCAATAGGACATACATTACTGACAACTATAAGTCATTATAAACAAATCTGTGTTATACTACAGTTACTGTCTTATATTTCAGACACAACCAGTAGTTTACAGGAAGGAACTGTGGACGGTGATGATGATAAGGATGATGATGATGAAGATGAGGATGCTGAGTTTGAGTTTAAGGCAACAGAGGCTGATGTTACTCATCCAACAGTCGCTCCTAGGTATAAAACTGGTTAATATTGTACAAGTCTTAGGACTGTATAACTGTTTCATGCCTAATGTAAAGGAAAATACTAATATAGGCTTCGCCTGTTGTCTTATCCATTTATTGATACTGATGTTTACTAATTCGATGTATTTCATTGTTAATTGTTTAAAGTATCAATAATAAAATATTTCTAAATTGAAAATTGAAAGGAAATTACAGCTATAAAATATTATTCTAGTCTAAAGGACTTTTTTACCTAGATGCTTGCATAACACTGCCTCAGATATAGACTTATCAGCTTTGTTGATCCTTTTCACAGGAAATAACAATATTGAATTGTAAATTGATGATACAGTTATCTGTTCACTTCATGATGTGTTCCATAATAAATATGTTTCCCAGCTACTGTCAAAAACAAAAAAAATTATCACTTACTTTCAAGGTCATATGATGCAAAACATAAAATGACTATGAAAATAGTGGCTATTCTAAGAATATGATATTTGGGATGAGGGTGTTGGTTCAAATGACACAGCCCTTATTAAAAACAATTAAAGCTGAAATTAACATCTATCTGGATAGGTGGCCCACACGTGTGTTTGCTACTGACTGCTTGAGAAAGATCATTATAGCTTGTGAAGTTGACGAAATACACTACAACTTGGAGAAGGCTCGAGAATTGAAGGCGAAGACCAACAATGGTAAGGAAACACAGACATTGAGGATTTTTAGCATCAGAATCATGTATTTACCAAACTAAAAAGTCCTATGTTTTAAAGACATGGAGTCTGCAACATCAGTTCTCAGAATAAATACTGCACCAAAATGTTTTTAAATGTTAATCAGCATGTGTACATGAATTTTGTGTAAGTGCCATTTCTGACAGGTCTTCCATTTCTCCAATTGCAGTGAACTACCTAGTGTTACATCTGTCGGAGTTAGTACGAATGGCATTCATTGCTGCCACATCTGACAGTAACCAGCTAAGGTTGGCAGGCTTGTCAGCACTTCAGGTAAACAACAACTTTGCTGAATTTCTTTTAAAACATATTCATCATCATTTTAAGTAATCTTTCCATTGCATATCTTTAAATTTTTGACAGATATACATTGTATTTGAAATTAATTACATTATTTTATCCTGTGTCGAAGTCAATAAATATCGAAATGATTGAAGTTTCTTTAATCTTTCATTGTAGATAAATACACAGTTACCACAATCACTCCTATTCTGAATTCTAGTATGCAACACAGTCATTTGTGCCCCTTATTTAAGAACGTCTTCAGCTAGATGGCAATAGAGAGATACATTCTGTGGTCATCTGTAAATTATTATCAACATACTTCACTGTATTTTAAGAATAATAAGTTTTCTGTTTTGTAACAGGATGTTATTACCAGATTTGCAGCCGTACCAGAACCAGAGTTCCCTGGTCATGTAATACTAGAACAGTACCAAGCACAGGTAGGAGTCCAGTTGTTGTGAAGTGACAGGTGTGATTAGAAAGTATCTGGAGTATATGGCCTGTCTAGAAATATAGAAATTTGAACTACTAACATGTAGGAAGTGAAAGTAATAGGCATTTTTGTTGCCTATATAATTGTTCATGCTCCAAACGGTATGATGTCAGTGTATTTGTGCTGGATAAAAAAACTTATCATGTTTCACCTGTTGTAGTTAATGCATATATGGTCAACTCGTCCAAAGGATCACTGAGTTCCTTTCTTTCTGTGCCAGGAGGGGTTAATATATCTCATTCAGAATATATTCATGACTATTTAATATGTAGAAGGATTTAAATTTCCATAATAATTTATAAAAAAATATTTATATAAACACTTTGTATAATAACGGTTACACCTTGATCATATGACAGATGTACCGGTATAATAAGGATGTAAAGGAAACATTTTCTCATTTGTTGTCATTTGACTTGTAATCTGTCCAACAAGCAATGTTGTTGGCATGGATCACAGGTGTAGTAGAGTTAATTAATTAATTACCCTGATTTGTATGAATAACACTACTGATAAGGTTATGGAGATGTGTAGCATTGATTACAGGTGTAGTAGAGTTAATGAATTAAACACCCTGATTTGTATGGATTTCACTACTGATATGGTTATGGAGATGTGTTACATTGATTACAGGTGAGTGCTGCCCTTCGCCCTGCCTTCTCCCAGGACACACCGTCAGATGTAACAGCAGCTGCCTGTGATGTGAGTAAACACTTCAAACATCATTATCTTTGTCAAGTGCTTTCTTTACATTTTAAAATGTCTGTTTTGATAATGATGGGAGAGTTGCTTTAGATATTATAAAAATACCAGTTCTTGCTCTGGTAGTTAACTTGTGTAAGATGTGTTAAACCGTAACTATAAGATGAACATTTACCTTTTATAGGTGTGTAGTACATGGATAGGGAGTGGTGTTGCTCGTGACCTTAACGACCTCCGTAGGGTTCACCAACTGTTGGTGTCCTCACTGGCCAAAATGAATGCTGGGAAATCCCAGTCCATGTTGTACAATGAGAGTGCTGTCACCATGGAGAAGCTGGCAGTATTACGGGCGTGGGCAGAGGTGAGATATTACAGAACTTCTGTTCGAGATCTTTATCATATGGTCTGATTCTGCAATTCTTCTAATTTGGAGGAATTAATTGGTAGACAATTTGAATTGATATTCAACAAAGAAGGTGATGGTACAAATCAGCACCAAGTCTCCTTGTTCTGTGAATACTGAATCCATTGGAACTGCGATCCACTTGATGATAAACAGTGGGTTCAGGTTATTTATGTTAAAATGTAGATAAATAACTGATTTTACAGAGTATTTAAACAAGAAATAAAAGTTCTTAGGGAAGGAATTGTGGGAGGTCATATACTCCAGTTAATTTAATAGTAAGTTTATGAGTGTTTATTACGTAATCAGATATAAAGACAATGCTGGGTGTTCTTCTAACTTAACAGTACATTTATATCTTAATCCAGGTATATATAGTTGCTGTAGAACGAGAGAAGACAGTACAGCCTAAAGCTAAGAATGAGGAGGATGAGTTTGGTGACAGTGCTAGAGAGAGCCTGTTGTCCCTAGTACAGCCAGAGTTACCCACCCTTAGTCAGAACTGGTTCAACGCCCTGAAGGATCATGCGTACCTATCCTTACCTCCAGGTAAATATCAAACTGTACTTTGTAGTTATTCTAGTACAATATTCAACATGGATTGAAAGAACTATCCTTTTTCTCACTGATGTTGTATTTTTCATAAAAAGAAATATCCAACCTACTTAATATTTTTTTTATGGTTGTAATTTGCATGGAAATTGACTGACCTCAAGTTATTGACAGCCAGGCTGAAGAACAATATACTTGAAGGAAATCTGGCTTCATGACTTGCTAACCTTTGCTTGTAATTTTTTTTATTATCAGAATACTCTGGGCAGCTCCCTTCTGATGGTGGTATGTTTTACCATCCGGAAACAGTGGATTCAGCTCGTCCCCACTACAAGAAATCCTGGCCATCTATCCTCCATGCTCTAGCTATTTGGCTGGATGAATCATCTTTCTTACATGTGGACAAAGACCACTGCAGTGAGCCAGCCAATGAGAAGAAGCCAGGAGGTCTCTCGCTGGCACCTGCCAACGCTCCAGCCAACATGAACCCAGATCAGATCAACGCAGATAGATTGTATCTCATTCTAGGTGTGTACACTAATTGTTACATCATGTTTAAGTTTAAAATTACTCTCATAGATTTTAGATGTGTTTAAAAAGATGCATGCTTATATAATTAATATAATGCATAGTGAAGGTACATTCATCAAACTATGTTGAAACATATCTTTATGAATGAGGCTATCAAATGTGGCTCTATTCCAGGTATCTGTATGGAAGCCTTGTCCAGCAACATTATCGTGATGTCGGAACACATGGTCAACAGTTGTTTGAAAGCCTTGTATGCTTTACTGAACCCCAGCTGGCCCCGCAAGGCTATGGGTGAGGACCTGGTGCTGTCACGTGAACTCCTCAATGTCATGCATAGGTAAGGCAACCACATACCATCAAACCTTGTTACTTTGAAATCAAAGAGACCTTGGGAAAATTTTGAGTTATGCGAGTTAAACAAGTTCAAAATTAATGTTTGGTATGAAGTTTAGCCTACAAAATACTCCGGATTAAACAGGATGTCCAAACTAAATACAAGTTCGAGATAACAATGGTTGACTGCAGCTATCATTTGGTTATGATCATGGTTTTGGAAATATTTTAACAAATCTATTACCGGTAGTTTGAATTTGAGTGTTTTCTTCATTGCATGTAGTCTTCAATATTTGGATGAAAATTTATTGGGTTAGATGTACAAAAAGATGTCATTGGATTTGCAAAAATGAATATTGTGGGTTTTGTAGAATACAAATTCTATACATAATTTTGCAAGTTAAGTACTTTTTATATGTTAAAGGAAAACAAAAACATCAGTGGTCGTAGGAATTTAGCTGCTTGTTACAATATTTCTCAGAGCTTGCATTCTATAGAAATTCTTATCATTTGTCATGTATTGCCGTGTAATGCATTATTGTTTGTTTTGGACAGAACAATGTTGACGAAGGACAGTATCACCACACAGCTACTGGCTATAGAGGTGGTTAAACAGGTTTTGTCTGCAGCTAGGGAAAATCTTGACAACGAAAAGATCAAAATAAAAGGTTAGTAGATAGGCTCTTTATTTACTTTGGCAGTCCTTATACTTTTCAGTTAATATTTTTACAAATAACATACAATAAATGTAAGTTTAATTGTAAACTGATAACTTATTTTGCATGGACTGTTTTGACAGTTTAAGAGTATATGTATAAGTAAGATCGGATATGTTACAGAAAAGGAAATTGAGACCCCAGTAAGCAATGCCAGCAGCACAGATTCCATGGACACGACCGACAGTACCCAGGTGTTGGGTGAGGGGGGTGAGGCTGGGGACATCGTACCTGGCAAGTCTGTGGTATACGCCACCCTGGAGGTGTGTCTGTGTGCCATTTCCCGTCAGATCCCTGCCCTCAACCCTTCCACTCCTAGCACAGGCTTCCAGGTCCCCACAAGACTCACCAAGATGTCCGACGAATCATGTCAACTCATCGCCAACACGGTCCTCATCCTCACAGAACTGCCAAATCTTTGTTCACCTCAAGGTACAGTAACAACATTTTTCCTGTGTTCATTTAATGATTCTCATGGTGTTTCTTATGTACTCACAAAATTCCAGATAGGAATACTTGAGAGAGGGAAGGGACAGTGTTAATTTATAAGATGTACATTTGGTTAGGTCTATACAATACAATATTTGAATATTTGATCCCAAGAAAAAAACTTCTTTGATATTATTACAATGTGAATGGATCATTATCCTCAAGGGAAAATTTTGCTATTTTGAAAATTACTCCAAATGCGTTGTGTTTCATTTATAAAATCTTAAAGTGTACTTCAAATTGAGGCATACTGGTAATGTGATATCCTTGTTGGAGAATAAAGTGATGATAAGATATCTTTGATTGGAGAATAAAGTGATGATAAGATATCTTTGATTGGAGAATAAAGTGATGATAAGATATCTTTGATTGGAGAATAAAGTGATGATAAGATATCCTTGTTGGAGAATAAAGTGATGATAAAATATCTTTGATGTTAAGATGTGTAACATTAATAGCACCACCTGTGATTATTGATGGTGTTTTGTTATCATTGATGTTATACCTGTTTATCTTTCCAGGGAGTATAGCAATCTTACCTACAGTGTTGCACTTAGTGACCGGGGTACTAAGGGAGCTGTCGGCCAAGTCGTCCGAGCGACGCTCACCAGTAGTGATCAGCGCCTGTCTTAGCTCCCTAAAGACCCTGTGTTCTTCACCACTGGCCACTGACGAAACAGTATCGGGCAGCTGGATACAACTACTGCAGAGTGCTCTAGCCACAGTTCTTCATTATGCAAAACCTTGTAAGTGTGACATGGTTCTGTCAGATTATGAAAACAATGAAGTTTTGCGACTTTAAACATCTGATATTGGTCTCTTTTACCAGCTGAAAGCTGCTTGTAACTGCTGAACATCATTGCATGGGGAGCTCTGACTTTTTGTCTTGACCATTTTACTTTGGGAGAGTGAACTAGTTGCATGATGTACTGAGAATTTTAAACATTGAACTAGTTTGCGTTTGATGTATAAAATGTATTGGTAGTATCTGTTACCTAAAAACATACAATGAAGCATAAGGATGAAGGAAGTATGTGTGTCTATCAATATTTCAAAGAAATAAATTAATATGTTATCGAAATTAACCGATAACTTTTATTCATAGTGCTTTGATGTTAAGTTGATATTGGTTTTAAACTAGGAGAATGATATAAAGTTGATGTCTGTATTTACAGCTGAAGAGAAGCCAGGGATGGAGGATGTGACCCTCCTCGAGGTCATCACAGTGTTCATCTGTTGTACTCCTCACCAAGTGGCCAACATACCCTCTCTAAAGGCCCAGTGTGTACAGGTGTTCAAAGACACCTGGGATTCTGACAGTAATGAGGTGAGGCAGTGATCTGAGCAATGTGGTATTTATCTTAAACCAAGTTAAACAGGAAATGTCTTTAATTTCTTCTGGAGCTAGCACCGATATTAAAAAAAAACAATATCCTGGTTGGATTCTTGTGTAAGTGTACTGATATTTTCAAAAAAGGAAGAAAGTAAACAGCAATGGTTTGAAAGTGTTAATTTAGTAGAAAATGTAAACTAGTTTGTGTGTTGTTTTAGTGTCAAAATGTCGTAATGGTTTTACAGGTAAAACTGAAGTGTGTCCAGATGTTTACATCAGTGATACAGCACCTGGATCGTGACAGTGCCACACCTTATATACGCACCGTCGCCTCCAAGATATTGGAGTACTTGTGTAATACCAGTGAGGATAAACGCAACATTGACTCAGAAATTAACCTCATCAAGGGGTCTATACACATGGCTGTGTCACTAGTCGCCATAGCTGAAGAATCTAGACGTGAGTATCTATTAAAACATTGATGATGTATGATGTAATTATGTTTAGTAAGATGTATGTCTTTGACATAAATGGCCAAAGACAGGGACAGAACATTTATGGAATAACTTAATATCATAATGAGGCAACTTGATGGAGTTGTATAACATTATTACCTTCCTTTATATATTCCACAACACTTGATAGCGATATTTAAACTAGTTTATTTGCTGTGTTGATTTTATGTCTTCAAATACTGTTTACATTAATGGTCAAAGACTAAAGAAAATCAACTTTTATGTTTAAGATCTGTTGTATTGCAGTTACATAATAGACATTTGATAAAAGCCCCCCATCTTCAGTCAAATATGTCATCAATCAAAATTTAAGTTAATTCAAAACCATGGTAGAATTTGATGATTTTATTATTGATACATATCAAGGTCAGTTTCAACTTTCCTACAAAAGCTTTTCTGAGAATAGTGCTTACACTGAAGACTGTGTGGTAGAATGTGTAGTAAAACTAGTTTTGAGGTTATTGACGTTCTTTTATGATAATGTTGCTCTATCAAATTAATTTACCTTTCAATATTTTTCAGGTTTGACTCTCTTATCTTTGTTGATGCCACTTCTTGTGTCATTTTTAATGAACGAAAAAACAGTGAACTCAATGTCTAAATCTGCCAAGCTTCTGCATGATGAAGCTCTTCAAAGAATTACAACGATAGGTCCAAGGTACCCAGAACAGTTTAGGACAATTATGGGTAGCCAGGCAGAGCTCAAGACAAAACTAGAGGCAGCGGTGAAACTCAACCAGGCCAGTGTGAAGGCAAAGCAGGCTCTGGAAAAGTCTGCCAAGCTACCACAGAATCAACCTGCTAGACCCACCATAGCTTTGAAAACAAACTTCAGCAATTTCACTGGATGAATGAATATTGGGAGGATGCAACACATTAAATGTTACTCAATCTGTGATATCATAAAAACTGAGGGGCCTCCTGTGTAGTACACAGGGGTCCTCTGTTACTGTTGAACTATTGATATATTTTATATAGCGACGTATAGCTCACATGTATACAGAGTATAGCGGGGGCTTTACAAGGCTCACTTGTTGTTGATGTACAGTTTGTATGAGAGGCTCAAGACTGTTCGTATAGTATTCATGTATCCTTGTTGACATGGAGATCAAAACTGTATCAATTTTGTATAGCATATTTCATTAGTTGTACATATTTCCACATCACATATCATCCAGAATTAATGATATCTTGCATTGAATTGTCTTTTGTACCTATTACATATTTGTAATATAATGGACAGATTAATAGTATTTTTGAAACTGAAATTTAATAGTTGTTGTAATTATTAATTCAAATATTTATTGAATGTTGAATTAACAGTAATTTTATACTGCCAGATCACTATAAAGTCATCCTAACGGAACTTTACATGAGAATGCATGAAAACCCAATTCATGGTTACATATATATACACTTGTGCATCAAATTGTCATCCTCTGGGATTGATTATTACAGAAAAGTTTTCCAAGAAAAAAGGAATTCTCATGCTAGCATTTTAGTAAATGTCATAATTTGCATCATTTTTGTATTTGGGATAAAAAACAGTGTTGAAAAATCACTGTTTCTTTGCAACTTTGACTTTATCTATTTCTGGTAGAGAAATGCAGAAGATTCAGGGGAGGTAACTACAAACACCCGGGTGGTCTTTCAATTCTTCATTAAAATGTCTGTGGCCGCACAAGTGTTCTGATGGAATCTGTAAATCTTTTATGTTTTGTGTCTTCTTACTTTCAATTTTGCAATTTTATATGTCATCATTTATCTCCTAGTTTCCTCCCACGTCAGCTTTGGAAAAGAAGTAAGAAGGGAGTGGTTTTATTGAACAAATTATTTCTGAACAAAGTTTGATACAGTCCAAAGAGAGCTGTTTTGCTGTTTATTACATTAAAGAGTCAAAACCACTGCATTAAAATTGTTCATGGGATTTGTGCACATTTTCAATTAACTCTTGCAATTCATCCCGATTCCACTATGCAAAAAGTAATTACTCACAAAATATTCTAGATTTACAGAAATGTTACTGAGAGAATGCATATGATCATTAAAATGAAGAAGAGAACTGTTTTGTATGTGTTGAATATTAATGTTACGTCATATAGCTGTTGAAATGTTTAAGATATCTTGAGACTGTAGTGTACCAATACTTATTGTGTTATTGATGTTTTTAATCCTGGAGAGTGCTGCAATTACCCGTTGTTTATATCCTAAAGCCAAAGTTCGCCCGTCTTGCACTGTTTTACATACCAAATAAATGTTGTTTGTGATCGCTCAGTGTTTTCCATATGATGCCATTGCTCTGCATTCCATACATGTCACTGTTGCTTGTTTGTCAGTGTTGTTAATAAGATACTTAAGATCTGCTACATTTAAGAGATTCATTTCAGGTGAATTTTGTCATTCCCCCCAGTTTCATTTTACAATTTTACCTGTAAGAAATTAGTTTAGTTAGGGCATTAAGTAGCATGTACTTTTACCACTTAGAGTGGAAAGACCTACTTATTTTATGGTGTAAATAATAGTATATATATGTATCTGATATTTAGAAGCTTACATGTTTATTTATAGCTAGTTTTGTTTATTAAATAGAAACACTTAACTGTATAATAAACAAGTAAACAGGTGTTATTGTCAGTACTGAGTTTGTAGTATTGGTGGTAATGATAATTAAAGTTGTGATTAATGACATTCATTAACATAATGTGATTAACATACATTTACATAAAAAAAATCATTATTCAAACAGAGGAGTTGTGCAATGTTTTACTTCTAAAAGAAATTTAATATAAGCAATTATTTTTTATGTATTTATCTGAACTTTAAGGGTTAGGCAAAGTTGAAGTATTTCTGTGAGAGAATAAAAATCTGTAATTGAAATCAAGAAATTCTGTTTATAAGGCAAACAGGAATGTTTAAAGGGTATTTTTTATAAGAAAATCTTTGTGACTTTTCATTCACGTATGTATTTGAGTGGTTAAGATTTACATTTTAAACTGAAAATATAACTTTGTGGCATCAGTAATTACCAACAGATGGTCAGGTTCACACACAAACAAACCTCCAGCTCTTGTAAATGTTATGTAAGAGCTGGTAAGAATTTTAAACCTTTAATATGAGGTTATATAGGTCGCGCTGTAAGAGCTCTGAATTTGAGATTTTGAAGCACTTATATATTATGAGCAAGACATGATATTTCTGATGTCACAAGAAAGGAATGACATTTTTCGTAGACATTTTTCCATAAAGATTTATTACACTAAATAAAAGTGTCATTGCTAATATTGTAGAATTCATAAGTTCATCTGAATTATAATTACGTAATTGATGTAAATGAAGATCAGTAATGAATAGCTTGGATTGGTTAGTGTTCATACACTGAAAATTGGTAATGTGTCGAACAAAATAAAACCATTAATCAGGAGATATGATTAAACTGTTCTAATTGAGAAACCTCAAGCTCTAAAGATAGATAGTAAATCTATACTCTCAGTATATATGCCTTGTAGAAGGTTTGAAGTAGACATAGATCAGATACTAGTAGGACCCCTGTACTGTTTCTAATGTTATTGGTGCCGAGTATAGCTTCCATTACAATGAAAGCAGTTGTAATGATTTGCTGCTTAACTGTTACAGATGATCAATAAAATATCTATAAGAAACTTATTGACCGTGTTGACTGTGTCTGTATGTGTGTGCTGATCAACAGGGATGTAATTATAGGAAGTCCAGGGCTGTCATCTGATTTCTTATAAAATGAGGTTTCTTGGAATACATTTTCCTAAAAAATTATACTGCTCATGATCATCCATCAGGAATTACATTTCTTTTCAAGGAAATGATAAAAGAAAAGAGCAACTCTCCTGTGATATGTACTATCATGAACCTCTGGTACTGTATCAGTGAAAATAGGGTGAATCCTCGCCTGGTATTAAAAATGTACATGTATATCGTACATTATTACATTTTTGCCAGTGAAATATCGAAAATTCATTCTATAAAAGTGCTATTTTTCACTAGTGTGAAAAATATCACTTTTTCTGATTTGACCAATCAGAATGTTGCTTACAACAACGTTTGGGAAAATCAGAAGCTGCCACTGTAGATTTTCATATAAAAATGTAATAAACAGAATATCTAACAGTCCTATCTTCTGTAAAACCAAACATATTTCAGTCGTGTGGCTAATATTTTTGATATTTTTCACTCGTGCTGCGCACTCCTGAAAAATATCAAAATATTAACCCTACTCTGAAATATATTTGGTATTACTGAAGTCACTTGTTAGATATCCGCTATTTCTTTGATTCTTTACTGAAAAATAATTACCAAATTGTGTAACGGATCTAGTAGTGCATGATATGATCATAGATCTTATTCAGGCTGAAGTAAAGAGCATTAACTCTACTACAACAGTTACCTGATGTTATGAAGTGACAAAAAATCATGTTTCACATAATTCAAATTTGTCATCTTGGCGGTTTCCTTGACAAAATGATGATGCTATGTAATACAAACCAAGTTTGAATTCTTTCTTTATTAAAATAAGAAAACAATGTACCGTTTTACTTCATTTATATAAAGCCATAGTAGATTGTACCACTCCCCATTTGATTCCGGAATAACGGTTGACTGGTTTGCAACCCTGAAGATTTTGTGAAGAATTTTCACCGAAGACAACATTCACAAGACTGGGACGAAGCTGAAGTACGTACAAGTTGTAAGTCATAGATATGAGCGTATAACACACCACAGATTGAGGTGATCGTAATAGACATTGAGAAAAATGATAAATAATAAAAGAAAACATTTAATATTTCACATAGAGGAAATAATTAGCTGAATTATCTTGAAATCATATAAGTGTATTTTGTTTAATCTTGATCAGATTGGCCTACACGAGTCCGGATACTCCCAGCTCCCTTATAATTAGAAACCATATTCTTGGAAAGAAAAAAAAAGTCCATCAAGAGTTCATCCTGACGTCTCGGAGACCACTATCTAACTTATGGTACCAGGAATCAAATGGAGAGTGGTACAATCTACTATGGCTTTATATAAATGAAGCTCGAGTTAGTCACTATCAACATACTATTGTAATGTACAGATGAGGTCAACTAAACATTACTGTAAGGAGTATTTTATTTCAAAATTAGATAGTAATAATTAACAAAAAGATAACGTATTACATACATTTTGGAAGGTCGAAAATTCTGTAGATCATAAGAAATTTTGCAAAGTAATGAACAGCATTGTAAAATAAGTTTAAAAAACTTTCTGGAATAAATTTAAAAGCCTCGTGTATTAAAATGGAAAGAAATCTAATGTAAACGCTGCCTACCATGAAGAGTTGACAGCTGAGCATTGCCGACCATTTCAATAGTTTCTTTACTACAGTTGTATCTAAACTAGTCGAAAATATACCACGATGGTAGGAGATTTAAAGATAAGATTTAGTCATTTTATTAGCTCACTTTCCCGAAGGACAAGCGAGTTTATGCAATGGCACTGCGTCCGTCCTTCCGTCCGGCGTCAACTTTTTCATTCAAGCGACTTCTCATTAGTCAAAAGACCCGGGGTACTGATATACCTGGGATGGAGGGAGCACCACGTTAGGAAATCACGTGACATAAGTTGGTAAGTCCACGATAGTGCAAGATGGAGTCACCGCCGATTCGAGGAAAAAAAGTAGGACGTCTCAAATCTAGACGTAGCCCATGTCTTTCTGACACTATTTCTGTATCTTCTGATATTTAAGTTACAGAATACTATACAACCCCCATTCGTTAACACCTTTACAAACCGTCGGCTATTGCTTATTACCATGCGATTTGTTGTGGTATTTCCCACGACAAAAACTTGTTTTGACGTCAAGACCCATTCTACTGCAACTACTGCGTGAAAAAGTTGGTATATATTCATAATTGATCAATAGTCACCAAATAATAAAACATAAATTGTGAATATGGACTAAAAATACGGTTTTTATGTTTATTTTTCTCCAATGATGAGTTCCCACGTAGGATATTGATTTAACTTTTACTTCAGTTCCAGTGCCGAACAGATGACGAAACCAAAAACTAGATTATCCAGGAATTCTGTCAGGCGAGGAAACTTTTTGAAAATAAGTTTGACTTTTCCTAAGAGGTGGACAAAACTTACCAAGCTCCGAGGTTAATGAAGTAAAAGTTTAAAAAAAATTCCAATATGGCTTTGTTTACTTACACATATAGGTATAGATTAAAATAATTAAATGCATTTTTAACGAAATAAAAAACGCAACCGAATACATTAAAAAGTAGCCATCCAGCTTTTTTCTTTGGCATGGTATAGGAAGCGAAGTCGGGGGGGGGGGGGGGGGGGGGGGGGGGGGTGAGGGGCAGATATTAAGTCTGTTGAATGCTGGGATAAATGGCAATCGAGTTTGTTCGAGTGAATGACCTTCAGACTCCCTTTCAAGGCCACGGTGATCAACTGTCTTAAAATATCCAATCGCCATATTCACAGTTACTAAAAGGCCATGAGTATTGCTATTTGGTATGTAGAATGCTGGGGCGAAGGGCTACCATTAAGGCCCAGGATACAGGTATTAAGGTTACAGCTATTCCGAAGGGTTTTGACTCTTTGACCCGCTTAAATACTGGGACATCGCAATATTTAAGCGGACCATCGAGTCAAAACCCTTCGGATTAATCTGCAGCATTCTGGATGAGGGACTATGAATTTGGTTCAAATGAATGACATTGACAAACAACTTCTTCTCAACAAAAGAAAGGCCAATGGAACTGATATTTGGTCTGTAGAATGCTGGGACAAAGGACCAAATTTGTTCAAATGAATGTCCTTGGCCCAGTTTCAGGCTCACAGGTGTAAAAACGTGTTTGTTTAAATCTTTCAATGTATCAGTTTGATCTCGGACACTGATATTTTGCAGGATTCTGTATTATAGTTAACTTTTAGGGTTTAAAGTATTGGATTGATAGCAGGTGAGCGATTTAGGCCCGTTATGCCTCTTGTTTATATTGAAACCTCTATCAATCTAGGCTTCATCTCAAAATTGCATTTCTCAGGGGAATTTGTTTTCAAAGAACTACTCCACTTGAACACTTGTGAAAGCACCTATATTGATAACATCACTGCGCCGTTTTTTAAAGACACAGCATCTTTTATTAAACAGGCCTATCTGAAGGCGTGGTACAAGATGAAATGAAACTGGCAAAGGTTAGTCATCCTTCAAAATGAAAGGTTGACTGGAAGCAAAGAACTAACGGCCAGTCGGTATTCCAAGTATATTGACCAAAATCATTGAACAAAACATTGGTATACAAACAGCTATATTTCATTTTTAAAGCAAACAATTTTACGCTCACCTTGACCAAAACGTCACTTTTTGATCACAAAAATGTTCATTTTTTGCTGGAAAAATTCAATATGTTCAATAAAATGAAAAAATATTTTTTAACAAAGTAGAAAATCATACATTTATCATTATTTTTTTAATATATTGCAACTGAATCGATTTTTATTTTTTACCTCAAAATAGAGAAAAATAACACAAATAGTAATTGGACAAAATAAAACACCGATTCCATAGTTTATGACTGTTTAAGAGAGAGAAACCCATTTCCTTTTAATGGGTCAATTATTTAAATAAGAAGTTGTAATGACAATATGTTTTACATCAAGCGTTAAATCTGCAAAAAGAGGTAGGAAATAGGTATTTTCTCCTTAAGATATAAGGGAAGGAGTTACTTAAATTGACTCCTAACTCCTCAGTTTAAAGAATCATTTAAAGACATTTGAATTCCATAATTTGAAAAATTATAGCCCATTCTTTTTGTCGATTTAGCAAACGTTGTCACATTGGTATATTTGACTGATCATAGTTTAAAAAAAAAACACAGATATGAATAATGTATCCAGTTTATGCTCTGTCTATGAACTCCCTTTTCCAAAAACGCATAAGAGAAAAAGATTAATGCATTAATGTTCTACTTCTCGGGTGTTGTACACCCTTAAAGTGTTTTTCCATATATGTACAGCGTCAAATTAATATATTCTTTAAGAATTTCAGAAAAGATGCATGTCCTGATATGGGGACAAGATTGGTGTTTCAAACACGCCAATCCAAATATTTCCGTTTTTTATGCGTATGGAAGACTGTCTGACTGGTAATAATCATATTTCATCAAGTGGCTATATATGGCCTAACAGACGTTCGGGTTTTTAGTGGTGTGCTACCTTGACGGAACTTCTTTTGTGAACGTATCCTTCCGCGATCTTTCTTATCAGATAGTTCTACATTGCATACGGAATATTTTAATATGTATATTGTTTTATTGTGATTATTGATGTTTGGAAAGAGCCATTGATAATAACATACATCATTTTAATTGTTTCATAATTCTTAATATGATGAAACATCGAATGACGTAAGTCGTAGCAACAGCGGAAGTGTATAGCGTCGCAAGGGGTGTCATTGGGCTGCTTCAGGTTTCCTCGAGGTCGGTAAAAAATAGTCTAGGCCTACATAAGAAAAAAATCAAAATGACCGATTCAAAAGGAAGAATATTGTCGCCAGCTGCAGCACGGAACTTGGGAATGTATAGAGAGTCTTGGTGTGCTGTCGAAATGAAAAAGGAACAAAGCTGGTGTCGAAAGGAGAGAAAACATGACCCCCAGCAGTTCAGTAGCTCCGTTTTCGATGAACACCAACCAGGTTACGAGCCAAGATGTACGTTCGCAGTAGAAGCACCTACACACCGAGAACGTAGGCATTTCCAAGATCAGTGTAAGTGATATGTTTTTGGTAATTGTTTATTAGCATTGCATGTTTTGATGGTGAATGAGTACAATGCTATGCACAAAGCGACAGATTAAAAAAACAACGACGAACAATGTCACTGTTTTGGAAAGTGTACTAGAACACCTTGTGAAAGTACCATTACAATCTTTGAAACATCTGTACTCCAATTATGCATGTTTGCTACTATATACATGTGTATCTACACTGATAATTATAGTGTATTATAAATATCCATCATATCATTGAATAATAATCTGACTACTGAAATGCACATCTTTTATTCCAATATCGTTTCCTATACAGTACTGTACTGGTTCGTTTTAATATCATTATGTCATCATTAAAAAGAATCTGTAAAAACACTTTCAGTTCAGGGAATAGTGATAAAGATAGTGCCTTTCCTGGGGCTCCAACCTGTGACCCTTGATTCTTCAGCCTTATACATGTACATGTATGCTCTATTGATGAGCTAAAGTGAAATTTCCTATTTATAGCTTTTGCTTGTCCGTGCCTAATCAATGCATATCATTTACACTATCCCCCCCCCCCCCCCCCATTTATTTGCCTGTACATATACCTGGTAAACCATAATACCCAAATAAAGTCCAGGAATGTGATCACTTAGACAATTTAGAAAAGGCAATTCACTGTATAGTGGGAGAACCATGGTGTAGTGGCTGAAATAACAAGACATGGCAGTAAATTTATAACATTAACATATCATTATCTATTATAAGCAAGATATTCATTATAACTTAACCAGCACAATGTATATGGTGCTGCGCTTTGCTTTGGTAATGGGGCTTTAAATGCTTTAATGCAGTGTGCTTTGTCTTTTAATATATTACAGACACCTGTCAAATGAAGATTTGATTGAACAGTCCATACAGATATGATTACGAAGATTTTGTTTTGGCTACTAAACAGTCCATCATCCATACATCAAGATGCGTGCAGATTGGAATCAAAACATTGAACATTTTGTAAAATGCTAGTAATTCTAAGAAAAATTATCACAGTTAAAAATTCTAAGTCAATATTTGTGAAAAAATGTTATTTCCTCTCGAGTGTGATTAAATGACATTATGAAATATCTATTTATAACATGAAATAGAAAACTTACCTTGTTACAGCCTAGTAATAATGTGTGAAGATCAGTATTACAAAATTGGTTTATGCATTGTTGAATTATTGTTTAAATTTAGGATCTATTTGTTATGTTTATAGTTTTGAAATCAGTATTACCTTTTATATGTTTGTATTCTATGTAGAAGCACGTCAGTATTTATTGTACATATTTATGTCAGCATTTTTTCATATTTATGTAGGTTTAGCATCTACTTTACATTCCTGTTATACAAATTTTATAAAGTATTATATTTAATCAGATTATAACTGTGGATCTTCTATTGTTACTTTCTGATACAACACAGTATTATCAGTTGATGTATATTGTATACGTAAATAGTCATATTGCATTGCTTCACTTTTTATCTAGATGTCTTTTCATTTAAAATAATTTGCTCAAGTGCAATTTGCGCAAGATTGTGAGTGTTCAAATAAAGTTGATTGAAATGAAAATTGATTTTATACTTGGTGTGTGGGATCATGTTAACTTATCATCAGTTCTGTAATACCAGTGTGTAATATTATTAGTAAGTCACTAAAATGTTGGATACTTGGAAAAGTAACTTTTGAACTGTATATTATGGTACATGCATAGCACAAACCATAATCATCAAATGAAAACTTTTTAAAAAAAACCCAGATATTCTCTCTGCTACATTATGTTTCCAATTAAAATCCGGTTGGATGCAAGATTAGACAGGTTTCAGTCTATACAGCTAAGAAAATATGACAAAATGAAGTAGCAACACAATATAGAATATAAGCTTTCATTTCATTTTATTACTCTTGCCAGTTTAGGAAACAGTTTTAAAGCATTGGCTGTGGTGATTCTGGACAGTTCCGGGACATCTAGTTTCTTCCTAGTGGCTATGTAATCACAAGATAAGGCAATGTTTTTGGGTTCATTTCTCACCTGAAAGAACAAAATCAAAAAAGCATACAGAGTATTGCAGAAGCTCTACAAATCCCCTACCGCCCTCGCAAGCTATTAAGATGCAACAATTAAATAAATTACAACTTTAAAATTCAAAATTGTCCAAGATATTTCGATTCCTTATAAGAATGTGCAGTCTGATGGAATTTCATGGTTAAACAAAGCCACTAGAGTATGTGTACTGACAATGACTTTCTATAAATAGCATCAATGACCTTGACTTTAACCTGACATCCTTGAAACGTAAACTTGTCCAAGATATTTTGATTCTTTATAAGTATGTGCAGTTTGATGAAAATCCATGAAGAAACCAAGTCACTAGAGTACTGACAATGATTTTTTATAAATATGGAACAGTGACCTTGACCTTGACCCGACAATCCTAAAATTTGAACTCAGGAAAGATATGTTAATCCTTTACATCTATATATAGTTTGATGAAAATCAATGAAGGAAAAAAGCCAGTAGAGTGCTGACAATAATTGTCTATAAATAGCAACAGTGACCTTGACCTGACAACCCTGAAACTCAAACTCTTCCAAGACATTTTGATCCTTTACAAGTATGTGAAGTTTGATGAAAATCCATGAGAGAATGAAGTGGTTAGAACTTCTGCAAATAAAGTAAAACAAATCCCATTGCCACTCTTGAAATCTAAAAATTCTATCGACAGGGACCTTTGACTTTTAACCTTGAGCAAAGACCAATGGTTTGATGCATAAATAAGCAGTCTTCTAAATGAAATTGCTAGCAATAATGAAGGAGTGTATTTAGTTTTATATTCAATCCAAATGGAAAGAAGATACAAGATACTCTTAAAATCAGTAGAGAATAAAATTATAACAGGATGAATAGATATAAACAAACATCTTTTTCTGGTCCAAGTGCAGGGGAGTCAGATTCTAGAAGGATATTGGTAACTGGCAGCCCTTGAACTAGTTTGTTCTGAAACAGAATAAAACAAGAATATGTACACTTCTTACTAAAAATGTATAAAGGATACATTTCAAATATAATTAAATATTTCAGTATAAGAGCACTGCTTATTGAACAACCTTTGTATACGATATCTAGGGGGAAGTCTTTGTATAAGATATCTAGGGGGAAGTCTTTGTACAAGATATCTAGGGGTAAGTCTTTGTATAAGATATCTAGGGGGAAGTCTATGTATAAGATATCTAGGGGGAAGTCTTTGTATAAGATATCTAGGGGGAAGTCTATGTATAAGATATCTAGGGGGAAGTCTTTGTATAAGATATCTAGTGGGAAGTCTTTGTACAAGATATCTAGTGGGAAGTCTTTGTATAAGATATCTAGGGGGAAGTCTTTGTATAAGATATCTAGGGATAAGTCTTTGTATAAGATATCTAGGGGTAAGTCTTTGTATAAGATATCTAGGAAGAAGTCTTTGTATAAGATATCTAGGAAGAAGTCTTTGTATAAGATATCTAGGAAGAAGTCTTTGTATAAGATATCTAGGAAGAAGTCTTTGTATAAGATATCTAGGGGGAAGTTTTTATATAAGATATCCTGGGGGAAATTTTTGTATAAGATATCTAGGGGTAAGGCTTTGTATACGATATTGAGGGTTAAGTCTTTGTATAAGATATTTAGGGTTAAGTCTTTGTATAAGATATCTAAGGTTAAGTCTTTGTATAAGATATCTAGGGGGAAGTCTTTGTATAAGATATCAAGGGGTAAGGCTTGGTATAAGATATCTAGGGGGAAGTCTTTAACAGATTTAGAATGTGTTTGTTTCAGTACAAATCACTTCAACAATACAAAATTCTCTGATGTCTTATTTTAAATGTACATTGTCTCAGGTGACCTAAAAACAGGTTGCTATTTCACCTAACTGAAATACTGGACAACTGCAGCTCATATAATAGTTAAAATAAAAATAGATGTCCATAATTACATCCATATGTTACAATCCACCAGCATAGCTTTCTTAACTTGGGTATCTAGGACTTCAGCGCTACAGTAATTTCAGTACTTTGATTGACAATGACAAGCACTTCAGTCTCACATAAATATAAATAGACCTACCTCTTGATTTCTGATACAAGGTGGCGGTATAGACTTACCTATGGATTTCTGACACAAGATAGCGGTATAGACTAACCTCTGGAGTTCTGATACAAGATAGCGGTATAGAGTTACCTATGGATTTCTGACACAAGATAGCGGTATAGACTTACCTCTGGATTTCTGACACAAGATGGCAGTATAGACTTACCTCTGGATTTCTGACACAAGATAGCGGTATAGACTTACCTCTGGAGTTCTGATACAAGATAGCGGTATAGACTTACCTCTGGATTTCTGACACAAGATAGCGGTATCGACTTATCTCTGGATTTCTGACACAAGATGGCAGTATAGACTTACCTCTGGATTTCTGACACAAGATAGCGGTATAGACTAACCTCTGGATTTCTGATACAAGATAGCGGTATAGACTTACCTCTGGATTTCTGACACAAGATATCGGTATAGACTTATCTCTGGATTTCTGACACAACATGGCAGTATAGACTTACCTCTGGATTTCTGACACGATAGCGGTATAGACTTACCTATGGATTTCTGACACAAGATAGCGGTATAGACTAACCTCTGGAGTTCTGACACAAGATAGCGGTATAGACTTACCTATGGATTTCTGACACAAGATAGCGGTATAGACTAACCTCTGGATTTCTGACACAAGATAGCGGTATAGACTTACCTCTGGATTTCTGACACAAGATGGCGGTATAAACCCATCTCTGTATTTCTGACACAAGACACAAGATGGCGGTATAAACCTACCTCTGTATTTCTGACACAAGATGGCGGTATAGACTTACCTCTGTATTTCTGACACAAGATGGCGGTATAAACCTACCTCTGGATTTCTGACACAAGATGGCGGTATAGACTTACCCGGTACCTCTGTATTTCTGACACAAGATGGCGGTATAAACCTACCTCTGGATTTCTGACACAAGATGGCGGTATAAACCTACCTCTGGATTTCTGACACAAGATGGCAGTATAAAACTACCTCTGTATTTCTGACACAAGATAGCGGTATAGACTAACCTCTGGAGTTCTGACACGAGATGGCAGTATATATAGACTTACCTCTGGATTTCTGACACAAGATGGCGGTATAGACTTACCTCTTGATTTCTGACACAAGATGGCGGTATAGACCTACCTCTTGATTTCTGACACAAGATGGCAGTATATACTTACCTCTTGATTTCTGACACAAGATGGCAGTATATATAGACTTACTTCCGGATTTCTGACACAAGATGGCGGTATAGAGAAGTAGTACCCAGCCTCCACACCGGTCATCGCCACAGCTGGCTTACCATCAAAGGCGTGTAACAACACTTTGTCTGCACCTGGAACACATGTAGCACCATAAATATTCAAATATCATTGAATTTTTGTGACAATCTGAATTCATTTTATCTGAGATATTGATTTGTTATGATAGATTAGAATACTGATGTTTCATGTGAAGAAAAAATCCTGTCATTTTATTAAACTTACCTAATTCTTGTAAGGCAGCTATTGTTGGTCTTCCTGCTGATCTTGAATGCACATTCCTGTAATACATAACCATACATATAATATCTGACAAATAAAACAAGGTATTGTTAGTATACCATGGTCTATCAGATTTGGACAAACTTTGGTATGAAAACAAATAATAGCTGTATCTCTGCATAGTGGAGCAAAAGACTCCAGCATCTTAAGAGCTACATTGTACACGTCACCGTCAGTGTTTAAATCAGGTGATGTATGGCTCTTACAATTGGAGAAAGGATTTAGATTTAGTTTCCAAAACAGGAGATGATGGAGCACCTCTACAAAGACTAAAATTTATCTAAATAGTATAACCATCAAAACATTTCAAGAGTCAAACAATCTGATACACATGTATGGGTAGAATTGTAATCACTTACACAGGTAAATCATACTTCTTTGCCAGGTCAACCTGAAAGAAAAAGAACAAAGAGTTGGATGGGTGTGTATTACCTTAATATACACTTACCAAAATGCTTTTTTATGTATGTTTAACTTTTGCCACCTAGCTTGCCGTCAACATTAGAAATTGTGTTGTACTTCAATCTTTGCTGATTCTGTTATATTTTCCCCTTATGTATTGCCAATGCTAAGTTCTACTGGAAATATTTCGGCAATACATGTTATGATATGATATTATATATAACACTCTCACTGTGTTGATAATGTTAGTAACAAATTGCTTCTTTCTCCACAGACATTGGCCTAACTGTATAAAATGGAACATGATGGGTACCTGAAGACTTTTTTCCTGTGTGAAGACAACCACGAAACAATTTTTTTTTAATTGAGTTATGAAGACTACACAATCTATTTACCTGTATACATTTAATAACTCAACATGTTGAAATGGAACATTAACAAACTAAATTGAAGAGCTTTGAAAAGTCCCCCAAAGAAAACACCGGAGAAGCTCTAGGACAAAAGCCATACATTTTCTACAAAAGTACTGTTCCAGCACTTTACAGTTGTGGGATCGCACAACGTTACACGATGTGCGGTGGGCGCACGATGGGCGAACGGTGTATGCACGATGTGCGAACGGTGCGATCCTGGGCGATTATTTCTAACGCACATGTGGGCGCACGATAGACTAACATTGTGCGATGACAATCGTGGTTGATGTAAATTTAGAAATGGTTTAGCAATATATACGGTTTCTCGCTAGTTGTTTTAAACATATTTCTATATTTTAACTATTTACATTAGCCGATAGTTCTATCCATATATTTCTAAAAATTAATAATAGTCTTTCTGTAGTTTAAGAAACAAACCAAATAAACACATGTATGTAAACTTTCAACTCATATTGACAAGTTCTCATTCAAGTAAATATTGCCAGTTTTACCAAGTTATAAACTGTACCTGTACATGGCCAATTTATGTTGATATTTCTGGCCCGGGGCACTTACAACACTCGCCTAGGTGTGAAAACACAGGTAAAGTGTTGGGGAGGGGAGGGTTTTTCAAATAACTGATTATAAGAGTCCAGTTTGTTTTCGTAACGGTCGCTCGGTAATGGCTGTCGTAGCGTATCGCCGCACACGGGACAGGTAAAACTCCGGCATGTTATTTACATATTCTGATACCTGGTAGCTTAACCCGCACTTGGCTGTCTTATGATCACTGTAATACTGTTTACTGTATATTGTTAAATTGACATAATCCCAATAAATATGATGCGAATTTAAATAGTTATTGAACAAGAGAGTTCCATATGTTTTTCATTCCGTAATATGTATCGACCGATTTTACCAAATCGTGCGTGTGTGCGATTTAATCGCACACATAAACGCACGATCTTTAGATCGCCTGGTTGTGCGCACCACGGGCGAACGATGTGTGCACGATGTATGCACGATGCACGCACGCAGTTTTTGGTGCGTTGTGCGATACCACAACTGTACATCGGTAGATTTTCGCTGTGGCATTGTTAACCATTGTCTATGCTTGCTGAATTGCATGTATTGTGCTAGTAGAAATTGTTTTATAAGATACTAAGCTATTACTGCAGTTTACAAATCATACCATTCTGGAGAAAGGAAATTCATCAAAGACTAAGACCATTGAAGTTATTTGTTACATGATTGAATGTGGAAACAACTTGTTACATGTACATCTACCAGGAACTAATGTCGTACAGTTAAACTGTACTCATTAATTTATGTCATGAAATATGATCATGCTAGTCACATAAGTCTAAGAATTGCTTTAGAATAAGATATACATGTTAGGGTATGTCATTAAGGATCCCTGTCCCGCTACTAAAAACAGTAAAGTAATTGTTAAACATTTTATTTTGGTAAGACTATGATTTTGTGTGCAAGACTGTTTATTTTGGCATGAAAATGGTTTTGATAAATTATTTCTGAAAAGAAAATCATAGTTGATAAAGGACTTTTATTAGAAATTCAAAGATGAAATAAACAAAATATAATCAACAACTTGTGTTTCAGGTGAAAAAATGTTGTTTCAAACCCTGATTAAAACTTAAAACTGTTACCCTAACCGACTGAGCTAACTGCAGTGCGATTGGTATACTATGGACCATTTTTTAAAAAGTTATACTTATCCAAATTTATGTTAAGGGGAGGTAACTGTATACTAAAAACTACATACAGTGCTGTGCCAGCAGGACAGTGATCCTTAAATTATTTTTTGTGTGTAAATTTATAAAAGAAAATTGTGCTATAATAAGTTTGAAATGTTCATAAATGTTCATTGTATACCATATATTTATTAAAATATTTGTTTTGAAATAATGTTTCTTTCATTCCTTAGTTTGTAAGAAATAGATAATTCGAAGATTTTAACAAAAGGACTTTGACCTTCTTTTCTCAGCAGATATAAATCATTTCCCTTATGTTTTGGTGTACAACTTCAGAACTCTTCCTGTTTGATCTAAAACTGTGTGACAGTCTTACAGTCTGACTGACACATGGGCAGACAGAACCCTTTATCAACCATATTCATAGTGAAAGCATAAGATGATAAATAATATGTAGCATTTAGCTGAAAAAGCTGAACTTTGTTTTTAGTCTCAGACATTCGACTTACATGCCCGAAATGTTTAGCAACAGCTCACACAAGTCTACCTATAGTCCATCTTCCCTTACGAAGGGTTACGATCCAGTACCCTGAAAAGGGTACTGGCTTGGCAAGGGAAGATGCCTATAGTCTATCTATTCATATATGGAGTACAGTACATGTACCTGTATCTTTAGCACCTGTCTCTGAATGTCTTTGTCCTCTGGTTTCACACATATCCTTGGCTGGAAATCCAGGCCTATCTGTCAACAATCCTGATACTAGACTCAATGCACATGTACAGAATATCTTAATTTCTGTTTTAAAAAGCTGTAACAACTTGTAAGTGTATTCCTGAACCGAAGGGGAGATACTTTAATGAAACTTTATTAAATAATAATGGTTCAAAAATGCATTTATTTTCTTGGTTTATGATTATATTATATATACCAATGGCCAAAAGCTAAATGAGACAATGTGAAAACTAAGATATGAAGAATTGAATGATGACTGGTATATATGATACTGACCTCTCCAATGGCAGCAATACTGCTGATGTTCTGTTCTATAATGGGAACTGCCTTCTCTACATCCTACAAATATATAACAGTACAGCCTTCTCTACATCCTACAAATATATAACAGTACCGCCTTCTCTACATCCTACACATATATAACAGTACCGCCTTCTCTACATCCTACAAGTATATAACAGTACCGCCTTCTCTACATCCTACACATATATAACAGTACCGCCTTCTCTACATCCTACACATATATAACAGTATCGCCTTCTCGACATCCTACACATATATAACAGTACCGCCTTCTCTACATCCAACAAATATATAACAGTACCGCCTTCTCTACATCCTACAAATATATAACAGTACCGCCTTCTCTACATCCTACACATATATAACAGTATCGCCTTCTCTACATCCTACAAATATATAACAGTATCGCCTTCTCTACATCCTACAAATATATAACAGTACCGCCTTCTCTACATCCAACAAATATATAACAGTATCGCCTTCTCTACATCCTACACATATATAACAGTACCGCCTTCTCTACATCCAACAAATATATAACAGTACCGCCTTCTCTACATCTTACAAATATATAACAGTACCGCCTTCTCTACATCCTACACATATATAACAGTATCGCCTTCTCTACATCCTACAAATATATAACAGTACCGCCTTCTCTACATCCTACAAATATATAACAGTACTGCCTTCTCTACATCCTACACATATATAACAGAATCGCCTTCTCTACATCCTATAAATATATAACAGTACAGCCTTCTCTACATCCTACAAATATATTACAGTACCGCCTTCTCTACATCCTACAAATATATAACAGTACAGCCTTCTCTACATCCTACAAACATATAACAGTACCGCCTTCTCTACATCCTACAAACATATAACAGTACCGCCTTCTCTACATCCTACAAATATATAACAGTACATCCTTCTCTACATCCTACAAACATATAACAGTACCGCCTTCTCTACATCCTACAAATATATAACAGTACATCCTTCTCTACATCCTACAAATATATAACAGTACCGCCTTCTCTACATCCTACAAATATATAACAGTACCGCATTCTCTACATCCTACAAATATATAACAGTAAAGCCTTCTCTACATCCTACATATATATAACAGTACCGCCTTCTCTACATCCTACAAATATATAACAGTACCGCCTTCTCTACATCCAACAAATATATAACAGTACCGCCTTCTCTACATCCTACAAATATATAAAAGTACCGCCTTCTCTACATCCTACAAACATATAACAGTACCGCCTTCTCTACATCCTACAAATATATAACAGTACATCCTTCTCTACATTCTACAAATATATAACAGTACCGCCTTCTCTACATCCTACAAACATATAACAGTACCGCCATCTCTACATCCTACAAATATATATCAGTACTGCCTTCTCTACATCCTACAAATATATAACAGTACCGCTTTCTCTACATCCTACAAATATATATCAGTACTGCCTTCTCTTCATCCTACAAATATATAACAGTACCGTTTTCTCTACATCCTACACATATATAACAGTACCGCCTTCTCTACATCCTACAGATATATAACAGTACCGCCTTCTCTACATCCTACAAATATATAACAGTACCGCCTTCTCTACATCCTACACATATATAACAGTACCGCCTTCTCTACATCCTACAAATATATAACAGTACCGCCTTCTCTACATCCTATAAATATATAACAGTACAGCCTTCTCTACATCCTACAAATATATAACAGTATCGCCTTCTCTACATCCTACAGATATATAACAGTACCGCCATATCTACATCCTACAAATATATATCAGTACCGCCATCTATACATCCTACAAATATATAACGGTATAGCGTGTCTCTACATCCTATAAATATATAACAGTATCGCCTTCTCTACATCCTACAGATATATAACAGTACCGCCATATCTACATCCTACAAATATATAACAGTACCGCCTTCTCTACATCCTATAAATATATAACAGTACAGCCTTCTCTACATCCTACAAATATATAACAGTATCGCCTTCTCTACATCCTACAGATATATAACAGTACCGCCATATCTACATCCTACAAATATATAACAGTACTGCCATCTATACATCCTACAAATATATAACAGTACCGCCATCTATACATCCTACAAATATATAACAGTACCGCCTTCTCTACATCCTACAAATATATAACAGTACCGCCATCTATACATCCTACAAATATATAACAGTACTGCCTTCTCTACATCCTACAAATATATAACAGTACCGCCATATCTACATCCTACAAATATATAACAGTACTGCCATCTATACATCCTACAAATATATAACAGTACCGCCTTCTCTACATCCTACAAATATATAACAGTACTGCCATCTATACATCCTACAAATATATAACAGTACCGCCTTCTATACATCCTACAAATATATAACAGTACCCGCCTTCTCTATATCCTACAAATATATAACAGTACCGCCTTCTCTACATCCTACAAATATATAACGGTATAGCGTGTCTCTACATCCTATAAATATATAACAGTACAGCCTTCTCTACATCCTACAAATATATAACAGTACCGCCTTCTCTACATCCTACAAATATATAACAGTACCGCCTTCTCTACATCCTACAAATATATATCAGTACAGCCTTCTCTACATCCTACAAATATATTACAGTACCGCCTTCTCTACATCCTACAAATATAAAACAGTACCGCCTTCTCTATATCCTACAAATATATAACAGTACTGCCCTCTCTACATCCTACAAATATATATCAGTACCGCCTTCTCTACATCCTACAAATATATAACAGTACCGCCTTCTCTACATCCTACAAATATATAACAGTACCGCCTTCTCTACATCCTACAAATATATAACAGTACTGCCTTCTCTACATCCTATAAATATCTTACATAAATAATCAAATGTTACATCATTATATATAATATGTAAATGTGTACTTTCCATAGAATCTTTATATTAACTATTTTTAAAAACACGTAACATGTTTTGAATCAAATATAGCTTGAATATTACCTGGGTACCTTGTAAAAACTTTTCCAATATGGGAAACAATTCGTTGTTGTTACAATGTAGAGTCAGATACATCAGTAAGGAAGAGATTATGAGTGTTGTTTATAAAATGACTTACCTCCAGAGTGACACACCTTTGGTTTCCAGTCAGGGCCCCCTTAAAATCAATTTACTTTGATTAAACAAATACAATTACAGGTATGTGGCTATTAATTATTGATATTTTTTAATGTCATAACAAGATTTCATATTATTTACTTAGGTTAAACACCTGCCGTTTGGCAAAACACACAAAAAAAATTGATGAGTTTCAACTGTTTGACTAAAGTTTTACATACAATTGTAAGAATTAAACTCTTACCTGTACTGGGTGAACTCCAAGACAAGGGAATACAAAATCTGGATGTCTATATTATAAAAAAATAAATAAAAATTATACTAAAAAAGAGAAACATTTATTTCCCTGGCATTTGTACTTCAATTTTCATACAGATGTGAAATAGTTTTTAATAGCATTTTAGTAACTTTATGTTACATAAATCCAGAGGAGCAAATGAAAGGAAGACAAAACATGTAATACATATATATGTTAGTGTCTAATTCAAGGAAATACTGGTCATAGCTAAATCATATGATCAGCAACAATATGTATTACACTTCATATTGTTGCAAATTAGGTGTGAGAATTCTTTATGGTCATTGCCGATATATATACCTTAAACAGTATAAAACAACAAGTAGGGGAGATAACTCCAAGAAACTGTTTTTAACTTCAAATAAATGAAGCATCATATTTTCTGTACCAGCCTCTAATTTCATTAATCTGAAATGTTTTAAATTTTAAAATTGTCAAGTTAAAAAAATCCACTAAATTTTTACTATTAGACTTCTTCATTTAAGGATCAAAAGAATTACAGGGAAGTAAAAAAGTAAATTCAGCAACCTTACAGTTTAGTGTAACTCCTGTGAATGGTATTAGTCTTATAGTGACTGGTCAGGTTTTAAACCTCAAGCCAGTCAAATAGCCTTTCATTCTGCCATGACATATTCTACTTTCAGGGGTGCAGATGAGCTATATTGAAAATCATTACAAATCCATATTACCGGCATATAACAATATAGCTGTTGATGTACTCAGAACAAGAAAGATGTCCTTACCTTTTAGCCAGCTGAAGGACTTTTTCAAACTGTGTGTAGGTCTCTGTCACCACAAGGGCTCCCTGCACCCCAGCCTGCAGTCAGCATAAAGTTATTTTACAATAATTAACAGTTATTATTTTTCTCCATATACCTTTTCTAAATGATAATATATCTTGATTAATTTAAAGCACCTGCTTATGGTAACTGTTTAATCAAACCAAAATCAGCAGTACAGATCACATATTTGTTATATTCTTATATTCTTTTTTTCTGTCAGGGACAGATGCCGTATACAATTGTGAATTTGTCATGGTTATTGAACATCAGTAAAACAGTAATCTGATAAGAAACGTTTACTTTTATCATGGACTAGATAAAAATATAATCTAATTTGCAATTAGGCTACATGTAAGTAATAACTACTACTTATCTGGGAGCCTACTTGATTTAAGCTTTCGATGATATATACATGTATGTTACCTGTTTTGCCTGTTGGATGACTGTATCAATATCCTAAAATAGAAAAAAATATATCTATAATACTATATAAAGAAAAGTTATTAGTTTTCCTTGCGAAGTTGAATATAAAAAAAGAACAAAAAACAAAGACTCTGCCACAAGGCCTTTCCGCCTTCTCAGGCTTCCTCAGGCGGACTGTTGTTTAACTAAATATAAATACTATATAAATGTGTTGCATTTTACTCTCTAAATTCTAAATAGGAAGAGTTTGTCCGTTTTTTACTTTGGTTTCCACAAGGTTATTTGCTAAAATATTATTTGATTTTTGATAGATCTATAATGAAACCAAGCTTAATATAACAATGACCATATTTAACCTAATAAGTGCAATGTAAGCACAGCTAGTGCACTGTGCACAAGTTTACAAAGGGTGTGTTTAGTAAAACCATGCACAGGGAAAATTTTCAATTTGAAATTTTAGAAATACATGCAGTATGATATATTGGGACAGTTATCAGATCACTATCGACTCAAAATCACAGGCACCTGTTTCAATTAATAATTTCTCCCCTGTCTTGCCCATGCAGGGTCAACTGCGTTTAAATGTTAAGTATTAGACCATGGGCAAGATCGAAGAGGGTTTTGATATTTATTGAAACATGAGTCTGTGTTCAAAATCCTGAAATCGAGCCACTGTGCAAGCAAATCCAAGCAGGCCATTGGTGTATATACAATATGTAGGTGAAAACAGGATGAACATACAGTTTGTACATTTGTATCTTCTAATTGTAACAGGAGAAAGAGAAAATGCACCGAGGTTCGAACCCGGGACCTTCCGAACTCTAGATGCACACTCTACCAACTGAGCTACCTGGTCGCTGATGATCCAGTTCCGCTACACTAATATTCATGTAAATACCTACATTTGTAACCCCCCCCCCCCCCCCCCCCCCCCCCCCTGCCCTGGACAAAATAACAATGTGTAACCAGGGGTTTGAAAGATGAATGGTGTTTATGAATGATTATTGACTCGGAACCTATATCAAATAATCATCATATATCAAGCCCTGTGGCTGTACTAGTACCATGGCCAGTGTAGGTAAGTTTGTCACTGGTACATTCTACTTTCGTTTTACAGCAGACGCGGCCACAGGCACTAGGCTAGCCTCGTCTGTCAAACCTATATAATGCAATATTATATGTGTTTGCATTGACAGACGAGGCTTGTTCCTGTGGACACGGCCATGTTGGCCATTGTACCAAAACAACCATGGAAACTTCACCTCGTCAAAAGACTGATCCACGAGATGACAATGACAATCCACCATTGCTATCCCGGGGGACGGGCTATTGGCCTCCTTCACCATGCCTTCCACAACGCCTGCCATCGTGTCAACAATATTAATGCAAGGGACATAACTCCTACATGTTTGCAAATTGTACAGTTTATGCCACATAGGGACCTGATAAGCTAGTTTTTTACCTACATATGTATAAGGCGTTTAGAGTAATTTTACACTTTTGGGGTGTTTAGATCAATTTTCAATAAATATGCCCCCTCAATGTTCAAAGGCTATGACCATTGAGGGGGGCATTTTTATCGAAAATTGATCTCAACGTTAACGTTTAGCCCACCTTATAATTAGTTCACAGGGACCTGAGAATTTGTTACAGCTAGTTTTGGACCTAAAATAGGGTGTTTAGAGTAATTTTACACATTTGGGGGGTTAAGATCAATTTTCGATAAAATTAGCTTTTATGACCATTGAGGGGGCATTTTTATCGAAAATTGATCTTAACCCCCCAAATGTGTAAAATTACTCTAAACACCCTATTTTAGGTCCAAAACTAGCTGTAACAAATTCTCAGGTCCCTGTGCCTTAGTTTAGGTCTAAAACTAGATGTAAAAAAAAAAAAAAAACGCCGGGCGAAACTCCAATGTAAAACGGTGTTTGCATAGGCGTTAAACTCGTAACTAACTAATGTAAAAAATTCTCATGTCCCTGTGGTTTAGATCCGCTGGCACTGTTCTTTCAGTCGATGTTTAAAACGTGTTTTGACGTAAATAGACTATATATATGTAGACTATAGACTCTCCTATAGTCTATATAGCTTAGCATCGATACTACGTATACAGTATATACTGTATGCTCAGTTTTGATAAGGTCTGGATTAAAAAATACTAAAATTAATCAGCCTTTATGTTGCTTAAACAGTGTTTTAGGCCTACACTTAAAATTAAGGGGACAGTCAGTCACAATTTGTGACCAAACATTGGAATTTAAAAACTCTTATTCTATAGACCCTTTGACGTATCCGCTTCCAACACCTTGAAAAGTGTAGATTGTAAGAATTTCGTCCCTCCCCCTAAGTTTATGACTACTGAGGATAGCAGATTACCCTCACACTGTCCATTCTAAAAACAGCCAGTGTGAATGTCCATGAGATCATTTTAAGCGCTCCAGATGACAGTCTTCTCAGTCCTCTACGTCATGAATATCTTACCCCAAGTCACTGGTTTACTATTAAATCTTTTCTTGTGAAATATCAAAATTTTCTGATGACTAACTTTTTAAAAAAAATGTTTGGCAGATCGTTTTGGATAGGAATATAAAACAGTTGGAGTCGCAGTTCTTGTATTCGGTCAGGTAGGATATAATTTTAGTACCAATAAGCTCCAACACGTGCGGATAATGAGTAAAATTCCATCCTATAATTGGTGATTCGAGTTTCTCACTCATAAACATTTTTTTGTCTGTTTTCCTACTAGATACAAGGATAGCAATATAGGCACCCGATATGAGTTTAGACAAGCATTGTCAATGTTATTTGCCTAAAACATAATGCTTCAGGTTATTAGCTCTCTTATACCTAATCCCGTTCAATTTGGGTTGCACTGAAGTTCAATAAAACGATTTTTACAATTTTCACAGTTGAACAATTTTGTAACTGGAGCTGTTAAATCAATACTACCACAGAACCAGTGGTTTACATCACCACAGTGTATCCAGACGGCACAACCGCTACCGTTTTTATATAGCGAATATACTCTGTTAGGCTGCACTTTATTTGTATAGGCTATTGAAATGAAACTGAATTATATTGATATAATAGTATATCATTAATTTCATTTTATTTGAAAAGTAATTGTACACTAAATTCATGTTGCCAGGAATGTAGTGGCGAAATGTTATATTAACTAATAACTGTGATTCGTCAGTTTTTTTTTCTAATTTCGTATCAATATCATATATATATTGCCTGCCTAGCAAATACCGCACAAGAAAAGCGATCATGATTAAAAAGAACCCTGATTCATATGAACATCAATTCCATTCACACAATGATTTCAGACGAGTACGATATTTTATTTCCTTTCTAATGCTGTTTTACTGATCTTTTATTCCTCGGTGACAGTATCTATTCATAAAACATCCAAGAGCCATGTTTATCGTTATTTAATATTTGTCGGCATTACATACCGACATATATATCTAAGAACTTTAGTCATATACAATAATAAAGTGACAATCCCTTATACTTGAGAATGAACGGAAAACACATCCAGGGGCTAAGTCTCATTCGGGTTCAGAACGAAATTCTGTGAAGAGGAATAGTAACCGAGAATGCTTTGCGGAAGAATTTATATACAACTTTAAAGATATATAAGTTCCGGGGTGATTTTTCAGAGGGCACAGAAGAAATATAGAAAAGCAGAAAGTTATGTGTGTAGTTAAGGTTTATACTTATCCCGACTCGATGGGGATAACCACACACACATTCTAGGTAAACCTTTATTTTAATACACAAACCAAAAGTATACCTTGGTGTCCCACGTCCCTTCTTTACCTCTTTTATTATGCTATATCTGTAAATTTATTTTTGTTTTGATATTGAAATTATATATAAACGTATCTAGGATATTGCATGACATAATGAATTATATATATATATATTTCGCGGAAAGGACGTCAGTAAGTTGTAGTAATTTTTGTCCCATCCATTTATCTTATGTTACAATAAAATTGATTTAAACTAAAAATGAATATTGTGCAATAGAATCATTTATTAACTTACATTAAAGTAATATTTTCAGACACATGCACGCGTTATTAGCATGATAAATATACAAACCAACGCACAGGCAAAAACGCACCTAATGGGTGCTTTAATGTCCTTTTCACATTGGTTATATTTAAAATAATTTTATCAGTGTCGGACTGAGTATGGGTCGTACCTGTGAGCTGGATGTTAAACCAATCGAATTGTATATCATCAAAATATTTACAGGATATGGCATTATACTTTTTCTCACTTTTTATCTTGAAAAAAACCCCAAACCCAGCAGGTTTTATTTGAAATAAAATTCAGATTAATGTCTGAAGTGTGTCGTGGTTGAGAAATGTCTTAATGCATTTAGGAGGTAATAATTAATTTGTATACCTCTCAGGGAATGCATTACATAAACTTGGAGAATTGACGTAGATAGATACATTTAATTTGTATATTGCGTTAACGTTGTAAACAAACGTACGGTAAGGGCCTTTTAATTCATAAAGTTTAAATGGCCAGTATAATGCTAGGCTAGCCCACACCGTGAAATGATTGATTTCATTTATTTACGCGTCGCCATGCTACCCCTGTGACGTAGTACGGGCACCCCGAGTTGAACTCGATGAAATGTGACATACCATTTCCGACGGATTACATGTGTTTACCTGCAGTGCTGGACAGAACATAGGACGGCTTCACATTACAGGTACGTACTGGTCATCTATTTCATTTCCATAATATCACATATAGTTGATTTTCTAACGAGCTGTTCATTTATGGCTACTGTCTGCTACTTCATAAGTATTGGGTCAGTACTGGTGATTTAATACTACACATTAGTGCATATATACAACAGTCATTGATTGGACTGAATAATAGAATCAGGTGTATATATATATAGCTTACCTGGTGGTATACGTATATACGTACAATACTAGCTACCGGTTACTGTACCGACTTTCACGAATTGTCCGGTGTGATTTTAAAAGGTTACGAAACGTTTCATTGATATACTCAGTGGTAATATAAAATGGACGGTCTATTTAAGTCGAATGTATATATAAATATATATGTGTATCCCCACCCGGCTGAACAGTAATGTAATTTTTCCTCCACTATGAGATTATATCATTAGTAGCGTATATATCGTATATACTGATAAAATCTCCATACTTCACCTGTCACGTACAGCCTTTGTTGATTTATTGATTTTTTTAAAGCAGCATGTCAGACAAGCATCCGCATTAAGGCACTAAGGTATATTGTAATTATGTTTGTATTAATTCTTTATCCTGAGCCAACGGCGGATAAACAGGTGTTTGAAATTCAGGACCCCCCCCCCCCCCCCCACCCTCCACTTTACAAACTCCACTGGATAAAGATGGATTTTATGGGTCTTTGTCCCCTACCCTAATAATATTTTCTGCATTAAGTAACCCCCACCCTGCCCCACACACTTTGCTTAAACAGTTTTGTATTTATTCCTAATAACCTTTGTTACCTACCTAGGAAGTGGTGAGTGTCGCCGGTAGTATTTTAACAGTTAATGGAACCATGATCGATCGTACCTCATTATGACGAAGTCGACAGATCACAGACACATACGACTGGAGTGCCGTGTGTTTGTTTATGTTGATTACACCTGATACTACACCCGAGAATATCCTAATCCTATCGAAATCTCAGCGGGCGGGTGGCGAATCCCCTAGATTTGCTGACCTCAGATTTACTTAGTTTAAACACTGTTTAAATTATTTTAATAAACCTGAAAGGGTTGGGCGACTTTATACTTAATACTATACTACAGCCATGGCAGTTTGTCTACACAATATATAATTGAGACAAAGTTCTAAAAATAATAGAAGGGATGTAAACAGGAAGTAGGGAGGAGGATAAAAAATGAAAGACAGGTTGTCAAACAATAATAGAGGATGAATACCATTTTTTGCTAATTTGTCCAACTTTTCACGATATAAGAGTGAGTCGTATAAAATGTACTACTGGAAAAAGCCGTCGGTTTTCACACTGATTAAATTTTTAAGTTAAAAAAAAAATTGAAGGAATTGACCATGTTAAGTAAATATATATATGATGCTACTCAATTAAGAAAAACCTTGATTTAATGATAAACTTTATGCAACACGATTTTGTCCATTCTCTGTGAAAGTCTAACTTGTCCAATATCCACTGTTGTAGTGCAGTGCCTGCCAATGTAATTATATGTATTGTTTATTACATTCATGTACTGATAAGCTGTAAAAGCTTAAAGTGAATAAAATGAATTGAATTGAATTGGATGTACAACTGAGAAAGTTCGGTCGAATATTTGGAAATATCTAGTGTATATATGCTGATAAATCCTACCTTATCAAATATCTTTTAAAGTATGATAATAAAGTGAAAAGGGAACGTCAAATTAGAATGCTTATATTATATAAAGGCAATACGGATTGACATGCAATAATAAAATACTAACCCTAACGAAATTATATGGTATGGTTTTAGAATAGAAAACTAGTAGTTATTATTAGACTGTTTATTAGGTTTAACGGTTTAAATTATCGTTTAAAGAGAAATTATTTATAATTTATTTCTATTAATATCAATTTTTTTATTACTTAAAAAGTAAAATGAAATCCAATAAGATAATACATGACATAAGACTTGAATATGATCAATATATTTATAGAAGGCTGTATCAGTGATATATAATTACTATGAATGTATGAAATAGGATCGCGTGTCCATATCCACATATATCATATAATCCTTACAAAACATGAAATGAATATCCAAGTACATCGCATGTTATGTAACATTAACGTTTAAATATCCGGCAAGTCTGTTGGCATAAGTAGATTAAGAACTTGAATTAGGTCGCACGTATGAAATGTGTTAATAAAATGATGACTGATATGAATCTATTTAGTAGTTCACCATACAACAATACATGCGATAAAACCATTATTGAAGTCTGAAAACAATAATGAAAAAGAAATCGAAATACTCCGACACGCGATGTTGATGAAAAGAACTATTACTCATACTGAATTGATACTAAATATGATAGTTATATCACAAAAAGGACTCGTGTTTACAATTTATGATCCACACACAATGCATTGTCAGAAAAAAATGGCGAAAAAGTATTAATTTCCAGGCAGACCTCACGTAAAGTATCAAATTAAAACTGTGAAAAAATGCAATCTTATGATACATGATTTAGCAGTCAGATAAAAAAATGGAATGCATTCAGGCATGTATGCACGTGATATGTAATTATTATTATTTGGAAAACGATATATACTATCAATTCAACGTCCTTTATCTATTATATGAATTTGGTACCTATCAATACTGACTTTTATTCATCAACACTTCCCGTTATCCCCGTAATATATAGTCCGTGTCAAGGGTTCTGGCGGGGAATATAGACCGCTCCTTTACCTTTTGTTAAAAAGTAATTAATAGTAGATATTGTGCCTGCTTTGTCAAACGTGGAGAGCATGTGAAGCATGACGACTGGAAATTACTCATAAAGGGTAGGACATATTACAGAACCTATTTCGCCTTTAAAATTGTGTATCTAATTTCCATAATTGAACGTAAAGAGTTTGGTCTGAAACTGGGTCCCATTATAATCTATCCCCGTATTTGGTCTATTGGAACTGGAACAGGAAAACCTACCTATCTACCTACCTACCTACATAGGTTTGTAGTTTGTCTATAATGGTATTTCTATGTTAGACTGACTGGTGTTTATGCCGTTCAATGTTTATTCTAATTACCATTGATTTAGAGAGAATGAAATAACATGTTGTCAGTAACATAGAAATAGTCTTGTATCCATACACACTAACCGTTAATTTATAGAATGTCGACAAACTGGGAATAAATCAGTACATTTAAACTAGCAACTGCTTTAAGGTTTAAGAAGGATCACTAGGAGTCCAAGGTATCTAACAGAAATACTATCGATTTCATCTCGGTACACAATAGCCTTGTACCCTAACCTATAGCCATCGGAGGTTACTGAGTTTAATCCAATAGTCGCCTTCACTATAGCCATCTTCTCTACTGGTGCTTCTATATGCAGCACTGTTACGGGTTTTGTTCCTATAGACACTAGAACCAACCAGATTTGCTTCTATATTCAGTAATACTTAGCTGGTATGGTCACAGGGAAACTGAACTGTTTCGGGGTTTATTTTATATAGACAATATAACCTAGATTTGCTTCTATATTCAGTAATACTTATCTGGTATATGTCCATAGGAAACTAAACTGTTTCGGGGTTTATTCCTTTTGTCAATAGAATCTAGATTTACTTCTATATGGAGTAATACTGAACTGGTATGGTCATATGGAAACTAAACTGTTTCGGGGTTTATTCCTTTTGTCAATAGAATCTAGATTTACTTCTATATTCAGTAATACTTTTCTGGTATGGTCATAGGAAACTAAACTGTTTCGGGGTTTATTTCTTTTGTCAATAGAACCTAGATTTACTTCTTTATGGAGTAATACTGAACTGGTATGGTCATATGGAAGCTAAACTGTGCCGGGTTTTATTTTGTATAGACAATACAATCTGCTAGATTTGCTTCTATATCGAGTAATACTGAGCTGATATGGTCACAGGGAAACTAAACTGTTACGGGTTTTATTCCCATAGACAATAGAACCCAGATTTGCTTCTATATGCAGTAATACTGAGCTGGTATGGTCACAGGGAAACTGAACTGTTTCGGGGTTTATTTTATATAGACAATAGAACCCAGATTTGCTTCTATATGCAGTAATACTGAGCTGGTATGGTCACAGGGAAACTAAACTGTTACGGGTTTTATTCCTATTGACAATAGAACCTAGGACACTGAAGCATAATTTGTTGCATTGATACGCAAAAATATAGGCTGGTATGATGTTATAAATACATGGGTCTACTGTACTTGATTCTGAAAGACTAGAAGTTAAAATTTACTGGTTCTACACATAGACCAGGAGAAACGAGAGATTACAGGGTAAGTCCTGTATACACATACAAGGATACGCTACAGGATAACTGGATTATTCTATATCATAGACACGGTTACTGGATCAATTAAGTTTTACAGTAACAATACATGGGTTATGTTTTACTGACACCGTGACGTAGTGACCTAGTTTTATAGCCATGGTTACGAAGTTATTTGCTTTTTTTCATAGTCTGTGATTCAGTTTATTTTCATTTGTATTAGGCCTATACAGTTAAACTTGATTGTTGGTTAAAATGTCTGTCTAATATTATGCACTCAGTTTGTAATTGTCCGTTCTAAAAAGATATTCGTTTGATGTTTTTATATTTGAAAGGAAAGATTTGTATCAACGCTATTATGCAAACTGTGTTTGTTAGCTCTATTGATTTGGAATGAAGTGTTCGATGTAGGGTACACGTTTGTTTGAAGCCTAATGTATTTTAATACATGCATTTGAGCCTAAAGTACAAGCGTTGCTAAGACAGAGTCGTTGTTTGGTATAATTTAAAACAAAACAATTTCTTTAAAATGGTGTTTTAGTAACAACGGTTCAATATCAGCCGTGTTCTATAAGTATTATAACCCAATTTACTTACACGTTTGATAAAGCCGCATTGTGATTTGTTATTGAGCGGCCTGCTTTGCAGTAGAGCTGGAGCGTCCTCTAATGTAGAGCGGCTTGATGCTGTATAATAATGTAATGTGGATGTCCACTATAAAATAACATGGCATGCAATAAAATAGTGTTGTGATGTCACTATGAAATAACAATAAGAGTGTTTACAAAGAAATAGTGTTGCGATGTAGTTTTCTATTAATCAAGTTGCAGCTTGCTTGCAGTACTTAAGTATGTAAAAGTCGCTGTTTGCGCTAATATATTTCATAGCCAAGTGTTCCAACCAGAAACGCTTCATTCTACGCTGTTTATACTTATATACTTGTATCATCACTGATACAAAAAGTACAGTCATATCAGTGTTTGGTAGAATTAAGGACATGTGCAGTGTTTCTATTATTGTCGGTGACCGGCAAAGGATTTCTTGGAAAATTATAGATACCATTTTTATAGTAACTTGTGTAGTGTATCGTTTTATTTGTAGTGTTTCAGAAACCCTGGTTCATGTTGTTGTTTTAGAGTACGTTCCAAGGGTTTCGTTGTGTGCGCTGACTCGGTATAATATCCTCTCCATTATTAACGATATGTAATTAAATAAACCGGGTTGTTTTTCTTTCAGACATTGTCGCTTGTATCTACTGTTCCCAACACCATGTCACGATCTCAGTCGTCACACGCCACGTAGATAAAAACCGTTATTAGATACTATCACCACATCATCAACAGAGCCTCGTCATGGGTTGTGGCCCGTCCCACCTCGTCCATGGCGAAGATGGAGGATCTGCAAATACTCCTCGGGACAAGCCAAAGTCTCAACAGACAAAAGTCATGTCTAATGGCCATCCTACAGCAGTGAACGAAAACAACGCAAAGAACAAGAACACGACCTCAACGGACACAAATGCCAATCGAAAGGATATCATCACCAATAATCTTCCTCGTAAGTCTGCACCAAGAAGTGCTGCCACTTAGTTATTTTTACCCTGCTTTAAAATGCAGGTTAATATTTACCAATGATTTTTGTCTTTAAGCGTTAGCATTAATTCGGAATAATACAAACCAGAATGTTCAATGAAGTTTAGGGCACCCTAGTTGATGAATAAATAAAAGTCAATAGTCCGGTCATAAGAGTAACCAAAACTAAAATTAAGTGTACCGGCAACTTTAATTCAGGTTAATGTTTCAAATGAACAGCATATAAAATTCATTGGAGATGTCTGATTTTATCGAAGTAAAAAAGTACGTATAACAACATTACTTGGCATTCTTTTAAGTCACCCAACCATTATACAAACACAAAATCCGTTATTGTTAGTAGGGGGAAGCTATGATAAAGGGGCATAATCCGTTATTGTAAGTAGGGGGAAGATATGATAAAGGGACATAATCCGTTATTGTAAGTAGGGGGAAGCTATGATAAAGGGACATAATCCGTTATTGTTAGTAGGGGGAAGATATGATAAAGGGGCATAATCCGTTATTGTTAGTAGGTGGAAGCTATGATAAAGGGACAAAATCCGTTATTGTAAGTAGGGGGAAGCTATGATAAAGGGACATAATCCGTTATTGTTAGTAGGGGGAAGATATGATAAAGGGGCATAATCCGTTATTGTAAGTAGGGGGAAGATATGATAAAGGGGCATAATCCGTTATTGTTAGTAGGTGGAAGCTATGATAAAGGGACAAAATCCGTTATTGTAAGTAGGGGGAAGCTATGATAAAGGGACATAATCCGTTATTGTTAGTAGGGGGAAGATATGATAAAGGGACAAAATCCGTTATTGTAAGTAGGGGGAAGCTATGATAAAGGGACATATTTGGTAAAGATGGGAAAGGTCTTGTGATGTAATGTTTACATGGAAACCCCTGTAAAAGTAGAAATAATAAGACCAGGTGTTCCAGTAGAGTAAGCGTCTTCTGCTTCATCAATAACACCTGCGATGTAAACGTATATACAACCAGATACAGACACAATGTCACAATTATTCCCATATGAGATTCAGTGTGTTTTTAATTGACATATGTTTCTGTTGAAACAATCATGAAAAAGGCTTTAAAAACAGGTTTTATTTGTACTTGTTTTGTTACGTCTACCTAACACAGTTTCGAAATATTCGTGAAAGTCTTGCTAACACATCGCCAACTTGTTTTGTAGTGTTCTGAGGTCTCAGGTGTGGCCTATCTCAAACAGTTGCTGGGTTTGTCTCATAAACAGTTGCCACAGTTTAAGGTCACAAAGTCAATGTACATACTCTGGAACCTTGATTGAATTAGAAATAACACATGCTACTGAACCTGTTGCGTACAGCTTTCTATTAATCACCTGGACACTGTGATTTCGATATGTGTGTGGCAGTGATCCAATACGGCGTCAATTACCTGGGAATCTATAACATGTTTGTTACACACCATGACACTTTGCCAGATTATATACACCACATGGTACTTTACTTTTTCGAACCCTAAAACGCTTAAACATTGAAACAAAACTTTTATAGGTGCACTACATATACTTGATTGGCATAATTAAAATTTTCGTAAGCAATGCAGCACGCTAAGTTAGTGATGTCGTAAGGAATCCTTTAAAGTTTTATACAGATTGGTAACTCTTATCTTTGTAATATCGTTATAGAAATGCCGGAGTAATGTAAATGCAATTTCATTGTCTGAAAAGCTTGCCAGCATTTCCTCAGCCATAAATACGCATTTCACGATTTACAACGTACACTTTATTACCATTTATGTTAAGGTGATTGTCCTCTTGCTAGGTTTTGACTAAACGATATTTGGTTTTGAATTTGAAACGTGTCATAGGTTGCAAATGATGTATTGTGCATTCTGATTTTAGTATATATCACTGACTGAATTGGGCTGTATAAACTTCATTGTTTTGTTTTTTAGAATGCTAACCTATTCTTGGTTTTTCGACCAATTTTCATTTGGGGTTCGAGATGTTTTCTTGATTTTTATCTTATCGTCCTCTTTAAGGCTTACTATTTCTGTGCTCTGGTTTTGTGTAAGCTACTCAAAGGGTTTCGACTTAATTTATATTGATTACTTATGTCCATGTTTTGTGCCTCCAAAAATAATTCATTCAGAATGAGCTAACAAAACGTGGTTTTGCAAACTTTCTATTGATTTTCTCCCGTTATTTGTTACTAGAGAAAAACTACAAAAAGAAGGTAAACTCTGATTGCAAAAAGGAATTTTGTTTTCGAGTAGTAGAATTAATTGTTCTTGTGTAGCTTTAAACGTTCGAAAAAGGTCCTAACACATGTTCAAAATAACGTTTTATATTTTATATACTCACTTTATATTCAGGATGATTATTTGTGTTGTTACAGCTGCTTTTCCCAAATCTATAAGCTTCGCCGTTGGGATGGATGGCGAGGAGAAGCAGAGCCTAATTGCTAAACATCCTCCAATAAAGCTGAAGGTAAACATACAGACACTTATTGTGCTGTGGTCACCCACTCATGCCTAATGTAATGTAAGGGTTGATTCTTTCTTAATAATGCGTGCAAATATGCCCTTATTAGATTGATACCTTGTAGTTGACGTAACGGTTAAATTACAATTGTACATTGATATTACTTTTGTTTTCCTTTCAGCGACTGGAACCCCTTAATATGCCGTTACTTACTCCAGAGCTTCTCAAAGAAAAACAGAAGTTGGCAGATGAAAAACGTGAAAGGGTATGGATCATATTTCTATTTGAATATAATATGTGTTTTTTTACTAATAATGAACAATTTTTTTTATTATTATTTTTTTTTTATATATAAAACATAAAATTAAGTAAATGATAAGGATAAAATAAACCTTTCCAATGCTTCAAACAAGAAAGTGAATACCGATAGTCTCCATTCAGCATTCATTTATATTCCCCCACCCCTCCAAAAAATTAGTTATTAATGCGATGTCCTTGAAAATTATAATTTACATTAATCACACAATAGCCAAAAAGTCAAATATTTTCGTATTATAATATATCGTCACATCCCCTCAGTAAAATGCCACATGATGTCATATGCAATGTATGAACAATGTTTGCGTTTAATTTATATGCAGTGCAGCAGGATTGTATTTTTTCTAGTGTCAATACGATTAATAATCGATGGACCCTCTACTCAAACAATTATATAGCACTGGGTTATCGGTGTTTGTTGATCACACATTGATACAAGTTACGTTGAATTTGATGTCAATGTGGATTACTAATCCATGAGTGGACACTTCTCACCTATTGTGAAGGTAGTGCTGATTGTAGCACATATCAATCTAGATGCCGTGCAGACTGTATATACCTGTGAATTATTGATCACGGTAATACTGTTGAATACTATGCACGCCTACATCTACTGACTGCCAGTATATCATATCGCATCAGCTTGATAGTGCTTTAGAGCACATGTTGTGTTATTTAAAATCTGAAAACAAAACTGGCATATTTAGAAGCATTCTTTAATTTTGAATCACCGTTTCAATAAGCTTATAAAGACTACCTACTCCTGGGTGCGTGCTACTGGTACTGATAACCAGAGATAACTCGACTGTACCGACCTTTATTGATTCTTGTGTATTGTAGGAGGTTTAATTTTACCTAGCCTAGTAATGAACCAATATTGACCACTCCAATCTGTACATTAAAAATGTAAACGCTTTTATCGCACGTTGCCTCCATGGGATGCATTGCCTTCAAACCAGAGGTATACTCTGTCAATAATTAATCCGGTCGTAAAATGAAGCGTAAATACGACACGCATACCTCGCAACATGTCAAAGGAATTCTAACTTTCAATACTATGTTTTGGCGATTGTGCCCAATCCTTTTGTTTACTTATTTACAATAAAATATGTTTAATCTGATAGTAACAATACCTACGTTTTTGGTTTCTGTATACGTTATATCAATTTTTTTTTATTTTGTAGAAAGATAACGTAACACAAACACATTTCCAATTATGGACTTCATCCCATCGTTTAGATGAACTCTACTGAGTGTTAAGCACCTTTACAATACTAAATAAAAATATACAATTATGTTAATCTTAAAAATTTTCAGGGGAAGTTACTCTAGGTCTAGGTCCTTTTAGTTGCTTATTTTTGAAATAAAGAAGAGACAATACTAAAAAAACTTTCGCGAAAGTAACTGATTTAGTGATTCTTTTTTATTTAATTCTTCCATTTTGTTTTGATAAAATGAAATCCTATAATCTACAGTACGAAAATGGAGTTACAAAAAACTAGTAAAAAGAAATCTGTTGATTCACGGTACATGTCAAAACGATTTTCCAGGAACTGCAACGTAAAAAGAGTGCTTCAAGAAAGTCCTCAAAGCGGCGACGGGAGCTGATGGCGGCAAAAGATTTTGAATTACAGCAAAGCCAAGAACAGGATAAATCGGTAGGTAAAGGTTCTATATTGTCCCGACTTTGACAAACACCCTTAGATATAATTTTCTGTGTGTACCGATATCTATTATTGTTAACAATTCATTGTTTTATATAGCGATTTTATTGATTAAATGAATAGCTTTATTTTTTACTCTAGGACCAATACTTACATTTTTGTGGAAAAAACGAACAGACATTCTAGTATCATAAATATGACATTAAAAGCAAAAAAAAATTATTTTGAAGTGGAATTGATAAAATCAAATCATATTGAACATTTTCATTTCAACATTTATGTTTAATTGGTAAGAATGTAACTTTTAATGCATTAAAATATGAATCTTAATCTGACAGAAAATGCAGTCGGCTGAAGCTCTACGGTTAGCTAAGCTTAATGAAATTAAGGAGAAACAGAAAATACGCGAAGATCGTGCTAGGAGGGCAAGAGAAAAGGTATGTGTTGTAAATGTTCAGCTGATTGAGCACCGCATCTCGTAGGCAAATATCATATTGTTATATTCCTTAAAGGCAGATTCCTATATTCAACGTGATTTAAAATGTAAGACAATATTTCAGCCAAAGAACATGTATTACCTCTCTAAGCAAAATTCATTCGGTGAACTATTTGAATCCCCAGAGGATGATACCATATAAATGTACACCTATATATATATATGTATCATACTAACATGCTATCTGGAACTGACATTAAAACAAACATCTGTGTGGAATTTGATTCTGTGACATTTTTGGTTTTACTCGTATACAATTTCACTATTTTAAGATGTATGTGGTACATCAGAGATTGCAATCGTAAAAAGATGTAATTATTGTTTCAGTATAGTTTCGTGGTAGCCTATATAAATATAATTTAAAATACCAGAACGTGTTTATATATATATATAATATATCATTATCCTGTCCGTTTTTAAAATAAAACTTCCTGAGGAGCCCGAAGAGGGTGAAAGCGCTAGAAAGTCAGTCGTCTTGTTTTTATTTATTTTATGTATTTTATTACCTTCACATGGAAACAAACTATTTTTTATTACATTACAATATACATGTATATCTATTTGTCTAGTAAATAATTATATTGTAAACGCTCTTGAGTAGCCCAAGATCAAATGTTGTTTTTTATTTAAGAATATATTTTTATAATTTGCTGTCGCTAGGCTCAAAGGATGAAGCAAGCTGAGCAGGCAGACCTTGGCATTTTGGAGGTAGAAAAGGATGACCATTATAACAACGACGATGGTAAGCTTCAATGTTATACGTGATATTTCGAGCAGCGTGTTGTATTACTGTGTAAATGATGAATTCATCAACCGATTGGATTGCCAAGTTTGTACTAAGTTTTGCCAACATATTTAATTCTGTCAGAAGTGAAAAATACCATACAGGTAACATTTCAAAATGCCATCAATTTCTCTCAAAAACATTCCAACATAACGAATAGTTTAAATGTTATATTTCAGGTTATTTTCAATGTTCATTTCGCCTCTTCGAATTTCCACTGTATAAGGCGGATAGGTAACCTAAATAATTTAGTAGAATATCCCTTAGGTACCACACAGCGGCGGTAACAACTCCACACCAATAATATCACGGAATGAATAATTGATGTGCTTCCTGTTTCTATTTAATGATAAAATCTGTACTCACTGTATCTCCGCAGTGGATTCGTGGTTAGACGGTGACAACAATACCAGGGGAGACCAGTCTGAAATGGGCGACAGGGTTTACTCCGGCCGATGTAGCCCGCAGAAGCAGATGCAGGACACAACAAATAACCGGTACCCCAGTGCCAGTACCGTGGATAGCTTCGATAATGCTTACAACAGAAAACCTCCAAGTGCGTCCGCACCTCGTCACAAACAACTACAAGAGGAAGCGGACGACTTTTTCGATTCTTGACACAAAACACTTGTCGCACAATAGGGTATATTACAATTTGCTATAACGTGTCATATTGCTCAAGTAGTTGTTTTCTGTTCAATTAGAATATCTGACTGTTTTTGATAAACGTTAGGTCAGAATTCTGATTCTGATTCAAACAAATTGTTAATACTACTGTGAAATCAGTCAATTTGATTGGATATTAATGTTATTGATTGCGTGGGTATTCTTTAAAACGAACGCAAAGTGTCAGTTTGGAATAGAGTTGAGTGTTTATTTTCAAGTAATTGCCTTACATAACTATACAATAATTTCTTCATCTACAATTTTATGCTAATCAATAATTTGGTTTGCTTATTATTCTGAAATGATAGATGTTTCTTTTCGTTGAAACCTCCGAATCACAATTATATTATTCTGCCTTTTTAGTTTTAAGGAAACAAAGCAAGAAAAAGTATACTCAACTAATCAACATGAATAGTAAATGTACTTTGGATTTTTGTGAATATTTTCTTCATATATAAATACATGCGTTTCGGCCTAGAGCATCAAACGTTGTCATAGCAAAACCAGTACCAATAAAGTCGGTATTGAAATATGTTTTTAATGACTTACCTAATGCTGTTTGAGAAAGAAAAATGTTGTATTTTAGAGCAAGGTGTATACTTGAATAAAAAGCTTTTTCTGTTACTTATATTTATGGTTAAACAGGAAGTTAACATGATATGATATCATTATGCAAACGGATAGCTCTGAAACAAAATGAAATAAACTGTTGAGCTGGTATCAACTATTCAGATATTTGTTATGATAAGGGTTGGAAAGGAAATGATCTGTCTACAATTATGCATGCAAACCTTAAGAAGTGCCTGTTCTAACAGTTACAGGTTTTGTTAAATACACAAAGCGATATAATGGGAGTGAGTGTGGTTTGTAAGTATTACATTTATTAAGTTATATAAGATATTGGATTGAGAGTCAGTACTTATTGGGTAATATTATGATACAGTATTAAACAATGGGACATGGCGTAAGTGCTTTGGTTCTTTGATCTGTATGTTATTAGCATATGACTTGATTATCGGAAGTTGTTTTATATTGTTTGATTACTTTTCCAAGCTATGAAAAAACATGTTTCTCCATTTTATCACAGACATTTGAGATATTTGTACATGTTCATTTATTAACGTTGATATTCACTGCCTTCTGTATATACAGTCATTTTTTTATCATTTTTTTAACTGTAAAAGCTATATGAGTTATCAACCAAACAGTTTGTTTTACGTAGACATTGTTTATGGTACATGAACACAAGAAGTGTTCGGTTGTATATATAGGGAATGCAAATGTATACATACACCATCAAATGATTATCATCACTGACGATATAGTTTTTCGGCATACTGTATCTGTTACTAAATTTAAAAGGTGCAGCATATGTGTTTGTTACGTCATCTTTGATGTAAACCGAAGGACATGCATTCCTGGTAGCCACTACTACAGCTGTATCAATTATCTCAAGTAATGTAGGATATTAACAGTTGTTTTTGGCAACATCATTTTTTTTTTCATTTCTGATGTCAGAAAATATTTCAAGAAAATAAGTATAAAAAATTGTTTTTCAAAATTAATTTAGGTGTACTCTTATATATTGTATGAATATGATGTATTATTACTATATATTTGATATCCTAAGGGGTTTTTTTCAGAGAAAAGTTAATTCTATTAATATAAGAATATTTTAAAATAAAAATTCGAGGAACAAAGAGTGAATAGAAAATATTATTTTGCTTAAAATGAAAATCAAACATGAACAAAAAATTACTGCTGAGTACCTACGAGCTGAAGAACTGAAAATGATAAAATATCTTTTTTCGTTATATTGAACTCTTATCTCGACTTCCTATCAATATGTTTCTTTACTCAGATACATTGATTGATTTTTTTTGGCAATGTCACTTATGTCGAATTTCTCGGAAACATTTTTTATTATGTTTATATCGACATTTTCGACAATATGTCGAAATTTTGTTGACAGAATGACGTTTATTGTCAATGAGATATTGTAATCAAGGATACACATTGTGCTACGTTTGAATGTCCTTTCGTAGATATGTTGACATAATATAATGATATTCAAGACCCTAATTTAGTAACTTCGTGATTAAACATTTGATTTGTTTTCCACGAAGCCATTTTCTATCATTCAATACAAATGTAACAGTTCTCACACACGTTCACACGTTACGACATTTATTTTTGTTCATTTCATGTTTGTAGAAATTAGTTAGATACTGTTTAATTTATTTAATTTAAATTGAATATGGTGCTTTGTAATTTATACTATTGTCAAAGTAATTACACTAGATAGGCGTGTGTATTTGAAGTGAAGTAGTTGTGTAGTCTAGCATCCCATGTTACAGTATTGTCGTGATAGAGATACACACACCATTGATTGCAATTCATATGTCTATAGAAGTATATAATTCTTCATGCATCCATCTTATCTTGGTGTTCTATAATTCGAGAGTTTGAACGTGACCATAACGTACCGAACAGAACGATACTTTCTTTAACACCAAACAACAGTTGAATGCTTAGTTTAAGCAATATTGTATTCAGTGTAACAGTGATAAACATACAGTACATGTAATTCGTAGTGAATAGGAATTTGACGGCAAGCTCACAGTCAAGCATTAAGTGCAAAATGACCGGCGTGTCATCTCTGAACCACCGAACAAAATGTTTGAACTAGTTTTGTTGCGATTGTAAATGGGAAAACATTTTCAAATTTGTTACGAATTATATTTTCTTGCAAATAATTAAGTTATCCCTGTAATACATGGTAGTTATGCTGGAATAATTAATGTCATAATATAAGGCCGAACGTTCTCCAATTTATCTACAACTTCAAGATATAATGATTGGTAACCGTACATAATTATTAGAATATGATACCTTTATTTTTGTTATGTATATGTGAATGTTTGATATAATGAATTTATAGACCAAAATGAATTTGAATCGAACACAAGTTTTAAGATGGAAAAACAGCATTAACGCGTTTCAAAGTTGATTAAAAGGAAAACTTTCATCATGAATAAACTTTCTTTCCCCATCGATATATTTGTCTTCATTTAAGGTTCCTCATTGGTAATTTATTCAGATTCATAGCATGTGTGTATTTTATGGTACTGAAAATGAATTCCACATCATATACTGTAGTAATTTGATTGAACTATTTTCTAGTTGTTGTGAAGAGTCATGAAGTGTTGTGATATTGATGAAGTCCGTCCGTTGTATTTCAGTATTACGTGTATAGTACACATTACGATATGTCATTGATATATAAGTTGATATATATATTAAGATATATCATTGGAATATAAGTTGATATACACATTAAGATACAGATGTATATCATTGATATATAAAGTTGGTTTGTGGCACCTGTTGATGTACTTGCACAATACTAATTCATTAAGATAGTAGTAGTATTATATTCCTCATGCCATTGTATAAACCAGCCCATTCTGGACTAAATTCTGATTGAGACTGACTGTCATAACAAATCCACGTAAATAAAGAGATGATTTGAAGCTTTGGAATGAATTGTTCGCGACATAAAAGAACTCAAGAGGGGTTATTGAATCGGACTAAAACCATGTATTATTTTGAAACCATATGGAATACATGTATATCAATGTAATTTTTTATATTGAAACTCTATGATTTCATGATGACATGATTTCCGTACAATTTGTGTAATAGTGACAGTATGTTATCTATATGTGTTTTGAATTGTTTCGAATTAGCATATGAAACAAAACCTTCACTGATGGTCTTTCACTAACTGCATGACATTTCCCTTTGTCATTCTGTGATACAAATATTTCGATATTTTTGTATATCATGCATGTTTGAGTTAAATATTTATATTACACAATAAATATATGAAACTTTTATTTTTGTACGTCTATAAATTCATTAAAACACATATACGGCATTCAAAAGAACTGTGATAATGCCCTACATCACAGACTTTCTCTGGCTCACACAGTCGAGGAAAGGGAGATAACTGTTAAAAACAAAAAGACTCTCACCAGTACAAGCAAAACTTAACTACTTACAACACAAGCTTGTCGATACACGTCAAATAATTGCATATATTAGATATGGTCCGACTTTCTTCAATTCTCATAGGCTAAAATATGATCACGTGGAGGTCCATATTTTATGATATTGACCTGTTGTTTCTACTTTTAGTAACAACGAGTCAATATTGCATTTATAATAATTGTGACGTCACATTACTCCTCTGTAAATTTCATGGTTAATCAAGATAGATATAATGCAATTTCAGTTTTTTGGAAGTTCCATATCTAATATAGAAATTAATGATCTTTGGTTTGGTCAATATGGTATTACACCGACCTGTTAGAATCTAACATATTGACCTCAGGCTAACGCCCTTGGTCAATATTCGATTTTACCAGATCGGTATAACACGATATTGACCTCATCAAAGGTCCATAATTGATATATATATATATGTTTCAATAATCAATATTTAAAAAAAAGCTAAAACCAACAAGGCGGATGAACGTAAATTATAGTATGAAGCCATGCTGCAAATTGTAAAGGAAATAATATTATCACAACATTGATCTACTTTCTTTTCTCGAGAGTTAACTAATATATTTGCAACCATTTGTCATTTCGTATCACTTACCAATCACTAATATACAGTTTATATCCTTTTAAAGATATTCTATCGACAGCTTGGAAATAACATTTTTTCATTGCGATACATTTCATGATAAATCATGATGAAAGATAAGCATTTCAAAGTCGGTAATTAAATGGTAGGGCATTGATAAAGTCGGTATTGTTTCTCTTTACCCAGATTGTAATCACTTACCAATAATGATAAGAATATGATGATATCTGTAAGAGATATTAAATTATCATTCCATTTTTGGCCAAACAATAAATAAGATCAGAATAATGTAGACAACAATAATGTAAGTAATATAAGCATCTTCAAGAAAAAGTTGAAAATTTCTGGTCAACTGCCGTGATGTAATGCCGATTCACAGAGTACATTTACTAGTGAACAGGAGATATCAGATCAGGAAACAAAGCCTATTTACAGATTAAGCTCGGGCTAGAGTTAATCAATAACGTTATAGAACTAACTTAAAATGAATAAAATAATAAACAAATTATTTTTGCAGTTGACATTAATAACGATTCGGATTGTCTTATTGAAACAAAATACACAGTGAATTAAACTGTTTAAGTTATAATCTTAAAAAAGAAAGAAAGAAAGAAAAAAAGAAAAAAAAACAACCAAACAAACAAACAAACAAAAAACAAAAGCAAAAATAATTAGAGAATACCCGAAGCGTCAACAAAACCATAAGCGGAACTGAAAATCGATTTAAGTAGGGGCAAACTATGAACAAAAGGGAAAACATTTACATGGAGACCCTTGCAAATGTACGAGAGAATAAGACCAGGTTAACCAATTAAGATGTCAGCCATTACATCGGATTTTAGGCTTCAATCTGTAGGATTTCCCTGAAACTTTCTGCGGGGTCTTTACGCTTATCTGTCATCAACATATTTGAAATTCACCAGCTTTTGGGGGTCTTTGTTCCCAACCCCTTCATACCCTAACCCAAGCCGGGCTTCGGTTAAGTGCGCCCCACAAATCTGGAAATCCTGATATGTCGATACCAACAAGCATTGCGTATAATACAGAATTTTAAGTTAGCGACACGAATATACTTAATTACACTTTTTCATATGGCCCTTAGACGTTAGCTCTTCCGTAACATGGACTTATATAGTGCCCAACATTGCTACTTGAATTGTGTTATTTAACAAAACTTATGAATAATTTATAAACTCTGTACTTTACGAGATAAGATTTATTTGTGCATGTATGATTACGTCGGTCTGTAATAGAACGATAAAGCAGTGTAATATACGTAATGTTGGATTATCTTTTCAACAAAATACAGGTGAGTTTGTAGAACGGGCACATGTTAGCTATCTCTGTCTTGATAACATATTTATAACTACTTGCACCTGTTTTTCTTTCCGTGTACTTGATCGACTTTATCAAAGAAACAACGAATCGAATGTTATAATACTTTTGCCATTGGATTTCCTATGCTATCTAGGAAAACTTTTAAATAGTTCCTTCAATATTTTACTATGTACCTGAGAGCCGAAAGTCTAGTCAAAGCTCCGTTTTTGTTTGGTTTTTGTTGTAGATCACTCAAATATAAGATAACATTCTTACTATATATAACATCTCCATTTTGAGATACGCATTTCTTCACAAAAGTTTTGTAGTATTGGCAGCAATGAATATAACCTTATACGGCATTATAATTTTAAATTTATATAGTTTCGTTTTTATGTATGGTTATAAGGTATCTGGGATTTTGAATGACATATTACAATTTGCTAGAGCTATACGAAAGTCAAAGATATTTATTCCTAAACATCATATGAACGTGTAAAGGTAAGTGCCATATCGAATTGCCTATACACCAACATGTAGAGCTTGGATTATATATTACATCTTAACAGTCATCTACTTACAAGTTGACCTTTTTAAAAAAGATGAAATACTATCTAACCATGCCTCAGTATTACAATCTTTCGAGATACCGCCTAATGAGCAAGGTGCTCTCCTACCTCGACTTTACCTTAAATAACACCAGGATCCTCATGAGCAACGTTTTATCTCTGTCTCTGCTAACAACTCGATCAAGCCTTAATCACTTCCACTCTTAGTATCATTAAATCATGGCTTGTCTTATTGTGACACTGTTTACTTCAGGAGTGGAATAAATGAGCTATGGATTTTGAAAAACTCGAAAGATTTTTTATTTATTCTTGAACACCCCCTCCTAAAAATGTTTTCCATCAAAACATTGTTCCATTCTGTACACCATACCTCATACAAAACTGAAAGAGCGTCTTAGATTTCTCGTTATGAGTGTTTTCTTTTCCAAAAAAGCAGACGACGATACAAATATATGGTTTTGAGTTATCTTGGAGCATACTTTGTGAAAAACACAACAAAAGCTGGTAGACAATATTTTTGTTAATTTTGGAGGAAAGGTTTTCCAGCAGACTGGCATTCCCATGGGAACAAACTGTGCCCCACTCTTAGCTGACTAGAAGACGGCGATCGTATATACCCTTCTGAACTTAAGATATAGGACACACCATTCTCTTCTACAGCATCTGCTTACCTCGATCTCTACTTAAACTATAACCAACATGGGCAGCTTACAACTAAGCTATACAATACACGCGACGATTTCAATAATCTAACAGTATCTTCAGTACTACCAAATATACTAGATATGACTGAAATACTGTTAGATATTTCCTATATTTTAGTTACGAAATAATTTGTTCAGCAGTGTTGTTTATGCGATTCCAATAGCTGTATCTCTTGGTCTACTAGAGATTCAGCGTAATGAACCACACCAGGTCATTTAGTTTGAACAACTCCATTCACGTATTATATTCGCATCACAGGTCAAATGAGATGTGATTCGATCGTTTGTTAGCTCGTTTGAGTGACCTTACGTCCACTTCATTAGTGGGTAGATCAGTTATCAACCAGACGAACGTTGGTTGGTTGGTTGGTTGGTGTTCCGATTTTACGGCTTCACCTACTGACGGAAGTCGGTATGTCACGCCCCAGGTCCGGTCAGCAACCTGGATACTGGTATGCTGTCGCTACAGCTGTGATCAACGGATAGGAACGCCCTCTTAAGTGACCCCGTAACCCTCCTAAGCTGGTTTAGGCTCGAGCAAGATACAAACCAATCAAATGGCTTGTTACAAGCGCATACGGTTTCCATGAATGTCAGCAAGTCAACAAGCCTTTTAATATAGTTTTACACTGAAATATAACAACTCGTTACCCGCTACCGAACAGACGACCATCAGGTAAATTCCATAACATAAACTGATCCCTTCTGACATTACCGGCCTCAAACCATTCATATTTACGTGTTTGAGCCGACGCTTACTATACGTGTCGTTCTTCGCTTTACTTATATTATTTAGTCATTTAGTGTTGGCATTAGACCACAAAATGGGTGATAGTTATATGCCTTTAAGCTATGTTAGATTTTGGCGATCCCCAATTATCTGACGAGAAACAACGATTCGAACACGGGATCGTAACACATTACTCAAAAGAGAAACACTATAGCCAGCAACATTACAGCAAACAGTGCGGACTTAAATATCAACCAGCAGTATGTAATATTTACCATTTTACAAGATGAACACAATACACAGATAGAAATTTTAAAATTTTATATTAAATACATCGGGCAAAAAACGGGAATTCACACTGAATCGTACTGTTATTTTCTTAGTCTAGGATTCGTGACTGTATCAGCGATGAAGGTTGAATATTTTGAAATGTCATATGTCCAAACGCCTCATGAGATGCAGATTCTGATAGCTAAACTTATAAAACCAGTTAGCTATTTAAACTGACTCCTATCATTAAATACACGCTGCAGATCCTATGTTAAACACACACTTTATCATGCGCACACTATGTCTGACATTTTAAAGTACGAAAACAGGCACATTCAGCAACAATTGCTAGGTGAAAATAATGTGTCATATGAATAATTTTAAAAAGAATTCGCAGCTTGCGATTGTGAGTTAAATCCAGATTCGGTCTGTAGATTTCCTGACCCAGATGCCCAACCACTAGACGATCAGCAAGATATATGTATCTGGTCCTGTCGGACGATATACCATTACACCATTGATCTTTAGCTGCAAACACAGTCACATTTACTACTTGAAGAATAAAAGATAACGTTTTGTGTAACAATCGAGAGAACCCTATGTAAACATTATTTGTAATACAAGCTTATCGTGAATCGTTTCACAGTGAGAAAATAGTTCGTCCTCGTTTTTAAAGCGGGGTGGTATATGGCAGCTCCACCAAGCCACATGCACAACCTCCTACCCACAAAGTTCCATTAACAAAACAAATCAGAGAATACAAAAGCGTCAACAAAACCAAATGTGATAAATTTATGCGTGACTAGCATGTGATTGTATATTACTCTATAATTGCCATTTTGGATACTTAGAAATATATATGTTGTGTTATGTATAGGAACGGGCTTGATATAAGTTGTATAAATTGTGTCCTATCCTGTTGCAATTTAAAAGCAATAAAATATGTTTAAACTTAACCGAATCCCGAACTTAAAATCGATTAAACTAGAGGCAAAATATGAACAAAGGAAATATTTACATTAAGACCCTCTTAAAAGTACAAGGGATTAAGACCAGGTGTTCTGGAAGAGTAAACGTCTTCTGCTTCATCGACGACACTTGCCATGTAAATCTTGGTCACAACCAAGCAAATGCCGAGGATGTTTTTTCAAGAAAGACAACAAAACAATATTATTGCTGTTTGAAAGTAACGATGATATTTTATGAATATTATAGTGCAAAAATAGTTTTCAGTGGAATAATTACTCAAAAATATCATTTGATAGTTCAAGTGATTGTTTAAAAAAATCAAACCAAAATGACAAAAATCAAAAAGAAAACAAGAAATATATCAGTCCTTTACGCTCTTCCATAGAAGGCAGTCAGTGACAGGTTGGTTGCGTAATACCTGCGATAATATTTAAACAAATAAATCTGGGTCTCTATGCACTTTCATAAAGGATCTACGCATCAAGAATGAGTCTACTGTTTGTGGAACTGTTTGGAATTGTCGTCGCTGTGTGTCTTTGCTTACTCGCATCTGTAGCATGGTATATTCACCGACAACACCAAAAGTATGACCATCTTCCCGGGCCTCAGAGGGACAGGTTAGTATATGACAAATTGGCACTAAGGAGATTAAACAAAATCATGCTTTCATTGTTAACTTTTATTAACTATTACTAACTAATAATTGCAAATTGTTTCTAAAATAACCTATATAGTAGTTTATTCAGCAGCTACATTAAGTTTTGTATTTCACAATAATTGGGCTACTTCTTCCTTGTTTCTCCCGACTCCTCGTATCCATTGCCCCCGGTACCCCAGCCCATTTATGTCTCCCTGTTCCCCTGTGCTTCTACTGTCTGTCATTGTTCTAATCCTCAACAAAAAATGTATCCCTATTATTTATAATCTTTTGAAATTATTTTTACAATACTCAATTTCAAACGTTTATTCTTGAAAACTGGTATGAAATGTGTGAGATTCTTCAAACGGTGCCTTTATTATGAACCGCTGTCAAAGGAATACACTTTTTTTTACTTAAACTATTACTAAAGAAGATCATTTTTTGAATAATTGAATATTTTATAAAGGAGGTATATAAATTTCAGCTTCTGGAGTGGAAACCTCCTGTCCGTCGCCAAGGTGATTGCTGCTGGTGGTATAGTGGATGACTACTTCTTAGAGATGTGAGTAATTTACTGAAATATGTAAGAACCATAATAATTAGCTAAGCTACTTTTTGTGAAAATACAGTTCAAGCAAGCAAGTGTTTTTGTCTTCATGCTGATGCCGAATTGTTCTGATCACTTGATGAACAAAACAACTGTTGTTGTACTATTTAGTACAGATACAGTAAACCGAACGAAAATAATTAAACTGCATCATACATAGGACCCTTCAGTTATGCTGCGGGGGGGGGGGGGGGGGGGGGGGGGGGGAGGGGCAAAAGGTAGGGAATCCAATGTAGAAGTGGAAGGATCAGGTGCATAAAACCTCTTTATTTCACAAAAGAAGTTAAATTAAACTAGTTCATAAAAAAAAATGAATAAATACTTGTGTTTCTGTGTTGATTCGGCATTCCTGCACACATATTTGTGTTGCTGTATGTTGGTTAAAGTCTTGGCGGGACGTTAAAGTGTAACTGATAATTAATTCATCACATTATTTCAGTGTGTTGTTTTAATATATTTACAGATATATTCTGTATCTTTGTGTGATATGAAGATGGACGTTTATGAGTTCGTTTATTAGTGTGCTTACTTGTTGTAATTGACAATGATGACTCGGTTCTCATTTTGAGAATTTTCACATGGCAGCTGTCGTCGATGAAGCAGAAGACGCCTACTATTCCGGAACACCTGGTCTTATTCTCTTATGAGAGTCTCCATGTCAATCTTTCCTTTGTTCCTATTTTGCTTCTAGTTTCATCGATCGGATTATGGTTTTGTTGACGCTTTGATATTCTGTTTTGTTTTGTGATAATAATAACTGATACAGTTAAATTATTTTTCAGTTCCAAAACGCACGGGCTTGTATTCCGTCTCTTCTTTTGGCATCGTGTTATGGTTATCGTGTTGGATCCAGAATGCATTAAGGTAAAACTAAATTGCTTTATTTTTAATACCATACGCCATTATAATATGTTAAGATCAATCTTAAGCAATGACTTTCCATTTTGACCCACAAACAATACCATAACTGTTGATTTACTTATACTAGCTAAGTAACATGCACTTCTGGCGGAAGTTAACCTTCCTGCTGTAAAAGTTGACTTTATGTATTCTGGGTAAAGCCAGGTCTGCATTATCTTATATAATTACACATTGTAATCTAGGTTAATTAACACAGCATGGTACCCGGTCTTTAGACTCTCCTATACGGAGCAATTAGATACTAGAATTGTCAACACTAGCTTACAGAATATCCTGTGGCAACACGAGATAATTTTATGTTTAACATTATATCCCGACGAAAAGGAATATGAAGAACGACACTTTCACGTTTTATGTAAAATCAGGGACTGGCTATATACACGTTCAATTATCTATCAATGTACTTTTACCAACAGTTTTGTCTTTTTTAGGATGCTTTGGTTACAGGAAATCACCCCAAGTCAAAATGGATATATTCTAGAATGACCAACATATTTGGTGCCAGGTAATATACACTGCAATCGATCTTTGCACAATTTTGATTTGAAGTCTTGGTATATAAATTTGTTTTCAAATAAGTCAGTTTATGAAAATTGCTTTATCACTTTCCCTGGGACTAAAGGCAATTTTTCAAATAATAATAATAATAAAAATAAAAAATCATAATTGCACATTGCTCTCCAATCAAATTTTTACTTTCATCTTGGAAGTCGATTCTCCGCTCTAAATATTAAAACGGATGGCTGACCGGAAATTGAAGTTTTTAGGTATAACTGTTTGTATTTCTGGAATTCAAAATATTTATCTAAACCTTTACGACAAGTGATATTAGTGTCCTTTAAATATGATTGAAATATATTTGTTTTCATGCGAAATTCTCTAATCGTATTGAATAACAAAATCCATAAAACCTGCTTTTAATATTGTGATTTTGCTATTTCAGGTTTTTGGGTGAGGGGTTGGAAGCACAGACTGATAACAAACATTGGGTGGTGCAGAGGAAACATTTTGACCATTGGTTTAAACCAAAGTAAGTAACGGCTTAGTTACTGAAACACAGAAAAAGGCAGATCGTTCGACGGATAAAGTTTTAGTTTTGTATTTCATTTTACTGAAACTACAGAGTTATTTTATTTACACTGCTAATAAGAAATAATTAATTAAACCGAAAAATGATAAAACGCCCAACATTAGTATTCCCAAATTTATGATAATACAAATCAAAATGGGACTTTTCGTTTATATGATTACTTTCTTTTGTGCAAATATTATTTTCTTTTAAAATCCGACGAAGAATACAGAGATGCACTAAGCTTAATCATAATATAAAACATATCAAATTTCTTTAAAAGTCAACCATACATGGACAACGTACGAACAAAAAAAACATCAGTGTTAGATCTGAGGGGTTTCACAGATGTCGTTGAACGGGTCGGGTGCCTCCATGCTTTTTTGAATATAAGTATCAAAATCGATTGTCGTTTTTTGGATATTTTTGACGAATGGTCAATGCGATTACAACTTAGTTTCTGTCTGACTTGTAATTTTAGCTACGTTCGACAATTCGCCTCTGACTTCAACGAGTTTGCTAATCTCTATACGGAGTACTTGGAAACCTATGCGGACGGCAAGACGGAAATCCACACGTTAGATACTTTCAACAAACTGACAATGCATCTGCTGTACAAGGTTTGTGTGTTAGTTAAGTAGTTATCATTTGTTTTACAAGAACTATCTTTGTGTAGGTGCAACGTTTGTGCATGACTAGGGTAGTTAATCATCTGTTATAGAAGGTTTGTCCGCGAGTAGAATTTGTTAGCATATGTTTTATAAGGTTTGCCGGTGTGTGTTAACATTTGTTGTACAAATTTTTCCTATGAGTACAATATGTTATCATCTGTTGTACACTATCTTCGCATGAGTAGAAGCTGTTATATTGCAACGTTTGTCTGGATATATTATCATCTGTTTACACGACATTTGTACGAGTAGATATTCTATTTGTTGTTGTATGAGTAAGGTATGGTATCAATCTGAGTAAGGTATGGTATCAGTCGGAGTAAGGTATGGTATCAATCTGATGCTGAATGTTAATCATGGGTAAGAAATGTTATTATGATTCGCATTAGGTTTGCCAAAGAGTATAATATGATTTATACTACGGTAACAAGTTGAGAATACGTTGGTTTAAATGCATCAAGTTGTTGACGACAAGTTAATATTGTTCAAACTAAATTTAATCCAAACTATATATAACAATGGTTTAATGAACGCTAGATAACAATGGTTTAATGAACGATTGATAACAATGGGTTGATGAACGATAGATAACAATGGTTTAATGAACGATGGATAACAATGGTTTAATGAACGATGGATAACAATGGGTTGATGGACGATAGATAATATAGGTTTAATTAAGCATTAAACATCATTCTATCGGCCGGCTATTTCCAACGTTATGATTATACGTCACAATCGTAATGTCGTCATAATGACCACTCCAGTGTTATGCTCTCATAACACGGAACTGGCCTTGGTAGTGTTATATAGTGGCAATGCAGAGCAAATGTAAATATTGAACGATACATAACAATGGGTTGATGAACGATACATAACAATGGGTTGATGAACGATACATAACAATGGGTTGATGAACGATACAAAGCAATGGTTGATGAACGATACATAACAACGGGCTGATAAACGATACATAACAACGGGTTGATGAACGATACATAACAACGGGCTAATGAACGATACATAACAATGGGTTGATGAACGATACATAACAACGGGCTAATGAACGATACATAACAATGGGTTGATGAACGATACATAACAATGGGTTGATGAACGATACATAACAATTGGTTGATGAACGATACATAACAACGGGCTAATGAACGATACATAACAATGGGTTGATGAACGATACATAACAACGGGCTAATGAACGATACATAACAATGGGTTGATGAACGATACGTAACAATGGGCTGATGAACGATACATAACAATTGGTTGATGAACGATACGTAACAATGGGTTGATGAACGATACATAACAACGGGCTGATGAACGATACATAACAACGGGCTAATGAACGATACATAACAATGGGTTGATGAACGATACAAAGCAATGGTTGATGAACGATACATAACAATGGGCTAATGAACGATACATAACAACGAGCTAATGAACGATACATAACAATGGGCTGATGAACGATACATAACAATGGGTTGATGAACGATACATAACAATGGGCTAATGAACGATACATAACAATGGGTTGATGAACGATACATAACAATGGGCTAATGAACGATACATAACAACGGGCTAATGAACGATACATAACAATGGGCTAATGAACGATACATAACAATGGGTTGATGAACGATACATAACAACGGGCTAATGAACGATACATAACAATGGGCTAATGAACGATACATAACAATGGGTTGATGAACGATACATAACAATGGGTTGATGAACGATACATAACAATTGGTTGATGAACGATACATAACAATGGGTTGATGAACGATACGTAACAATGGGTTGATGAACGATACATAACAATGGGTTGATGAACGATACGTAACAATGGGTTGATGAACGATACATAACAATGGGTTGATGAACGATACATAACAATGGGTTGATGAACGATACATAACAATGGGTTGATGAACGATACATAACAACGGGCTAATGAACGATACATAACAATGGGTTGATGAACGATACATAACAATGAGTTGATGAACGATACATAACAACGGGCTAATGAACGATACATAACAATGGGTTGATGAACGATACATAGCAATGGGTTGATGAACGATACATAACAATGGGTTGATGAACGATACATAACAATGAGTTGATGAACGATACGTAACAATGGGTTGATGAACGATTCATAACAACGGGTTGATGAACGATACATAACAATGGGTTGATGAACGATATATAACAATGAGTTGATGAACGATACGTAACAATGGGTTGATGAACGATACATAACAGGCTAATGAACGATACATAACAACGGGCTAATGAACGATACATAACAATGAGTTGATGAACGATACATAACAACGGGCTAATGAACGATACATAACAATGGGTTGATGAAAGATACGTAACAATGGGTTGATGAACGATACATAACAATGGGCTAATGAACGATACATAACAATGGGTTGATGAACGATACGTAACAATGGGTTGATGAACGATACATAACAACGGGCTGATAAACGATACATAACAACGGGCTAATGAACGATACATAACAATGGGTTGATGAACGATACGTAACAATGGGTTGATGAACGATACATAACAATTGGTTGATGAACGATACATAACAATGGGTTGATGAACAATACATAACAACGGGCTGATGAACGATACATAACAACGGGCTAATGAACGATACATAACAATGGGTTGATGAACGATACGTAACAATGGGTTGATGAACGATACATAACAACGGGCTGATGAACGATACATAACAACGGGCTAATGAACGATACATAACAATGGGTTGATGATCGAAACATAACAATGGGTTGATGAACGATACATAACAACGGGCTGATGAACGATACATAACAACGGGCTGATGAACGATACATAACAATGGGTTGATGAACGATACATAACAATGGGTTGATGAACGATACATAACAATGGGTTGATGAACGATACATAACAATTGGTTGATGAACGATACGTAACAATGGGTTGATGAACGATACATAACAACGGGCTGATGAACGATACATAACAATGGGTTGATGAACGATACATAACAACGGGCTGATAAACGATACATAACAACGGGCTAATGAACGATACATAACAATGGGTTGATGAACGATACATAACAACGGGCTGATGAACGATACATAACAACGGGCTGATGAACGATACATAACAATGGGTTGATGAACGATACATAACAATGGGTTGATGAACGATACATAACAATGGGTTGATGAACGATACATAACAATAGGTTGATGAACGATACATAACAATGGGTTGATGAACGATACATAACAATTGGTTGATGAACGATACGTAACAATGGGTTGATGAACGATACATAACAATGGGTTGATGAACGATACATAACAATGGGTTGATAAACGATACATAACAATGGGTTGATGAACGATACATAACAATTGGTTGATGAACGATACATAACAATTGGTTAATGAACGATACGTAACAATGGGCTGATGAACGATACGTAACAATGGGTTGATGAACAATACATAACAACGGGCTGATGAACGATACGTAACAATGGGTTGATGAACGATACATAACAACGGGCTGATGAACGATACATAACAATGGGTTGATGAACGATACATAACAATGGGCTGATGAACGATACATAACAATGGGTTGATGAACGATACATAACAACGGGCTAATGAACGATACATAACAATGGGTTGATGAACGATACATAACAATGGGTTGATGAACGATACATAACAACGGGCTGATGAACGATACATAACAACGGGCTAATGAACGATACATAACAATTGGTTGATGATCGATACATAACAATGGGTTGATGAACGATACATAACAACGGGCTGATGAACGATACATAACAACGGGCTGATGAACGATACATAACAATTGGTTGATGAACGATACATAACAATGGGTTGATGAACGATACATAACAATGGGTTGATGAACGATACATAACAATTGGTTGATGAACGATACGTAACAATGGGTTGATGAACGATACATAACAACGGGCTGATGAACGATACATAACAATGGGTTGATGAACGATACATAACAACGGGCTGATAAACGATACATAACAACGGGCTAATGAACGATACATAACAATGGGTTGATGAACGATACGTAACAATGGGTTGATGAACGATACATAACAACGGGCTGATGAACGATACATAACAACGGGCTGATGAACGATACATAACAATTGGTTGATGAACGATACATAACAATGGGTTGATGAACGATACATAACAATGGGTTGATGAACGATACATAACAATAGGTTGATGAACGATACGTAACAATGGGTTGATGAACGATACATAACAATGGGTTGATGAACGATACATAACAACGGGCTGATGAACGATACATAACAATGGGTTGATGAACAATACATAACAATGGGTTGATGAACGATACGTAACAATGGGTTGATGAACGATACATAACAATTGGTTGATGAACGATACATAACAACGGGCTGATGAACAATACATAACAACGGGCTGATGAACGATACATAACAATGGGTTGATGAACAATACATAACAATGGGTTGATGAACGATACGTAACAATGGGTTGATGAACGATACATAACAATGGGTTGATGAACGATACATAACAATGGGTTGATGAACGATACATAACAACGGGCTGATGAACGATACATAACAATGGGTTGATGAACAATACATAACAACGGGTTGATGAACGATACGTAACAATGGGTTGATGAACAATACATAACAATGGGTTGATGAACAATACATAACAACGGGCTGATGAACGATACATAACAATGGGTTGATGAACAATACATAACAACGGGTTGATGAACGATACATAACAATGGGTTGATGAACAATACATAACAATGGGTTGATGAACGATACGTAACAATGGGTTGATGAACAATACATAACAATGGGTTGATGAACGATACATAACAATGGGTTGATGAACGATACATAACAACGGGCTGATGAACAATACATAACAACGGGCTGATGAACGATACATAACAATGGGTTGATGAACGATACATAACAATTGGTTGATGAATGATACGTAACAATGGGTTGATGAACGATACATAACAATGGGTTGATGAACGATACATAACAACGGGCTGATGAACGATACATAACAATGGGTTGATGAACAATACATAACAATGGGTTGATGAACGATACATAACAATGGGTTGATGAACGATACATAACAATGGGTTGATGAACGATACATAACAATGGGTTGATGAACAATACATAACAATGGGTTGATGAACGATACATAACAATGGGTTGATGAACGATACATAACAATGGGTTGATGAACGATACATAACAACGGGCTGATGAACGATACATAATAATGGGTTGATGAACGATACATAACAACGGGCTGATGAACGATACATAACAACGGGCTGATGAACGATACATAACAACGGGCTGATGAACGATACATAACAATTGGTTGATGAACGATACATAACAATGGGTTGATGAACGATACATAATAATGGGTTGATGAACGATACATAACAATTGGTTGATGAATGATACGTAACAATGGGTTGATGAACGATACATAACAACGGGCTGATGAACGATACATAACAACGGGCTAATGAACGATACATAACAATGGGTTGATGGACGATACGTAACAATGGGTTGATGAACGATACATAACAACGGGCTGATGAACGATACTTAACAATGGGTTGATGAACGATACGTAACAATTGGTTGATGAACGATACATAACAATGGGCTGATGAACGATACATAACAATGGGTTGATAAACGATACATAACAATGAGTTGATTAACGATACATAACAATGGGTTGATGAACGATACATAACAATGGGTTGATGAACGATACATAACAATGGGCTGATGAACGATAGATAACGATGGTTTAATGAACGATACATAACAATGTGTTTTTACGATATTGTCTAAAAATCAAGTAAATATAAAATAAGATAAAAATATCCTTTTTCTGTATTTAAAATAAATGTAACAAATACATTTGATCTTTTCACATTTCTCCCTGAAGAGATCACATGAACAATAGCATTACGTACTTAATTGCCCAGTCTTGTTTTTACTTAAGTCTAACAATACAGACATGCGTATTATCATAAACTATCACGGGAATAGTGTAAATTGATGCTATCATATTAGGAAAGGTTTACAATATTGAAATAAAGGACATGATAAACAAAACACAATGGAAATACAAAAGGGAAGTTACTCTTGAAATTGTATTTATTGATGTAGAGTGTTGACTGTAAACCCATGGTCGTATTCGTTAAGTAACAAAATGGTTGTATCATATTTTTACAGGTAGCATTCAATGTCGATATGGGACCATTAAGAGGAGAAAACCATCCCTTTGTGACGAAAATGAAGACAGCGTTATCAGGAGTTATAGATTCTAATAGGAATCCTTTAGCAGCTGTACGTTATAGAGTCTAATAGAAATCCTTTAGCAGCTGTATGTTATAGAGTCTAATAGGAATCCTTTAGCAGCTGTATGTTATAGAGTCTAATAGGAATCCTTTAGCATCTGTACGTTATAGAGTCTAATAGGAATCCTTTAGCATCTGTACGTTATGGAGTCTAAAAGGAATCATTTAGCAGCTGTACGTTACAGAGTCTAATAGGAATCCTTTACTTGCTGTACGTTATAGAGTCTAAAAGGAATCCTTTAGCAGCTGCACGTGATAGAGTCTGATAGGAATCCTCTAGTAGCTGTACGTTGTAGAGTCTAAAAGGAATCCTTTAGAAGCTGTACGTTACAGAGTCTAATAGGAATCCTTTACTTGCTGTACGTTATAAAGTCTAAAAGGAATCCTTTAGTAGCTGTACGTTATAGAGTCTAATAGGAATCCTTTACTTGCTGTACGTTATAGAGTCTAAAAGGAATCCTTTAGAAGCTGTACGTTATAGAGTCTAAAAGGAATCCTTTAGCAGCTGTACGTTATAGGGTCTAATAAGAATCCTTTAGAAGCTGTACGTTATAGAGTCTAATAGAAATCCTTTAGCAGCTGTATGTTATAGAGTCTAATAGGAATCCTTTAGCAGCTGTATGTTATAGAGTCTAATAGGAATCCTTTAGCAGCTGTACGTTATAGAGTCTAATAGGAATACTTTAGCATCTGTACGTTATAGAGTCTAAAATGAATCATTTAGCAGCTGTACGTTACAGAGTCTAATAGGAATCCTTTACTTGCTGTACGTTATAGAGTCTAAAAGGAATCCTTTAGCAGCTGCACGTGAAAGAGTCTGATAGGAATCCTCTAGTAGCTGTACGTTGTAGAGTCTAAAAGGAATCCTTTAGAAGCTGTACGTTATAGAGTCTAATAGGAATCCTTTACTTGCTGTACGTTATAAAGTCTAATAGGAATCCTTTACTAGCTGTACGTTATAGAGTCTAAAAGGAATCCGTTAGAAGCTGTACGTTATAGAGTCTAAAAGGAATCCTTTAAAAGCTGTACGTTATAGAGTCTAATAGGAATCCTTTACTTGCTGTACGTTATAGAGTCTAAAAGGAATCTTTTAGAAGCTGTACGTTATAGAGTCTAAAAGGAATCCTTTAGCAGCCGTACGTTATAGGGTCTAATATGAATCCTTTAGAAGCTGTACGTTATAGAGTCTAATTGGCATCTTGTAGTAGCTGTACGCTATAGAGTCGAAAAGGAATCCTTTAGCAGCTGTACGTTATAGGGTCTAATAAGAATCCTTTAGAAGCTGTACGTTATAGAGTCTAATAGAAATCCTTTAGCAGCTGTATGTTATAGAGTCTAATAGGAATCCTTTAGCAGCTGTATGTTATAGAGTCTAATAGGAATCCTTTAGCAGCTGTATGTTATAGAGTCTAATAGGAATCCTTTAGCAGCTTTACGTTATAGAGTATAAAGGAATCCTTTACTTGCTGTATGTTAAAGAGTCTAATAGGAATCCTTTAGTAGCTGTTCGTTATAGAGTCTAATAGGAATCTTTTAGCAGCTGTACTTTCTAGAGTCTAATAGGAATGCTTTAGCAGCTGTACGTTAAAGAGTCTAATAGGAATCCTTCAGAAGCTGTACGTTATAGAGTCTGAAAGGAATCCTTGAGTAGCTGTACGTTATAGAGTCTAAAAGGAATCCTTTAGTAGCTGTTCGTTATAGAGTCTAATAGGAATCTTTTAGCAGCTGTACTTTCTAGAGTCTAATAGAAATCCTTTAGCAGCTGTACGTTAAAGAGTCTAATAGGAATCCTTTAGCAGCTGTACGTTATAGAGTCTGAAAGGAATCCTTTAGTAGCTGTACGTTATAGAGTCAAAAAAGAATCCTTTAGCAGCCGTACGCTATAGAGTCTAATAGGAATCCTTTAGTAGCTGTACGTTGTAGAGTCTAATAAGAATCCTTTAGTAGCAGTACGTATATATCGTTTAGCATTCAAAAGTACTTAATTTATCCCTTATAAGTATTGGTATTATCATTACAGAAAAACTGATGACAGCTAATTAGTTGTGAATATATTACCTGCCTGTTTTCTGTTCTTTAGATAAATCAATAACTGCACAAAAAGGAAAACGACTTTCGCTTTCAAAATAATGTTTCGAGTTAGTCAAGGCAAATTGGTTTCAGAAATGTTTAAGCCCTTTATTCAAGCTAACTTTTTGCCAAACATTGTTACTTTGAGATAATTGGTGGGTTTTTTTTCATAAAAAAGGTTCTATTATATGACTTTGGAATTTGGCTAATGTCAACCCGTTTTGCGATTTTGATTCTCTAGTATTTTTGTTCAAGCGCACCCGTACAAATCTTTCCTTTGTTCATATTTTGCTCCTAGTCCCAATACTGAGTTACTGCATGTAAGTTAAAATCGAATATAACGTTTTGGCGGCCATTTTATATAAAAGAGACATTACTGTTTTGGAAAGATATCTATACATTTTTTTTTACCATATGTCAAAAAAGTTATCGTTCAAAGTTGGGAGACAAATTGCTTAAACAATGAAGACATTACCTTTGTAATGATATTGTCTCTCGCTGTTAAATTTACTTTTTGATCAGTTTTGAACAATGAAAAATTTGAAAAAATGGAATGGCAACATTAGGCTTTACAGCAAGGAGTTTTGTTGGCCTCTGGCCTAAAAACATGTACAAAAGTCTATCCCAGACAACATCTACAAATCAAAATACAAATGTGAATACCTTTGAACTATTGCTGTTTAAACATTTTGGTATGACGTCATGGCTGCCAAATTGCTTGACCTACTTGAAAATGTTCCTATTATCCCTTAATTCCATGTCATATAACATATAAAACGTGTATTAGCATATTTTCTACACTTTCGTGGAAAAAAAATTGAGTGTAAGATGATGATGATGATGATGATGATGATGATGATGATGATGATGATGATGATGACAAACAATTATTGGTCTTTTCATCAAAGTGAGAAGAAGCCCATACTAGAATTCTACATAGAATGGTCAACATTTTGAAATCCTTTTCTCATATATTTCTTATATGGACCAATATGATTTCACAAACTTATTATTGCAAAATCATATTGAATGAATAAAATGTTTTCATTCTTGAATGATATACCAAATGATGGTTTTTGGGTTGTTTTTCAGATAAATCCATTCAAGTGGGAATCGCGTAGGAAAGTCCGAGAAGCAATAAACTATATAAGACAAAGTGCCAAACATTCGATGGAAGAGAGAAATGTGGCCAAAAGTAATGGCGAATATTGCCCACACGATCTTTTGGAATACATACTTGACCTAAAAGGTATTTTCTAGTAAATCATATCCATACGCTTCGTTTGTGCTGCGGGTGATAAGTTGTTGTCTTTTCTTACATTTACTTTATAGTTCATGATGTATTTTTATGTTTAGATGAACGCAATCAAACATATGTACCTGAACCTATACACTCTATAAAACATACAGTGTGTCTAAATTTCATTGCACCATGGAATTATTTCTTCACATAATGACTCACTAAAGCTGTTGCAAAAAAAGGAAACGGATATTTATTTTAGTAAAGCTTACAAGAGGATAGGAATTACATATAAACCGTATTTATTTATATGAAATATTGAAATAAACAAACAATTGCTGATATCATATTTTGTAAAATGTTTCTTTATGACAGACGATACATGACGTAATCATATATCACATTAGAGCATGGAAGATACATTAGTGTATTCAGTAAAGCAGTGATGAAAATAGAACATTAGTATCACAACCCAACAATTTATCATTCATAACAGCCAAAATGTAAATGATTTTTGGTTTTTGTTTTCAGAAAAACACCCATCAATTATTACGGATGAAACGTTATTGGACAATTTTATAACCTTCTTGATTGCAGGTAATCATGTTTGTAAACATAATGCTTACTTAAAATAAAACAAAATCGCCGTCTTGCCTCAAATGGTTTTAATATTAGCTAAAGCTATGCTATGTAATCGGCTTATTATTATGTAGATATTAAATTTGCAACAAAATGTCATTTGTGATTTGAATTAGCAATATTTATTGCTAAACGATTCCTCTCTTACCATCTTACTTAAAATTGTGTTTTCACTATTATACCTAACAGGTCAGGAAACATCTGCCAGCACCATGAGTTTCATGATTTTCCTTCTCGGACAGAACCCAGAATGTTACAAAAAGTAAGAGTCGAAAATTGCTAATTTGTTATATTATGTAAATTTTGTCAAACTGCAATAAGCAAATGTTTTAGATAAAGCGAAAAGTGTAAACTATTTCAAGTAATACAATCAATTTCGTATAACTGTTTTGATAATTTTATCTCTATATTGTCATTGGTAACTGCGAGAATCAGTGCTGAGACGAAAAGCATACTATGCAAATGGTGTTTGAAGACTTCCCATGGCATCACTGAAGGAGGAGGAAAATAGCTGTATGATGGCAGTTTAATCTCATTTTTTTGGCATACTGTATCTATAACAAATTTAAATGGTGCAGCATATGTGTGTGTTGCTTCACATTTCCTATGACATTTGCACGTTATAATGTTATTTATTAGATTACAAAGAGAGATTGATGACAATGTTGGCGCAGTGTCAGTCATCACCATGACTGAGGTAGAGAAGCTTCCCTACCTAGATATGGTGTTGAAGGAAACACTCAGACTTTACCCTGTGGGTAAGTGTACATTTCGCGAGACAGTCAAGGACTACAATCTCGGCGGTCACCTCATTCCTGCTGGAACTGACATGTTGGTAAGCACACTCAGCTATATAACTCATTTGAGTAGTGGCACGGTACATAATATACACATTCGTAGTACCGGATTTGAAATTATACAGAACTTGTTTAATCTTACTTCTAAATTAATAAATTAAAGGGGTTTTACGCACCTGACCCTAAGAACAGCTTATACATTAGTTTAGAAATTTTCGATTCCCACCTTTTGGCCTCTAGCATCACTTAAGAGTCCTAGGAGGACGAAACAGCTGTATGGTGCAGTCTACTTATTTTTTTCGGCATACTATATATATTACTAAATTTAAAAGGTGCATCAGATGTGTGTGTTACGTCATACTTCTTCAAACATAATTTCAATTTGTATGTATTTAATAGCAAAACATGGCTTATGTGGTGATTGTAAACAGCGTATGACCGAGTTTATATTGTTAATTCTAAAGTATGTTCATCTATCTTCAGTAATAATAATTTCTACTACCGTTAATGCTATACGACTTTATGATTAATACTCTTAACTTGTGAGTATGCTAGCTTCATTCAACACGACGGGCAATCGAGAATTATTTATCTCATAAGGTACAGTAAGGTCGACTTCATTCACTGTATTTAAATGCGTTAAGTTTAATGAGACCTTTCAAATTCCTATTATGGCACTTTCATATTTGTTTTCTTCTGCATTAAGAACGACCAATGCAATACTTTCTGACACATGTTTGTGTGGTTTTATTACTGTTAGCTATTATTGTCCTCTCATATGCATTATTTTATTCTATCAGGAGCTCAAATGAGCGATACATATCCTATGGCTGCAGTTGCATACTATTTTACAGATTAGTTTCTACGCGACCTCCAGAGCGGAGCAGAATGTCAGGAATCCAACACAGTTTCTGCCAGAACGATTTCACAACGACAGCTCAGAGAAGTATGATATTGATATATATATATTTAGTTGATAATCTACATGTTGGATTTATATTAATATGTGTGTTTTCGTTATCTATAACAAGGTACGTCACGTTACAATCCTTTGATGATACATCTTGTATGTTGATCATTGTCTTGCGTCAAACATGTCTTCATACCAAAAATGATCCGTTCCCTTTTACGTCAGTCATATAACAATCAGAATCAGCCAAATGAAGACCAAGCAAAATTACATAACAAAGGATTTGAATGGCTTTAAGGGTTTACAGAAAACATAAACTCTGAGAACAGTAGCTAATCTTGTTAAATGTTAAATATATATCTAAAATTAGTCGTGCTACTCTTGGTCCATTGAAACTTTGTTAAAGGCCAAATTCAACTTTAGTTTATTCATCGACAATAGTTTCCTAAAACTAAATTACTCGACAATAAATGTTAGGTGGTCCTATTTCATTATTGCTTGGCAATAAATATTAGGCTAGGAAAATATTGCAAATGGATATTGTAGATAACCGACCCAATTATATCTAATATTGGCTCACACAATCATTGATGACGGAGACGACTGGGCATGTGTAACGACCACGATTCATGCTATGGAATACAGTTGTTACGAGTTCTTTTCAAGTGAAATTAATTATCACTTATCAAACTCATGCCAACAAGTTTCTCCTACCTCTTTGTACCCAACTGTGTGCCTGTATTTTAATAAGCCAACAGTCTTACATGTTAAGCTGTGATTTACACACAAATGTAACTGATAAATGAATCCGTTCATTGATCAAAATCTATTTTTTAATTTTTTTTTCTAGTCTCCTGTTAAGGACAAGTTTGCCCTTTTTGACAGAAAAACGGTGTTTCTGTTCACTAACAACATACCTTAATATACATATTCCAGACTCAAGAATACTCAACGTCCCATCCCTTCTTGCAACTGACTGTTATTGCCTTTTAGGAGACATTTTACAATTATCCTGACGAACATATACCATCTAACAAAAATCATAACTAAATAACGCGCACGAACTTTTTAGGATATCTCTGGCAAATAAAGCGTTGCATTTTCAACAGAAAAAAACTAAAACTTTTCTAGCTTAAAATATACAAAATCAGACAGCATTAAGAAATAGTTAATACTTGGATGATGTGACCCATACAAACAAGATTAACACCAAATAAACGACCATAAAATGCTGGAAACGCAGGTTTTTAGCACCAAAATAATATACCTTCAATGTTATTTCATAAGCATATATGTATGCCGTATGCCTTCAACGAATTAATGGGTAGGGGAACTGTGAAAATTTCCCCATGGGAGTTAACTCAATATTTATAAGGCTTACCGTGTGTTTCATGGAACGGACCATTGCTGTCAACAATCTAAACTTCATTAAATAGACAAGATTTAATGTATGATAAGATAAAAACCCATCATTTTGAAGTAACTTCTCTTCTCTTACCTCCGTCCCTCCTTGTTTCTGTTGTCTCATACCATTAGCAAGACGCCGAAGCTTGTTCTGAGAAGGCCACTGTTATTCCTGAATCAACGCAGACCGCAATTCTCAACGATTTATGTTATACACTGTTTTTCAGATTTAATAAATATGCATCCACACCATTCTCAGCAGGACCTCACACTTGTATCGGGAGAAAATTTGCAGAGGTATGTGCATTGCATGTTATTATTAAAAATTACATAGAATAACATGATGTTTCCAAAGGGAAGAAATTAATTTGGATATTCAGTAAACGTTACGTTTGCATTTGTTGATCAGGAGCTATGAAAAAGAAACGAAACGAAAATAAACAGCAACAATGGAGCGTTAAGAGAACGCAAGTCGATGACAAAAATATGCCATCTTACCGTGATTGAAATAATACTCTTATAACAACAGCACTCTGCGTATAATGGAATGATTTATAGATATAATATGACATACCTTTATGTAATTAGTCTGCTTCTTCTACGATTCTATGATTTGTTTTTCATATCCATCTTTTCTTTGTTCCATCCTTTGTAATAATAGACATTTCTAATATATCTGACAGTTATACTCACACCTACGCGAACACCGACAGAGACAGGGGCCGTCTCAATATAATTGGTTACGTGGCTATACGCGTGAATCGTCTAAGGTCCCGCGTTTAAATCACGTGTTATTCTGCTACAAAAGTAGCTAGAAAATATGCGTATAACACACAAGGACTTCGCATGAATTTTGAGCAAATGGCCAATAAATACTGACCAATATGCATAATAAAAACGTTTATATAAAATGTGCATGTATATATCATGTCGAAATACCCAAAGAATGCCTATTATATAGGCTTATATGTGACTGTGACTTAAATAGCAATCGAATTCTGTGATAATATCTATAATATATGGGCTATCCATTTCCCCTCGGAGAGGGGGTAAACGGTACTATAGTTTATCTAGGCAAATAGCGCTTTTGGGTATATTTTGTCCATTTTAAATAGGAAATGTCAGAACCATCCTTCATGGATAGAAAGATCACCAGGAGCTTGGTCAATTTGTTTATTTCACCGGGGCCATCCGTTCCTCATCGAGGGAGGGGGTAAAGTTTACTTTAGTTTATATAGGAAAATAAAACTTTTGGTTATGTTTTGTCCATGTTTTTCAGGAAAACATTCCTACTTGGTGACATTAATCCACAATAGTAAAATAATTTGTTTATTTATTTTTTTTCTTGTAATGGCAATACAAATGTACATACACTGTATATTTCACCTAGTTTACATGTTGATTTCATCAGTGAAATTTAGCTACCATATACCTATAACAATACTCAGGTGACCGCTTAGGCCCTTGAGCCTCTTGTTATAATTTAATTATGTATTTCAAATCATTCAGTATCAGGCGAATCTGATACATCAAACGCCTTAACTAATTTGGGCACCTTTTTGGTAATCAATTTATAATAATTTCCTTGGTTTTTAACATCAAAGACATCTTTGAATCATTTGTTCTTTTTTTCTCTCTGCTTTCTTCTGTATGTGTGTCTCCTGGTGTTCGTATGGGCATGTCTCCCTTCACTTTCCCCTTGGTAGCCCTTCATCCCAGCTACCATTTAAATATCAACAGTGTGGGCTTTTTTGCTATTGAGAAGAAGTTCCTCGAAGATTTTAAGACATTTGACCAATGTGACCTTGAAAATAAGTCATTGCCATTCACTTGAACAAACTTGGTAGCCTTTCATCCCAGCATGCTACATGCATTATACCAGCACTCTGGGTCATTTAGTTTCTGAGATGTTGTTTGAAAACTGTTTAAGACATTTGACCTCTGTGACCTTGAAAGTGGGTCAAGTTCATTCATTTGAACAACCTTGACAGACATCGTACCATCATGATACATGCATAATATCAGCACCCTGTGTCTTTCGGTTATTGAGAAGTCGTTTGAAGGAAAAGTTAACGCACGGCCCACGACGACGGAGGAATCACGACGGCTATAGGTCAACCTGACCTTCGTCAGATGACCTGAAAGCAAAATAAAACAAACAACAAAGAAATTAGAAAAAATGAAAAAATAGTAAATTTGAATCAGTAAAGTTTTGAGATGGCCCCCGAAATCTGTACGTGTCAGCGTAAGTGTAGGTGTCTGCGTAACTTTCCTCGATATTAGAAATGTCTATTGTTATGTCACACAAGATTGTTGGACCCCCTTTTTTTGAAATCATTATGTTTTGTTTTTATTGATTTCCTAATAGCTTGAAATGAAAATCATGATTGCCAAGATCATGCAGAGTTTCGACTTTGAGCTGATTCCTGGCCAAACATGTGAGCTACATGACACCATAACTTTACTGCCAAAAGATGGCGTCAAGTGTTTCTTTCGCCCAAGGAAAGTTTCGTAGTGTGGGCTACATGACACCATAACCTTATTGCCAAAAGATGGCGTCAAGTGTCAGCTTCCTAGCTTTCTATCAAATGGTCGTCATTCAAATGCTAAAGAACGTTACATCAAATATGTGAATACTGAGAAAAATGTATTCAAAATCTAAATTCAACTGATAAAAATCCACAGTGAAATATATGTTTTGATGTTTTGTTCACATTATCTCACCCTTTGTTGTACATCTTAATCATTTCTGTTTAACATGTTTATTGGCAATGATATCGTAGAACAATTTATAAAAAAAAACTCTTGCAGGATGGTGATATTTTGGATTTGGCTGTTGGTTATACTTGGTCATTTTGTGTCATTGTTTTAATACGTTTGAAACTATCATGTTGATAAAAAAACTTATATATAGATATAGATATATCACTTTTTATTTTTCTACATTTTGTGTTATCAAAATGTTGGAATTTTGCAGAGTTAATGCAATAAATTAATGTATATATTTGCACTTAGAAGATGTTTGTAAAATCACATAAACTATTTGTAGATTTGCACGAAGACAATAATCTCAATAAGACGAACGACTGAGATAATGTCTTCAAAAGTACTGTTTATACACCTGCATATTGTTAATTTCATAATACCCTTAACTTTAGTTATCAAATGTTTGAATCAATCCCTTTTTTAATTATCATGTGTAGTATGTGAAAAAAGATAATAGTTTTGAAAAAGCGTTAAGTATGGGAGAGTTGAATTTTAATGACAAGAGGCAGGTAAGTTCAAAGCTTGATGGCATTGGTTTGGAGTAGTACAAACATATGAGCTTGAATATTGCAAAAGATGTGTACATAAAAAGAATATTAAGTATACCATCACTTTGTACTGAATTGATTTATTTGATAATAAATTTTACTCCTAAAGAAAGTACATACTTTGAATCTTTGTTGTTTTTTTTATCACGAATTGTAAGTGTTATCTGTTGGGGAAGGTTGTTTATTTATTTTTATTTTTACTTTCATAATTGTATGCAACACGTGCATACAATGCGACTTTTCTCTGTTAATTTGTTGAAAAACTAATCATTTTATTAAGGTGAAGAACATACATGTAAATATAACATAGACAAGTTATGACTATGTGAAAATAGTAAGGAGACTTTTCTGATAACTTTATTGACCTCGTTGAATAATTCTTTTCATATAGACTTTCCCGATTACACATAATATTAGGATCATTTTATTTAACATCATTCTATATTTACATCTTCATACATGCATACTTGGTTTTGTCCCAGTACAATTCTCCTTTTCAATATGAATCGGACATTAAGATAAAGACTTCAAAGATCATGTATGGTTTTCCACGATATTACACAACCTTAATCTAGTTAGTAGCTTGGTCTTTTCGTTAAAGGTAACTTAATGTATCCGCCTTTATCAAATACAGCGGCTGTTATTGTGTCGCACTCCACAATCGATGTTCATGTCAAATGTGTAAGATTGTGTGTTACTTCCTGTTTCCGATTTCAAGTCAAACTTCTGGTACAATTATTTTTGTGCAGGTTATGAGAGGGCCACTGTCGTCCCTGAATCAAAAGAACCAGCTATTCTCTAGATGTTTGGCATTTGCGATCCAGTGCTTAATTTCTTTCATAGATGGTCTCACACATGGCCGATAAGCAATATGTTTAGTGACATGGCAGGCTAAAAGCGTCTCTTTCACTTCTTGTTGACATGGCAGGTTATGCGTGGTTCGGCATTTTCACTCATTAGGATAGGCAGATTTGTCAATGGAGGGTCAACGAAATGCGGAAGATCGATAAGCTGATCATAGTCCTTCTACCCATTTAAAAATTGCATCATGGACATGCAAATGAAGATCACAGTTCAAAGAAAAGTATCCCCATTAATATCACCGTAATATCACCATCAACACCACCAAATACTGCTGTGCTCGGAAGTGATTCTGATCATATGTTGTATGGTGTCTAAACACGGACCATGTCGTCTGTCGGACCAAGTAGAATGCAGATTCAATAGACCAGTAGACTCTTCACAAAAACTTTATATTCCATGTTGGTGATCAATATTTTCAATAGTATGCCTACATGTTGGGATTGCGAATGATGCCTCAGTTCTCACTTTAAGAACCAAAACAGTTAATATCCACCTCTGGAGTATACAGTGTATTAATGAGACTGTAGCACTGATTTAAGACCACTGCAAATAGTAATAGAGGTTTTGATGAAGGTATGGTTGATCAATTAACAGAGCCAGCGGTAAAACGTAGCTTACACACATCCTTGTAACCTTGTGGTTATGTAATATGGATGCCTGGTGAGATAGAATTTCATCTTTAGCAAATCCAGTCAATGTAAAAGTAGGGTTTCCTTGCTTAACAAACAAATCGAGTTCATTTCACAAGCAGCAATAAATGAAATTGTGATTGCAACCAGATTAGATACCTTATCTGCAGACACAACATCTACACTTCTCATGTAGATAAGTGGGCCACTATGTCAGTTAATGTTGATAATCTTGTACTATTATAATATAATTGACCAGTTTCGCAATCGCCTCGGTAGCTAAAAATAGTCGCTGTATCAAAGTCAAAACGAGGCGGAGGTTGTAAGACTGACTTCCGGTTATCTGTCAAACCGTTATTAACATCGCGAGTAGCGAGAACGTGCCGCTGGCTCTTACAGCATTATGGCGATTATCATGTGTGAAACCGAGAGAAATATTAAGGGAGACAACAAAAGTGTTACTTTAAAATAAGGCTAGCTTGACGTTATGCTGGATCGACTGAGACAACCAAATTAAAGCGAACCAATCTGATGAAATTCGCCTCACGGTCGTTTACAGGCGAACTCCAACCCCATCATGAATTCAAGTAATCTTGAAATAGACAATTTTACGATTTGCTATCTAAGTCCGTGCTTTTACACCTGTATCAGAGACGTATAAAGTCATACGTCTCTGGCCTGTATGATTTTACATACAAACATGTGATTTATTTAAACATGGTAAATGAAAATATGAAAATCATCATACTTTTTACGTTTGGTCCAGCCAAAAAAAGAGATAAAACGGGACATAATAACAACCGAGTCAACCGAATGTAAAAAAGCGTACTAAAATCTACCATTGGGAGGTTTTTGTTAACAAATCGGGGGTCAAGAAATTCAGGGTAATCGCATACTGGGCCAAATTTGAAATGCAATAACTAATTATTACACAATTCTGATTGTGAAATGAATAGCTGTATTTCAAATTCAGTTTATGTATATTACAGATTGGCCAAAATCGTTTTACTTATATATCCTGTTTAAAAAAAAAAAATGATCCATCAATATCTCTAAAAATCCTTTTCAACACATGTACTTAACGATAATATCTGTTTCACATTTTATGTGCAGAAAATATCATTTAATAATCTCAGTAGCAAAATAAGATCATGTTTATTTTTTTATTAATGGCATTTAATTTAATTGTTAAATTTGATTGATGATTCATTTTATCAAATTTACACACAAAAAGTCGTCAAAATGTGCTGATTTTTAACTTTTTCGAAAACCATATTGAATGTTTTACTTATTTCCTTCATGTGTGTTTTATTGATAAGAAAGATAAATACTTTAAAGTCATTTTTGTTTCCATTAAAGTGTGAACATTGCTCGGATAAGATAAATGAGCCAATATGCTTAAAACCAAACTTTAAAAACACTACGTAATTAATTATTCGGTTTAAACTGAACGGTTCGCTATTCTTCAATTTCTGGACAACAAAACTCCTTTTTTCTTTGACAAGTTTAATCAGATTACCTGAAGACTTTATACCATGAAAGCATGTGAAACGCTTTTAACAATCTGTTCTTTTTACATTAGTATACAGGTTGCTTGAATTCAAAATTCAAAACAGTTCAAAATTGGCCCCATAGCCAACTTTAAAGGCCTAATATACCTAACTTCAGGATATCTTGCGGGGTTCTGAAAAATTATGTAAAAAAATCTAGTTGATAACCATGGAAAAATAAGCCTAAAATGAAGTAAACCTTAGCTAACTAAAAAGAAACTCTTGACAAAAAAATCCAAAGAATTGAAAATAATTCAGGTGGGGCCCACTTCAACAACAAGCCGAAGGTAGAAGACAGTTACAAATAGCGTGTTTCCACTGCTGCTTTACCGGTAACTGCATAAGAATTCATCTTGAATATTGCTGATATCAGTTGATCTTAACTAAATCTATAAATATAATAAGTTATTAGGTTTTTTTTCGCTTCAAGTTTTGCCGAAAGTTACGTATATTGTGCCTTTAAAGATTAAAATAAGTTTCGAAAGATCGTGAACATTAGTGTTTATGTGGTATTGGGGTTCTAGCAGAATAAAAAAAACATTCAGAGCCGGTTGTCCTTTCAGTGGATACTTTATTTTTCTCCTGTATGTGGTACCTGGGATGATCCACTATACTACAGCGCAGTTCTATATAATATATATATTTATATCTGGATCTGGTAAGACGATCGACGTTATCTCTACGAGGAGCAGATTGGAAGTGAGTAGAAAAGACAGAATAGAGAATCAAAGAAAGCACAAAGGCGGGAAGAAATATCGCAATGCGACAGGTATCATAGGTCAGTTTGGTCAGTTGTCAAACAGGTATACAAAAGCATACACAATTACGTCACACTCGCACATATTTCAGACAAAACGAAAGAAGTACACGTGACTTATACTATGACGAACTACAATAACGGAAACGGAACGCGGATTACGGATAAAAACGGACGACACGTTATTACACGAAACATTTAAACAATAGTGTTAGATTAAGATTTATTATCTAATTCTCAAATATATAAAGATATAGTAAAGAACTAATCTAACAGGGTGCCACATTTATATGTCACAGTTGACTCGTTATTCTAGGGCTTGGATCTCCATGTACATTTTTCTTTGTTCATATGTTGCATCTAGTTAAATTGTTTTTGAGTTCGGATTATGGTTTTGTTGACGCTTCCTTATTCTCTCCTTTTTCACGAAATCCACAGTCCATGTGATAGATAGGATAGGTGGGACAACATTCAGACAATCAGTTACTACTTGGCAAGCAATATGGCGGTGAAAAACACGAACATGCCGAATGAGGGATCATTCGAAGGTTAGCCATCTTCAATTATTGCAGCGTTTGTTTATAATCGGTAAATATACCAATAGGAAATGATAGATGTAATTAGATGTACGGTTGAATGTTAGCTTGAACAAACTTTGTTACGTTTGGTTTGCTGAAGTCTGCGTTCCAAACCTTTATCTCATTTCCCTCACCCTTTCTAATCCCTCACACCCCGTCCCCAACTCTCAAAGAGGATTTTCGGCCATGCAGTCCCTTCATAAAACTTTGGATCAACGCCAGATGAGTACCTTATATGAAGTTCTGAGTTCGTCAATGTAAAGTAAGAACTGATAAGTGATAAGAAGTTGCTACCTAATGGTTTTACTTAAACAGAACTTTTGAATAAATTATAAATATTTAAAACATATTTATGAGATAAGCTTTATTTGTGCGGTCTGTTTATGTGTACTAGAGGTAATAGAGCATTGGACTATGTGTAATATGATACCCCTTTTCTAGTACACTGAACAGGTAGGTTTGTAGAACGGGCTCGTGTCATGGTACATTGTACTATTGTGTGGTCGAGATCAACCAGTGAAACCAAATGACTGAAACTGGCCCGGAGCTATATATCCAAAGTCTACTTTAAACATCCGATACGCCAGGTGAGTATTTTTATCTGAAAATCTGGGTCCGACCATGCAAAATAAGAAAATGTGCCTATGACAAACCGAAATTGCTACCTGATACATATCTTTTTATTTTTAAACAAATTGCATAAAATATTGATATATATTAATATAAGTTTTATTAGATACGATTTCTGTGTGCAGGTCTGTTTACGCTGCATCTAGTTAGGCGATAGAGCAATGTGACATATACAATGTTATATCATTTGTCTAGTATAATAAAAAGGTAGAACGTAAACACCATAGAACGTGTAGTAAGCTATCCATGTTGGAAATAGTTGGAAAATGTAAAGATTGAGCTGAGCAGCTGATGAAGAGTCTGGCATGTCCTTGATTTAAAGTTCAGAAGGATATACTTGGTCGAATTGGTTGGCCAACTTCATTTTTATTATAGATTGAAATCTTTTTTATTATAGATTGAAATCTTTTTTTTAGAACGGTTATATCTACTTTATAATATATTGTTGAAATCATGTACCGTGTCAAATGATTTGGGAAAAATCAAAATAAGTGATTGTTATAAAGAGAGAGACAAATGTGAACCTCGAAACTACAGACTATTCGGTCTCACGTCCATTGTATGTAAGCTTTGAGAAGCAATTTTGAAAAAAAACATGTTACTACATTTATGATAGTTAACTCTTTATTGTCAAATAAACATGACGGATTTATTGCTTTAAAGGAAAAAAACATTTTTATGTAAATGAATCGAGCTGGTTGATAATGGACGCGCGATTTATTATATAGATTTTCCAAAGGCTTTTGATCATGTTCCACATAAACGGCCCCAGTAAAGACAGGACGTCAACCCGATCGCCTAAGGTACTTGGTTTACCAACACTGCACTACTGAAGAATACAAGGCGACATGATAGAAGCTTAAAAATTAACAAGCAATGTATATTATAGCAATGCATCAGATTTGATTAAGAATTTGAAGGCGCAAGCAAAACAGATATGGAGCAAAGAGACGCTCAAAACAAATGTTCTCACTACACAACGCTCCGAACTTGGAGTCCGTGAGCAAACTTTTGCACTTCATGTGGTTAAAGTTTGGAACAATTTACCGTAAATATCTTCAATACTATACTTGATAAACACTGGGGAAATCAAAATCTGAAATATGATTTATGAATCTGGTATTTGTCCATAATGTTATCAAACAGCACACTTGTAATTATATTGTTGTAAAATGAGTCGTGTGTAGAAGATTTATAAAAAATTTACTGGACAAACCTCAGGACTTAACCATCTACTAGCACTATCCAGCACCTGGTATCTTGGAAAATGAACGTTTCATCACATAGATAATTGCATCATAAAATTCGACAAAACAGATATTTAGCAAAAATCAAATTACACCGCATCAAACAGTTGTTTGTCAGACGAGCATTGATGATGCTTGGGACTAAACGTGACTGGGGTAGGTTGTAATAAAACTTATTGTATTGCAATGTGCTAAGTTATTTAAATGATTGATTGTAATGCAATGTGCTAAGTTATTTAAATGATTGATTGTAAAGCAATGTGCTAATGTTATTTAAGTCAAGTACACATTCACTAGTTACGTGTTCAACTATCACCTTCAGAAGTGTGAAATACTTAAAATCTTGTGAAACCAGCATTTTGAACTGGCTCACATCATCAATTATATTTTTTAAGGTTTAGGGTCAAACGTGCCGGTTGAAGTATTCAAAATATACGTAGTAGCTTAAATATGTGGTTATCACGGCAAAAATCGGTTTTATTTTTGATAGGTACTTACAAACACAATTACATTTACTGCCTGAAGGAACATAAATCTACTTGAATTACAATAAAAAGAGCCTTACGAGTGTCACGTAAGACTAATATTGTAAAACGATCTGATCGTTCCGCTGTGTGTGTTAAAGCTACTCTATGGCAACACGACTAAGCCATAACCGCAAACGCTGACCAACAATTTTAGTTCAATTAAATCAAGATTAAAGTCATTTTTAGACAAAGAACAACTCTAGTAGTGCAACTCTAGTAGTGTTGTAATGGAAATGGAAATCTGGTGAACTCAAAAATATTTGTTCATTAATCGTATCATTGGTTCTTTTTCAAGAACGATGATTGAACATCCTTTGCGAACTGATAATGCTTTATGTATGAAGAGGCAATAAATTCGTATGAATAATTGCATTCGGGATAAAAAATGGTTTGGTTTCGGAGGAACAACTGCATTTTGTAGTAACTTGTATTTCAAGTAAGTGTTCGATAACGTCGAACCAAAGGAATAAAACCTGTTTCCGCTTAGCTCTTCCATAGGAGAAAAATTCATGAGAAAAACAATGTCCAAGGCCATTGAGAATAACCGCAATATTTTTATAGATATGTTCAAGGGGTTTGGTGTATATTCATACATGCTTACCACATCAAGAATGAGTCTACTGTTGGTGGAACTGTTTGGAATTGTAGTCGCTGTGTGCCTTTGTGTATTCGTCTCTGTAGTATGGTATATACATCGACTTCATCAACAGTATGACCATCTACCCGGGCCCCCGAGGGACAGGTTAGTATATGACAAATTGGGACTAATAACTTAAAAAAATATCATGCTTTTTGTGTTAACTAAGACAAGAACGTACAGTGCATTGGCACTTACCTTTCACCAAGGTGGCCAGGGTTCTATTTCCTGACCGGACGTGAAAAGGTATGGGGTCACCTGCCACACCACGTGGGTTTTTTTCAGGTTCTCCGGTTTCCTCTCTCGCGCTTTAACATCCGCACCAACAAGAGTGTAATATAAGTCGAATAACTTGTTTCATAATTGTAAAATAAATAAAGTTTATATTCTTAATGTGTTTGAAGGTTGTCCATGGCTTGTCGATTATGAAGGTGTGACATTACCTGACATTAGTGTACCTGATCGATTATTAATTGCTTGCAGTTTTATGTACAGTAATTATACAATCACCTTCCAAATATATAAATTTGATTTCTGGTGTTAGATGTTTGAGTTTATTTTAAGTATTGAATATGCGGTTTGTGACATATATGTTTATGTGAATCTTTCCTTGGTTCGTATTTTGCCCCTGGTTTAATCGACTTTGAGTTCGGATTATGATTTTGTGAACGCTTTGGTATCTCTAATTTATTTTGAAGCTTCTGGAGCGGGAACTTGCTATCCCTCAGAAAGGTGATTGCTGCTGGTGGAATAATGGATGACTATTTCTTACAAGTGTGAGTAATTTAATGCTAGTCTTCGAACACTAAACACGAAAAAACGAATTATTTCAGAATCGATGTCGACTGCTGTCAAACAAACTTTCGACACAGGGATTTGACAGATGCAGGGGTTGATCAGGACTATGAGCAAGTTTTGTGGTCGCCATTTGTGGCCTCATTGAGAAATATTTTGTATCTTTACGTGATATGAAGATGAACGTTTTTGAGTTTGCTTTTTAGTGTGCTTTCTTCTTGTGATTGACAATGATAACTCGGTTCTCATTTTGAGGACTTGGTGTTTACTAGGATGTGACCAAGATTTACGTTGCGGGTGTCGTCGATGAAGCAGAAGACACCTACTCTTCCGGAACACCTGGTCTTATTCTCTTGTACTTTTGCATGTGTTTCCATGTAAAGTGTTCCTATTTGCCCCTATTTTACTCGATTTTGTGTTCGGATTATGGTTTTGTTGATGCTTCAGTATTCTTAATATCTTTTTACAGATACGCAATATATTTGGGTTTTATTTTGAAACATATAATATTTATTGTTTTAAGTCTGGATATTGTGATTACGGTTTTTTCCCCTGTAATGAAAACGATAAGAATAATACAAGTGTTCCTCTAATGATGATACTTAAGTTGTCTTTTTTTCAGTTCAGAAACCCACGGGTTGGTTTTCCGTATCTTCCTTTGGAACCATGTTATGGTTGTTGTTTTAGATCCAGATTGCATTAAGGTAAACACTTTTGTCGCAATATTCTATAAACAATTGAGATATGCTTGAAACAAAGATAAAGACTAGTCAACCTTACGAAGAAAATTACGTTAGAGGAGGTCAAACAGTGTATCGACTACTTAAAAGGAGGCGTATATCTAACACTATTTCAGAATGCAAGTTATTAAAAATAAAATTATCTTCCTCATATCGTTTGCTTATATTAAATATAAAAATAATAAACAACATAATTATACTCCAGGTCAGCTGTATATAACCATAAGTCCGATATACTAAGTATAATATGTACTTCACTTGACATCTCTCTGGCTTGCCTCTTTTACTGTCTTACATGCGTGACGCCAGCTAGTTTATGTATCAGTTACGGTTGGTAACTAATACAAAAGCTAAAAAAGTAAAAAATAACAAATTCAAGTATTAATTGAATATTTTGGCTGACGCTGTCAATAAGTGGTATTAGGAAAAGTGTAGATTTTGAGATAAACTTTCTGAGATTATACTTCTTGGGATGTTTTTAAATTGTTTTTAACCATTACAGTCCCTTTATTACATGAAGTTAACGGCAGATTTCGGGACAATTTCTCGCGATAGAGAAAGTTCTGATATGTACTATGTTTAAGGGGATAACATGAAGAAATAATTTCCTTGAAATAAATATGGCTGTAAGCTTTTGTTTTTATAGCTGGCAACATTTTGATATTGTTTTAGGATGTACTGGTCACGGGAAATCACCCAAAGTCAAAACGGATGTATTCAAGTTTGGCAAACTGCTTTGGTACAAGGTAATATAAACATTAAACGCTTTTTGTACGGTTTTGATTTTATACCGCGCATAACGAAGTTTGTGGGGATATACACATCTGACCGTACATCATTCTTTCCATCGATCCGTCCTTCGGTTCGCCCGTCTGTCTGTTCGGATTCGCTTTCCGCAGGATATCTTTTGAAGGATTGATAAGTTTTTTATAAGACCTACTTGGTAGACTTACTACCTGAGCCCATCCCCCAAGTTTGACCATCAGCGAATTCAGTGCATCTTTAATGCGGCTGTCGTGTCCTGACTGGCTGATTGCTTTCCGTACATTATCTTTTGGAAAATATTATCGCATTTAATGTGACTTGCTGGGTAGACGTATCACTCTCACAACCTTGATTATCGACTAATTCCGCACATATTTCTAAGTCTATTGTGATTTGACCTGATTTGATCATTGCTTCCAGCATGATATATTTTGAAGGACTGATTGCGTTTGAATAAGTGTTGCTGAGACTTACATAGTGGACACATTTACCCCCTCCCCCGCAATTTCGAATATCGGTTAAATCTACGTTTAGTGAAATTATGTATAAAACAAAAAATGTGGTATGAATTTCGATATCCCCTTTCTCACGGGAATAAGGATTAACATATTATTGAGCTATTTTCCTTCCCTCCTCATATTTTATCCCCCCCCCCCCTTGACGTTGGGACTCCCGTTCTTTATCACAAAATAAATGTACAGTATGTAATGGATTAAGGATTAAGTGTATTATGGTATTTCCTGAAATTTGAATTATTTATTTTAAGCTTCTTTATAAATAGAAAAACAATATTATATAACGATATTTTTCGCAAAATATATCAATTGTACCAATATCTGATATTGTAATTTCAGGTTGTTGGGACTTGGACTCGAAACACAGACTGATAACAAACACTGGGTGGTGCAGAGGAAACATTTTGACCAATGGTTTAAACCACAGTAAGTAGCGGCTTAGATCCTGAAACACAGAGAAAGGCAGATCCTTTTACAGAGATGTTTCTCACATTTAGATCTCATTTATACGATGTTCTCCATGTAAATCTTTCCTTTTATCATATTTTGCCTCTAATTTAATTAATTTTAAGTTCGGATGATGGTTTTGCTGACGCTTTTGCATTCTCTGATTTGTTTTCCTTCAACTAATGTTTTGTATTATATAAACTAACAATCCTCCAAAACTTTAAACACAACATGCTAAATGATCGCTTATCTTTATCCCTAATAGGCAACGGACATAAATTTAGATTGACATTTATTTGATGGTTTAATCTTTTATGTGCCTATTCCCTTTTTCAAATGATTTTACGAATGAGATTGAACATAATAGAAGCACGCACAGCTGTAAGATAGTGTCATAAAATAAAAAATAAGTAATTGCTCTTTAAGTTTATTATACATAAATAACATACGAACAACAGTGTTTAATCTGACTAAATGTACTGATGTCGTGGTTAATACCAAATTAGCGGGAGAGTTTGTCTCGATGCCATTATGATTTTAAGTATTAAATAAGATTTATAAAAACCGATATTTGCATATTGAAATTTGTTATTGAATGGTCATTGTGTAAGACATCTGAGTTTAAAATGTCTGAAATATTTAATATAGAAATAAGGATAATGAACGAACTTATTTCGGTTAGACACGAAATTAATGTATTAAGATTTCAAATGAAATAGAGAATAGATTATCTACTCACATGAAAATCAAATATTATAAGACACTTTCATATGCGTGTATGTAGGATAGGGATATTCCACTCGAGGGGTCACAAAATGTGGTGAAACACGAGGCTTGCCGAGGGTTTTACCACATTTTGTGATCCCGAGGTGGAATATCCCTATCCTACATACACACATAATTAAAGATTCTTTTTCTCTCATATCAACTACCCGAATAAGCTCAAAAACTATGCAAATATGTTTAAACAGGCTACCATTATGAAATTTCAACTTTTTCTGTGAGCTTTTTTGACGAAAACGAATTAGACAGCGAGTTTAAGCATCCCCTATATTTGCAAAAGAAGTTTGCGCATAAAAATTAATCTCCTCCTCCTGGTGTTTATGGTTAAACTTTTGTGAAAGGTTTTAATTTTATCACGCCGTCGTTTTCTCCTTCCGGCATCAGAGTTTACCGTATTCGTGAAGTCATTGTTGAGCCATTGTGGCGTCGCGTCGCGTGAAATGCTATGTAAGATAGATTTTTCTTACATAGCTTTCTTACATGGGCAACCTCTATCCAACATGGCGAGATATGAGAGATATATATATCATGTATACATAATGCATTCGAACGCTAAGGACCATTTCGTAAGTAACAAATTGCTTCCTTTTTAAATCACGCTATCTCCTATTTGCTTAGCAGTCAATGTTCACTGTTCACTTTTCTTCTCTGTTTTAGGTACATTCGGCAACTTGCCTCTGAATTCAACGAGTTTGCAAATCGCAGTACGGAGTACCTGGAAACCTATGCGGACGGCAAGACGGAAATTCATACGTTAGATATTTTCAACAAACTGACATTGCATCTGCTGTACAAGGTCTGTGTATCGGTCCAACAGATTGTCAGTAAGGTTTGTCTGGGAGTAGGGTTTGTCTGGGAGTAGGGTTTGTCTGGGAGTAGGGTTTGTCTGGGAGTATGGTTTGTCTGGGAGTATGGTTTGTCTGGGAGTATGGTTTGTCTGGGAGTATGGTTTGTCTGGGAGTAGGGTTTGTCTGGGAGTAGGGTTTGTCTGGGAGAAGGGTTTGTCTGGGAGTAGGGTTTGTCTGGGAGTAGGGTTTGTCTTGGAGTAGCGTTTGTCTTGGAGTATGGTTTGTCTGGGAGTAGGGTTTGTCTGGGAGTAGGGTTTGTCTGGGAGAAGGGTTTGTCTGGGAGTAGGGTTTGTCTGGGAGTAGGGTTTGTCTGGGAGTAGGGTTTGTCTGGGAGAAGGGTTTGTCTGGGAGAAGGGTTTGTCTGGGAGAAGGGTTTGTCTGGGAGTAGGGTTTGTCAGGAAGTAGGGTTTGTCTGGGAGAAGGGTTTGTCTGGGAGAAGGGTTTGTCTGGGAGTAGGGTTTGTCTGGGAGTAGGGTTTGTCTGGGAGTAGGGTTTGTTTGGGAGAAGGGTTTGTCTGGGAGTAGCGTTTGTCTGGGAGAAGGGTTTGTCTGGGAGTAGGGTTTGTCTGGGAGTAGGGTTTGTCTGGGAGAAGGGTTTGTCTGGGAGAAGGGTTTGTCTGGGAGTAGGGTTTGTCTGGGAGTAGGGTTTGTCTGGGAGAAGGGTTTGTCTGGGAGTAGGGTTTGTCTTGGAGTAGGGTTTGTCTGGGAGTAAGGTTTGTCTGGTAGTAGGGTTTGTCTGGGAGTAGGGTTTGTCTGGGAGTAGGGTTTGTCTGGGAGAAGGGTTTGTCTGGGAGAAGGGTTTGTCTGGGAGTAGGGTTTGTCTGAGAGTAGGGTTTGTCTGGGAGAAGGGTTTGTCTGGGAGAAGGGTTTGTCTGGGAGTAGGGTTTGTCTGGGAGTAGGGTTTGTCTGGGAGTAGCGTTTGTCTGGGAGAAGGGTTTGTCTGGGAGTAGGGTTTGTCTGGGAGTAGGGTTTGTCTGGGAGTAGGGTTTGTCTGGGAGAAGGGTTTGTTATCATCTGTAGATCGAAGTTTTTCTATGTGTGTTATCATCTGTTGTACAACGTTTTTACGAGTAGACTATGCTACAACATGAAAATTTATAACACGGTTTGTCTACGAGTATTTTCATCTTTTTTTTATAATGTTAAGGTAATATTCTGTCTTTCAAGGTTTGTGTATGAGTAAACTTTGTTTAAAAATTTGTTTACAAGGTTTGTGTATGATCAAATGATGTTTTTTTTTCTGTTTTACAAGCTCTGTGTATTAGTTGGTTTTTAATGTTTTACAAGCTCTGTGTATCAGTAAACTAGGTTATCGTTTTAGAAAATTCCAATATCCACTTTTTGGCCCATAGCAAGGAAGAAATAGATGTATTACGCGGGGTAATTAATTTGTTTGGCAAACTGTATTTACATGTATTAATAAAGTTAAAAGATACATAACATTTGTGTGTGCTATAGGTTCACGTTTTACAAGGTTTGTTCACAAGTAAGCTGTGTTGTCATCTGTTGACTAGTTTTGTACATTAGGAGAGCATGTTATCTGTTGTACAAGATGTCATCTGTTATTTTTATGTGTTGGTAGCGTGATGGCTATTGGGTGTGATAGGCGTGGTAAGTTATTGTGAGAGCATGTAACCGTTTGAGAGTAAGTTTACTATAAGTGTACACAAATCCATGCATTTTTAGTCAATTATCTTCGACATTATTTTAACCATTTAATATATGAAACAAAACAATTTATCTTTTAAACCTCTCCTTTGTAAAAGTGACCACATAACGAAACAAATCACTGATGTGTTTCTCTCTCCTTCGTAGAAGTGACAACATTACCAAACAAATTACTGATGGGTTTCAAGGCTTTGTTTTTACTTTAATGTGAAATGACAAACTTGCGAAAAATTATTGTAGATATTCTGTATAAGGTTGTAGTTAGTAATTTACATTGTAGTTGCCTAGGAAAAGTATATGCTATAAAAATAGGAGGTATGACAGCTCAGGTTATAAAAAGAACTCATGCTTTGTTATCTATTACTACATTACCACTGACTGTAAAACCATGGTTCTTATTTTCATGTTTCGAAATATGTGTATTGTTTGATATTTACAGGTGGCATTCAATGTCGATATGGGCCCATTGATAGGACAAAACCATCCCTTTGTGACGAAAATGAAGACAGCATTATCAGGCGTTAGAACAAAGAATCCTTCAGTAGCTGTACGTATATTATGTTAAGCATTTAATTTCCTCTCCTTTTTTCTTTATTATTAATAGAATTTTCTTTAGATGTTTATTGATTCCAGCAAACATCCTTTGATCATTTTTATAAAATCATATTACAATAATTTCGCGTTTGCATAATATAATTTCCCTGTGAATTTTAAGAATAACATAAATAACGTTTTTGCCTCTTTGATTTAAATAAATTTTATAGTTTACGCGTAAGGGAAATCAATGTGCGAAAAAATGTTCAAGGGTGGGACAATAAGCTCATATAGACCATACAATTAGCACAAAACAGACAAAAGACACGTGAGATTACAATGACATATTTGTCTTTTTAGTTTCAAAAATTGTGTAACTTAAACTTATCCCATGCTTCATCTTGCCACAAAGTCAATTTATTCAAGAATCTGTGAACCATATACAGCATATAATTGAATATATAAGAAAGTTCATGTGATAACAAGCATTTTGGTATATTCCATGACATTGCTGTTTTCTGTTGTTTTTAAATTCAAATAAGTTTCCTATTTATGACTCTTAATGAATGATATATAAGAGGTTTCTCTTTACATACAACTTAAAGACGAAGAGTGGAAAAGGCAAAACACATACGAGCAATATTTAGATAAAATACAAACCTCTGATTGGTATTTAGGCTGAAGTTTTATACTTAGATAATATAATAAGAAAAATAAACAATCCCCAACGATCAACATCTAAATGGTAAGACCAAATGTGGAGTACATGTACACGAAATGCAAATGTTGGATTATCGTTGCTTGTACGGGACATCATGATAAAATGATACTAAATGAAAAATCCTGTTTTTAATCTTCATCCATTAACCAGGTGATGTTTTTTGGTTGATTTTCAGATAAATCCATTTAAACGGGGATATCGCAGGAAAGTCCGGGAAGCAATAAACTATATCAGACAAAGTGCCAAACATTCGATGGAAGAGAGACTTGTGGCCAAATGTAATGGAGACTATTTTCCACACGATCTTTTGGAATGCATCATGGAACTGAAAGGTTAGTTTTGCTGGTGATTGATTTTTATGTATGTGGTTTGTGCTGTGAAGGATACATTGATGTGTTTTCCAAGATCGATTGAACAGTTAATTTATTGTGCCGTAATGAAAGTAACCAAGCATATGTGATTGAACATCCATGTATCCACACCTCACATCATACGGTATGCCAAAATCACATTGCATCATTCAACTGTTTCGTCCAATAATATTTCATCGGATGTGATGTTTGCCAAACTCCCTATCAATTTGTCTAACAACAGCTCAAAGAAAAGACGCATTACATAAAAAACATTATTTAGTGTTAGGAAAGGAGATATTGAAATGGAAAATGAATAAATATTTTATCATTAAATTATGCTTTGCAAAATGTTTTTGTTTTACAGTAGGAGATGATTTGCAATGACCATATGTCAGAAAAGGGATCTTCAACAATTAATTCCTCAGTCCGTTCAGTTTAAAGTTGATAATAATAGTATGCACTACATAGTAAAATGCTCCTTCACCTCCACCCTACCCTAGATATGGTAATTTTGTTTTCCTAATTTAATCATTAATTTAAAAGAATGGTTATCATTGAAATAAAAACAAACAAAAAAAGAAAAGAAACAAAAAAACAACAACACAAAATGTGGCATAAAAATGAAAATTTAAATGATTCTTCACTGTTTCAGAAAAACACCCATCAATTATTACGGAAGAAACATTGTTGGACAATTTTATAACCTTCCTGATTGCAGGTAAATGCATTGCTTGATATATAACATGTTTGTGTAAACATAATAATGTATTGATCTCAAATGTTTTTTTAAAGTATCATCGTATGATTGGCAATGAAAGTATCAATTGATGTAATGCTACTTTGAATTATTTATGCCGAAAACGTCTTTGGTACAAATTGTATTTTCACAATTATACTTTACAGGTCAGGAAACATCTGCCAGCACCATGAGTTTCATGATTTTCCTTCTTGGACAGAACCCAGAATGTTACAAAAAGTAAGAGTCTCAATCTAAACCGTGATATTGAAAAGAAAATACAATTAGCAAACGGAATAGATAAAGTGAAAATTGTGTGGAACGCGGCACATATTTAAAATTGAACGAAACAAACAAGTCTGTGACACAAAATACAAAACTATTTACAATCAACTGAAGTCAAACTTTTTTACCATCTCTCCAGCATCCACTCATTCATATACATACATTTACATGCTTTCACATATTGATTTACATACAAAGTTCCAAATCAATGCGACGCGCTGCTTCGTTCCACGTACCTTGTACACAATCATATGACATTTCATGTGCTTTCTACTCTTGTCCAAACTGAATAATAAAATGGATCAAATGCCATCCACGGGGTGATAATTCTTGAGTATGTTTACAACCACGGACCAACCGTAGCCTTTACTGACGATTGGACTCGATGATGTACACAATACGCTTCTCCCGAACTCTAGTATCTAAGACTTCCATATCACACAGCTCTAGCTGACCTTGAAGTAACATTGACGTGACCTTGACGTGACCTTGACGTGACTTTGACTTGCCAGCTATGGATTAACAGTGGGTTACCCTGACTCGATGTTAGGGCAGATCCTGATGTCCCAGTTACTGTTATGCACTGCAACGTCCAGATGTGGCAGTTATCCTCCCCAGGAAAGCTTAAACAATACATGAAACCACCATATCAAATTTGCACATCTCACCATTCAAACAATAAATTCCACAAACAAAAGTAGTATTATATTGATATATGATGACACTACTATAATAAGCCATATAAAAAATGAAATGAGACACTATGACACTGATAACTGGTTTGGTTTCCATACGTTTGCACTTATGCGATATATCACCCATACAGAAGGGAATATGACAATTACAATTAGTACACCATTCTCAGCCGGCCCTAACACTTGCATTGGGAGAAAATTTGCAGAGGTATGTACATTGAATTTTCAGTATTGAAAAGCTAAGCGAGCTACTATTATAACTGTTAACAGCAATGACCTCTAACTCTGCACAGTCAAGTATGGCATCACGCGGTTTCCATACGTTTGCACTTATGCGATATATCACCCATACAGAAGGGAATATGACAATTACAATTAGTAGCATTAGCATTACATACACAGACAAAGATATATTAACATATACATTTACAACCTCGTTATCTCGAACTCGTGTAACTCGAAAACCCCGTTTAATTCGAAGTATTATGTCGGTTCTAGCCAAGCTTTACACTAGCATTCAAGAGCAAATACATTGTACTCGGATAACTCGAAGTTTTCCTATGGTCCCGTCGACATTGAGATAACGAGGTTCGACTGTTCATACTAAAAAACCAGATAATACACACATGCATACAGAAACATATATTACGATCAACATATATATAACACGTAAATGCAAGCGGTCGTGACAGTATGATTTGTTTTCTTTCAGTAATATATTCAAATATTCAGAACAAAGTTATGATAATTCCACTTCTACATTGCCCTTGTTGTTCTTGCTAGCTTAGCATAGCGGTGCAAAGAGGAATGGTGTACTGTGTGAATGGTATTTGAACACAGGGATTCAAATTGGTTGTTATTTTATCAGACTACAAAGAGAGATTGATGAAAACGTCGGCACATCGACAGTGATCACACCGATAGAGTTAGAGAAAATGCCCTACCTGGACATGGTGTTGAAGGAAACACTCCGGCTGTACCCTGTGGGCAAGATATCAATTCGCGAGACATCCAGTGACTACAATCTCGGCGGTCACATCATACCTACCGGTACTGACATGTTGGTAAGTATACATAAGTATTTAACTAGAATACAAAAATCCCAAACAAACAAATATAACAGATATCTATATTTGATACAGATTTTGTTTATTTTACACCAGTTATATAACACATTAATTCAACTGATATGAATTACTCGTGTTGGTCCTGGTGTTAGCGCAGAGGTGTCTTACTATTGGAGGAAACCGGAATATCCAGAGAAAACCGTGTAGTATGACGCTTACTCTTCCGGAACACCTGGTCCAATTCTCTTGTGCTTTTACGAGAGTCTCCATGTGAATCTTTCCTTTGGTCCTATTTTGCCTCTACTTTAATCGATGTTGAGTTCAGATTATGGTTTTGTTGACGCTTCGGTATTCCCTGATTTTTTTAATGAATGCCTTTCCCCTACACTAGAATAGTACATCGCGATGGGTGTCTAACACGTTACATAAGTATATGACGTGTTTTAGTACTATGATATCATACTGCCCCCTTAATTGCGTTGCTTTATTCGAACCCAGTAAATGCTTGATTAATTCCCTAATGGCCTTTTCAGTTCTTGGTATCTGTATTTTGTCTTACAGGTTAGTTTCTACGCGACCTCCAGGGCGGAGCAAAATGTTAAAAACCCTTTAGAGTTTTTACCAGAACGATTTCAGAACGACAGCTCAGAGAAGTATATCCTTGTTAATTGATAGCTTTGATGAATAATGCAATATATTCTGCCAAATACAATCCTTTGGTCCGAACGAATATCATGTTGATCATTATCTTTATTCTCTCTATATATTTCTAAAAAATTAACGCATCATTTTTTCCAGATTTAGTAAATATGCATCCACACCATTCTCAGCCGGCCCTCACACTTGCATTGGGAGAAAATTTGCAGAGGTATGTACTTTGAATTTTCGGTATTGAAAAGCTATAAACAAAATAGAGACATATAATAATAATTAGCCTTTTTCAATATGAAGAAATAAGGAAGTTTCGAAAAAAAGTTATAGTTGCCTTTTACAAACTACATAACTGAAAGAGATCATTATAAAAAAAAAACAAATAATGATAATGCAAGAAAGAGCAACCTGATCTTAAACTTGACAGGTTTTGTTAAACCTCTTTTGATCAACACAAATGACAAGTTACATTTTCCTCGTATGATGTCTTATTAATGGTGAATGTGGTCGCATTGTTATTCCTCATGGGGTTAAAAGTTTGCAAATTCGGTACTTAACAGTATGTGGTACTTTTCATATTCAAGCATCAACTGTTGTGATGCCTCGTGCACAAATATCTAGTATTTTTAAGTTTAAAGCCTACGGTTGCTAATTACGAGCTGGCACGTTCCTGTCAAATATGCATCGTGTATGTGAATTGATGCTTACACACACGGGATCGATATCATCGAGATTATTCTTATGTAAGTAGACTGATATCACTTTACTTTCGAAACCATGAACCAAATTAAAAGACGTCTGGTGACAAAATCATAGAATGAGATTCAACAAACAAACGAAAGCAAGAAATACATGAAAGTATATTATCAAAAATATATTACTTCCCTTGGGTTACCCTAAATATGTCTGCGGGCTGAAAATGGGGTCCATAGTTCAGTCACAACTTTTTCTCTCACAAATCGTTTTGACGTTCATTCTAGCAGGTAGATGATGTTAACTGTGAGCAAATTAGATGCGATTAGATTCAATAAAGCTTTAAGAAAGATACGAAATGGCGTAAAAAAGCAAAACAATTTCATTGACGGCTTGATTGATCAGAATATTCTTGCGTATTCCTCAGGCATCATTGCTGGTAGAAAGTGATGGTTGTGTTCCCATCGATAAAACTATTCGAGTTTGTTATTTTAGAATAGCCAACAAAGTTTATGAGCTATTGGAATGAAACAAAAACAAGTGGACAGTGACAATTGGCTTTACGATGTCGAACGTTGATTCCAGAAATATGCCTCCACATTTCCGTACATTCCATATATGTTCGCTCTATATATACATATAATGGGTAAATATTTACAGTTAGGATACAAACATAATTATTTTGTTGGTTTTTTTCGTCCTATCAATATATTCTACATGTTTGTTCCTTGCAATACAACTATATAATAATGTTGAAATCATCTATTTTAACTATTATGTTTTCCTTTTATGATTTTTCATATAGCTGGAAATAAAGATCATAATTGCCAAGATCATGCAGAGCTTCGACTTTGAGTTGATAGAACTGAATCCCGGCCAATCATGTGAGCTACATGACAGCGTGACCTTACATCCGAAAAATGGCGTCAAGTGTGTCTTTCGTCCAAGGAAAATATCGTGGCATGCCTGACTTTGTATACTTTTTTTTAGTATGTTCGACATCCTAGCTAACATGTGCATGTTAATAGAAAAAGTACATTGTATACAAAATCTAAATTGCGCTTATCAAAATTAACAAGGAAAAATAATTAGTTTTGTTCACATTATCTTTTTAGCCTTTTAGCGCTAAAACCATTGTATTGGTTTTGACGGCTTATGTGATCGCATTCTGGAAGATACGGTTATGGTTTCAAAATTGCACACCACTCCCCTGTCTCCGGTATTGATCAAAAGGCAAAAACATGAGGTATCTCTGATCGTAAACTTGAATTTATATGTAAGAAAATAATATTTACAAAGTTTTGATATTGGTTTGTTAATTAGAATATCTCTTTATTGTTAATCAAATTATTTCAGCGTTGTGGGCGAATCAGAATATTTATAATATATCAATGAATATGCATTTTTATTTATTTATTTTTATTTTTTAACAATAGAATTAAAAATTCAAAAAGTATGTATCGATAATTGGTACCTACCGGTACTGACATGTTGGTAAGTATACATAAGTATTTAACTAGAACACAAAAATCCCAAACAAACAAATATAACAGATATCTATATTTGATACAGATTTTGTTTATTTTACACCAGTTATATAACACATTAATTCAACTGATATGAATTACTCGTGTTGGTCCTGGTGTTAGCGCAGAGGTGTCTTACTATTGGAGGAAACCGGAATATCCAGAGAAAACCGTGTAGTATGACGCTTACTCTTCCGGAACACCTGGTCCAATTCTCTTGTGCTTTTACTCCCCTGTCTCCGGTATTGATCAAAAGGCAAAAACATGAGGTATCTCTGATCGTAAACTTGAATTTATATGTAAGAAAATAATATTTACAAAGTTTTGATATTGGTTTGTTAATTAGAATATCTCTTTATTGTTAATCAAATTATTTCAGCGTTGTGGGCGAATCAGAATATTTATAATATATCAATGAATATGCATTTCTATTCTACACTTTGGTTAAAGGATAAGCTGCCGGGCCCTTTTCCTGAAGATCGAATGTTCGACACGCACGGTTGGCGGTTTTTGTTTTTTGTTTGTTTCTTTTTTATTTATTTATTTTTATTTTTTAACAATAGAATTAAAAATTCAAAAAGTATGTATTGATAATTGGAAGTTATGTTTTTAACTTTATTTATGTTAAGATCGAGAGCTGTTCGTTCGTGGCAAAATATGATAGAAACAAAAGAAGGGTACGTAACTCTTACAAACAACAGACTCACTAAAATTGAATGAATAAGGATCGTGAGACCAATAATCCCAAGCCCATCTACAGTTACGTATTCTCCCTCGAATTTCTAGTACTTGCAGCCTTGGACTCATATTGAAATACAGATAGGACCAATAATCCTATGGCCACCTGTTTCTTCAACCATATTACAATAAAATGCCTGCTACTTAAACCTAGGTCAATACCTCTTGAACTACATCTGCCATAAGTCGAGCCCGTCGGGGACCAATAATCCCAAGACTATGCTTATATTGCAGCAGTAATGTCCTGACCTAGTCCAATCCTCTCCATAAGAATCACTTATAAAACATTATAGAAAGAGTTTTCCCCTGAAAAATTATGAATATGCATTTCTATTCTGCACTTTGGCTCATGGATAAGCTGCCAGGCACTATTCCTGAAGATCGAATGTTCCACACGCAGTGTTGGCGGTTTTTTTTTTAACTTTATTTTTTAAAAATATAAAAATAGTATGTATTGATAATTGGAGGTTATGTTTTTAACTTCCAAACTTCATTTATAGATGTAATTAAAATCAAAAATATTGATAACTCTTATATATATCAGTATACTTTAAAATCCGTGTTATTTCTTTTGGATTTAATTTGGCCACTGAAGAACAGTATCGTTTACGATATAATTATTGTTTAAACAAAATTTGTTAAAACGATCAAATTTTCTAAGGGATCGATAATCGATATATTGATACAATCACTTAGCTGACACAATCCATTATCAAATCTTAAAAATTAAAAAAAAAAACAAGAGTTTTAGCGCTCTAGTAATTTTAGTATCTTGGAAATGTCTGGTTTATTAAAAACACGACTTTTATCAATGATGATATAAAATAATAAAATAATAAAACGAGATTAAGATCGGCGAAGTTGTAGACTTTACAGTAAGCTGAGCACGATCCTTTTGTGCCATTGTAAGTATACCTTTTAAAATAATCAAGTTTTATTTAAAAAAAAAACCTCATATACAAAGGTATAACTTATTACAAGTATATTGTTATGTTTCTAAATTGTATGTACTCAATTAATCAGAAGCTGCTTTGTTATTCAAAATATGCATGTACGGTAACTAAACACAGATAATGTTAAATCACTCACGTGTACTCTAATTTTTCCATTTTTTATATTATGAATTATCAATGTGTACTGGTACAGTAGAATTTGAGAATCACATTAAGTGTAGCTTCATGATAAGACCAACAACCTGTTTATACAACAAATGACACCCAAAGTGTTCTCTCAATAGGTCTTAGAACTAGTATTTAAGAATGTACACCTCTGATGGTTCAAGTGTCGTTTTGACCTCATGTAAGGGTTTAATTTTATATAAAAAAAAGAATACTCAATTTAACATATATGCATCTAAAAATTGTGTAAAAAATTGTTTGTAGAACTTTGTTAACGCTTCAGTATTCTCTTATTTACTTTCATGTGAATTAAAAAAATAAATTTGGCGGCAATTCTGAAAATGCGTATTTCTGTATTTTTTTCACCTCGCGAAATACCTAAATTTCACAGGTGTTTCGCCATTTTTAATTATAGACAGTTCATGTTTGCTTCAACTTTATCATGTTTAAGGATGTAATGGAAATAGTATTTATCAAAGGGGAACATACAAGGTCATGCAAAGCTTCGACTTTGATTTGATTGAACTGATCCCTGACCTAGCATGTGAACAGTTTAAGAGAAGTGATTGGAGTATTAGAAATAATTGCATTTAATATATATATTATCTATTGTATACAAATGAACAACATTTCGCACTGAAATGTTATATTTAGAAATAAAATTTACTATCGAAGAGATCTTACGTTTGTTGACTTGTTTGTTATTTTGTAGAACCCGGTTGGCAGAATGTGAGTAAATTCGGAAACATGACATCGGGGAAACGATTTACATAAATCGAAAATTATCCCTCAAGCGTTATCTGAGATACAGCATGAAAAAGAGAAGTCGGCCTAATTTCGGCATTCTTGGTTTTTCACTCAGTCCCATAATAGGGGTGGGGGTGGGCGTGGTGGCGCTGGAAGATGATAATACTTTTGATGTTTTCGATGAATATACCTTACCACAGACACGGGTGCACAAAGCCACACATTAATTGCGGTTCAAAAAACATTTACCAAGAAAACATACATCTTGTCTTCTTGCAAAATTGATGCCAGCTCATAAGGCATGCGACAGGGACACGAATACAGATTATCCCGGGTCGCTTAAATATGTAGTTTTCTGTTATGGAAGCACTTAAATGCATTATTAGTTTTAATTCATACGTATACTATAAAAGAAGGGCGCCGAATATAGGAACCATGGAAGCCCTATAGTAATCACTGTGTTTATCCAACCTTTCATTCTTATCGGCAAAATTTGACATGACACGGGCAGTAGCGGTTATAAATGTGTTCATGGTCAAGGTCACTAGGACTAAGAGTTATCATTAGGGTATAGTTAGCTTCTGCAGGGGTTTGTTACTAACCAAATGAATCTTGATACAGTTAGCCACTGTATTTGATTTATTCGGTAAATTCGAGTGTGGACAATGTCCCGATAACGCATGATATAATAGAAATTGGGGAACTGTAAGGAAATCAACCCTAACGTAGTACAGTAAAAATGATTTTTAGAGTTTCAATGAAATTAATTTCAATCTCAATTATACATTTCTGACATAAACATATATCTTGTGTATGTTGATGTGCCATATCGGTGTAGCAAATTTTTAGTTCAGACATATATTACGAGCTCCTGTAAATCGATGCGGTGCAGAAAACCGTCCGCGTTATTTAAACCGTTATACTATTTTGTATGATTTCTCGATTTGTTCACACATTCACAATGGTATTTCCCTATCTCAGAGTGCCAAGTGATATTTCATCAGCTGTCAAGTTTGTTTACATTGTAGTTCCGGTCTATGTTTTCTTAATACGATTTGAAGAATGGTGTCTCGTGTCGCATTAAATTAAAAGTCTTATCAACGACATGGCCTTCAAGTGGCTTTATATAGTGTCAACACCATGCAAATGTAAATATTGATCGTATAATATGTCTGTACATTTGTTGAAAGTGTAATCAACGGAAATCTAATAAAATTTACTAAATAAGGAAAATAAGAATTGTCATACTTGTCCTGTTGGTCAGCACAAGAGCAAATGCTAGCGGGATGGTACTTTTAAGCGAATGTATTTAAAGCTAGCATTTATTGTGTATGCACAGATTTCCGAATTGACAAATCTGTAATCGTAAACCAAATGCGGTTTAACTAAAAACACTATGGTCTGAAGTGTCTAATCTTCTAATTTCACTGCCTTAAACCCAGAAACAGGATTTGTTCCATACCCTCGACATAGCCAGACCCACCTGCGGATTAAAAAACACCAAAGGCTGGGACCGACCTGCCTACATACACAGGGACGTGTCCTACAACGGAACATATAACTTAACCTTTATCAGGACATTGTCTGACCCCAGACGATATCGCAAATTAAAAAGATACCGTAGCTCAACATATCGATCGACTTCGGCCTGTTGAGATTGTAAATAATAATAGGTCAGTAAGGGTTCGACATGTGTCATCGTACCACAAAGGCCTGTTTGATCAACATTTATTTGACCTTAAACTCTTTAAAAACTTGCTCATCTTGCTGTCGCGCAATATCATCAGGTCATGGTCCTCAGATTTTCTGACAAACAAAACTTTGAATAGACAGATAGATGCACACAGTAATCATCGTATTGAATCCAGATCCCCAATACAGGGTTTTATACACTTGAATGTGTAGCTGAATATTTCATACAATGTATACCACATAACTGACCCGTTCAATTTGGTATACCACATGTTTTGGTATATTTTTTTTTCTTGAATATAAGTTTTGTGAAAAATTGAATCATACACTAGTGTCAATGAAATATGGAAATTCATTAAACGTTTTAAAGAACCTTATATGTAAATCAACAGTTCCGATTTTTATCATGATTTCGTTAAGGACGAGATCCTTGTTAGCACAAGTTTTCGAAAATATCATCGTATCGAAATGCTACCTTAACCAGCCATGACAGCTGGTACATATGTAATCTTTGATCTCGTATGATTAACCCCATTTTACATTGACACTCGTGTTATATCCTCTGTTTATAGCTCGTTATGCATTTAAAGGCTTCCATAACAGATAAATACATGTTTGAACGACAATATATCATTTGTGCTCGTATCTCTGTCTGTACTTTTACATCAAGTGTTTGACCTGTGAAGATGTATGCGTTCCTGTTCGAATTGTTTGGAGTTATTGTCGCTGTGTGCCTTTGTATACTCGTCACTGTAGCATGGTATATTCACCGACAACATCAAAAGTATGTCCATCTACCCGGGCCCTCCAGAGATAGGTAAATACATAGCATATGTATCGAATTTATACTGTGATAAATACATGACATTTTTGATGATTAATACAAGTCTACTATAACTGAATACCTAAATTATCAGAAACGTGAAATACAAGTAACATGTAATATTTATTTTACAGTTCTTCACCACAGGTACCGAAATTAGAAGTCGGTTTTTGGATCGCTGCATCTAATCTTCATTCTGTTACAGTTTTACTTAGTTTTTGCATTATCAAATATTTATATCATCGGTTTTTATATTATCGTTTATGTGAGTGCTTATGGATGTGTGCATTTTCTACCACAATACCAGGTGGTATTCCACTCTCAAACCATTATATAAACGTGCTGACTGTTGGATAAATATATGTTATATACAACTAGTCGTATATATGACCTTCCGGACTTTTGATTGGTTGAAAAGGTGAACTTAGACCAGAAATCACGCGGTTCAATGCCATGTGCGGATTGTTGACGTAGTCATCGATTGTTGATGCCGTCACAATTAGGAGGGAATGTGTTTTCGCGCAAATAGTCCGCAATTCACTCAGAAAACAACACTTCCACTGCCGACTTAATTGTCGACTTAATTTTATTGTGGTAAAAATAGGTCTCACGACTCGTGGTTATTGGATATAGAATTTATTTCACACTCGTTAATTTTTTTTAAAAAGTTACACAAGACAATCACTTAAGCTCGTGTCTTTTGTAATTAAAAAAAATAATAAACTGGAGTGAAATAAATTCCATATCCAATAACTACTCGTTGTGTAACCTCTATTAAACTACTTTTATACAACTGCCAATAACGGTATCTTTTATAAATGATTATTCGAAAAGGAATCAGTCCAGTAATAGAGGTCAAAGGAATCAACGTAAGAGTCGTAAAACAAATTACCAAATAACAGCTGTGCTCTCTCTATGAATGTTTCAATTTGCCGTCAATACAAGGCTTTAAAATATGCTGCATAACAATATAGCAATGTCTACTTCAAAACCGTTTCAGTGATATATTATTTGATAAAGACAAGTTGTTGTCAACCATGTACGAAATTTGAAAAGATCGCCCACCATATAAGCCACCTAGTATTTTCCCTACTTTGCAAAGTTGAGGAAGAAATGAAATGCCCCATAAAGATACGTTTTGTCAGAGATATCCTTTTTTAAACCATTTATATAGTTGTTATACAAAAAGGATTTTTATATATTCCTTGACTTAGCTAGTTGCTGTGTCAGTATCCACGCTCAGTGCCAGGTCTACTTCAAAGTTAGGATTTTTTTATGGGACTACAATTTTCAACTAGCTTTCTTAAACGTGCTCATGCTTGTGGTGTATTCATTTGTAAGGTACCGGTGGCTTTGCAATTTCTTTATTGAAATATTCGATATTCTTTTATAAATGATAATCTTTATTACATGACGGGTGTCATCGATGAAGCAGAAGACTCTTACTCTTCTGAAACACCTGGTCTTATTCTCAAAGGTCTCTGTGCAAATCTTTCTTTGTTCATATTTTGCATCTAGTTTAATAGATTTTGATTTCAGATTATGGTTTTGTTGACGCTTTGGTATTCTCTGATTGTTTTGTTACTAAAAGATATTTGAACAAAGCAACACATATTTGTTTCCCTTTTGGTGAACGCTCATTTACACACCTTCTTTCGAATTCTGATATTTGAGGATGGAGGTGAATTGATAACATGATATATATCTTTTGAAGCTTCTGGAGTGGACACATTACGTCGATCGAAAAGGTGATTGCTGCTGGTGGCATTATGGATGACTATTTCCTCAAAGTGTGAGTAACATTGCTTACGTGATTTATAAAGCTAATAATAGGATTACCATTACATGATGAATTAAAACAACCGAGAAAGTACTGTTCGAGTTTTGTTGTTGATGTGTTGGGAAGGAATCATCTTTATCTTATTGAGAAATCATGATATTTCATGCTTCTTAGCGTCGTTATTATTGATTTTCTAATTTTTCTAATTTTTTTTTTATTTCATTTTGATATCTTATCGAAGATTTGAATAATCTTACTTAAGAGTTGTTCTGATCAAATAATTGTGCAGTTGTCCAATTTAATTTCAGTTCCAAAACTCATGGATTGATTTTCCGTATCTGTTTGTGGCATCAAGTTATTGTCGTTGTTTTAGATCCTGAAAGCATTAAGGTAAATCGTACTAAATTCATTTTCATATACAATCCATATCAATAAATCATTGCTTTAAATTAATAAGACGGTGCTTTATGATATATCTAACAGGATGTCACATGAGCATTCTAAACAAGTTTACGCTATGCATATAAATAATCATCCACAAGATTTTAATTATTTATATTTATTCTGAATAGTTTGTGAGAGCTATATTACTCGAACATCTGCGCTACACTTATTGGTTTCAAATTGATTAAGAAACGTCTCCTTATTCGTGTAAGACATCTAAATCCTTTGTTTCTAATCTTTTGTGCTCTTTGATAAGATACGTTTTGCTTGTGCCGTTACCATGACAGGAAACATGACTTGTTTTAGGATGTTCTTGTAACCGGCAATCACCCAAAATCGAAACAGATGTATTCTAGATTGACCAGCGTTTTTGGTGTAAGGTAAGCACTATACTTACATGAACATTTTCCTTACAATGATTTATTCGATTTTATCTTAAACATGGAGTTCCTATTCAGCTTATTTTTTTCCAGTAAATTCTTTTTTGAAATATTCGTGAAAATTTTGTAGACAATGTATCAGAAAGGTTACTTTCAAGTGATGCATCTATTACTCGTGCACATTTCGTTTCACTGTTTCAGGTTTATGGGCGATGGAATTGAAACGGAGCTTGATAACAGAACCTGGGCTTTGCATAGAACGCACCTTGAGCAGTGGTTCAAACCACAGTAAGATAAGAATTCAATATCAAGACAATTTACTGATGCGCCGACATAAACTAAACAGAAAGGAAAGCATGTCTTTGTTAACGGATAGAATAACAAGTACATCATAGGGCATTTAAAACATTTGCTAACATGAGTTAAATGTGCCATTGAAGGGTGAACGACGATACAAATACATGGTTGTGAGCTATCTCGGAGCATACATTGTGAAAAACATAATAAAAGCTTGGTTGAAATGTACTGAGGAAGATATAGTGCGAATGATTGAATTCCTGGTTGACAATATTTTTGTTTAGTTCGGAGGAGAGATTTTCCAACAGACTGTAGGCATTCCAATTGGCACTAACTGTGCACCACTTTTGGCTGACTTGTTTTTGTTTTCATACGAGGCTGAATTTGTCGAGGGGCTTATCAGGACGGGTAACAAAAACCTTGCCAAATCTTTCAATTTCACTTTCAGGTATATCGACAATGTCTTGTCTATTAACAACAAGAAGTTTGCTTACCTAGTTGATCGTATATACCCTACTGAACTTGAGATTAAAGCCACAACAGACTCTCCTACATCAGCTTCTTACTTCGATCTTTAATTAAGCTATGACCAACACGGGCAACTTACTACTAAGCTGTATGATAAACGAAACGATTTCGGTTTTCCGATCGTGAACTTTCCCTTTCTTGATAGTAAAATCCCGGCTTCTCCATCCTATGGTGTCGCAGTTGATTCGTTATTCTAGGGCTTGCTCTGATTATCGAGATTTTCGTGATAAATGTCAACTGCTGACGGACAAACTTACGGCACGGGGATTCGAGATATGCAGGTTGATGAAGAATATGGGCAAGTTTTATGGTCGCCATCTTGATCTCACCGAGAAATATTCTGTATCTTTGTGTGATATGAAGATGGACGTTTTTGAGTTTGCTTGTTAGTGTGTTTACTTGTTGTGATGACAATGATGGCTCGGTTCTCATTTCGAGGTTTGATGCTTACTTGGATGTGACCAAGATTTACATGGCGGGTGTCGTCGATGAAGCAGAAGACGCTTACTCTTCCGGAACACCTGGTCTTATTCTCTTGTGCTTTTACGAGAGTATCCATGTAAATCTTTCCTTTGTTCCTATTTTGCCCCTAGTTTAATCGATTTTGAGTTCGGATTATGGTTTTCTTGACGCTTTGGTATTCTCTGATTTTTTTTTATCTATTTCTTCATTTGTTTGCTTCATGTTGTCATCATTTTGTATCTTTGATATTCTCTTATAAGATCGCTTTATACATGTTTGTGAAAGACAAAAAACATCGATCGATTCAGTTAAACTCAATAGTAGACATCGACCCAATGTGAAATACGTTAAATGAATTTGCTTGCTTCTGTTGCTTTCGTCATAAAAATAAAACAAATATGTTACACAATCGCAGTTTTAGCATATAAAGTTTATATGTGAGACATCTCATTTTTGCGTTAATTATGAATTGATACCAAGTCCAACTGACAGCAAACTATATACAATTGTACTTGCAAGTATAGTAACAATCATGATATTAAGATTTTCAATTGTACCAATGTTTACCATTTGAATAAAATATAGAAATATGATGTTAAATGCATTTTCGGAATCTAACCATTTAACAAAACTGAATTTTTCTATACAATGAATTTACACGAATTTATGTATTTGATCTCCTTTAGCTACATTCGACAATTCGCATCCGAATTCAATGAGTTTGCCGATCAATACGCAGATTACCTACAAACTAAAGCGGATGGCAAGACAGAAATACACATGCTGGATACATTTAACAAACTGATGCTGCATCTGTTGTATAAGGTCGGTCGTAAAATAATGTACGTTATAATATTATATACAAAACCTATCAGGGAGAAGGGTATGCTATATATAGAAGGGTGGTCGGGTGGTGCAATGGATAGCGCATTTGCCTTTCACCGAGGCGGCCGGGGTTCGATTCCTCGACCGGACGTGAAAAGGTATGGGGTCACCTGCCCGACCACGTGGGTTTTCTCCGAGTACTCCGGTTTCCTCCCACAATAAGACCCCTCGCGCGCTAACATCCGGGCCAACAAGAGTGATTAATATAAGTTGCATAACTTGTTTCATAATTGTTGTAAAATAAATAAAGTTTATATTTTATGCTATACTATGATGAACCATACTAAAAGCTGACAATGCAACTTAAAAAGCTTTCAATTAATATTTTTAAAAAAAAATGGATTTTTTTTTCTGGTTTTGAGATCGCCCCTATCTGTTCCGATCATCGTTTCTAAGGAAGTGCCGACATTTTAGTTTTGCCATTGCTTGGTAACGAGTATGGGTCCCGATGGGTATATAAAGCGCATAGCCTGTAAAACCGGTTTTCAAAATACTCCTGACCGTCACAACATTCAGTGCTCCGCGCACTCGGCAACCCCTATCAACAATCCAACGCACTCACCTGTAGACTTTGAACCACAATACTGCCATGTTGGTTGTTACTAATAACACATTCTTGAAATTGCGTATCCGAAATAAAAGGTACATCACTGAAAATACTTCCATAAATCCAATATATATCGCCGAACTTCCACGTGCATATAATCGCATCCTAGTACAAACTCTTAGTCTTGGTCATGTAGACGCTTGACAAGCAAACACGTGTAAAACACGGCACACCCGGGTGTGTAGTCAACAATGTGAAATTATATAGTTGAACCATTTTCATGGACTTATTTGGAATGATTATGGTTTCTACGCTGGATGTTAGTACTAGTTGGATATCAAAAAGGTAGGCATACGCGTTAATTAGCCATTTGTTTGTTTCACTTGCAACATATATTACATAAAGTTTTGTTGTGTTATTTTGTTGTAAGTTTCATGGGGATATGGATGGTTTTATTACAATTTCATTTGACATTCATTATATATCTTTCCATATCCATATCCATAATCGTAAAAAACACATGAAAACGAGCCGTAACGTAATGTGTACAGACTATCTGTACATGTAAAAGACGTGCTACAACGAGAGGGCAGTGTCGGAATGAAACTGGTTTTGCAACTTGTGGTACTTTTATACCCAAGGGTGTCTATACACGTTACCAAGCAAGGGTAAATCAAAAATGTCTGCCACTTCCTTGGTTACGAAAACCGGAAGACACATGGTCAATGTAGGGAACATCTCGGAAGTATTCTGAGTAATCACAATCTGAATATTTTTTTTTAAATATTAATTGAAAGCTTTTTAAGTTGCATTGTCAGCTTTAACTGTGAGATGTGTATTCTATAATTTGATATTCGATACTTATCTGGTAGTAGTGAATATTATAATATGATGAACCATACTTATCTTGGATAAGTGTGTGTTATATGTTGTACTCTACATATCTGGGAGAAATGTATGCTGTAGTATACCATACCTATATGTGAGTAGTGTATATTATCATATGATATACTTATCTTTGAAAAGCGTATGCTATAATATGATGAACCATACTGTAAGTTTTGTTATAATTTGATATACCATACTAATCTGTGAGTAGTGTTTATTAGGATATGATGAACCATACTTATCTGTGAGAAGTGTGAAGTGTATGTTATGATAATTATGTTATACAATGTACCACACTTCTCTGGGAGTTTAGTATGTTATGGTGTATTGTACCATACCTATATAGGAGAAGTATATGTGTTGTTAGTATCCTATATTGCCCGGGTCATATCAATTGCCTATATAAATGCACAGGTTTCATACATAAATTTCACAACAATATACTGTAAAAGCAAATATTGTCGCGTGTGGAATTTTTCAATTAGTCAGATTCCAAACTGTTCGCGATGTGGAATTGTTCGTGCTACAGTCTTGCTATTTTGCATTGTGTACCTTTAATACTATATTACACTGTAGAGTTTGAGTGTTGTTAAATATGTTCGCGTGTGAATATATTCGCGGAGATTTAATGCCAGCGAAATCAGCGGAAAAATTTCCACACCGCGAAAAATTCCACTTTAACAGTATATATAATGATTTCATTTGAAAATTGTTTTATTTTAGGTAGCATTCAATTTAGATATGGGCCCACTAACCGACGAGAACCATCCCTTTGTCACGACCATGAAGAGAGCTTTAATAGGATTTGCGGCTCTAATGTCAAACCCTTTGGTAGCTGTACGTATAATGCCGTTAAAACATCAAACCGTTTTTATTTTTAGGGCCTTCTATTTCTATTCTTTTGGAATTTGTGCTTGTGCTTGACTTCTTGCAACGACATTGGAGTTTTTTGTGTGGTGTACTTTGACGTGTTTATTAGAAACATCGATGACTTGGACCCCCACCCCCCACCCCCCCCCCCCCCCCATCCCCAACCCATCCCCAACCCACAGCAATTTGAAATTATGTAAAACATATTAGTTACAGTTTTCCCAGGTTTGTATTGTTCTCACATCGTGGACGCAGCATTCACACACCGTCCACACATCGTGTACATACAGTACATGATGAAACGTTGTACAATCCCAACAAAACAGAATCATACTGTATTTTCTCCCGAGTGTCACCAAAAGAGATTTAAAGCACTATTACCTTGTTTAACTGATTTACTTTTCTCAATAAAATTGACATATTCGTCAGTTGTTGCCAAAAGTGGAAGTACTTTTACATAATTTTTTTTTTACCAGTTAATATGAATAAAGTAATATTCATTTTCTTTCAGATAAATCCGTTCAAATGGGGATTCCGCCGGGATGTTCGAGGCGCTATAAGATATCTTAGGCAAAGCGCCAAACAAATGATGACAGACAGAGATGTAGCGAAACAGAACGGCGACTATGTTCCTCGCGATCTTTTGGAGTACATAATGGAACTAAAAGGTATAAAACGTTTTTCCTGTTGATCTATCTTATGCCCTCATTCGCCGGAGGAAGAGGAGCAAGCTTTTGTCTATATCTCAGAATCAAAAATACCAAATCTGGAAGTTTAATTTGATGACAAATATTGATACCTATATGTGCATTGGGTTTCTACGTTTTCGTTTATCATACTGCAGAACAATTGTAAAATTTTTGACCATCCATTTATCAGAGTTAATTACATACATATGAGAATTGTCTTTCTCTAAGAAAATATCTCCATATAAAATATATATATTTTGACAACTTAAACTACCTATGACGTCACAGTATCAATACTAAGTATCGTCACAGTATCAAAAGTTTGCTTAATCTTTATCGCTGGAACCTGTGCTATTATATTACTAAGTAGTCACCATAACAACAGCATTGGAATGTTTCCCGATGAACATGTTAGTTAAGACATTCTCGGTAAAGCTCGTGTCCTTTGTATCTTTTGTAAATTAACTTGTGAAATAATTACCACATCCAACAACCACCCGTTGTGTATTGAGCCTTTATATATTATTGTTTCATTACAGTAAAGCATCCATCAAAAATGACGGACGAAATATTATTGGACAATTTCCTTACTTTCCTTTTGGCAGGTAAATATATACGCCTACAAAGTGTAATGTTTAATCTAATCGACTTTGCCTCGGTCAGCTGTGAGAGAAGAACGTAATCTAATTGACCTAGCCTCGGTCAGCTGTGAGAGATGAACGTAATCTAATCGACCTTGCCTCTTTCAGCTGTGAGAGAAGAACGTAATCTAATTGACCTAGCCTCGGTCAGCTGTGAGAGAAGAACGTAATCTAATTGACCTAGCCTCGGTCAGCTGTGAGAGATGAACGTAACACACACCCTTACCAATAAACACTGATTTTTTCGTACTTATACATAGCTGCACTCATTGTTGTGATAAGACTTTTTTTTTTATTATTTAGCAATCGCACGAGTTAATTTGGCTAATTTTCCTATCGGCCCATTTAATCATATGTCACCATTGTGATGGTTATCTCCCTTTATCTTCCCTCAAAAGTTTCCAAGCTTACCTTAATCATCATGTTATGATGGCATAAGCCACTATAATTTGTGAACAAAATTACAACAAAGATATTGGTGACAGCCACCAGCTCAGAGGTCCCAAATCGGCACCATCCCTTTACATGGTACCTAGTTACATGTAAACCTAGCATTTGCAAATATCGTATTTCTTTGAGTTTTATTAGCAATTTTGATATATATATATATGATTTAATTGTGATTGTTTATGTGTGTGGAGCTGATCGAGTACCTTTTTCTGACGGGGATAAATGTAGGTCGTACCATATTTATTTTTTTTGGCATTTTGTATTAATTACTAAATTTAAAAGGTCACATTGCGCGTGTTACGAACTTTTTCTGGATACAAGGTATTAAACTATTTAACTTGTGACATGATTCATAATATACACGCTTTCAGCGTACACGATTTGAAATTATACAGTACTGTTTGTGGTTTTTAATCAGAGAATACCAAAGCGTCTAAAAACCATAATCCGAACTCAAAATCGATAAAACTAGAGGCAAAATATGAACAATATTTTCATGGAGACCTTCGTAAAAGTACAAGAGAATAATATCAGGTGTTCCGGAAGAGTAAGCGTCATCTGCTTCATCGACGACAACCGCCATGTAAATCTTGGTCACATCCAAGTAAACATCAATCCTCAAAATGAGAACCCAGTCATCATTGTCAATCACAACAATAACTGGTGCTGCTGGTGTTTGTGTGTGTTACGTCATCCTAAAGCAATGTGAAACGCGGGCTTTAAGACTAATGCTTAGAGCACCAAACCAAAAGTGTTTGTCTTATAAATAGATGGAAGGAGCGACAGGACAGTAGAATCCTGATCGGGGTCCATTTACAAAGTCACGATAAAGGATCTGAAAGGTCTGGATTGTTGTAACTAAAGCAGCTAATAGGCTTCCGTCAATACTCGGAGACTATAAAATAGTGATTTTTTTTAAAAGTAATTTCGGTTTTGTTGAGATTCTTTTGTCTGAAATTCCCTACAATCATGCATGTTAATTTATTTATAAAGTTAAGTTATTGATATTTAAAAAACAAAAATGAAAAGCGGTAAAAATAATAAAACATAATCTTAAAAACATTCTTATCTTGTATATTAAAAAGGACAGGAGACATCAGCCAACGCATTGGGCTTTATGATTTTCCTTCTCGCGAAACATCCGGAATACTACAAAAAGTAAGTTAAAAGGTCAAATCACACTATCACGTTGCTTTATCAACACATACAGAACAACAGAGCTATATTACGAATACTTTTATGGACAATTTCATTTTAAACCTGAGACTATTAAGCGGAAACAAACCATTCATAGTTGTTTAAAGTGTATTTTCGGCGTTTTGAATATTGTCAAACTAGATACATAAAGTGTATGGATGTTTGATTGAATGAATAAAAAATACCTATGACATTCCTTTGTTAGATTACAAAACGAAGTTGATGGAAATGTTGGCGCAGTGTCTGTGATCACTCTTGATGTGCTAGAGAAGCTACCCTACCTAGATATGGTGATGAAGGAAACCCTCAGGCTTTACCCTCCCGCTAAGATAACCTTCCGAGAGACAGTCAAGGACTACGTGCTTGGCGGTCACCCTATTCCTGCCGGAACTGACATGGTAGTGAGTATAACTTTGTATAAGGGGCAGCAGGGAGTGTTTTCTGGCGGTCCTTGTATGTGAGGTTTCTTTGTTGCGTCAGAAATCGGCATCTCTTCTAAACCACTGAAAATATGGCAACGCCAGGTCTAAGTATTTCCAGTCAAATTTCTTTATTGACGACAGCTTATCACATGAATTACAACCACCAGTACCGGCACCGAACTGGTCATGTCTGCTTTTACCAAAAAGTTACTTTTGTGAATATTTGTTTCCTATAACGAAAGATATTAAATATGCGGAATTTTCTTATCCAGGTGTGTATTCATGATTCATTACTACAGGTTAGTTTTATACGCGACGTCAAGGTCAGAGAAAAATGTAGGAAACCCTTCAATCTTTTTGCCGGAGCGATTCGATGACGACAGCGCAGAGAAGTGAGTACTTATTGTCTATTTATTGAATTGTTGGCTCTGTGTATACTGTCATTTTGTTGTACGACAACCAGTTGCGCAGCTTGCATACAAAATGACCTATCGTAGAAACAGCTATGAGGTTAATCTCATTGACGTGCTAGTTGCATATAGTTGCATTACGATAGTAGTTTACAGTTACAAAAGTGATATTTTTCAGTTTTAGAATTAATAAGATATTTATTGAAATCTTTTACTTTCTCATATAATCATGACTGCGTATGGTCTCAGGTTTAAAACATGCATTTTACATGACCGAATGCCTTATCATACGTTTCGATGACAGACAACACAAATCTGAAGAACAGCAATGTTTTTAACGACGTCTTGTTATCGCAGTTTTGTTAAATGGGACTTTAAGGAATGCAAAAGAAATTCTAAAATCATGCAATAATTAATATCTAGTTGTCTCCCTTAAGTTATAATTTTGAGAAGAAATATATATGTTCTGCTCAATTGTTTTTTTTCTCACCTTTTTCAGATTTAACAAATATGCGTACACGCCATTTTCAACCGGACCCCATACATGCTTAGGGAAAAAGTATGCAGAGGTAATAGCTTATATTTGAAGGATTCAGATAATCATTTTATGAAATATCGAAAATTGATATCATTTTTTTTTATAAAAACCGTAATAAACATGTAGTTTGACAATTACACTTTTCGCAAAAAATAAAATTTACTATTTTCCTGATTATATGGATATATTTTTTCCCTTGCATTTACACATTTACAAACAGTTTCAAAAGTACAATGTATATAAACGAGCATGAGTCTTTAGCCTGAGTGATATTGCTTGATTTTGTTTATTAAACAGATTGAAATGAAAATCATCATTGCAAAGATCATGCAGAATTTCGACTTTGAGTTAGTTCCGGGACAAACTTGTGAACTACAGGATAACACATTGATACAACCGAAAAGTGGAGTCAGGTGCTTCCTCCGGCCGCGGGAATCGGTGTCTCTGTAATAAGGAAGAGTTTGCAAACCATATGGGATCATTGCAATTAAAATTGTACGTTTTACACAAACAATGTATGAATTAAACGTGTCGCAACATTTCAAGATTGACTGGTCTTGTCGAATAAATGAAACATAGTTGTGTATTGATTGGAAGTATACATTTTCGTAAGGTCGTTAGATAGGTAAAATCTATACATTTCTCACTCAGTCATACTTGACAAAGGGACCGTTTGGTCGTGAAACGTTGCAACACGTTCAATCCGTACATTTTTGTGAAGAGAGTAAAACTTCAATCTTATTGATTATTATAGACATCATGTGTCTAGCTGCAGCGCCAACAAAACTTCTTTCAGGAATGGGCAGACACAGTTGAATCACAATGTCAAATGGCAGTATTTTGTATTGAAAAAGATAACAAAATCTGATGTTTCCATTGAAGATTTTTTATTTTGTTTTCCATAATAGAACGCTCGATTCACCATCGATGTAGGTTCTTAATAATATGTTTAGGTCCTGCTCCTGTTCTAAAGCTATGCAAATAAGACTTAGTATTGATAAATGGGTTTTCAAAAGGATTTTCAAGATGAAATTCGAAATCTGTAGTTCTTTTTAATATACATTTTTTTAACGAAAATCGGTTCATACGTTTTAGGTTTAGAGATAGTAATATTAACAAGTATTTAGTATTATTATAATGGGCAGAAGTTAGATTATTTTATTGCAATGGAATTGAATATTGCTTTTTCATAAATAAATGATACAAAATCTTACCATTCTAGTGTCACGTCATAAAGATTCATGCAATACATAATTACGTAATATCAAGAAAATTAACATATCAAACTATTTCCCTATATCACAATATGTATAAAAAGAAACAAATCAATAAAGAATTTTTCTTATTAATTTTATTTATTTTTGGTAAAACAGGATTTGAGAATCAAACATCAGATATTGCGTACATTGTTTCATAGCTGTTATTTTCAATAACATTTATTTTATTATTAATTGCATGATTTATTAAAAACAAAAAAAAAAACATAATTGTACTCCTCTTTAAACAAATAAAAAATTAGAACAAAACATAATTATGATGGCCGTTTCTTTCATATAAAGTTTGAACGTGTGTTTGGAATATTGTTTGTGAAGTCACGCAACTGTTGTCAAATTGTGACATCGTGTACGTAAAATGTGGTGCAAGATAAATAGTCTACTATGTGTAGGTACAATTGTATGTGATATAGGGACATTCTACCGGAAGGTGTAGAACTTGGTATTGTACACTATGTGACTGAATGTCCCTATCCCTCATGCCAAACATAATTATGATTGACATTTTTCGCACCCGAGATACAGGGGAAATATATCCAACATGGTGAAATCGTATTTAAACATTTTACTTTTACTTGATGACTGAAAATTGAATCAAACACATATTTGTAAATTAATGTTTGTCAGAGGTGATCACTTTCCTTAATTTCTTCCAAGCATATTTGTTTTTCAGAAGACTGCAAGATAAACGTGTTTTCATTTTATCCATATCTTTGCATATGTCATGTTTTGTAGCGTTTATGTTTTACCGTTTGATTCTTGGACTATTGAACAAATAACCAATCAACAAACAATATTTTCCAAAGTTCCAAAGGTAAGGATACATGCACAAGTTCTGCGACCATAAATTAAAATATTGCTTTCCAGAATGGTATTTTCTTATTTTTGAAAAATAAAAAGCTCACACACAATGTTGTCAACTTTATTATGTTTATGCCCATTCGGTGTCGAAAAATAGCATGTGGTTCACTAATATTAAAACAAAAATTACTAACCCAATCAAAATAAGAAACTAGCAGCAGAAACAATTCTCTTAATAGACGAACAACACTATAGTGTCAGATATTCGGAAACAATAGATATAATAAAACAATCGGTTTATTTAAATTGCAATGCAACAGGATCAAAGTTGAATAATATAATTGATAACAACATGTATGACAGAGAGAAGCACAAGCAGTCCAAAGCATAAGTGTCCATGGCTTATTTCAAAAAGGGCTGAACTTATAAGCATTAAGTCTGCTAAATGAGTTAAAAAATATGATGTGTGCATTGTTTCTAAGATAACATCGAATACCTGACAAAAGGTAGAATCGATTAGAAAAAAACCAGCCAATATGGTATGGAAACATTGAAAAAAAACCAATGTCGAAATAACTCCGTCGACATTGAAAACTTGCTAAAGATGACGTAACACACACATGTGCTGCAACTTTTAAATTTTGTAACAGATACAGTATGCCGAAAAAATGAATTAAACTGCATCATACAGCTGTTTCGTCCTCCTATGACTCTTCAGTGATGCTAGATGCCAAAAGGTGGGAATTAAACATTAGAATTAAAAAACTTAAACAACTCACAAACATGTTTATAACATAATTTTTAAAAACCAGTCCACCTGTATCGTCATATTCCACAAAACACTTGACAAATATTTAATTTTCATATTCCCAAAGTACCTTTATTTGAGCGTAACATCGATACAGTATCTGTTCATAAAATGAGAAACAAAAAACTGTGTCTTTGCATTTCAATAATTAGTTAGAGATGCAATTATATACACGTCAGTTCAAGTTCAAAACGTCTTTCTCATTATGTTGTTGCCATTTCCCGCGGGCGGATGAAACACTTGACGCCACTCTTTGGTTGTATGAATATATTGTCTTGTAAGTCATACGTCTCCCCAGGAATCAATTCAAATTCGAAATTCTGCATGATCTTGGCAATGATGATTTTTATCTCTATCTGTGGAGTAGAAGATTGAAACAATTAATTACATCGATGTCAATTTGAAAATTGTCACTATTAGATATATCGATCAGATACATTTAGACCGAAAATGATACCCGTAGATCACACAATGATGATGTTTGCAAGGAGTGATAACATCAAACATCACGTCTACTACGGTTATTATTGTTTTACGGTGAACAATATCAATTCACGCTCTGTTGATGATTTCACTTTTCTAGGAATCTTTCTATTTATATATAGATATTCTTTCAACAAAATATGCATACTTCTGCAAACTTTTTCCCTATGCATGTATGGGGTCCGGTTGAAAATGGTGTGGAAGCAAATTTGTGAATTCTGAAAAACAAAAAATAATAATTATATGAAAAATACCAAAACATTATATTTTTATGAATTGTTAATTAAGGAGAATATATACTGATTTTATGTGTTTATAGAATTTTATTTTTACCATATGAATTAAGGATTCTGTTAAATGTTTTCATGTTCTGTACAAACACTCGTCCCTCCGCTAAGACACGAACTATCAGGCAGTCGGGCGTGCAGGTGAGCATTCACTTTCGACTGAAATAAATCTGCGATTGATACAGTCGAACGTACACGTTGGCATAGTCATGTGACTATTGCAAAAGATTTTACCTGTAGGATTTAAATTACGTCTTTTAGAAGTCGTGGACACATGAACGCGTTAACACGTGCAGTTATACGTACATTGCACATGCGAGCTTAAACATAATTATGTAGCATTCGAGATTGTATACAGGCATCAAACGGTCGTAGGCACATACAGACTTTATCCTTCCAGTTTTCGACAGTCGTTGGTTCACAGAGGCTTTAACTTTCATGTTTTCAGCTGTCGATGGTAAAAATAGTCTTTAACCTGCAACTCTTTGTTGTCGTTGTGAAACAAGCCTTATATTTAATAGTGCCAGTTTAAAACTTGGAGGGGAGGGACACTGCGATGGTTATTTTGTTTGCCTTTGCCCATATTTCCAGGAGAGCGTATAGTAAAGAAACTTTTCAATCTACAAAGATGTCTAATATCTAAAACGTCACCATTAACACTTTAAATTTTCTTCGTTCTGTTAAGACATGCATAAAATATTTGTTGGATATTTGTTTAGTTTTCTATTATAACAAGACGTTGGATCTATTTTGCATCCGAAATTCGCAATTAGTTTATGGACAAGCTTTGAAACTGATCTACATCACTCACGATGACATTGCTGAACCGCTAATTATGTATGAATATTCAGTATGACCACGTTTGTGCTAAATCCTTTGTATCAAAATCTATCACGGAAAGACAACTTTGTGGCATGACCAAGAAATCGGGCTTGTGTCTTACGATAAAAAGACATTAGCTCTAAAAGTAACAATCAAACAGTTTAACGTTCAGACTTTTACCTCTCTGGGCTGTTGCTGTCAAATCGTTCCGGTAAGAAATCCGAGGGATTGCTCACATTTTGCTCTGCCCTGGAGGTCGCGTATAAACTTATCTGTAAAGATAATTAAGAGATACATTTATAACTAGAAAAGTCTTTTCCATTAGCCAAAAGTTTCTCTCATTTCTAGGTTTATAATACTGACCTGTCTAGGGCAATACACCCATGATCGCTGTGGTTGTATTACACACCAACTCATGCAATACGGACACGGCGTGACGTCACAATGGCGCAAGAATGACGTGACGTCACATGTTCGATAAAATATTATGCCGAAAAGAGAAAAATGGCGACGTGATGAAATTAAAACCTTCCACGATATTTTAACCGTGTACATTAGAAAGCTGAGTTTTTTTTATCTGCGCAAACTATGTTTGCAAATATGGAGTATGAATTAATATCGCTGTATCATTTGTTTTCGTCAAAAAAAACTCAAGGGAAAAGTTGGTATTTTCAAAATGGTTGCCAGTCAAAATGCTTCTTTCACAACCAGATGTGTAAGATAGGGAAATTCCATCCCTCGGGATTTTCAAATTTGGTAAAGTTTGAAAACCCCTTGGGTAGACTTTCTCTATCTTACAACCCTGGTCATTAAAAGAGTCTAAGACTTATAATCTTACATGACTATTAAAAGCTACCTAAAAAAACTAGGACGCAATAAACGTATTGCTCGTTAGGAGATTTCCATGGCCAAAAAATCTCATCAAATGTTAAGACAGAATAAAACTATTAGATAGAAAATCACAGAGGTTTGTCATAATACCGATGTTGTGCAATAGTGACACTCTCAAATGAATGCATGGAGTTATGTTTGAAAGATCGGTTGTACCGCTATAATTGACCATTTGCTAGTTTCGGTTGCAATATTGTCAGGTGTATTCTCCCATGTATACTCACTATCATGTCAGTTCCGGCGGGGATAAGCTGTCGACCTAGGACGTGGTCAGTTCCAGTCTCACGGAAGATTAGCTTAGCGACAGGGTAAAGCCGGAGTGTTTCCTTTATCACCATGTCTAGGTAGGGTAGCTTCTCTAGCTCATCCAGAGTGATCACCGACACTGCGCCAACGTTTTCATCAATTTCCTTTTGTAGCCTAACAAAGAAGCATCACAATTGAACGTTTATTCATTCATTCATTCATTCATTCATTGAAAAATAAAAGTCAAAAAGATAATTTTATCAATTGTAAAATCAACTGTATATGTTTCAAGAAGGCTATGTGATTTAATAATGAAAGTTACTTTTTGTAACAAATTGGGTTCTTCGCGAGGAGAAGAATTATAAAGCCCATTGTGGTAGCGGATGTTTCCTGTCCTGTGTGGTAGAATACAGAATTAAAAACAGCGGCGAGGTTGGGAACTTGCAACTAATATTCATTCTTAATACACTTAAAAGAATTTTATGTAAGCCATAATCTGAAATGAGCAGAAAGGTTGCAGAATCTGAGTTCGCAAGATTTGTCTTAACCTTCATAGACACAATAACATGTTCTTGCAACATACACAACATACAAGCACCAGAAACCTTCCCGTACAATATCAGAAAATCTGTTCAGTTTTTCCTGAAAAGATCAGATAGTTAGTTCTAATCATACATAAGGCTAGCATCGTGGGGACCTTTAATTGATTACAGAGATACAGATTGTGTTTCTTAATAGGTACACAGGTAAAAACATTCATGAAAACAAAAGTTTAATTGTTCCTTCGATTCAAAATGTACCAATAATTGTGATGGAAAAATGTTAATTTTCAGAGATATGTAAACTTATTCATGATTTCACTCCTTTCTATCTCAATATCGAGGAAATTATCATTTATATATCAAGAAGTACGAAACAACTTGTTGCAGTGTAATATAGTTTGAGATATGGTGGGTGGGTGAGGATAAGTTACGTTAGGCGAGATACGCAGGTTAATAAGGACAGTGAACAAGTTTTATGGTCGCTATCTTAAGCTTGTTCTCCTTGTGAAATGTTTTGTATCCTTGTATTAAACATGAAATTAGACATTTTTAATGTGCTCATTAGTGTGAATACTTGTGATTCCTATCTTTTGGCCCCTAGCATCACTGATGAGTCCCAGAAGGACAAAACAGCTGTATGATGCAGTTTAATTCATTTTTTCGGCGTACTGAATGAAATTGCTAAATGTAAAAGGTGCAGCATGTTTATGTTACGTCATTTTTGTACTTACCAGCTACAAGGAATGTCAGAAAATTGTCCAACAATACTTCGTCCGTCATTTGTAATGGATGTTTCTCTGTAATGATTTGTGATTATATTTAATATATATATAAATTTTTATTTTTTACTAAGTTTTCATTATAGATTTATATTCATTTTTTCTGAATTGCATCTTCATTCGAAAAAACGGATTTTAACACGACTAAACGGCCGATGTGAACGAAATAATATATACAGTTATATATGATATTCTTTTTTGTCTCTAAATGTAATAAGCTTGACGATCCTGCCAATATCTTTTAATTATAATTATCTCAAAAAAAATTCATTGGTCAGGCATCGAAGGTTGTGTCATGTACGAAATCATATCCTCTCAGATACTCAACAATTAAAGCAAAACATAAGTAATACGAGACGATAGTATTTGAAGTGAAATTAATGAGTAGTGGGTACATGATGACTTTTAGTATGTAACACAAGAATAACGTACTTGGGGTTAAATAAAATAAAATGATATGCTAGAAAAGTACCTTTCAGTTCCGTTATATACTCTAACAGATCACGAGGAACATAGTCGCCGTTACGTTTTGCTATTTGTCTGTCTGTCATCATTTGTTTTGCGCTTTGCCTGATAAACTGTATAGCTTTCCGAACATCCCTGCGAAAGCTCCATTTGAACGGATTTATCTGAAACAATAAACATAACATATTCCTCGCTAAATATTTGAATAGAAGAACAAGCACTGAGAGATACACTAAATTAATGTTTTTTACCGGCATACTATCAATTTTAATTTAAAGTTATATCGTTTACCATAAAGGTCACTATACCATTGGGAGTCCATGGTTATCATTTTGGAAACACAGACTGCATATCAATTCTTGTTCATGATTATTGACAAATGTTTACATTTGCTTTGCATTGCTACTATATAACACTACCAAGGTCAGTTCAATGTTATGAGACCATAACACTGGAGTGGTTATTATGACGTCATTACGATAGTGACGTCATACTCATAACGTTGGAGATGGAGATATTGGCTGTTGGCTGTTCCATTTATAAGAAACCTAGAAATATAAATATAAGCATAAGATAACATTCTGTTCCGTGTTTTGTGGAGGAACGGTTGTGTAATGGTAGGACTCTGGGCTCGTGATGGAAGGGTTACGAGTTCGAGTCCCGGTCACAACACTTGTGTTGTATCCTTGAGCAAGATCAGTCATTCTGCTTGTTCCAGTGTATTCAGCTGTAAATGAATACATGGTTAAGCAGTGCTATACATTATAAAATTCTAGCTGTTAGCGACGAAATGGCAGCACCGTCCAACCACACACCCCCCCCCCCCCCCCTACTATTTACTGCTAAAATATGATTTGTGTTATGAAAGTATTCCAGTCAAATTATGCGAAATGTGTATGCATTTTTAAACATTTATGTGAAACAAGAATGATTAAATATTAATTTGGAAAATGTTCTTAAATTTTAACACAAGGACCATTTGGGAACTCGAAGTCAAATCGAAAGAACAAAAAATAGATCTACATAGAATATTACATAAAAAGATATCCAAATTCGAAAGACGGGCGATATAAACACCCAAATTGTGTTTTAGTAGCTTTATACGTACAGCTACCAATGGATTTGACATCAGAGCCGCGAATCCTATCATAGCTGTCCTCATTGTGCTGACAAAGGGATGAACTTCACTGGTAAGTGGCCCCAGGTCTGTACTGAAAGCTACCTGAAAAAGGAGCAATACTCACACACAATGATATATACTTGTATACACAGTGTTAATGACGTTTGCGAGTTTTTAGCAGTTTGAACTAACTTGCCCACAACCTAATTCTTACAATGTAAATGAAAAACTACTTCTTGTTTCGTCAATTCTTCCTCGTTTAGTATGAATACAATTATACAATGTAAATACAGCTGTCCTAGACAGTCTGGTAGATCGACTGTTGTGACGAAAGTTGAATGGGCACTGCGCTAGTTAAACACCAAAGTGAACATATGCCTATTGTTCCTTATTATCTATTAAGATACATAATAGCAGAATACACTCTTCTCCAAAACCAACCTTACACAACAGGTGCATTGACAGTTTGTTAAACGAGTCCAACATGCGTATCACTGTCTTGCCGTCCGCTTTTGTTTCCAGGAACTCTGCGTAGCGATCAGCAAAATCGTTGAATTCAGATGCAAACTGTCGAATGTAGCTGAAAGAGATCAAACAAGTTATCACCGGGACAAGTAATCGCTTGGAAAACTTCCTTGTTTTGAAATGTTGTATGTTAATATTCAAATTTTCACTCAAGCACATTTGACAAGCATATTATTTGCAATGGAATTCAATGTATTAACAAACATAACATATTGTCACAATTTATGTATTGATAATATAAGTACAGTTTTTGGTAGCTTGGCCTCAGTTAGGTCGTCTTTCCATTCATATTGAACTATTGAAGTATTCTTCAATAAAGTTCTTTTCTCGAAATAGTATTCAAGTTTAACATATCTTTAGTTAAGAAAAAAATAAAAGTCAACAAATTAAGACGTCATCTACCATTCAATGAAGCTACTATTTCGCGACGACTTAATTTCCGGATAAATTCGGTCGTGAATCATATGTACATTGAACAGTACAGTACAATATTCCCACAGTTGGCATACCTCTGATTGAAACTATTTCGGGGCGTGATAATAATTAAAATTATTTGGAGTTTACTTTTGGTCGTTAACTATCTCTGCGCTTATTCCCCTGTAAACATTAGACCTCCAGTGTTGTTTTTTTATATTTTACTTGACGTTAGATATACCCTGTAAACAACAGACCGACAGTGATGTAATTTAGTTTTTCCTGTCGTTAGATATACCCCTGTAAACATCAGACCGCCAGTGTTGTATTTTGATTTTACTTGACGTTAGATATACCCTGTAAACATCAGACCTCCAGTGATGTAATTTAGTTTTTCCTGTCGTTAGATATACCCCTGTAAACATCAGACCGCCAGTGTTGCAATTTGGTCATTATATATCTTACTGTGGTTTGAACCATTGATCTAGATGCACTCGTTGTAAAGCCCAAACTTTTTTATCGACCTCCGATTCTATTCCCACGCCAATAAACCTGGAACAATGAAATAGAGATGTACAATTTATATCAAAGTACATATGTTGTCCTCGACTTTATTTTCAGTGTAGATTTACCACTGTGATAGTTTGAATCCACGAATATATTACGAATAGTTTAAAGAATTTTAACCTGGAAAAAATTAAAAGAACATGAACGAAATTGTACAGTTGTACGATTTTGTGTTTTTATTGTATATTAGTACATGTATAACTGATTATAAACTTACTATAATCAATTTATATGTCTTTTATTGTAATTCTTCAAATTTGACAAAATAAAGAAAAACTAAATAATAACATATTGTTTACCTTGTACCGAATAAGTTGTTCAATCTCGAGTAGAGCCGTTTCGACTTTGGATGATTTCCAGTTACCAGAACATCCTATAACAAGACTGATTTATTTTTAGTCAAAGAACAAAACAAAAGAAGTACAAAAAGTACAAACAATACAAAATACTTAATACAGGACAATGGTAACTATACAAAGTATGATGTAAATGGTAATTGTCATTATATCGTACTTGTCGTATCGCAGTATTAAATGTACAGGAATGGAGTGGCACAACGGTAAAATGTATGGTACAGCGCGTTGAAAGCAAGATATGCACACAATGTGCTAACGATAATTGTTTCTACTTGCACATATTTCTTCGGAAGATGGTCGAATGTTTTACAATGCAAATCATGGTTGGTGAAATTGAGAAATGGTTTAAGACTATAAACGGTTTCGTATTACAACGCATGAACTATCTTATCTAATGTTCTAGCTACAATGTACAAACATGTATTTACGCAGATTTTCTAAACCAGGTATAATATAACATAGACACAGTGTTTTGTTGTTTTGAAACACCAAGAATGATAAATGTAAAACAAATATGTTATACCGTCCCATAATTATTACACAGATACACTAAGCCTTTTTGTACACGTACCTGAACTGTATTTTGTCCTAATTGGAGCACTTACGTGGTTCGTTAAGATCAGGTAAAGGGAGCTAAATATTAAAACGAACGCAAAAAACTTAACCTTTTACTTAACACAGTTTTTGTGGACGAAATTGGTAAACATCAAATGATGCTAAGAATTAGCAAACATTTTTTTATCATATTTGTTTGAATAGCCAGCAATGATTCAAAAGAATCTAATATGATTTACCTTAATGCACTCTGGGTCTAAAACAATGACGAAAACTTGATGCCACATACAGAGGCGGAAAACTAGTCCATGTGTTTTGGAACTGAAAGTTAATTAAATGATTATGGAATTGTAATAAGACTAGCTCTTCAACATGCTTTTCAATATCTCCTTATTATCAAGTAGCGCATAAACATATCAGTAGTTATATAAACACATCATAAATACTCTGATACAAATGGATATATGTAAATACATTTATAAGAAGTATCCATTGTCTGAAGTGTGTAAATTAAAAATATCAAATGAATATGTTGTTATTCTATATCATCCAAAATGAAAAAAAAAAGGAAAAAAAAAGGAAAATGCCAGAAACCGCATTCAAAACGGCAGGAGCAATACGAAAATATTATCGTGTTATCACATTGAAAGCAAATTTTAGTCACCATGAAAGGAATAGGCGATGTCGATAGCAATAAAAAAAACATCAGATTGAAAATCGGTATTTTCTGTTTATTCCGATCGTGTATCTCCATATAATAAAGAATGGGATGGGATGTACATTTTTTTAAGATAAGTGAATAATGAAAAAATATAACAACTAGATTTACGAATTGTGCAATTTGAAACACGAATTTAGCAAACCTTCCACCTTCCCATTTGAAACCAATTTCATCACTTAAATATTTAGAATTAATATGTATGTAACTCTTTTATATTAGTTATATGAATAAGTGACTTCGGTATTTATTATATGAGAAACTAAAATCCTCATATATCTAACCAACGATCGAAGTCTGTTTTGCCAGCGTTGGGCTTATGTCATGTAAGTGGACTACTACAACTGAGGTGCTTTCAGATAAGTCATAAACACCCAAAAACAGAATCACCACGACGTTTGCCTTTTCTTTTCATTTTATTGTATATATAAGGAAGTATTTTTATAGTTTGATATCACACGACGTTCAGTATACACTTTGATAGCATAACGTTGTATATGTACATGACATGCTGTAAACTGTCTTAAATAATAATATCTATTTAAGCATTATATGAATTTACTCACACTTCTATTAGGTAGTCATCAAATATTCCACCAGCAGCAATCACTTTTGCAATCGAGGGGATGTGGCCACTCCAGAAGCTTCAACAGATTTACCATTTGTCAGTTGCTTTCAGTTTTAAGGACATTGCAAATGAGCAATGTCGTTACTGAACTAAAATCAAGCTCTTTAATGAGTATACGATGATACTAACACACACCAACACGTGCATTCACCTCGCACGTGGTTTGTCAGAGATTTACATTAGTATCTTTAGCTTTTGATAATTATGCCGGTTATTTCTATATAACTTTGTGACTGCAGGCTTAACGTGTCAATGCAAACAGATGATTAATGTTTAAACTTACAGGAGAAATTGATTGTTTATATACAAAAACCCAAATACCCATATACAAATAACAACCCTAGACACTATGGTTTTATAATATATCTTAATGTAAAAGTACATACAGAAGAGAGTCTTTGTGCCACATTTTGTATTAAATGTGTTTATAGACACATATTGTTAACTACAAAAACTATATAATACAGCAGTTTCATTATTAACTGATCACCGGTAATGTAGAGGCCAAAATGTTGAAAATCCTACTCTCAATCACTGTCTAAAGAATTGTTCACAATGAACATTTTACTGCTGGTTTAATTAGAAATCCATCATTAGCACGGTGTGTAAATAAAAGGAAATAAAAAAATATGTTCTTCTATGAGTAGAGCATTTCATGATTCCCTCTTCTGGCCCCTAGCATCACCGATTGTCAAAACAGGTCATTCATGTTTACATGTAAGGCCTACTGACGCGTGATGAATAGTAAGTATTCGGCGAGGTCATACTGCGTAGGGTTGTCTACTGGTATATCAATATTCACAGGTATTGCTTTTACAGGAAAATGGATGAAAGCACCGGTCCCTTTCGTTAAGCGTATAGTAAAAACTAGGATTTATAATATAGCAATTTTTGATAATTATACTAACTATATTATGAAGAAATTATATCATTGTAAAATTATCAAGAATATTTTACTTTTTTTAAAGTTAAGGTGGAAGGTGATCTCATCATAACACCGTAGTTTCAGTGTTATATATATTTACCTATCCCTGGGAGGCCCTTGTAGATGATCATACTTTTGATGTTGTCGATGAATATACCATGCTACAGAGACGAGTACACACAGACACACAGCGACTAAGATTCCAAAGAATTCCAGCAAATACATCTTTACCTCCTGAACACCTGGTGTATATAACACAGATAAAGAGGCACAAATGATACCGGGGCCTTGAGCATTCGTCTATGACCTGTCTCAATGCTTATAACTAAAACTTATAAACGTTCGGTTATTTCCGGTCATGGTCAGAAGCGGTTAAAAAAGTCATTGTTTATTAAAATAGACTAGTAGGTTGTGATCAGGCGCATGGATGGGCTCCTTTGGATTTTTCATTGTTCTTGTTATATTTAAACGACTGAATCCCCAAGTACAGGTACACTGTATATATTCCGTCAGGAGGCTTTTCATGACCCAGTTGCTCTTGATTTAGCAGGCCGCTGTATTATATGTGTACGATAACGTCTGGGTATGGGCATTAGTATGATGTTCAGATTAAAGATATATGTAGGGGTACGGTAAGGAAATCATACAACACGTTTATGATGAAATGATAAAACACTTCAAACATACTGTTTTGCATCTGACTCCAACCAAAGATTAATGTTAGAATAGAACTGAATAGGTGTTAATTGGATTTTAAATGTTGTTGTAATAATAAAGGGGAAAATATGAAGGAATTAAAAAGTATAAATAAAGAAGTACAAGAGAAAAAGACCAAGTTTTCTGGAATGGTTAGCGTCTTCTACATCATCATCGGCGACACCCGCCATAAAAATCCAGGTCACATCCAAGTTAATATCACGTCATCAATGTAAGAACTAGGGCATTTTCATCATAACCATATTGTCACACTAATAACCATATTCAAAAGCACCCACCGTCGTATATCACAAGGATACAGAACGTTTCCGAATGAGACCGTGGTTCGACGATAAAACTTGCCTAAAATAGCTCTTCAAAGAATTATGTTGATGACGTCAGGAGCGAGAATATCGCTCACTTTCATATGAAAACAGTCAGAAACAGATATTCTATTAATTCGATCACAAAAACCAGCATATACATGTATGTATCGCTCACCTTGATATGAAATAATCAGAAACAGATATTCTTATTAAGTTCGATCCTGTAAACCAAACCAGCATGCTATTGCTGGCCAACATTTCTTCTAACCATATTTGTTATTCAGAAGACTGCAAGATACTTCGTTTAAACTTGTTTTCATTTTATTCCCATCTTTCTATATGGCATGTTTTGTATCGTTTATGTTATACCGTTTTATGATTGGAATAGTGAACAAATATCGATTGGCTCCAGTACGAAATGATACACCAAACAATATTTTCCAAAGATCCAAAGGGAAGGATACATGCACATGTTCTGTGCCCATTAAGAATAAATTCAAATATTGGTTCCCCGAATGGTAGTTTCTTATTTTTGAAAAGCTCACACATAAGTAGTCATAACCTGATTGTTTTATTTCCATTTTATCTGGGAAAATAACTCTTTGTGTGTTATGAAGATGGCCGTTTTTGGGTTTGCTTGTTAGTGTGTTTACTTGTTGTGATGACAATGATGACTCGGTTCTCATTTTGAGGATTGATGCTTACTTGGATGTGACCAAGATTTACATGGCGGGTGTCGTCGATGAAGCAGAAGACGCTTACTCTTCCGGAACACCTGGTCTTATTCTTTTGTGCTTTTACAAGAGTCTCCATGTTAATCTTTCCTTTGTTCCTATTTTGCCACTAGTTTAATCGATTTTGAGTTCGGATTATGGTTTTGTTGACGCTTTGGTATTCTCTGGTTTTTTTTTTTTTTACTAATATTAAAAAAAATCATTAAACCAACTACAGTTAGCAGTTCGAACAGTGTCAGGTATTCGGAAACACCAGATATAATACAACAATTGTTTATTTATATTTCAATGCAACAGACTCAAATGTTTAATATTATAAGCGATGACAGCATTTACAAATGTGTGACAGAGTGTAAATGGCATAAAGTCTATATCATAAGTGTCGATGGGTTTTTAAAAAAAGGACTGAACTTATGAATATGAAGTGTATTAAATTTATTATATGATATGATGTTCGAATTGTGTCTAAGATGTCATCGTATACATGACAAGCACAGGCACTTGTAGTAAGAAGAATAATCATCTATTTATATAGATAATATAGCGAAATTTGAAATATTAAAAAAAATATATATAAAAACTAAATTTTCCAATTTTCTTTTTATGTTATTTATAATCTAACAACATTATAAAAAATAATTGCCAAATTTTAGCTGGATCCGTCAAGCGGTTAAATTTCACACAAAAATCGACTATCAGACACTGAAAAAGAGAGAAGGTATGCAACTCAGTGGTAAAACAAGCCTCGACCTCGTGACAAAACGGCAAAGATCAACTTACTTTCTGTTCATACTAGAAAAAACGAACAACTTCCATCTATCCCCTATATATTTTCCTGTCTTGAAATTTATGATGATCCACACTTTCATTTATCGATTGCGAGCGAGGGGTCGTAACATCTCACAAAACCCCAGAAATCTTCGATAAAGGAATTACTTGTGACGGAAGTTAAACTTGCAAACTGTCCAATCAATCATAAATGAGCTTCAATATTTTCAAAGGGATAGCAGATAGTTGAACAAAACCGTAAAAATTGGTTTGACCAAACATTAAACCCAGTGGAACTTCAGACGTTATATACCATAACCCGGAGGTTGCACAGTTAATTAAACCACTCTGTGCCCATTCGTATATATACCTTCCCTATAACCACCTGTCAAATATCATGACCACGAAATAGTCTAGGTTAGCTTTTCTTTCAAATCAGTCGATTTTTTTCCTAAAGCTACAAATTCGATAAATATTTTGAACTTATATTTTAAAGCTTAAACACAAAAATTACAATTTAATTGTATCTATAAATTTTTATTTTTGTTTTTCGTTCTGTCAAAATTCAATTTTAGGCCACTTGTCTGGAAAAAGGTGCAGCATATGTGTTTGTTACGTCATCTTTTACAGGAAAAGTTATGGAACCAACCCTTTCTTTAGCGTAAAGTAAAAACTAGATATTTATAGCACATTTGAATAATTAGACCAACTAGATTATGACGTAATTATATAAAAAAAAAACAAATTTCATTGTAAATAAAAACAAAAATATACTTTTTCTCCAATTAAGAAAATTGGTGTTTTATTCATATCACCGTAGTTTCAGTGTTAGATATATTTACCTATCCCTGGGAGGCCCTTGTAGATGATCATACTTTTGATGTTGTCGATGAATATACCATGCTACAGAGACGAGTACACACAGACACACAGCGACTAAGATTCCAAAGATGGTCCTTAAAAGCTCGTCTACCTATCAGTCATGACAAAAACTAATAAGCGGTCGGGGTTATTTCCGGTCATGCACAGAGGCAGTTTAAAAAGTCATTGTTATTTAAACAAGATGACGTAACACACACATATGCTGCACTTTTAAAATTTAGTAATAGATACAGTATGCCAAAAAAAAGGATTAAATTGCATCATACAGCTGTTGTGTCCTCCTCTTCAGACTCTTCAGTGATGCTAGGGGCCAAATGCTGGGAATCCAAAATTTCTACACTAATGTAGAAGCAGAAGGGTTAGGTGTTTAAAACTCTTTTAATATGTGAACTTAGAAGCAAAATTAATTTTGTTCTGTATAATTTAAAATCGTGTACATGAACTACGAAAATGTGTATATTATGTACCGCGCCACTACTCAAATGATATAATTGTGACTATGGAGGCTCAAGCAAACCTCGGGGACTAAAAATCCACAAGCAGAGTTTGCCACCCCTATCATGAAATATGACGGAAGACGCACATTTGCTGCACATTTAAAAATATTTAAAATATTCTAGCAGGGTATGATCAGGCACATGGCTAGATTTCTGTGGATCTGTCAGTGTCCTTGTTATATTTAAAGGACGGAATCCCCAAGTACCGGTACGATGTATATATTCTGTCATGAGGCCTTTCATGACCCAATTGCTCTTGATTCAGCAGGCCGCTGTATTGTATGTGTACGATAACGTCTGGGTATGGACATTAGTATGACGTTCATGTTTACATGTCGCAGTTGATACGTTATTCTAGAGCTTGCTCTGAATATCGAGATTTTTGTGATATACAATATATATTGGCTCAATAGTCTTTGAGCGGTGTTGTTGCAAGGGTAGTCCGTAGAAGCTCACGATGTAAAGATCTTCAAGTCCTTCGTGATGTTATAAACTTCCTAGTGTCGAAGCCGGAGTGACTATTTGTTAATCTACCGTCCGTCGTCCGTCACCTTTTTGGGGCTTCAGAGCATTAATTCTGCAACAAGTGCACATATTGAACGAGCATGGTATACAGATGTATCATGAGGATATATAGGCAAAGTTCTGGTTTGGTTACGGTTGAATGATTTTTACAGAGTTGCGGCCCTTTGACTTGAAAATTTCCAATAATTCAGTTTTCGTTCATTATCACCGAAACGTGTGCACATATTGAACTGAAATTTGGTATACAGATATACATGGGGATATCTATGTCAAGTCCCTGTACTTTGTTAAATTAATCATTGCGTCTTTATAGCTTTCAGCAATACTCATTATGCTTGTTCTATTTTTCTTGCAATCAGATTGCATTCATATTGATAAAACATACACTCTGGCAGACGTTCAAAGGTAACATGTATATTTACATTTCATATATTAGGTGTTATGTAAATATAAATGTTATCATGTCACCATTTTCAATTTCGGAAGTTTTTTCTTCTCGTATGGATTCGAGAAATGCAGGTTGATGAAGACAAGTTTTATGGTCGCCATCTTGATATCATCGAGAAGTATTCTGTATCTTGGTGTGATATGAAGATGGACGTTTTTGAGTTTGCTTGTTAGTGTGTTTGCTTGTTGTGATGACAATGATGACTCGGTTCTCATTTTGAGGATTGATGCTTACTTGGATGTGACCAAGATTTACATGGCGGGTGTCGTCGATGAAGCAGAAGACGCTTACTCTTCCGGAACACCTGGTCTTATTCTCTTGTGCTTTTACGAGAGTCTCCATGTTAATCTTTCCTTTGTTCCTATTTTGCCCCTAGTTTAATCGATTTTGAGTTCGGATTATGGTTTTGTTGACGCTTTGGTATTCTTACATTGCAGCTCGGGATTGTAAGGTCTGGTGGTCACAGAACGGGACTGTAAGGTGTGACGATGGCAGCTCGGGATTGTAAGGTACGATTGCAGCTCGGGACTGTAAGGTGTGACGATTACAACACGGGACTGTAAGGTGTGACGATTGCAGCTCGGAACTGTAAGGTGTGACGATTACAACTCGGGACTGTAAGGTGTGACGATTACAACTCGGGACTGTAAGGTGTGACGATTACAACACGGGACTGCAAGGTGTGATGATTACAGAACGGGACTGTAAGGTGTGACGATTACAGCTCGGGACTGTAAGGTATGACGATTACAGCTCGGGACTGTAAGGTGTGACGATTGCAGCTCGGGACTGTAAGGTGTGACGATTACAGCTCGGGACTGTAAGGTGTGACGATTACAACACGGGACTGTAAGGTGTGATGATTACAGAACGGGACTTTGTAAGGTGTGACGATTACAGCTCGGGACTGTAAGGTGTGACGATTACAGCTCGGGACTGTAAGGTGTGACGATTGCAGCTCGGAACTGTAAGGTGTGATGATTACAACACGGGATTGTAAGGTATGACGATTACAACACGTGATTGTAAGGTATGACGATTACAACACGGGGTTGTAAGGTATGACGATTACAGCTCGGGACTTTAAGTTGTGATGATTACTGAACGGGAATGTACATGGTGACGATAACATGTTGGGACTGTAAATTGTTACGATTACAGCACGGGACCGTACAATTTGACGAATACAATACGCTAATGTGACAGACCGAGAACTTATAACTGGGTCAATGTGGATTAGCTGAATAATGATACTTTTATTAATTAACTACTTGCATATTTAATATTGGTGATAATTAAAATTTAAAAAAAATAGATACATTTTATTAACAACAAATTCAAAACGTACGTGTAGTTCAGGTGTTATCTCCCGTGAACTAAACATATACTGACTTAATTTCATTACATATTCTTGAAAGGTATAACATTTTTTCTATGTTTTACCGTAGGACTTAAAGTATTTTATAGTCAATTTCACTCTACCCGATGAAAATTCTTTTTGTTTTGTACAGACTTTTGAGTTTGAATCATGTTTTCTGGTGAATTAGATCTTCAAAACTAATCACAAGGACAAATAAAACTATAATTATCAATTCTAAGGAAACTTCGTTGTTATTACTATTCTATTGAGACTTTTATTATATTAAATGTATTTGTGCAAAAAGTGATCAAATATTTGAATAATCTGATTCGGATCCTGCTTCGTTATGATAACGAAGCAGGATGAGGATCCGAATCGGATTATGTACTACTGCTATATCAGGCAATGATTGGCTTACTCGCGTAACACTTTGTATCCAGCCTAAAGTTATCTTATGTCATTCATTTCTCAATCATTTCTAAATTCGGCGTTTTGGTGGAGCTGTTGAGTGCTCTGTTTATAGTTTTTTGTCTTCTGTCGATGTCAAATCATGCAATGAGGCGGTACTAAAGTGAAAGTTGTCTGTCTCGACTTTGTGTGTAGTTATCGCTAATAAGTGTAGAAATGTTCCGAACAGTTTAGTATGCGTTCGATTGGCGCATTATCGATATCGGCCCAGCTTATCCCATATTGGCCCAGTTCGTCGATATTGGCCAAGTTTACTTCATATTGGCACACTTTTGTAATGATATTGATTGGGCAGTTTTCTCATATTTTTTTCAATATGCAAGTAGTTAATTAATAATAACTATTAACGTTGTCTTACAATGCATATTGATGGACCCATCTAGTTCATATGACATCGCATTATAACGTATAAAACACACACTTCTCTATAATACAAATTGTAGTGCCTGTTATTAATATTTAACATTGATTTCGTAAAATGTATGTTCTGAATTTTATAATGTCATCCCACTTGCTGATCTGGGTGCCTTTTCTATCCTCATTTGTTGAAGCTGTGAGGATTGTCATCCCCCTTTCTGATCTTGTAGCCTATTTTGTCCTGATGTGTCGAAGCAGTGGTCCTTTATCAATGTTTATACTGTTGTATATGTCATCCTCGTGATTTGGTTTAATAATCGTTGCCTATATGTATGATTTATTTTGTCTGTCTTTGAATAATTGCTCTTCTGGCAATGAGACATCGTTCATCTCGAGCCTTATTGCTGCAGTCAATTCAACACTACATTTTTTGTGATTTTATCCCGGAATGCTGTCAATTTGGTATCTTTGTCATTAGATATTACGCTTTATATTTGCACATATTTGTCTAGCAACATCATTCGTATATTTTAAGGAAAAAACATTTTTAAAAATTAAAACTAGAATTTTACAGAATAGGGACTATTTTCCCATATGTGTTTATGTTTACAGATGCATTTCAACAAACATAGTTTAATTACTCTTGTTGGTCCGGATTTTAGCGCACTGGGGTTTTATGGTTGGAGCCCCCGGATGACACTCACATATTTGAGCAAATGACCTCACACCTTTTCACGTCCGATTGGGGAATCGTCGCACTTGATCAATAACATGTATGTGTTGTAGTTGAGGGTACATAGTATGATATAATTGTAGATTTATTCTACTTAAGTTAAAACGCCAATTACATGAGTCACCAAGTTTCATCTCATTATCGATAATATGATTGAACAGTACATGTATTTGTAAACTTACTTTGTGTGCTTTGAAAACATTTGTTTCCCGTGTGCCACAGAGAAATATTGTACTTTTTGCTTGATAAATGATACAAAAGGTTTTGAAAGTACGCAAAACAGCTTTTTGAACTTCCATTTTTAAATTATTAAAAAAACACAGGCACTATTATTTAAACCAAACTTATCAATGACATATACAAATTTATCGTTTTACTTTTATAGGTACATGTAAAAGTTTCTGTCACAAGTCACGTGTCATCCAAACACATGGAAAAAACACCATAACACATACAATTATAGTTCGATTTTTTAATAAACAAAACAACAACACAAGCATACAAATAAATAACACACAGACCAAACTGCCAACCGTCAATATTGCGCGATGTCTGAAAAATAAGATAAACCAGATTTTAGAAAATGTCACCAATTGGAAGCATTTGACATTTGCTATAGAAAATATACAGAATATTTCGGATGTAGACGTTTATATTGCAACGAAACAATCAGTTAGAAGATGTTATTTCCCAATTAAGCTGAAGGTATTTAATCTTTTATCAGATTCAATGAACCTTCAAAATGAAAAGCAATCACAATACAAGAAATGGCGAGAATATTTATGAATTACTAGATACATATATGTATATAAGATAACGTGGTGACTTATCAATTATCATATCTAAAGTAAAGTAGGCATTAATCCATTACTAGAGTTGAACAATGCGGTAGAGTGAAGGTAATTAATATGTCATATAAAATACAACACTGAAATAGTGGAATTCGAACTCATACTGTTGTTACTAGACGTCATTGGACATGATATACTTACATCACAGAGTTGCTTTTAATGTAATAAGTGTCAGTCGCAGGAGTTTAACCGGAGTTCGAGTTCCTCAAGAGAAGGAGGAGGGGCAGACCGAGCACTGGAAATAAAACACATGTAATAACATTATAGAACATTGCTATACATAGTTATCGTTTTAGACAAGTATATAACACATATCTAATTTAATAACATTGACTTATTGTAAACTCTTATTGATGAAAGAAAGTCGTCTAATTAAAGCATGTGTACTATACGAAATGTTCAGAGTAAATGACGTCACAGTGTTAACATCAATTAACGTTAGACTAGAACATATTTTGAAATCTAGATTATGACTATAAACGCAACCATCGAAGAATGATGAGTTTAGTACAGTATAAGATAAAATGCTCTAGATTAAAACTAACATATAAATATTGTCCGTCACTCCAATCCCAACCTCCAAAATACCAGATAACTTTATTATTCATTATTATCGTTATAATCTTAATTAATGATTTATCAAAATATTTCACTTTTGATTAATCGATCGCCGCCTGTTTCGAAACTATTGGAATATGGCTTCCTCAACATGTTTTGCTGTTTTAAAATCTTATTTTTAAGTTTGCAAAACGACATATTCATTGGATTGTGCTGTACAAGCTGCGTCACTCAACTAAATTTGTCACAACGCAGCCTCTATCACTATTTTAGATCTAGAACTGAATTGTCCTACACTTTATTGAGACCAGATCGGTTGTTTGTACTCTTAAAACAATGTGTACTATAATTGTAATTCAATATTAATATATATTTAAAAATAAAGATTAAGGCAACACTGTAACACTTCTATAGATAAGTAAGACAAAAACACTTACAAAGAAGTCCAGATCCTCCGAGTCCAAATAGTCCTTCATCGTTCTGGGGTGGTGGTGGTGGGAGGGCCATAGGCTGGACGTAAGGTTGTCTAATAACGGTCTCGGTGGAGACGTAGCCCTTTCCGTATCCCTTTCCGTACCCCTTCCCGTATCCGTGTCCGTATCCACTTCCGTATCCGCTGTCGTACCCACTTCCGTGGCCGCCGTACCCCATGGTGTATCCGCCTCCTACACTTCCATAGGTATCATAGCTGTTGTATCCGGAACCATATCCGGCTCCCAGTGCGCATGACACGCCGAGACAAAGGCAGATTGCAATAAGGGCGGTGGATGACGACTTCATGGTGACTGAAAGACAAGAATAATAATTCTGATTTACTACAATAAAACGAAAGTAATTTGGCAGAATGCGAACACATTCCTTAAAAAAGAACTTTACATTAGTGAACGAAACAAAATCACACTTGACTTTTTAATTTTACATTTAGCAGGAATTTATTTTCTGTATACCACATCCCTATTCCTATGTATGCACTTACCTGTTGGACGTCAGCTTGATGTGATGATCACCTTTAGCTCTGGCCCTTTTATACCCCGGGTAACGTGACTTCCTCTTTTCTCGGACCCTTCCACGTGCCGTACATAACGTAAGGTGACGATATGCCGGAGGCGTGTCACCGTACGAGCGCGATTAACTGACACGTTGCATTCTAGCACAATATTGTATAATTTTAGACACGGAAAATGTAAAACGACACAGATTTGCTTTATTTGATTTTATGATATACACTGCAAAATATAATTGTAATATGTTTGGTTTTATTTTTCTAAATATGGCCATCCTCATCCTTTTGATAGATACTGTCAACTCTGCCTATAAAATATATCGTAAACAGAAAATTATCCTGAAGATTTTTGTTAAATTTAGGTAAAAGTAAGCGATATTTTATATTTAGCAATATGATAAATTTTAACTTTTTGGTATTATCTGATTTTTTATGATGTCTTACTAAACTGAATTGGAAATGGTAATGTTATTTCAACTGTTAACCAGGCAAATGGGAGTAGGTGATGAACGCTTCTATATAATTTATTCTAGGTAAGAAAGTATCTACCCTATCGCAGCATATTTTTCCAAAAAGTATTTAGTGTTTTAGAATACTTTGAGAGTAATTAACGACTGTATATGATGCAATCAAGCCATGAACAATATTGAAAGTCCAACTCATGAGGGTTGGTATGAGTTAACTCTGTTTGATAATCTATTTTAATTTTTGGACAGCATAATTTTGGACAATGAGTACAAAACGACTTTTATGAAATACCTCAACATTACATTCTTAAAAATTAATAGCTAGAATCTAGGTAACATTAACATTTCTAAGACTGTTTTTCATCTGAAGCCTTAAACAACTTAAACTTTGTATATCGTAATCGATTCTAATGAAAAACACCTAAATGGTCGAAACAGTTTGTTCGCTTTACTATGGAATGGGGAAAACATGACTGACATACTGATAATAAGAAGATTTTACCAACCTGTACGATTGAATTCTTCGGAAAGTAATATAAAGTAAATCTTGAAAAACCTTTTTTGAATAACTACATGTATGTGAAAGATGACGATGGAAGGAAAGAGAAAGCTTCAATATCTCTTCGAGTGTCATTTTGTCTTGTTTGAATCAACAATAGGACAGGAAGTAATGACTACTTTTTTCTAACACAATTTGAACGTTCAATGCTAAAAGGTAACCAATGTTTTCATTATATAATGATTGATGGTGATTGTTTGACTTTCTTTATCTGTGTATTGCAAGTAAAATTATTTTTATCCAAACGTTGTGAAGCGCTTTAGAATTTTTTTTAAAAAGTATATAGAGCGCTATATAAATGCTGTATAGTATTACCATTATCATTATCAAACTATTTACAGCGTTTGTGTCTTATTCAAAAGACAGAAATGTGATTGGTTATTACAATATGATATAACAGGAATAATTAAGCAAAACAGTAGCAATAATCTCAGGTGAACTGGAAAAAATAGGATGATATGAATTGAGTGGTGTGGTCGATTTTACAAATGATACACAGGAAAAGAAAAGATGCACTTTTCGTGAACCAGAAAAATATATATGGATGTAATTATAACAGTACAGATAGAATTACGGTTTTAAGTAGTTTACATAAGCTATGCATTTTTTTTCAAACACGTAAGCATTCATTCAGACTTTCACACAACTGCAATGCTTTAAAATTACATTTCAAAGTTGATATAAAATCATATGGAGCAAGCACACGGATATACAGGATCAATAGTGAAAACATTTGAATAATGACACCATATTTGTCCCAAAGAAGAGGTCATCCTGGATTGGTTAGAGCGACAACACTACTTGATTTGCCGCAACATTGACACGTAATGAACTATAGCTATAATATAACGAACTTCCTACTGGTGCCAATTAGTTTATAGCAACGGAGTAAAAATATGAATTGACTCTATGATAATTTCGTTATCTGAACAAATAATTAGCCAAAATTCAGGAAAAGTCAGTTTTGAGAATGTCAGTTTGTGTATGTTAGGAACCAATCTAGATAACTTCGTCGATGTCTAAAATATCTTATAGGTATAGCATTATAATTTCTTTAGTAATAATGAAAAGGTAGTACTTCAGTGATGAGTTATATATAAACATGAAAATATATTATTTGAAAAAATCCTTTTCTTTGAAAGCATAACGCATCTATAGAATATTTACATTTGATATCGTATTATGGGGCCCAGGCCCACTGTATGACTACCGTATTAGGACCCAGGCATCTCATTAATGTACAACGACTGTAGGCTAATATATTGTGAATAGTTAATCTAAATTAAGCATTTGACTATTTAAAATACTGACAGAGATAAGTATATAAAGGATTACTTTGTTGTTATTTACATTTGCCTTCTTTAAATCGTTGATATAATTTAAAAAGTGAAACATATAACACACATAGACAGCAAAGACATCTTAATTTAAATATATCTCTGTCGAAATAGCACAATGTTCTATACTTTGACTTTAATTATTTTTTTTTTTTTTTTTTTTAAAGATTTAACCCATACAATTCACACCAATGAAATTACAAGTTTTCTCTGATTGCTGATCTCTCCATCTCTTGAAATTAACGATGATATAAATTAGAGAATACCAAAACAAAGTAATAATCCGAACTCAAAATCGATTAAAAAAGGGGCAAAATATAAACAAAGGAAAGATTTACATGGTGACCCTTGTAAAAGTACAAGAGAATAAGACCAGGTGCTCCGGCAGAGTAAGCGTCCTCTGCTTCATCGACGACACCCGCCATGTAAATCTTTATCACATCTACGTAAACATCAAGTTCTCAAAATGAGAACCGAGTATCATTACCAATCACAACAAGTAAACACACTAATGACCATATTAATAGTTTGGCTAAAATATCAAATATTGAGTGCAATCGTTATGAAATAATTACATATAAATTGATTGAAAATATTAAGGAAATTATGTTCTTACTTCCTGTATTTAAAAATTTTAACATTTTTGCAATTTAAAATGTGCGTTGGGGTCAGAATGATAAAATATTCAATAAAACATTAAATTGAACATTTTGCACAAATCAATGCATAAAATTTACATCGAACGTCTATTTGGGACAATATTATTAGCAACCATATTTAAAAATTTTAGATTAAATTAAAAAAAAAAGTGCAGATTAAATGCAATGAACATTATTACTCGTTTAAGCAGTGGTACTTCACGCTGTCGAGAGACTTGAGGAGGAAATTGATATCTACGTACCACAAACATTAATTTGAAACTTTCATCATCAATTAACATTATTATAATAGTCATTATCTGCCTTGCAAAGAGCTAACTTCTTCAATCTGAATTCCTTTAAAACGAGAACCAAAAATAATCAATCACAACACACCCCGATAACACTTACGAGTATAATTATATAAACTGTATCTCAAAACATGCAATATCTTATAAAAAAAAAACAATAAATATACATATATGTAAGAAAACTCTATCGAATATGGTATGAGAGATTGTGAGACTTTCATGACCAAGGTTGTAAGATAGGGAAATTCCACCCTCGATATTTTCATATTTGGCAAAAGCTTCTGCAAAGCCTAGGGTTCATCTATCTATTGTAAATACTGGTAATTATTTTCTGAAAATGTCCTAATAACAGTACTTTATGATATTTATCTCATGGGTATTTATTCGTTTTCGATTGCTTCAATATATCGTTTACTATCAGGCGATAAAACTGTCCTCGGAGTCTTAGTAAGAACTATATTACTGTCTCTGGATTAATGCTTTGCTTAGGCTGATTGTGTAGTAAGCGAACAGAATGATTTATATGTATCTATGACCATAAGATCTAGTCATAATATGAAAAACTCAAAGCCTTGCAAGAGCGCAACTTCATTTAACTGAGAATTATACATGATGAAATTTACCTATTCAGAACGAGATCATTTTGATTCAGAAGGAGATCAGATAGACGACGAAAATTGTACATGTATAATTTGGTTAAATTCCGACTCTTTTCAGAACCAGATTGAAATAAAAAAGTATCAGAAGAACATATTCGTATTTTTGCTCTTTATGCCTGGTGCAATAACGGAAAAAACCCTCTTGAAGCAATGAAAATCTGATAAATACAACGGACACATGTTTCCGGTTTCCTCACTGGGGAGGGGGGGGGGGCTACTTCCGGGCGAAAAATTAAAAGCAGTAGCAAGGGGACGCAACTCTGTTAACGCACGCATATGTTTCCATAAAAGAGTGTTATTTGAAACAACGTTTATATATTTGCTACATATGGGGGTGTGCATGTGTATATCAGATGTTTGTTGTTTTATTAATATCTTAATTACATGCATCATTATCAAAGATGACATAACACACACATATGCTGCACCTTAAAATTTAGTAATATAATATAGTATGCCAAAAAAATGAATTAAACAGCATCATACAGCATCATCCTCCTAGGACTCCTCATTGATGTTAGGGGCCAAGAGGTGGGAATCCAAAATTTCTAATCTAATGTAGAAGCGGAATGGTCAGGTGCGCAAAACCCCCTTGATTTAGAAGAAAAATTAAATTAGTTCTGAATAATTTTAAACAGTGTTACACGAAAATTTGTATATTATATACCATGCCATTACTCAAATGAGATGAACTGTGGATATGGATGCTCCAGTAAACCTCGGGGACTAACAAATCCACCAGCAGAGTCTGCCACCCCCTATCATAATGATGACGAACACACACACATATTCTGCACCTTTTTAATTTAGTAATAGACACAGTATGCCGAAAAAATGTATTAATTTGCATCATACAGCTGTTTCGTCCTCCTAGGACATAACTCTATTGTAACAATGCCATTACTATATTTGTTTATATGTTTGTGCATATATAATAACAAATAAAATACCTCAAAGCAATACCTATGTTATATACAAAGGATTGTCAGTGTAAGATGTTTTATCGTTTTCAATCCATAAAATATATATTTGTGATATAATATTAGAAAGGGCATCCACATAGGCTTTGTCTGTGCTATCGTGTTGTTACATCTGTAGCAATAATACATAATCAAATATGAAAATGGATATCTCGAAGGCTAACAAAGGCCAAGTAAACTTGATAGTTAAACGAACTTAATATAAAATGTAATTGTATAACATTATGTGATGTTATGAAAGAGCTAGACATTTATTCATTTGATCTACAAAGTACTATCATGTTTATGTATGAACCTTGTGTAGTTTTTATTGGCGTCGGTCTATGGTTTTGCACCTATGAAATCAGTGCGTTAGGGCGTTTTACTATGCTTTTTGTACATTCCCCTAGCCACCTTGTTTTGCCGGTATGCCTCTCCACACCCAAATAAAAAAAATCAGCTCCGCATGACCTAGGTATATCAATAAACTTTAAATAATTTGTCATTTCATAGCATTAAGTTAGTTCGCTGAAGAGATTGACATGTTATACGTTCGGTTAGCGAATTTGATGAAGACATTTGCCTTAATGGCTGATTATTGACTACGTTAACATATTTATGTGCTATTTTAATAGCCGATATACACGTTTAATATCTCTTAATTACATAGGTACATTGTACTTTTTGATTTTTTATAAGGGTCTTTGAATATAACTAACCAGGGGTTTAAAATTAAGGGCGACTATTGCATGTTTTAGGGGGCTTGTTGAACCATAAAAAGAATGACAATCCATACCACAATGTTGTGAATTATATAAAAGATAAACGTAAAGGAAATGATGGCTTAAGAGCTCTAAATTGCATTACTTATTTACAATCATTACATGATTTTATAATAATTATTATTGCCCTAACTGCTGTTATGAAGCTTGCTGGATCTGCAGGGGAATAGCTTAAAACGTGTTAGGGTAGGTATGTGTCTATTGTAGGACTGTTGACCAAGTTATATCATCCAATTCCCGTATCAGTTTGATTCTAATGTATATTGCAATATGAAAATAGGAAAACATGTTTGTGCCTTTTGAGATATATTAGTTCAACTAAGGTAATACATTATCCTGGTAATATGCATTTAGTATGTTTTTCAATAACCGCTTTTAGAAAATATTATATTTACATTTGATCATCATCCTTCCATTGTAATGCATTGTGAAGGCAAATGTTGTTACAAGACTTTGTCCCAACATTTTATATTGGGACGTCATCAATCTCTATTGTGACGTCATCAATGTCATTGTCTACATAAGGATTAATTTTCTATTTTGTTTAGGTTATCGGGGGATCACTACAATAGAACTCAGGTTGAAGCCGGTTATGTTTCATTTTCCCGTTTCCCATTGTAGTTATCCCCAAATAACCTAAACAAAATAGAAAGTTTATCATTGTACTTACAGTATCTTTCTGTAAAATGTTCGTTTCTAACTATTTTGTTCATTATAGTCACATCTTCGGACACAGATTTCACTTCAAAACTAAAAAACGTGAGAATGGTTCAAAAGATGTAACAGAATTAAGTTTGCATAAATCGTTGTTAGCTCCGCCCACGTTTAATGTTGGGGACGTCCCATAATTGTATTTCAAACTAGAGGATTTGCATAGCTCCGCCCACATGTATTGTTGTCGACGTCATAGACATTTGGCACGTATTTGAGTACAGTTATGAGGTGATAATGATAGTCCGTGGAACGATAGTTATCAGGTGATTTAAGTGTAGGCTGTAAATATACTTGATTAACTGTTAAATCACTGTTCGAAATAACTACATAAAGCACATTGATTGTACCAAAATATAAATATAAGTGATTAACGTTTTAGCCCTACCGGGCTTTGTTTAATTTACCATCAATAGCAATATGTGTTATAGGACTGTAACAACATTTGCTAGGACATTCATTGCTTAAATCAATAGAAAACAACTCAATGAAACACAAACAAATATATATGTATGCTTAACTATTATGTTTATGCCTTCTGTATCAATAGGATTTCTTAAGTATTCGGCGTATGATGGCTAAATACATTAACTACACAAAACACTGTGACACTGGGGAGGGCATTGGGAATAAAATATTCCCACAAAAATATCACAGTTGATACTTATTGATAACGTAAACAGATTACTCCGAGAAAATAAACAACAATATGTTTTCGATATACAAACCAATTTATTAGGTCAAACTATAATAATACAGACTACTGGTAATATTTTTATTGACACAAATGGTGAATTGTGAATTGTTTGCATTGTGACAGACAAAGGCTTTTAAAGTAATATTTTACGTGACATAAGACAATTTTTAATAAATTAATGATCCTATGTTATCATTAAGTTTCTCTATGCCATATATATATAGTATATATCATCCTTGATGTCATATATCCTTGATGTCATATATATCCTTGGTGTCCTATATCCTTGATGTCATATATATTATTGATGTCATATAAATTATTGATGTCATATATATCATTGATGTCATATAAATCATTGATGTCATATATATTATTGATGTCATATATCCTTGATGTCATATATATCCTTGATGTCATATATCCTTGATGTCATATATATTATTGACGTCATACATATCATTGATGTCATACTTACTGTTGATGTCATAGTATATCATTGATGCTAATGTCATTATTAAACTTCAATGACCTTATATTGCTAGAAATGTCACCGATAGATTGCCAACTATCGTCATCATTACTGTTCCCGGTTTAATCATTCGATGTTCTAGGCTCTAGCGGTCGGTGGCGTATGTTCATAAACGATCAGTGTATGAAATTGATTTACAAAAGCGATCAATGCTCACATTATGGGAGCGGAATAACAAATGGTAAATTTAGCTATTGATACCTACAGGTGACGTTCATAGTTGTTATAAATGCTAGGTGAACAAAGGTTAGTTCATCATAATTACCTAGTAGTCCTGGTATAAATCAGAACACTTGAATTTCTGTATGTATAAAACGAAGATTTGTTTAGGCGTCGTTTTTCATCTTCATATAAATGATAAATCAAAATACTAAATTAAAACTAAGAAAATTGGATTTGTTTTTTTCAAATTTTAATCAACGTATCAACAGCACAAGTATACAAATAAATAACACACAGACCAACTGTCAACTGCCAATATTGCGCGATGTCTGAAAAAGAAAATAAAAAACACATAAGAAAGACGTCAATGAAAAATAAGATGTTTTCCTGCAGTATGTTTATAAAATCCTGACATAATACGGTTTGTGTTTTTTTTAATATAATATCATTTTGATATACGTAAAGACCATACCAATGTTTAATAATATTTTCTTAAAATATGAACTGTACCAAAGAATGAAATAGTAACTGCAATTATTCTCGAAGAAATGGATTTATGTACAGTTTATCATAGAGTTGCATCCAATTTAACATTTAAGAAGATTTATATAAAGCCAGATATACAATAAACATTGGATCATTTATATTTTATACAATAAACATTTAATCAGTTATATTTTATACAATAAGCATTGGATGAGTTATATTTTATACAATTAACATTAAATCAGTTATATTTTATACAATAAGCATTAGATGAGATATATTTTATACAATAAACATTTAATCAATTATATTTTATACAATAAACATTGGATTGCACAATAATGAAGTAACACGCTGTTGTTGATTTTACAGAGTTACAGAGAAAGATATACTTACATCACAGAGTTGCTTTTAATGTAATGAGTGTCAGTGTCAGGAGTTTAACCGGAGTTGGAGTTCCTCAAGAGAAGGAGGAGGGGCAGACCGAGCACTGGAAACAAAACAAGATACGTTATAGAGCATTGTTATATATGGTAATCGTTGTAGATAATTATATACAGCATAAATCTGAAAATACCACATTAAAAGTAAATTCTGAACGACTAAAACAAGAGCAACTACATTGTAAATGTTTCTTGGAAACTTCATAAAATGACGTTATATTATCCAGGTTAGAGTTCCTTTTCATGTTTATTGATGCATAGTCGTTATAAACGACAGAACTTATCAGGCAACATATCACATAACGCTGTCATTTATAACACCATGAAGACCATATAAAAACACGTTAATGCTTCGAGAAACACGTAAATGTATCAGAGTTCCGTTATATTTTCACTGTGACGTCATTTAATGAAGATTCGGTTTATCATTTATCAACAGTTTGTAAGCTTTCTTGGTCTTTATGGTAGTCATAAATGAAAACAGGCAAACGCTTCATATTGTACCGAGAATAGCATCATCATGATTTAGAATAAGATGCAGTTGAGCCAAATAATAAATTAAACTACACCATACAGCTGTTTCGTCCTTCTAGGACTCGTCAGTAATGCTAACCAAAGGTTAAAATATTTAATGTTGTTGACTAATATAATTTCAATGTGATTAAAATTATGATAAATTCTTCATTATTACCATCTAAATTCGAAAAATCGAACAGCTTTTTTGACAGCAAACCGTTCCCATTTCTATGCAAATAAAATGATTTCATAATCGTCATGCCCTTGATGTTTTTATTGTGTCTTAAATCCCTCTTAAGTCTCTCTGGTTAGTTATGATTTTGGTTTTACTATACAAATGTAAATTTTGTTACATAAAGCATACAGAACTAGCGTATGGACGATATTGTCTTCCGTACAGGGCATCAGTGTGAAGTCATAGAACTAGATAAGCTATATAGCGTTTTTAACCTCCTTACAACATTTTTCCAACATCGTTTCTATTACAATATTTATGCATTAAATAAGATAAACTTACAAAGAAGTCCAGATCCTCCGAGTCCAAATAGTCCTTCATCGTTCTGGGGTGGTGGTGGTGGGAGGGCCATAGGCTGGATGTAAGGTTGTCTAATAACGGTCTCGGTGGAGACGTAACCCTTTCCATATCCCTTTCCGTACCCCTTCCCGTATCCGTGTCCGTATCCACTTCCGTATCCGCTATCGTACCCACTTCCGTAGCCGCCGTAACCCATGGTGTATCCGCCTCCTACACTTCCATAGGTATCATAGCTGTTGTATCCGGAACCATATCCGGCTCCCAGTGCGCATGACACGCCGAGACAGAGGCAGATCGCGATAAGGGCGGTGGATGACGACTTCATTTTGACTGTAAAGAGAGAAAAATACCAGTAAGATTTACATCACAGTTAAATGGAGATGAAAATTATAGCAGTGCCGATGTAATGAAAAAAAATTCAAAGCACTACGCAGACTACTAAAAATAAAGATATTTACAAATACTTGTGTTGTTCAATGTATACTTATATCAAATCATGCTTTTCTCATTTAGAATTTCTTTACAGTTAATCAGAACATGTGTTAATATTCTTATTTACAAGTATACTCATTAGTCAAACTATCGGTAGGAGAACTTACCAGCTTTGTGTGATGATCACCTTGGGATCTGGCCCTTATATAGTCCCCGCCCACCTGGGCCGTGACTTCCTGTTCCTGAGGTTCCCATCACGTGCCGTATGTAAGGTTACATGACGAAGGACTGGGGGCGTGTAACAGCTCCAGACTATCAATTACCTACACTTTAACAGACTTACCAACATTAAATCATATGTGGTAAAATTATACGATAGACTGATTAGAAGACAGCGATAATTTTAGAAAAGCTTGAGATTTAATCCTAGGGCCATGCCAATTTGATTTATTGTTCGTCGGATATACCGCTCCAGTTTTGGAAAAATGAAATAATAATAAAAGTAAAAAAGTACCGCTCCAATTTTCGCGTCAGTGAAAAATGAAAAATTAGGATATATTTTACAATTGTTCAAAGTTCAGAAAGCGCCATTCCGGATCATTTTGATGTTTGAAACGAATGTAAAAAAATATTTCAAGCATTTTTCTGCAGTAACACCCAATAACAAAACACGAGGGAAATGCGCGACGAGGCTTTTTTCAGTTTGAAGAAAACTGGGAATGTCTCATGTCAAAATGGCTATTTTTATCGTGTTTGTCGCTATAGAACCCGGTCGCCATAATGGATTGCAAAATACCACAATAGATGGTTTAGCGTTCCAAGATCTGTTGATCAGATAAACAAAATACGGAACTCAAGCAGTCTCACTAAAAAGCGACTTTAAGCGTCATTAGAAAATATCTTTTGAAATCCTGAATTAAGTAAGCGACATTAGAAGATATATTGTTAATACAAATGTACGACTATAATCACATCTCTATACTGAAATTAAATTTGATATTCTTCTCAAGCAATCGACCCAATTTGGCGGACATCATTGTCATTCCATCAGTCTTATTTCAACAGGATACTGTTGATCGAGTTTTAAAAACGTGTTTGTTACAAATGTTTTGAAATATTATGTAAGTATTACCATTCGAAATATCTTCCACATGCCTTGTCACCAACAGTCAGAACATTTAAATCCCGAATTGATTAAAACCGTGTTCATGATGCTTTTCAACCAAGATATAGACAATAATGAACTTATTTATATACGGGACGTCAGCTTTTAAACTGATATCAATCTTTAATATCTGGATATATAGTATATAAATAATGTGTGTGTCCAATAACATTACTATTATTATTAATGTAACTCAAAGATTTGTCAGCAAAAACACCTAGTGCCATAAATCAGGCCTTCAGGTTTTGTTTTATAGAGGTATCATACAGATATTTTTTTTCATCAATACAATTGATATCAAGTCGATAAAATATGCATTCTGCATGATTAGAAGCACATCAATACCTACAATAAATGTGGTTCCTAAAAGGCGTTTCCTGTGGTTTTGGTTCACATCACTAAACTTGAAGAATGGCCTTGGGTCTTCTATTTAGAATGTAATTTAACAAAGCTTTTCTCTCAAATGGTGTTTTATTGAAAAGCTTTATACAAGTTGTTTGTGCCATGGAAATCATTAAAAACGCTACACCAGTTTAAATTCGTGTACTACTTGATGGTGATCCATTTTATAGAGTCAAACACGTATTCTGACATTTAGTCAACGTAACAACGAAATTTAAAAGGAATCAAATTTAAAAAACAAAAACAAAACTAATTCGCTCGTTCCAATTTTGAAATCTCATTTCCCGAAGAACAATAAATCAAATTGGTATGGCCTAAGGAAACTCTTGTTGGGATTTGTTCAGATTTTGGAAACGCCATAAGAATACCTTCAAAGTTATAAACACACTGTCATGATATTGGCAATGAGAAATAAAGACATAGGATAGTTTTTTGTATATATATATATTTATTCTCGAATAATGTAGATATCGTCATGTTAGTTTCATACAAAGTTCAAAAACCCATTTTTTAAGTTAAACATTTTATTATCGATGAAGTCTATTTAACATTATTAGGTAAAGTTTATCAAAAGCTACATACGATACATTATATCGACTGTATCTTTTTCATAAAGATGCTATATTTCGTAGGTGTCTTCTGTACAATCGATCAGAATATGTTTTATATCATGGACATATTTCGTTTCTTTTTAAACTTAAAATAGATCGAGACACCTGTCCCCGGTTTCATCAACGTTCCTTAACTTAAGGAAATTCCTTAACTTTAAAATATCCATATGAAAGCATTACACAATTTAAGGAAAGTTCCTTAACTAAGGATTTTCCCCTTAACTTCTGTTATGCTTTTCTATGGAGATTTTTAAGTTAAGGAACGTACGCCTAAAACAAAGATCAATTTTATCCTTAGACATGAGAATTTTAATTACAATATTTACTAGTATTCCACAGTATTTGTGGAATGCTTTAGTAGATTATGAAAATGCTTTTAGTGAAAACCATAGCGTAACTAACAAATGACTGGGGCGTGTTACTGGCGTTGGATATCGATGGCCGGGGGCATGTCACCGCGTCCAGCTGATAAAAATCTACATGTTAACCAACTGTGTGACAGGACATCATGTTAAACAAGCATTATCAGATAGATCGATCATACCCTAGAAATATACTTGAGGTTCAAATCATCGCTAATATTACTAATTATACGTAATTTCAATGACACAATCCGGTGAATCCTTTCAGCAGATACGGCAAAACTGAAATTAAAATTACATTAAAATATATATTGCAAATATTCACCTTTATTTCCCGGAGAAAAAAGTTCTGAAGTATATTGAAGTATTCTAGGAATATTATCTTGATTTTATTAAATATGAACAGAAATAGAAAAAGTGGAGAAAAACCCTTTCTTCTTTTTTTATTTGCTGCTTTACACATGTAATAAGATCGAAGCAGTATTTCGATATTTTGTTTTAAGTAACCATTTTAGTTTTTTTCATGACAGATTCGAGATAGGAAATAATCATAGAAGAAAACTTCCAATATTGTTCTGAGATCTGTGGTCTACTATAAACCTACTAACATGGAAAAAGGTGTTCGACTGAAGCGCATTTACCCTGAAGCGCCAAACGCAAGGCAAAGCAAGATCGATAGTACAATGTATCAACGATACTAAATATAACTAATAAACCCGTAAACAGTAATTGATTATAATTTGTATTAATTTAAAAAATAAAAAACAAATAAAGCACTACAGAAAAACGGACGACAATGTTTGGGCTTCACTATAGATTAATATTTTCATATTCATACACCTAACTACTAACTAACGGTAAACTGTACCTAGCAACAATAGAAGTTGTGTAAATTGTAAACTTAGGTAACGTATACTTTGAGTGGTAGTCATTTTTTTGCGTGTGTATATACTCGCAGAGAAGAAATGCCAGCGAAATAAACAAAAATCCACACCACGAACATTTCCACCTTTAAAATTAATCTAAAACATCGTTTTAGCTATCACTAACTTTTCGTGTATTTTATAATATTACAAGACAATTGCAAATATGTTATTGACTATTTCCATTACCTACGAGTGAACAAGATGTTCAATAACAAGGAGTAACCATATTTTTGTGTTGGTGTGGGCAAGCCTAGTAGCCATTATCGTCATAATAATAAAGCAATATGGAGCAATAAGCTCTCTTTGTTTTAATTTTTTTTTATTGTTTTTTTTTATACTAATTTATGCAATACTGTGTTCTTTATTTTGTTGTATTGTGTTCTATATAGTTTACCAAACATGACAACACTCAAACGCTTTTTGTTTAAACATAAACTCAGCTACAGCTGTCGTACATTTCGTTTTTGATTTGTCTATCATATAACTTTCGTCAATTTTATTTAATGTTGATAAGTCCGTTAATGTGTAGAAACTATCAAACGCCCCCGGTCCTTCGTCATGTTACCTGACAGACAGCACGTGGTATGGGCACGAGGAACAGGAAGTCACGGGATAGGAAGACGGGGACTATATAAGGACCAGAACCCAAGGTGATCATCACAGAAGCTGGTAAGTTCTCCTATCGCTAGTTTGAATTATTAGTATACCTGTAAATAAGAAACTTGGAACATGTCCGGTTTTCCTTAAACATGAGCCTAAATGAAACTTATAACTTGATATATTTATACAGAACACATTTAAAGATCTTCAATTTATTTTCATTATATCAGCACTGATATAATTTCCGTCGCTGAATAGCATGCATTGATGATATTAAAATATTAATTTATATAGGTAAATCTTAATTGACACGTTTATACCTGCTCTGATATCATTTTCACTAAATTGTCAAGTATATTTAACGAGTGTTTTCCTATCTTACAGTCACCATGAAGTCGTCATCCACCGCCCTTATTGCTATTTGCCTTTGTCTCGGTGTGTCATGCGCGCTGGGAGCCGGATATGGTTCCGGATATAACACCTATGATACCTATGGAAGTGTAGGAGGCGGATACACCATGGGTTACGGCGGCTACGGAAGTGGGTACGACAGCGGATACGGAAGTGGATACGGACACGGATACGGGAAGGGGTACGGAAAGGGATACGGAAAGGGCTACGTCTCCTCAGAGACCGTTATTAGACAACCTTACATCCAGCCTATGGCCCTCCCACCACCGCCACCACCCCAGAACGATGAAGGACTATTTGGACTTGGAGGATCTGGACTTCTTTGTAAGTTTATTAAAATTGCTCGAAATTGTAAACGAAACAAAAACCCCAAAAAGCATCATTTCTGTTTGACATATTTATGGTTTTGGTGTTTGGTGTTCGTAGGATCTGGACTTCTTTGTAAGTGAAATTTAAATTTCAAAGAAAACTTATTTCAGATTATATTATACTGATAAAATTTAAAATGTTGTGAAGGTTTTGTTTTCACTTTGTATCTAGAGTAGCGATTTCGTCCAGTACTGTATTTTTAGATCATATATTATCATTACATCGATACGATTTAACTTTCGATGTGATATTCTTAGATATATATTGTGTACTTGTCTAAAATTATAACCATATATAACAATGTTCTATAACGTATTTTGTTTTGATTACAGTACTCGGTCTGCCCCTCCTCCTTCTCTTGAGGAACTCCAACTCCGGTTAAACTCCTGACACTGACACTTATTACATTATAAGCAACTCTGTGATGTAAGTATATAAAACATTAGTAGATTTAGGACAGTCTTTGTTAATACATTTGACAGGTATAAATTGAGCTTTTTCTCTAAGTCACTGCTATGTAAGTGTCTTACCCAGATGGTTTCTCCGATATTCTGACATCTTGGTCACTGGTGTGGAAGTGAAATTTCGATAGTGTTGACTTAAATAAAATGCTGAAATTATAACATATTTCCTGCCAAATAAACCTTTTTCATTGATTGTTTAACAGTTTAAAGTTCAAAAAGTTAATTATAAATTACAAAGTTTGTTATTGCCCTACATTATAATCCTAATGTATCATGTCTTTAATTCTAAATTTCTAATATGTTTTATTTTCATTCTCTTTTCAGACATCGCGCAATATTGACGGTTGACAGTTGGTCTGTGTGTTATTTATTTGTATACTTGTGCTGTTGATACCTTGATTAAAATTTGATAAAAAACGACATATGCATCTTGGTGTTTATTTTAATCAGTGCTAAGATTTCGTAGTTTTTGAGATGGTGATATTCAAACTGGTTTTGAGTGTAATAAGTCTTACATAATAATCTAATATTGTTGCATCTATTTATCTGTTTTTGAAAGTGAGAAAAAATCAATGAATTCTCGAAAGATACTGAGTTGAAGTACGAGTATACAGCGCCTTATTCATAGACTTATTTGAAGTTTACTACAATACAGGCAAAAATATATTGGTCTGGATACAGCGGCAGCAATGCCTGTGTCCTTTTATATAATATTGTCCTACCATGGAAATAGAATCACTCATATACTCATTTGAAGTAGAAAAAAAAATTCTGAATTATTTTTTATTTCACTAAGATGAAAACTTATCACATCAATTCAAAGTGTGCGGTATTCAACTGTATAATGCAGTTAAGTTCAGTTTCGGCATTCTCTGCTGGTGGATATTTTAGTCCCCCAGGTTTGCTGGAGCCTCCATAGTCACAGGTAATCTCATTTGAGTAGTGGCACGGTACCTAATATACACATTTTCGTGGTACACGATTTAAAATTATACAGAACTAATTTAATTTTACTTCTAAATTCATAAATTAAAGGGGTTTTACGCACCTGACCCTTCTGCTTTTACATTAGTTTAGAAATTTTGGATTCCCACCTTTTGGCCCCTAGCATCACTGAAGAGTCCTAAGAGGGCGAAACAGCTGTATGGTGCAGTTCATTTTTTCGTCATACTGTATCTATTACTAAATTTAAAAGGTGCAGCACATGTGTGTGTTATGCCAACTCTTTACTATAACTAAATTTAAAAGATGCAGCATGCGTATGTGCTACGTCATCCTTTTAACAGGAAAAAAGTCGCAGAAAATTAAAATTAGAAACATGGTTTTTCGGCCTTCTACCGTATCAAGAAAATAAAGACAATCGCACATTTAACCATGACAAACCCTGGATCAATAACATTGTTCGAAGACAAATACGAATTAGAAATCGACTTAAAAAGATACTCATGCATAATAACAACGAATCTAATAGGATTAAATATAAACAGTCAAGAAATAAAACTAATAATATGATAAAATGAGCGAAAGAAGTTTTCTATGAAAACATTGACTCTATCAAAGAAAAAAGTAAATCTAACCCTAAATCCTACTGGAAACTGCTGAGGCTTGTACTGAAAGGAAACAAATCTATCACCACTTTTTGATGTGAATGCTAATGTATATACGAACGACGATGTGAATAAATGCGAACTTCTGAATGCTTACTTTGCTTCAATTTCCAGTCACTCCGAGGTAGACCTAAACAAACCCATTCCCACTATAGAAAAACAAACAAACTCTCTTTTGTCTGAAATAGATATCATCCCTTCAGCAATAGTTGATATTATCAATATATTAGATATTAATAAGGCAACAGGCCCTGATGGAATCGGTTATCGAATGTTAAAACTTATAGCTAACGAAATTGCCATTCCCCTTTCCCTCATTTTTAACCACTCCCTTAACACTGGTGTATATCCCGATAAATGGAAATTAGCAAACGTCATACCGATCTTTAAGTCTGGCGATACTCATGGTGTCTCGAACTAAAGACAAATGCCATTGCTAAGTTGTGTTGGCAAAATATTTGAACGTGTAGTTTACAAACATATTTACAATTTTTTAACTCTAATAATCTCATTTACAAACTCCAGTCTGGATTCTTTCCAAATCATTCCTGTACCCACCAACTCGTTGAAATGGACCATTCTATGCTTTTAGCATTATATAAACGTGAACATATAGCTTTTATTTTCTGCGATTTTTCGAAGGCATTCGATAGAGTTTTGCATAGAGGGCTTCTTTACAAACTTCATCAATATGGCATTTCTGGTAGTCTTCTTAAGTGGATAACTAACTATCTTTTTGAGCGTATGCAATCTGTTTTTATTCATGATTCGTGTTCTTCTGTAAAAAATATAAAAGCTGGTGTACCCCAGGGTTCAGTGTTAGGCCCGTTATTCTTCCTGATCTGTATTAATGACATTTCAACCGAACTCTCCTCTTTATCTCGTCTTTTTGCAGACGATACCTCACTATCGTATTCATCTCCTAATTTAGAAGATATTGTAAGGGAAGTTAACAAAGACCTTAAAACTCTAGAGACATGGTCTAAAAACTGGCTGATGTCCTTCAACCCTAAGAAAACAGAAATCATGATTGTCTCTAATACTAATTTACCCTTCTAACCCCAATGTATTTTTAACGACACTTCTATAGTCCTGACTGATAACCATAAACACCTAGGTGTTATACTAAGTAGTGACGGTAAATGGAACAAACACGTAGACACATTTATTAAGAAAGTAGCAAAATATATATCAACCCTTCGGAAAATGAAATGGATACTTAGCAGAACAAATCTTGAAAAAATATATCTACCTTACATTCGACCTCTGTTAGAATATGCATGTGAAGTGTGGGACAACTGTGGAGTAATTTATTCATCAAATCTCGAAAATATCCAGATAGAAGCTGCACGAATTGTTACAGGACTACCCATGCATTTATACAAAAATAGAACATATATATAATGAAATTGGGTGGGAGCCATTAAGTTTTAGAAGAAAGCATAGAAAATCATCCCTCTTCGTTACAATAGCAAAAAGTACAGCTCCAGATTACTCGTGTAATACCTTACCAGAAAGCATTGGAGACATTTCCCGTTATAACCTGAGAAATTATCATCATCTCAGACAACCCTATTTTCGGCTTGAAACTTTGCGCAGTTCTGTTTTCCTATCAAATACAAAAATGTGGAATGATCTTGATGCATCTATTAGAAATTCTCCTACTCTGAACTTATTTAAATCAAAAATAAAAACAAAAGACAAAAAAACAGAACAAGTGTTTTCTGGTATGGGGTTCTCGCAAACTTAACATACTCCACTGCCGTTTCAGAAACCGTGCTAGCACTCTCAACTATGACCTTTTTAGAGTAAAATTATCTAATTCAGCTGAATGTGCATGCGGTAATCCATGTGAAGACTCCTATCACTTCTTCTGTGTATATCCCCTATATTCATATCATCGTAATCTGATGGTAAGAGAGTTACAACCAATATGTAATAATGTATCCTTAGATATTCTTCTTTCTGGTGATCCAAAATTTAGTACTGACGATAACTACGTAATTGCAAATTGTGTCCAAAAATATATAAGTAAATGCAACCGGTTTAGCTGAATGTGTATATCTCTTTCGTTCTATCTATTTTTTCTCTGACTCTACCTGCTTAACCCCTCTCTTCTTTGCCTCCCTTTCCCTCTCTTCTTCACCCCTTTTCCATTTCATAATAATAATATACAATTAAGAATCATTGTGTAAATTGCCTGATCAATTAATTGTTTGTATTTATATATAATTGAAGAAAATGACGTTATTAATTTGGAAAAATTGTGTCCAATTCTTTTGTAAATATCTATTTGCAATAAAATATGTTTAAACTAAACATTTAACCAAATTTGTGGTATAATATCTACGTTTTAAATAAAAAAAAAAAAAATTACTAAAATCTTCCACTAGCGTTATTGTGTTTAAAAAAACTGAACGGTCAATATGGCAGGAAAGCATTTTTAATAAGACTATTTTGGCTTTTGATGTCTTTTCATATGTGGAAATTAGAATTAACATCTGTACATATCAAGTATCAATACAATATTTTGTTTGATAACTTAGAATAATACTTTTGATTTAATTAATTCAAGAACCAATTGTACATTCACATACAACAACAAAAGAATATATTAATCACCAAAATTGTGCTGAATTGATGATATTTTACGTCCAATCGAACGATATATCTATTTCTGCAACATGTTTTGTTCAAATAGGAAAAGCATGGTAAGATCTTCATACCAAAAGTTTTTGCAATCTCAAGTATACACTCACTTTTGCTGCTCAAAATTAAGTATTGTCATTTTCAGCAGTAAAGTCAAAAAGAGGTTTTGATCCACCTGAATTGGTTCACTGTTTGTAGAAGTCTCCAGTAAGATGGCATTTCTGTGAAGAACAATATAATGTGTCTTTCGATATAATCTGAAAACAAGTTACATGAATTAAGAACTTGTTCAATTTGGACCTCCAAATATTCCAAAATAGCACTACCATCCAACTTCGAAGGTTAATAAATATTTATGAGTGAAAGCAAAATCTCTCTAATGAAATAATTAATTACAGATTACCTAACACAATGCAAATAAACTAAGTTTGAAATGATATTTGTCTTGATTATTAGAATTTCTTTTGTTCAAAATGACAACCTAACTCAGCATTGTCATGTTAATATAAATATTAGCCATAATGGCATTTTAACATTTTATTAAACGTAATAGTCCCTATTCATTTCCAACAAAGTTGTACTATAGTTTTGTTAGTCTTACCATACTGTTAACTTCCCATACAGTACATATGTTTAACAAATGATGTAGATATTACACTCCATATATGTCTGAATATACGATTTTTCTTAATCTCTTGGTCCTTTAGAGCCAAAACAAAAACACTTTCCCAAATTTAGATTTTCGTAGGCTTTTTTCCTGTTTTAATTCAGATACCCACATCTTTAAACCCCAGAAAATAATTCTTTTGCAATTAATTCGTTGTTAGGGCTACATGGATTTTTGCAGCAAAATGCTTGTTCTATATACATATACATTGATAAAAAACACGTTGCTAAAATGCCGTTACGCATGAGCCAAGTCGGAAGAAGTAAAAGCCATAGTGTAACTAACAAATGACTGGGGGGCGAGCTACCGGGGAGAGATATCAATGGCCGGGGGCATGTCACCGCGTCAAGCTGATAAAAATCTACATGTTAACCGAGTGAGTGACAAGAAATCATGTTAAACAAGTATTATCAGATAGATTGATCAGACCAGGGAAACAGTATTAGGCTGATGTTCAAATCATCGGTAGTATTATTAATTATACGTAACAATAATGATACAGTATATAGAGGTTACACAACGAGTGGTTGTTGGATATGGAATGTATTTCACTCGAGTTAATGATTTTTTTAAAGTTACAAAAGACACGAGCTTTAGCGAGTGTCTTTTGTAACTTTTAAAAAAATAGTTAACGAGATTGAAAGAAATTCCATATTCAATAACCACGAGTTGTGAGACCTGTTTCTACCGCAACAATATTAAGTCGCAGTAGCAGTGTTGTTTTCTGTGAACCACGGAATATTTGCGCGAAAACACACCATCTCGTATATATTCCCGCCAAATTGTGACGACGTCAACAAACGTCGCATTGAATCACGCGATTTCCGGTCAAAGTTCAACGTCTCAACCAATCAAAAGTCCGGAAGGTCATATTCCACTAGTGGTATATAACATATATTTATCCAACAGTCAGCACGTTCATACAATGGTCTGAGAGTGGAATAACACAGGGAATTGTGGTAGAAATACATTTTGTAATCAATTGAATCTATTTGAATGATAAAACAAAACTGAAAATAAAAACAATCATTCGAAATCCTGAAAAACAACATTATATTATCTGAAAACGCTTTTCCAACTATGAGGGATTTTATCTGGATTGTTTTTTCTATAAAAGAAAAGAAAAAGAATAGGTGGAGAAAAAAAAATTTGCATTCTAATTAGCTGCCATTTTATATCAGACTACTTATCCAGCGAGATTCGGAATTGGCAAAAATTGTATCAGAAACATTCTGATTCTGTTTTGAGATTTATGGCCAACAAAACGCATATTAACAAAAACTTAAATCGACTAAGGAAACTCCGCAATGAAGCGCCAAAGACAAGGCCAATTAAATGCAACAACAGTTTCAAATACAAAAAAATAAATGCTAAAATAATCTGTGTGAATGGATTATAAGTTGCATTAAGTTTTTAAAAACAAACCCAATAAAGTACCACAGAAAAATGGACAAAAATAACTGGAAGTGATAAATTGATGATGCAATTAAAAACCAAAATACGAATTGTAAAATTCGGCAATGTCTTTAACTTTTATATACCCTTCTGAAATTGAAATAAAGGACACAACCGACTCTTCTACATCAGCTGCTTACCTCGATCACTACTTAAACTACGACCAACATGGACAGCTTACTACTAAGTTATACGATAAACGTGATGATTCAATTTTCCGATTGTAAACTTTCCATTTCTTGATAGTAACATCCCTGCTTCTCCAACCAATGGTGTTTACATGTCGCAGTTGATTCGATATTCTAGGGCTTGCTCTAAATATCGGGATTTTCGTGATCGATGTCGACTGCTGACAAACAAACTAACAACACAAAGATTCGAGAGATGCAAGTTGATCAGAACTATGGGCAAGTTTTATGGTCGCCATCTTTGTCTCATTGAGAAATATTCTGTATCTTTAAATGATATGAAGATGGACGTTTTTGAGTACGCTCATTAGTGTGTTTACTTGTTGTGATTGACAATGATACTCGGTTCTCATTTTGAGAACTTGATGTTTACATGGATGTGACAAAGATTTACATGGCGGGTGTCGTCGATGAAGCAGAAGACGCTTACTCTTCCGGAACACCTGGTCTTATTCTTTTGTTCTTTTACAAGAGTCTCCATGTAAATCTTTCCTTTGTTCATATCTTGCCCCTGGTTTAATCGATTTTGAGTGTGGATTATGATTTTGTTAACGCTGCGGTATTCTCTAATTTATCTTCATTACTGAACATTTTACAGATTAGAAATGTTAATGAAAAAAAGTAAAGTAGGAAGAAATTTGCTTAAAAGAAACTTGACCGAGACGAGTTTTTTTCTTTTTGACGAAATGTTGATAGGAAGTAAAAAAAACTCAATGTACAGAGCATTAATAACAAAGAAACAAATGGAGGAGATATTTGCAAAAAACTAGAAAGAAGAGAACAACAATTGATTACAATCAGTACAAATAAAACTAAAACAAAATTGGTTAAATAGAAACGTATGCCAAAGTTCATCTCAAACTTTTGTCAATTAACTATGTAAGCTAAGTAAAATAACGAAAAGTAGTAGATGTCAAAGAAATTTCGAATCCTTAAGTAGAAACCCATGTGATGATACATCCGTGCTACAGCGTTACGGCCAATCCGGGGGGATAGATAGTCGAGAGTAATGTTAATAGCATTGTCGTGGTGAAGACCGATCACGATAACAACAGACAACGGAAGCACTATCAAAAAGCTAGTTAGGCGATGTGGACAGCCGTATAATGTTAGGTATATGATGACAACTTCATCTGTCTTCCTTCTATGACTCACGAAATGTACTTATGTATAGAACTTATGATTCCGAAACATATTTAGAAATCTAGCAAAATATAAACAAAATGTACATATAAAGCCATAGATAAAAGTAAACAACAGAACTTCTTACAAACGGTCAATATAATTTTATTTAAACTAACAGTTCATGTTAACCGTATCAAAATGAATTACAAACAACTTTGTTAATGCCAACAACGGTAACTGATAGTCAACCAGCAGATTCAACTACCCTATCACCTTAATACATCACAAGAAAATAAGTAACGAATCAAATACTATGGTTAAGTAAGGATGTGCACAAAATATCTACTACAGATATTAAAAAATCTATTTATTTATCCTTTACTTCTCATATATTTGTAATAGTATAATATTATAGGACATTTGACAATAGTTTGTTTACTTTTATCATTACTTATAAGTCAACAAAGTTTGTAGAATAGCAATGAGGTAACCTTACTGTTTTGGTGTTGCGGGCACACAAATACCTAGTAGCCTTAATTATCATAATGTTATAGCAATATGATCTTTTACGAGTGGATGTAATATGGAACTTCTCAAGCTCAATTATTCCATATGTAACCAGCCTTAAGACGAGTGTAAAATTATACTTATCACATAACTTATATTCTTGAGAAAATACACTAAAATCAGAAATTTGTTCATTATAAGACTTGCTGATTTCTACTTAAACGGTACGATTTTTGTTACCGGGACAATTATATGACGTTATAAAGACGTCATTTGTTAATGACGCCACAATATTGTTATTACACAAATGTAATACAATATTAATGACATGACCGCATGACATGACTTAACGGGACAGCTTTGTAATTAAACACGTTCTGTGCTTTTATATAAAACTAATAATGTGTACAACATGGTGTTCCTTATATTTTTGTATTGTGTTCTATTTAGTTTACCAAATATGACAACACTCAAACGCTAGTTGTTTGAACACAAGCACCCCTACAGCTGTCGTACATTTCGTTTTTGATTTGTCTATCATATAACTTTCGTCAATTTGATTTAATGTTGGTAAGTCTGTTAATGTGTCGGTAATTGATAGTCTGGAGCTGTTTAAGGCCCCCGGTCCTTCGTTATGTCACCTGATAGACGGCACGTGGTAGGGTCCAGAGGAACAGGAAGTCACGGGATAGGAAGTCGGGGACTATATAAGGACCAGAACCCAAGGTGATCATCACACTAAGCTGGTAAGTTCTCTTATCGATAGTTTGAATAATACGTATGCCTGTAGATAAGAAACATGCTCCGATTTTATTGTAAAATCAGCATGAATGGAATTTACCGTTTTACTTCACGTTGAGCTTGATATACTTATAAAGAATAAGTTTTGTTAAAAACGTTTAACATATTTTCGTTATAACCGCACTGATCTAATTTCCGCCTATGGATACAATGCATTGATAATATTGTTTTAAAAAAAAGAGTAAATCTACATATATATTCATTCTGTAAAAACATCCGTTTAGTATTTAATTGACAACTTTTATGTTCGCACTGATATCTTTCTCACTTACCTGTTGTGTATATCTAACGGATGTTTTCCTATCTTACAGTCATCATGAAATCGTCATCCACCGCCCTTATTGCAATCTGCCTCTGTCTCGGCGTGTCATGCGCGCTGGGAGCCGGATATGGTTCCGGATACAACAGCTATGATACCTATGGAAGTGTAGGAGGCGGATACACCATGGGTTACGGAGGCTACGGAAGTGGGTACGACAGCGGATACGGAAGTGGATACGGACACGGATACGGGAAGGGGCACGGAAAGGGATACGGAAAGGGCTACGTCTCCTCAGAGACCGTTATTAGACAACCTTACATCCAGCCTATGGCCCTCCCACCACCACCACCCCAGAACGATGAAGGACTATTTGGACTCGGAGGATCTGGACTTCTTTGTAAGTGAAATTAACATTTCATAGAAAATATATTTGCGACTATATTGTAATAATAAAATATCCTCACTTTCACTTTCACTTCACTTTATCAACTCTAGGATAGACGATTTTGTCCAGAATTCAGTTTTGTAGATTATATACTAATGTTAAGCTTTTTGTGCTATATATACTATATATTTATGGTCTTTTGTCAATTTGAATAGTACTTAATGTCATCGATATTATTTTACTTTAAATATGATATTCTGAAATATATGTTGTATAATTGTCTATTAGATTGCCATATATAACCAAGTTCTATAATGTATTTTGTTTTATTTTCAGTGCTCGGTCTGCCCCTCCTCCTTCTCTTGAGGAACTCCAACTCCGGTTAAACTTCTGACACTGACACTCATTACATTAAAAGCAACTCTGTGATGTAAGTATAAAAATCTTTATTACGATCAAGGACAATCTAATTCGTTGATTATATTTAACAGTTAATCTTTGAGACAATGCTATGTAAGATTCCTACCCAGACGGTTTCTCCGACATTCTGTCAGATTGGTCATTGTTGACGGTAGTATCTAGACAAACCCGTTAGGTTATAAAACGTACGAGTACATAGCGATGTCCTAAATATTAAAAAGCTCAATTCATAACATATTTTCTTATATATAAACCTTTTCAGTGGTTGTTGACAGTTCAAAAGTTTCAATATAAATTCGAAATTTGTTATCTCCCTACTTGATATCCTAATGTATCATTCTATAATGATATTTCGTCTGTATTCATGCAAGATGTGCTAAATGTCTCAAGTGATTTTTTTTTTTTTAATTCAAATTTTTAATCCGTTTTTATTTTCTTTTTTCAGACATCGCGCAATATTGGCAGTCGACAGTTGGTCTGTGTGTTATTTATTTGTATACTTGTGCTGTTGTTACGTTAATAAAAATTTGATAAAAACGACAAATGCATTTTGATGATTATTTTAATCTGTGCTAAGATCTCGCAGTTTTTGAGATGGTGATATTGAAATTGGTTTTGAGCGTAATAACTCTTACGGGATATCCTTATATTATTCCATCTATTAAAGTACCCGATTTGGAATAAAAAGAAAAATAACGAATTCTGGAACGAAATTGAGCTGAAGTACGATCTTGCAGCGCCTTATACAAAGACTTGTTTTATTTTACCACAATCCAGACCGAACTATATTGGTCTGGATATAGAGGCAACAATGCATGCGTCTATTAATATCCTTTTAAATCGGTGTACCATGAAAATGGAAACACATATAATATCATCTGAAGAAGAAAAACGCCTGAGCTAATTTTTATTTCACTTAGATGAAAACTAATCAATTTAATTCAAATTGTGCAGTCGTCTCGGTAATTATGCTAGTCTCCAAAGACTATTTTATCATAAGCAGATAGGGTTGAATTGTTTTTGTTTTGGTATGTATAAAGATTTTCTGTCTATCCTAGGGTGTTCAGTGAAGCATTAAATCATGTTTTGATAGATATCTATAAACAATATGAAAGTGTTGCCTGCAAAACAAATACAATTTGGCTGTGGAGGTTCTACATTAGTGGAGTACTATATTGACACTGATGTGAAATAGTAGTAATTGTGATATTCCAGGATATACCTACCATGTAACACATTAAACCGACCTTGTCATAAACATTGACTAGACACCAACTCACAATCCAGATAAGGTCATCAAATTATTATCACAAAGTTTTAGGATAATAATAATTATGATGATTATATCAGGCTTCATTTAAACTAGATAACATATTGGACATTAAGCTCACCTGAAATATATGCAAGATACAATGCATGATCAAATATACAATAGTCACGGCTTAAAGAAGTATGTATGCATAAAATACAGGAATGGGAGAATATCATAATTATATCATTTAAATAAAACTGCTAAGCAGATCTATTGAATTCTGAAAATGATGTACTGTTTCGACTTGGTGAAATAATCCATGTTCGGGGTCCTTGATTTTATTTCTTTTTATGTAATGGCAAATATGGTCATGGTAAAAAATAGAGAATGCCAAAGCGTTAACAAAATCACAATCCGAACACAAAATTGATTAAACAATGGACAAAATATGAAAGATTTACATGGAGAACCTTGTAAAAGCACAAGGGAATAAGACCAGATGTTCCGAAAGAGTAAGCGCCTTCTGCGTCATCGACGACAATCGCCATGTAAATCTTGGTCACGCCCAAGAAATCATCAAATCCTCCAAATGAGAACCGAGTCATTGTCAAACAAAACAAGTACATGCAAGTACACTAAAGGGCAAATTAAAAAACGTCCATCTTCATATCAAACAAAGATACGGGAATATTTTTCAATGAGACACAGATGTTAATATCAAGAAATGAAACTCTTGATCGGAAAATTGAAATCGTCACGTTTATCGTATAGCTTTGTGAGCTCTCCATGTTGGTCGTAGTTTAAGTAGAGATCGAGGTAAGCAGTTGGTGTAGAAGAGTCTGTTATGTCCTTTATTCGACGTCGTCTGCAACCTTTTTATTGTTCTTAGACGTCCCATCGTCGACATATCTGAAAGTAAAATTAAAAGATTTGGCAAGGTTTTCTTTATATGTCCTAATTAGCCCTTCCACAAATTAAGTCTCGTATGAAACAAAAACAGGTCAGCTAAGAGTGGGGCAAATTTTGTTCCCGTGGGAATGCCAACAGTCTGCTGGAAAATCTTTCCTACGAACAAAACAAAAATACGGTCGACCAGGAATTCAGTCAACCTTACTATATCTTGTTCAGAACATTTCATCTAAGATTTTGTCGTGTTTTTCAAAAAGTATGCTCCAAGATAACTCACTACCATATATTGGTATCGGCGCCCCCCCCCCCCCCCCCTTTTTTTGAAGTAAAGAAAGCTCTTATAACGAGAGATCTAAGACGTTCCTCCAGTTTTGTTTGAAGTATGGTGGTGTACAGGGCGGAAAAATAAATGTTTCGATCGAAAAAAAAACATTTTAGGTGGGGGTGCTCAAGATTGATAAAAAGAGGATCTTGTCCATGTAGTCCATCCTGATCAACAGACATATACATAAAATCATTCAAATTGTGGGGAGCTAAATTATTTAGTATCTTAACATACTCTGGCTGTATGCAATTATTTGTTAAAAAATGATCAATTTAGTTTTTTTAACATATAACAGGAAGGTGTAGAAAAATCACAATTTAGAGATGACGTAACACACACATATGTTGCACCTTTTAAATTTAATAATAGATACAGTATACCGAAAAATGAATTAAACTGCATCATACAGCTGTTTCGTTCTCTTATGACTCTTCAGTGATGCTAGGGGCCAAAAGTTGGAAATCCAAATTTTCTAAACTATTCTAGAAGCAGAAGGGTCAGGTGTGTAAAACCTCTTTAATTAATGAATTTAGAAGTACAATTAAGCTAGTTCTGTAATAATTAAAATAATTCTTCGGGCTGCTCTATTTTGCAGGCATTCTGATTTGTTAATATTACTTTTTGAACTATTACCCCCAAACAATAGAGCAGTATTCTAGGTGTGGGTTTACAAAGCAATTATAAAACATCATACAACATGACTGCCTCAGATAAAGTTTCAACTTTTTCATCTGGAAATTTGAACTTTTTTTACAGACATTTTTTTTAGCTGTATATCCTAAAAGAAAACATCATCTACTGACACTCGCAAGCGTTTTGTACATTTCACATTTTCCATCGGTGCGTTCTTGGTAACAATGAACAATTATTTATTGCTTTTTACTTTTGTTAATATTTTTTCTGTGTTTATCACATATTGGGCAGATCATTTACATATAAAATGAATGAAAGTGGCCAAAATATAGAGCCTTGCGTGTCGCCGATTTTTTTTTATTTTATTTTTGACGAAATAGGCTTGATTTTCATCAATATTTCTAAAAATCCAATCTATGCATAAAAAGCAAAGTGGTTCCCAAATATGACTTAATACCTTTGTCTATAGACGCAAAACAGGTGCATGTTATATAAAACACTATATATATATATAACGCAGTCTGACGTGAGTGTTTTGCCCATAGTATCACTGAGGAGTCCTCGAAGGACGAAGCAGTTGTATGATGTAGGTTAATTCATTTTTTCGGCATACTTGACACACATTTGCACACTCCAACTGTAGGTATATGGTACAGCATTACGTAACCGACACCTTCGCTATATCTTATATCTATATCTGCCTCTGCGTAATGTCAACAGAAATAACACGTTTGGACCACGCAAAGTAGATGTAATGATTTTAACTATTGAGAAGTAGTTAAGTTGAAACGTGTACCAGAATACTTTGTTCGAGACTGTAATAAAGTTCGTAGAAAGTTTTATTTACATAAAGTTAATTATATCTATGTCAACAGAACACATTGTTTACAATACAATTGTCATAATTAATAAAAAATCAGGTTCAAACAATCACAAAGTACGCGAGACGGAGCATTCTAATATAAACTACAAAAATCCTATCCGGCTAAGTATAAATTATCCCGACCCGAAACTGCTTAGAGCTTAGTTATAAACTTCTTATCAACTTCTATTTTCCAATCTACTTCATACGAAGTAGTAAAGGTTATTCAAATATTTAAAATACCCTTAACCAAAGTTATTTTCCCAGGTGTTACATTCCGTACCAACTAGGTTATAACGAATATATTTATGAACTATCTAATATTATATCACAATTATTTTCCTAAGTACTGCCTTACACAGAAGCAAAGGTTATACAAGATAAATTAATACAAACGTCAGCAACTTTACAATTAACAGTTATTTTCCAATGTAACGCATTCGCAATAACAATTGGTTATAATATATATATATATAGTCTATATGTATAAAACCCCCAAAATCAACCCGATCCCAGTAAGAGTTACCTTTCTTTAGTCGTGCTGACTCGACTCTGGTCTATGCTCCGTCTGACGAAGTTCAAAAGCCGTCGCTTTTATACTGTTACTTGCTTAGCACGTGCATCGCTTAGATACACATAGTTTCAACAATAAAAGTGTATACAACACACAAAGTATCAATGTAGTTTTTCATCTTTTAACAAATAAATATGGTATTGAAAGTTTCGTTTACAACAACTGTCTGGTACTAAAAATAGCCTCTGAATGTCAACCGGAAGATGACGTCACCATATAAACAGACTCAACTGGCGATTTTTACAGGGAAACAGTAACATGAACTTTCGCTCTACATGTACCACGATAGAACCGATGTACAAACTACATAATTAATTCAACGTTTATTAACAACATTAGGCTATGAGAAAAAGGTAATTAGGCAACATTGTTATAACAAAACTCAGTTTTACAACACTTTCCCCCTTTTGGACAACATTTCGTCCTCGAAATAAAACTGAAAGAACAATAAAATACATTATTCATAATAAAGTGCTCTTTACATGGCATCGTACTCAATGGAAATTTTTGTTTTTAAATGATATATAATTGTATGATTGATTTAACTTGTTAAAATTTACAATCATTAATCACATCTATAGTATAAGAGTATATCCAATAGCATAGATGATAAGCACACCAAGGTTAGCTACAAACTTCTTACAGTATATGTATATTCGTATACGACGTGTCCCAGATACAGGACCTCTCTTTTAACAAATTCGCACTTCGAAGGTTTTAGTTTCAAACCTGCAGACTTGAAGCGCTTCAGAACTTCTTCCAATTTATCGAAATGTTCTTCCATATCTGAGCTGAACAGGATGACGTCATCTAAATAAATTAAGATGGTTTTCCACTGCATTCCTCGGAAAATTAGTTCCATACATCTTTGAAATGTGCTAGGGGCGTTGCAAAGACCAAAGGGCATCTTAGTATACTCATATAGTCCATATTTCGTTATAAATGCCGTCTTTGAGCGATCTTCTTCAGCTAATTTTAGCTGCCAGTAACCACTTTGGAGATCCATAGTTGAGAATATGGATGCTGATGATAGACAATCCAAGCAGGTATCGATGCGGGGTAATCGGTATGCATCCTTGATGGTACAATCATTCAGCCGACGATAATCACAACACCAGCGAACCGTGCCATCTTTTTTCCTAATCAGAACAATATTAGAAGCCCAACTTGACTTGGATTCTTGAATAGTCCCATTGGCTATTTGATCCTTAAGATAGCTTTCCTCCTCCATTTCGAAACCACGAGGTGTCCTCCTCAACGGTTGACGAACAGGTGCTGCTGTTCCTGTGTCGATTTTGTGTTCAATTAATGAACAAGATCCTAACTCCAACTTGTTTTTAGCAAAACTGTCCTGATTTCTGCTTAAAATGCCTGCCAACCTTTCTTTGTGTTTTTCATCTGTTATACCCTCACAGCTTCTATCAAACAATTCCCTGAGGAATTCCGGCACAACTGGAGATTCGGTCTGTCCCTCTGTGTCCGATTCCTTTGTCTTAGAAATGTTTGTTAACTGCGTATCTTTGTCATCTAACATGACCTCAATCTGTCGAACATGTTTAGGTTTTTGCTTAGCTAATTCTTTTGTAATAAGTCTGTCCCATTCATCTACATTTTCCTTGAAAACTTCTTGGAAGCTCTCAACTGATTGTAGTTCTGCTATCATGTGTCTTTTCTGTAGCTTGATTGGCGATTTACTGGTGTTTACTATCCTTATCGGCACTGTGCGATTGTATGGATCCACCAAAGTCCTTGCCACTAAGAAAGTTCTTTCATCTTCATTCGTAGGCTCTACAGCGGAATACCTTGTATCTAATACTTCGGCATTTTGTGCCTCCCCCGCCACTATGATCTCAGACATAGATGGTATGTGGACTGTTTCTTTTATTACTAATCTTGCGATCTGGTCCTGAGCTCTCCTTACTTCACACTCCATCCATTTCCCATCAATCTCCAATCCCCGTTTAGTGTTAACTGTAATGTCAAATGCATCGATGACATCACATCCCAACAGCAGATCGTCTTGGATAGGTGCAATATAAATACTCCAAGGAAAAACTTTGTCACCCAAAGTTATCTGTACATCAGCTATACCGTACGTTGTAAGTTTCTTGCCGGCTTCAGCTACTGCTAACCCTATATCAGCATCTCTCACCAACGGTCTTATTTCTTCCGGGAGCTGCCTAAACTTCTTCTCGCTCATCACAGTGACCTCAGCCCCTGTGTCAACTACTGCCTTGATATCTTTTCCTTCCACCATTATGGACGCCGTAATCGTAACCGCACGAACCCTATCTATGACTACTTCCCTCACTGGTTTTGTCATCAGGTCCTCGTCCTTCGACCGCTCCATACTGGCTGGACAAACATCTATCTCTACTGCCTGGCACCGACCATCAGTATTACATGAAGTTTCCTCAAACAGCTCTCTCAAATATTCTCCGTTGTCAATGTCTAACTCATCTGATGTGACCAACTCCTCGACTAATTGAACCTCACATGTTAGTAATGAACTATTTATCTTCTCTTGTTTTCCGGTATGGACTGTGTCTTGACCGACAGGCACAGTCCTTACTAGTTTAAATTCTTGATTTCATCATGTCTGCGTTCAGGCTGTGACATTTTCTCTCTATATCCTTTGTTGCCTTCATTTAACTCTGGACATTCACTTCTATAATGACCTTTCTTATGACATTGATAACATTCCACATCTTGATGACTCCGTGTAGAGTTACCCTTCTGGTATCCTTTAGACTTTGGTCTGTCTAAGGTACTAATTGCGTCTTTGATTTCCTTGGAAATGCTTTCCTTTATCTCTTTCACCATGTACCTGCCAAACTGCTGTAACCTTTCTTCGGTCACTTGACGCCCTTGACTGGCTCGTCGTACATCAGGGTTACTAAATTCTGCATCAACCACTTTGACCTCTCGCACGTTATTCTTTGTAGCTTGCTTCACGCTGTTCTTACAAGTATAATGCCAAGTCAATAGATCAATAGCTTCTTCCACAGTCTGTGGTCTCTTAGTTAGAACATCGTAGGCTATACTTTGTTCTTGGATACCGTTTAGCATGTGTTCCACACAAAGGTTATTGTAGAGTATGCTGTTAATACCGGGATAGGCTTTACGAACCATTTGTTCCACTCTAGAAGAATAAGTTTGCATTGATTCGTCGCTGAATTTCTTAATATTGGACAACTTCCGTCTGTATGTCTCTGGTAATGAAGTATCTCCAAACCGGCGTTGCATGTCTGTACATAACTGGTAGTAGTCCAATCTGTTCTGAATTGGCAGTCTAGTCGCAAAGGATAATGCCTCCTCCCTCAAACAAAACAACATCTCCTCACATTGCCGCGATTCATCCCATCCAAATCTTCCGGCAATCATGTTGAAAGTGGTTATAAATGCTTGCCAGTCTCCACGTCCATTGAATGTAGGTATTCTAGTCTCAGGTTCTCTTCCTGTCCGACTTGATGAGTAGGCTGGTGGCCCTGCATACGACATACAGTTCTGATTGTACCCAGATCGCGCGTATGGTTCAACACACCTGGATTCATGGTGTCTGTTTCGGGGCTCCATATCCGCTCCATACCTGTATTGCCTGTAATGGTTTCCATTACGAAAGTCTGATAAATCATTCTGTTGCGTATGTGCGTTATATCCATTTCGGAACTGATCCCTATTTCCATTTCTGAACTCATGGGATTCCTCATTGGCGATATCTCTCCAATTTCCATTTCCGAACTCTGGGTAATTTGAAGATTGATGTTGTGAAATGTTTCCATTTCGGAACTCATTAGAATTCACAGCAGCGACATCTCCCCGATTTCCACTTCGGAACTCATCACTATTTCCATTACGGAAATTTTGGTGAAACTGATGTGTATTTCCATTACAAAAGTCATTCCTACTTCCATTACGGAAATTTTGATGAAATGGATGTGTAGTTCCATTACAGAAATTTTGATGAAATTGATGAACATTTCCATTTCGGAAATTATCTGTCCTCCCATTCTGGATAGTGTGATCAACTTCAGGAATGGTTCCGTTCCGGAAATTATCCTGATTTCTTTGTTGATTTCCATCTACATGTAGTTCTGCATGTCCGTTATGTTGACAATTTTGAGCTCCATGACTCCCCGTATCCATGTCTCCATTGGAAACTGAAGTTATCACTCTTGGACTATCGCCAACGCCACATGGCTTCGTAATATCCGTTCCGGCATTTTCATGAGGATCATTTACTCCCATAACGCTAGGCATTGGAGATGCTCCACGATAGTGAGAAAAAGTTGGATCAAATGTTCTTTATTGCATTGCCATACCTTCTCCCATCAAAAAATTGGGCGAGTGTAATTTCCTATTTCTAAGATGCATACTATATTTAAAACAGTCTCAATTCTGGTAGTTTAAAAAAATCAAATTGCCATTCAAAAAATCTAGGCGTTACCAATATTCAAATTATCAAAAATGTATCAAAAATATACACTAAAAATGAAAAGTTACCGCTGCCACAAATGTAATGATTTTAACTATTGAGAAGTAGTTAAGTTGAAACGTGTACCAGAATACTTAGTTCGAGACTGTAATAAAGTTCGTAGAAAGTTTTATTTACATAAAGTTAATTATATCTATGTCAACATCACACATTGTTTACAATACAATTGTCATAATATAATAAAAAATCAGGTTCAAACAATCACAAAGTACGCGAGACGGAGCAGTCTAATATAAACTACAAAAATCCTATCCGGCTAAGTATAAATTATCCCGACCCGAAACTGCTAGGAGCTTAGTTATAAACTTCTTATCAACTTCTATTTTCCAATCTACTTCATACGAAGTAGTAAAGGTTATTCAAATATTTAAAATACCCTTAACCAAAGTTATTTTCCCAGGTGTTACATTCCGTACCAACTAGGTTATAACGAATATATTTATGAACTATCTAATATTATATCACAATTATTTTCCTAAGTACTGCCTTACACAGAAGCAAAGGTTATACAAAATAAATTAATACAAACGTCAGCAACTTTACAATTAACAGTTATTTTCCAATGTAACGCATTCGCAATAACAATTGGTTATAATATATATATATATAGTCTATATGTATAAAACCCCCAAAATCAACCCGATCCCAGTAAGAGTTACCTTTCTTTAGTCGTGCTGACTCGACTCTGGTCTATGCTCCGTCTGACGAAGTTCAAAAGCCGTCGCTTTTATACTGTTACTTGCTTAGCACGTGCATCGCTTAGATACACATAGTTTCAACAATAAAAGTGTATACAACACACAAAGTATCAATGTAGTTTTTCATCTTTTAACAAATAAATATGGTATTGAAAGTTTCGTTTACAACAACTGTCTGGTACTAAAAATAGCCTCTGAATGTCAACCGGAAGATGACGTCACCATATAAACAGACTCAACTGGCGATTTTTACAGGGAAACAGTAACATGAACTTTCGCTCTACATGTACCACGATAGAACCGATGTACAAACTACATAATTAATTCAACGTTTATAAACAACATTTAAGGATTAAAGTTTCTTTCTGGTGGTTTTATCAAAGGATAAAGTTCAGTAGGATATCGATAGTTGGAATGGAACGCGAAGCGTTCCATGAAACAACTATCGATATCCTACTGAACTTTATCCTTTGATAAAACCACCAGAAAGAAACTTTAATCCTTATATTTACTGTCCAGACCTTATATTCCCACATATAATTATTTCTTTAATCAGATATTATGATACTTACTGCGATGAAATCAAACAGTATCGTTTGGTTTCGGTAGACTGTTGAAACAGCCGCCTTATGAGGTGACGAACTCCCGCGAAATTTCAGTCAACAAGTAAACAAAAAAGTTCCAAAAGATTACATCTTTTTATTGTTATTTTTTCACATAAGTTCATATATAAACAAACCATACTGTCTTTGTTGCTATTGTTGTATTTTAAAAAACATTAAAATGCTTCTTATTTATTTCTTGAATAAATTAACACATACTACGCGGCAGGATATTTATCGAGTCTGTAAAGTAGTGACGCGGCCTCGTGTTCAAATCGTAACGGAGTGTATTACTGCGCGTTGCGCCAATAGGCGCGTGATCCACTAATATTATCGGAAAATAAAGTTCAGTAGGCATTCGTAGAAATGTATAGGCAATATACTATCAATTCCAAACAGACTGTAAATATTAGGCTATGAGAAAAAGGTAATTAGGCAACATTGTTATAACAAAACTCAGTTTTACAACAGTAGACAATTTGTTTCCAAAGAGTTATCTATTTTTAACAAATTATTAAACATTTACTACCATTGAATTAGTTTTTTATTTAAGCTCATTTTACATTAAAGTTAAAACCCTACCCCTATTGACAACGCGTAGGTAACACAAAACATGCCCAGTATAAAAATCATGTTGACCTATTCAAGTTATATTGACAATACATATTAAATGCGTATCGCTGTTATCCTATATTTTGAATTAGCCATGTTTAACATATATGTCAATCTTGTTTGTAAGAGGTCTTTTAATTGGCTTAGAAATTTTTGTTATCACCTCATAACGTATGAAATAGTCCCAAAATAAAGATGGATTTTTACAGGGCTTATGTAGAAAAGATTAAATTATAAGGCTTAACTTTAATCTATTTCTTATGTTATTGAGCCATAAAACAAAACATTCGGAGTGTTCTGAAATCATTAACCGCTTCTTACTTAAAATTTGATCGTTAAGAGCAATGTGTGCTATAGGACCAAACAGCAATATATAAAGAGACAATTATGCATTGAAAAGTATACGATTTTTTAAGACTTTGAAAGTGTGAAACACAGAACATCTTTAAGAGGTTTACACTTGATCATTAATTAAAAAACAAAAATACCAAAGCGTCAACAAAACCATAATCCGAACTCAAAATCGGTTAAATTAGAAGCAAAATATGAACAAAGGAAAGATTTACATTGAGACCCTCATAACAGTACGAGAGAAAAAGACCAGATTTAGCATACTTGAGCTATTTCCACATGTACATTGGCATTAGCGTCGTCCATTACCGAGCGTTTGTACTACAACAGTGAATTTCTTCTTCTTAGCTTCGATTTCTTTAAACTCATTTCGTGAGATTTAGCCTTTATGCATTATGAAGACCAAATACGTTTGCCACCTGTACGTGCGCATTCATTTGTCAGAAATAGTATGATTCGTCTTTACAATATACCCGTGTCTGAGCAGGTGTCGCCTGAAGCCTGCAGGTACCTAGAGTTTATTTATTTTAAGTCTTACACCTTGTGTATTTGACACCAGAACATGTGTCGTTTTAGATATATTTTTTCTGTGTTTCAGTGAATATTGTGCCAATACATCGTATCCTCCACTAGGACATGTATCAAATCTCGAAGTAAAACACTTGTCCAATTTACGTACAGTGTACCCTCGACCTATCGCCACCCGAATCTACCGCCACCCTCGCATACCGCCATCTAAACCTCTAGAACGGATTTCCCTTCTATATAATTCCCTCGTTAATTTCGCCACCCTCGCATATCGCCATCCGCCACACCCTTCAAAATACAAACGTCCCGAATCGCTATAAATTTCCCTCGACGGTAATAATTTTCCTAATTCGATACTATCGCCACCCTCGTAATACCGCCATAATTGCTGTGGACGATAGGTGGCGGTATAACGAGGGTACACTGTATATTACAAATAGATGATTGTGTATTTATGGTACCTCTAAAATTATTTGCTTTACTTTTCTAAAATCGGATTCCAATGTGCACATATTTTACCATTTACATCCTCGTGTAAAACATCATCATGTAATCAGATCAAACATAATTCTTTATCAAGATAATATATACATATATTACGGCCAATCGTTATTCGGAAATCCAAAGTTTCTAACCTAATGTAGAAGAAGAAGGCTCAGGTGCATTAAAGCCCTTTAAATTAGGAATTTAGCAGTAAAATTTAACTAGTACTGTATAATTTCAAATCGTTTATCTATGGCGTAGATTATTTTTACTTCCTTATCTCAATACTTATTCTTCATCTCAACATTACCTCATAAAGAACAGAATTATATATATCTAACAATAATAAAGAATATATATACTATTAGATTACCGAGGTAACGTCATATGTTTGCAAAAGCGGCTATCAAAATCATACGCAATACATGTTGCAGATACAGTAACTATGTTATCTATTTAAATGAAAAAAACACTATTTGATACATCCTCGTTACGAACGAGATAACATTTTTTGTCCATTGTACGACTGAACCCTCACCACCCTCATCCCCTTCCCTTCCTTCCCTTCCTCATGTTTCACTTTTAATGTTTTAAGATATGGCATACATCGGATTTCTTGGGAGTTGTATTTTCAAGTGACGTAAGTTGGCCGCACCGTTACTACGCCTGCCGGAAAAAATCGTTATTCCGCAAACACCATTTCATTAGAGGATTACACAACCGGCAACGCCGACATACAGCTAGGTATGCCTTTAATGTGTAGGTAATTAATGGGCTAGGCCTGTTAAACGCCTTTGGGTCTTCGTTATGTTACCTTACAGACGGCACGTGGTAGGGTCCAGAGGAACAGGAAGTCACGAGAAAGGAAGACGGGGACTATATAAGGACTAGAACCCAAGGTGATCATCACACAAAGCTGGTAAGTTCACCTATCGATAGTTTGAATAATATGTTAACGTTTAATTCAGAAAATTGGTTCTTGCTCTGATTTTGTTTTAGTTTGAGTGTTTAAGTGAATAAGTTTGGTACAACAAAACTTACATATTACTTAGATTTGACTCTGAAAACAGAAATGTTATTTTATTTCATTTTATTTTTGTTATATATCAGCTCTGATATAAATATCATTTTCATGTCAAAGTGATGTATATGTAACTGATGTATTTCTTCTTACAGTCACCATGAAGTCGTCATCCACCGCCCTTATTGCAATTTGCCTCTGTCTCGGTGTGTCATGCGCACTGGGTGCCGGATATGGTTCCGGATACAACAGCTATGATACCTATGGAAGTGTAGGAGGCGGATACACCATGGGTTACGGCGGCTACGGAAGTGGGTACGACAGCGGATACGGAAGTGGATATGGACACGGATACGGGAAGGGGTACGGGAAGGGATACGGAAAGGGCTACGTCTCCTCAGAGACCGTTATTAGACAACCTTACATCCAGCCTATGGCCCTCCCACCACCACCACCCCAGAACGATGAAGGACTATTTGGACTCGGAGGATCTGGACTTCTTTGTAAGTGTTTTATCTGTTTTAAATCGTAGATGTGAAATCAACATTGTCATATCTTAGAAAATATTTTTGCGGTTATGTTTCGATGGAGAAATATTATCACATTATATGTATTCATAGCATTGTGTGGTCGATTATCGCTTAGTTATGTACTCAATGATTAGTCAATATATTCAAGGTTTTTAATAATATTTAGATAGTATACTTATACAGTTTGTTCTCCTTTGTAGACTATTTTTTCCAGTTCTGGTTAATTCTTTACTGAGTTTTAGATTAATATATTCCTTTTATTAGAAATTAAATACTTCACCCCAATAAAGCTCTTTCTTATTGACATTCACTATTCTTAGTTTGGTACTCAGTGTAAGACAATACATTTGTTGAGGTCAGATCAAACTATGGACAACAAATTGTTTGCCATTAAAGACCACACAATAACAATGAATAACAAAAAGTTTAAGCAAGGAGAAGAAAAGGAAAAGGGGTGTAGAGTTTAGATTGTTGAAGGGTTTTACTCGCTGTTACGTGCATACAAACAACTCGGCTTTAAGTAAATAGACATGCTATTGAGAGAAATACATTTTAAAGAAAACATGTTTGATTTTAGTATATAATCGTGTAGGTTGACATATTGGCATAGGAAAAGATGACGGTAGATGTAAACTTCTTGTTCCTTATTCAGCTGGCATTTATTATCTATATGATATATTAATGTTGTATACTTTTCTACAAGAATTACCTTATATAACAATGTTCTATAAAGTATCTTGTTTTATTTACAGTGCTCGGTCTTCCACTCCTTCTTCTCTTGAGGAACTCCAACTCCGGTTAAACTCCTGACACTGACACTCGTTACATTAAAAGCAACTCTGTGATGTAAGTATATCTTTCTCTGTAACTCTGTAAATTCAACAACATTATTTGAAGAACTGATCCAATCGTTACTGTATATATCTGAAAAATTAATATCCCCCTTACAAATCTCCAAATGCATTGTTTTAAATTGCTTTGTAATGATAATTCAATATATATATATATGTCAGATATATCTAAATAGTCCACATGTGTCAAAGAAGTTATATCAATGGTTGGTTTCTAAATAGCACTGGATCCTTATAAATGGATATTTATAGAATATGAATTACTAAATTTTATAAAGGACAAAGAAGTGTAGACAAACTAGTGCTGTCAAATTTTCGTAGCAATCCGCTCGTTTTTCAATATATTTAAGAAATTACATTCATGTTTTCTAAAACTTGTTTTCCTCTCTTTTCAGACATCGCGCAATATTGACAGCTGACGTTCGTCTGTGTGGAATTCATTTGTATACTCGTGTTATTGTTATGTTGATTAAAATTTTAAAGAAACTATTGTAATTTGTATTTGGTTTTTAATCAGTGGTTTCGTTGATTTGGTTTACGCAGTTTTTGAGATTAGAATAACAGTCGATTTTACTTATATTACATTATAACTTGCACTTCGACATGCCATCAAATACCTTAAATACTATATTTTTAGCCAAACTGTAAACCATCATTTCCGTTCATAGTCTTTTGGCTTTTTACCTGGACAACTTGACAGTGATTCTAAAATGACAATTAACTTGTGTACAATTAAAGAATATTACAATCCAACTATATGTGGTTATCATAATACTGACTAGATCATTCAATCCAATGCTACATTTTTCGCCAGTAAGTTGTATGCATAATGGATATATCAGTGGTAATCAAGAAGACCAGGAAAAAAGAAATAATCACAGTTTTGTTTTTCTGTACGGCTTAATAGATACTAAATACAGATTACTGCATAAAATCAATGTAAAAATATAACACCTTACAGAAAATCCAATTGTTTTGTATACTTGATGGCAAGAAAAAAAGTTTTCATAGTACTTTTCTGACGACTTTGTGTTTTGTTCGAAGTCTGGGATGTCTTCATCCTCCAGAAAATTGGCGAAAATGCTTCTAACTGCAAACAAAATTTATTTGAATCATTTTTGTTAAATAAGAAGACGTAAATTATAAGTCTTCACGCACTTGGTATATTTCGTATAGTTACTCCAGACCTAAGTTGTGAATTTGATACATGGTCAGTGTTTTTGTGAAAATATTTAAATTCCGATTTATAAGCAGATACACTGTAAGATTGCAAAGTGGTTCTCAATCGAATTCCTGGAGGGTTATGAAAATTGATCTATACATAGGAGCAAAAAACCTTGACAAGTTTATAATTCCTTTAGAAATCATAAGATTAAACTTTGCCTGCTTGCTAACATTTTCAATTGTGCATTTCAGCAATAGCTAATTATGTATACTACAAGACGAAACAAAACAGTCAAGCATGGTATTATACTTTGGCAAAGTATACTTAATGTAAATTACAACAGCTGAATGGTACATAACCAGATTCTGTAACATAAGACAATCGTTTGTGACCCCTTCTTGCTCAACTTTAAACACAGGTATTACAAACTTGTTTTTTCTATCTCTCTAATAGCACCTTAAATTTAATCACCTGACTGTAATCTGTATTCATTTGTATATCGATATAAAAAATGATCGACAATAGTGATTCCTGTTTTTATGTATATATTCCTAATCTAATTCAACACGTGGTCCGTGATATTATAAGTCAATGTATTACCTATTTATGGCCTAGCTTGTCGCGAAGTGTTCTTGCTGTTCTGCGTATCTTAATACGAAGCCTCAAAAATCCGTTGTACGTATACAGTCGACATCGACCACTGTACTTGTGTTCCATGACTAATTGAGATAAGATGTTGATAATATTTTTCGATAACTTCGGCTTTGTTCATGAAAAGCAACAGTAAAAATATCCAAAACAAAATACATACTAAAGATATACTAAAAATGTTGAGATAATGTATTATATAGAATTTGTCTGAAGACCAATCATTTTCACCCGAGGTCCACTAAGCATTGCGCAATACTAAGATACATATCAGGCAAACTAGTTTATTCATATCAGGAGTCTAGGTTAACCATAAGATACTTAATATGAAGGTCTTAAAAGTAATTCGATCATTGAGTGTTAATTTTTATTGGCTAAGTTGGAAAAAAGGTTTTTCTTTGAATCATTTTTTTTTTCTTTTTCTCCATAGGGTAATCTTATAAAAAACTGTTAGAAATTGCTTTAATACCACTATTCGGACAAATTGAGACAAAATCTGAGTTTTTTCGCAGAATAAACCATCTTACAAGTGTTTGATGCGCAAAATAGTTTGACCTAGTAAAGGTTACACAATGATAATAAATAATAACTTAATCAATACTGAGTGTGGAACATAGCACGTTATGGACATTTCTTTTGTCATATAATATTGCTACACTGTTCGTGGAGTTTGGCAAAATATGCGAAAAAATCAATGTTCCTGGAGAAAACAAATAGCTCATTTAGATAATTTGCATTGCATAAAACAGCCATGCCATTATACTCACAAGCGTCCGACCGGATATGGTTCTATCAGAGCGTACACATTAATAAAGCTCCTATTGGATACTGTTAAGACTTCTGAACAAACTGAGAAGATTGCTTTCAAGACAAATATTAAAAGTGTGGAGTTTAATGGGGTTTTCAGAAATCTGCATTTTTTACCTCAAACTCAGCGACTCAACTATTTTCTAAAACTGTCTTCTTGTTCTATTCAGAAGTCTTAATAGTACCAAATAGACATTTTTGATGATAGAAATAACTCTCTATATATGGTTTATAAAGATGACGTAACACACACATGTGCTGCACCTCTTAAATAATTAAATAATAGATACAGTATGACGAAAAATTGAATTAAACTGCATCATACAGCTGTTTCGTCCTCCTAGGACTCTTCAGTGATGCTAGGGGCCAAAAGGTAGGAATCCAAAATTTCTAAACTAATGTACAAGCAGAAGTGTGATGCTATTTTTAACCGTCATTAGCATTTCAACAGCAAAACAGTTTCAACATGTAAACTTTTTAGAGCCATATCTTATCAAACAAATCCCCCTATCGCATGTTTTAGACACTTGTGGCCATAACGGCATGGCTGTTTTGAGTAGCATATGGGATCCACCTAAGTTAATTGTTTCCGCCTGAAACAAACTTTTTCGAACGTTTTGCAAAGTTAGCAAACACTAAACAAAGTACATGTCAAAAGCAAGGTTCATGGTTAGCTATGATATATAACATCAATTGATAAAGTTACTTCTGTTGAATTTGCACCGAAGTAGGAATTACTAGTCTTATAAAAGTGTTACTCGATATGCTTTAAAGGTATCCATGAAATCATTCAATATTTGAAAATTACGAAACAATTGAACCATAAGAATAGTACACCTCCTGAGCTGGATTGGACATTTCTTTCGGCCGGTTTTCTTTCTTCAGTCGCCTCCTAGACTCCACTTGTTAAGGCGTTGCTTAGCTTCACTGACGAGTTTAAGAACAAAACAGCTGTATGGGTAAATGTGATTCATTATTTGGGTCGACTGTAATTCTCATTGTGTCTTTTATACAATCCCTCCTAGGGATATTGTGCAGGGAAGGCAAATCTATATCGACATATATTTGTATGTAGTCACACGATGCCATTACAGATTCGTTGTATGTAAATATCTAGACCAGTGAGAACTAACATAGTCCAAACATCTGAGAAATGTATGTCATCATTAAATGTACATGTATTTGTTACTATCATACAATAAAGATTTTGTCTTTTCCTTGATAAGAAAAAGTGATGGTGATTGTAAACCCTCTCATCTAGATTGTATTTATAACTCTTTGCATAATTGACAATAATATAACTAGGTTTGTATATTGGTTAAAGTTTTACGCTAAATTTATGGAATTAGCTTGCCCTATATATATCTTGTTTACTACTTAATGAGTTTGTGAAATAAGATTTGAGATCTATTTTTAGTTTTTATTCATAAGCAGGTTTTAGAATATGGCGTAGCGCACTACGAATATGATGCCGATATTCAGCATCAAGATAGATGCACGATGACTTTTAAAGCTTTGTCAGATATCACAGGCACTTGTGGCCAGAAGAATAACCATCTATATTCTGTATAGATAATATAGCGAAATATGAATAAAATTTTGTTTTCTGAGATGTTACGACCCAGCTACGACCCCGCGCTCGCAATCGGTAAATAAAACTGGGATGCATACCTTCCCTCTTTTTAAGTGTCTGAAATTTTCTTTATAGTTTCAGATGGTTAATAATATAAAAAAAAATGGAAAATTTTGTTTTTACATATTTTTTAATTATTCGTATTTCGCTATGTTGTTTTTATATATATGGTTATTTTCCTGGCCACAAGTGCCTGTGTCGGGTATGTATACTACAATACCCGCCGGATATATAATTCTACATTAAATTAATGAAAGCTGACGCAGCTTAGAACTCCACATTATTATAACAACAACACCGTCATATACATTTCAACATTTTAATCAACGAAACAAATGCACAAGCATACACATAAATAACACACAGACCAACTATCAACTGCCAATATTGCGCGATGTCTGAAAAGAAACAATAAAGATTGTTAAGAACAATGGATCGATACATATTATCTGACATGTTGATGTGAAACAGACTGGAATATCTAGTATGTCAGCATTCATTTAAAACTGATAAATACGCAAGCAATAATCATATACTACGAGATTAATACCACATCCAGGGAAATCTTCAATTAGCATATTTTTATTATAGGGAGGATTAGTATTACTCATAAAATACATAGTATATCATTACATGGTGTATAGTATAGCTAGAGTGATTTTCAATTACAGGGTTACACATATGTTCACAATACTTAGCAGTTTCTATATACAGAATATAGCTAAGATATGTATCAACTATCAAATATGCAATATAGTGAGGGTGATTATAAATATTATAAATTATAAATACTAAACTGGAATACTTTCAACTGTTACTAGTCGTTATAGGACATGATCAGTATTGTACTTACATCACAGAGTTGCTTTTAATATAACGAGTGTCAGATGTTTAACCGGAGTTAGAGTTCCTCAAGAGAAGGAGGAGGGGCAGACCGAGCACTGAAACAAAACAAAAAAAGTTATAGAAAATTAAGGAAAAGACAAATATATAAGAATATCTTTGCACGATAATCGTTTTAGACATTAAAAATATGAAATACATCCAAAACAGCAACCTTCTAGGAATTATACTTTTATCGATGATAGGTAAACTGCTCAGGCATAAAACTTTGTAATAATTACAAAAGCAATTGAAAGGTTGGTTTGACAAAGTGTACAAAACTAGTGTAGGTGACCAAAAACTGGAATTAACAGAACTAGCATAACAAGACATCACACCAAAACCATAAATAAGTATGTCAAACAGAAATGATGTTTTGGGTTGGGGTTTTTTTCGTTTATAATTTCGAGCAATTTTGATAAACTTACAAAGAAGTCCAGATCCTCCAAGTCCAAATAGTCCTTCATCGTTCTGGGGTGGTGGTGGTGGTGGGAGGGCCATAGGCTGGATGTAAGGTTGTCTAATAACGGTCTCTGAGGAGACGTAGCCCTTTCCGTATCCCTTTCCGTACCCCTTCCCGTATCCGTGTCCGTATCCACTTCCGTATCCGCTGTCGTACCCACTTCCGTAGCCGCCGTAACCCATGGTGTATCCGCCTCCTACACTTCCATAGGTATCATAGCTGTTGTATCCGGAACCATATCCGGCTCCCAGTGCGCATGACACGCCGAGACAGAGGCAAATTGCAATAAGGGCGGTGGATGACGACTTCATGGTGACTGTAAGACAAGAAAATTTCACTCAGTTTTTTTGTATAACACAACGAAATATTTTAGACAAACAAAATACGAATATAATAAGTCAATAAAATATTTCCTATCGTTTTACTTTATGATCGATAGAAGCATACTTTTAAGTTTAAAACATTACATTCTAATGAGTCAAAATTAGCATATGATAATTGATACATATAATAACACACAGAAAATAAGGTTATACTTTATATTATTTCTCTCCATATACACGTCCCTACTTCTATGCATGCACTTACCTGTTGGACGTCAGCTTGATGTGACGATCATGTTGGGCTCTGGCCCTTTTATACCCCGGGTAACGTGACTTCCTCTTCTCTCGGACCCTTCCACGTGCCGTACTTAACGTAAGGTGACGACATGCCGGAAGCGTGTTACGGTACCCGGTTAAAGAGACACGCCGGCGCAACCGACATAACACCATGTAATGTTAATATTATGTCAGAAACCCGGACTTACTTGACCCGTCCGTGCCAGGAAATGTATACATACATCAAATATCATACATATGTCGGAGTCTATTTCAAGTGCCCATTTAATAATTATACATTGTCTTAAAATTTAAATTCTCGTTATACACACTATACTATATAAATTAATGTAAACTATTACATATCCCCAAAATAAACAAAACTTAAAATTTACTGCATTAAATGCTGTTTTATATTCTATAATGCATCGAAACATGTTTTACTGCCTTAATTTTCTTAACTAAATTACTGGTTAAAATTATTATATTTACCGAATCTTATATTTACTGCAAAATTGTTTATTTGCTGCTGTTATTTATATCATTCACCGAAACATGTATCTATTACCTTAAGTGTATATTGATTACTATATACTTTCGAAACATATACAATATTATACATTGCCTCATTTGTATTATTTACCTTGTTTAATCTTCAAAACCCACATTTCCCACTTTGATTAGTTATGTATTACAATTTATTGTATAAGTTACCGAAACATAGAAATACATGTACTGCCATAATTGTTTAATTTCTATCATTTATTATATATTTATTCAACCATTTATCTATTTACCTTAATTGTAATAATGCATTTTTAATTGTTATATTAGTTGTGACATACTGTAACATTTATTGGCGAATGAACATAGCATCCACGAAATCGTACCTGTAAAAGCAGTATGTTGAAAACGAATTACGCTTCATAACACAGCTGTGTCGTAATTATAGGCATCACTATCAATAAAACACCGAGACATACTTATGAGCACCTTTATATTGTACTACGTTTGACCGTCAGCAGCCGACATTTATCGCAAACATCACGATGACATGCAAACGACTTAGGTTGGAAAGCAGGGATGTTACTATTAAGAGAGGGAAAGTTCATGATCAGAAAACTGAAATCGTCACGTTACATTCATCATAAATTGTCCATGTTAGTCATGAGTAAAGATCGAGAAAAGCAGCTTATGTAGAAGAGTCTGTTTTCAGAAGAGTAAATACCATCGATTACAGCAAATTTCTTGCTATTTATTTTCAACACACCGTCGATATACCTAAAGTGAAATTGAAAAAATTGGCAAGGGTTTTGTTACCTGTCAACCAGGAATTCAATCATCGTTACTACATTTGTTTATTCGTCGTTCACCTTAATGGAAAAGAAAGCTTTCATGATAAGAGATAGAAGAAAATTATTTTATTTTTGTATTAAGTATGGTAGTGTACAGAGTGGAAACATCAAATGTTTTGATAGTGGTATCATTTTTGAAAAAAGAATTGTTGCTAAAAATCCCCATCCTGTTTATCCCACTTCTGGAGCAACAGTGTCACCATAAGACTGTAGCCCCGATTTAATGGTACTAGGCCGTAGGAATGAAAGTAAGAAGTTTGAAAAGCAAAGGAAGAGCAATAGGGCTGGAGTATTATCATATAACAATTGGACATGCCAGAGACTTGTTTCAGGATGAATGTTTAGGTCACCTGAGACAAAGTCTCAAGTGACCTATTCTAGCCGTCTTTTGTCCGTCTTGTGGTGTGCATCGTGCGTCCGTAACAATTTACATTTTCAATTTCTTCTCAAAAACTCCTGAACTAATTTGAATGAAATATAAACACAATACATCGATGACTGATGAACAGTTCGTACTGGTTAAATGCACGTAAATTACGTTATACTCGTATATACACTGCGTTTGCAAGAATTTTCGAGCACTCCTCGTGTGAACAACAAAGATGCAATTATAATCCTGTTGTGAACTCAATGTAGATGAGTGGCCAAACTCCTATACAATAAAGTTGTTTCCAGAAAAAAAATGTACGCCCCCTCTAACCCAAAATCCTGGATCCGCCCATGATATCTACTGTCTCAGATATTTATCATTAGTGCATATATGATATGGAGTATGATTGTATATAAAGTACAGAGAGGAAAGGATGGAATTTTCAGTAAATTTAAATTTTGTACACCGGTCTCAAAACTAATTGTTGGTATATAAGAATGATCTCTTCTTTTTTAAATCAGCCTATATTGATCAACCTATACAATACAATTTATATTATCATAGACTGAGCCTATTAATTTTTATATTCCATATAATCATCGTTGTAAAGCATCGGATAGATGTTTTATTACTTTTTATTCTTTAACAGGGAGAAAAATGCATTTTCCCTTTTATTGATTTTGAGTTAACTGTGTTCGCGGTTATCTATATCATCAAATCACAATATCCAACACAAATGACTGGATTATACATTTTCATGCTGTACCATTATTCCAAGAAATACTTTACTTCAAAGTTGGTCAGATACATTGTCTGCTGTAAATCTGAGATAGAATTTTGTTGGTTTCCTTATATAACAATATAGTACAAAGAAATTAGTCACTTTATTCTTGGACGTATACGTGCATTCTTTATGCCAAATCATATCGACAGTTTATAAAATCGCCTGTCAAATTTCCGGTGGAGCCCACGGCGAACAAGACCTGTGTCGATGCGCCCAGTGCCTGTTCAAGCTCGTGTTTGGTGTATTGGGTGTCAGGAAGCGGTTGGGCTGTTGAACGACTCCTATACACCTGCAAGTACATATACGTAGCTATTGATCAGTTGGTTGTATATAGGGTTACATGTTAGGTGCAGGGTGGTGCATTTTTAGGATAGAAAGTCTACAAACCAATTGTGTTATCTAGCATTGTTTAACAAACAGTACATATTGGTGGTTAACTCATGTTTTGTATGATCAGGGACTTGGACAAGGAGAGTAGTCATTATTGCTAAATATATGTTTCTTTCGTATTTTAATCCTTTCATAACTTCGTTTTTTGCCTATTCACAAGTGCCAAAGAAATAATGTCAATAAATGATAAAGCATAGGTCTTTTTCGTATTTGATTGAATTTCCTACAAAATTAATGGGTTTTTTTTTTTGTGCGTTGGGTCTATTGTACCTACATTCATTAGTAGGAAAAACAATGGCGGTTACAACAACACTTTGTGTCGCCTTCGTCTCCCTGTCAGAGCGGGTATTGTTGGTTGTCTTTTATATTGGTGTCTGTAATTAATTTTGGTTAGATTTTTTTGTTGATTTCCTTTTACTATATTTCTCCAAATGTTACTGAACACCGTGGACTTAGTTAGAACAACCATACAACACAGTGTTGGGTTTACATCTCCCCCTTCAACACCTCAATAAAGTCTGTCTATAAATTAGCGTATACGTGATTTTTGTTTCAAATGTGGCGCCGTTAACACTCCAGAACGGTTAATATTTGATTACAGCCATTGTTTAGTTCTTATGTCTCATCAGGGGCGTACGCGTAGGTTGCTGTAGGTATTTTAATGTGAAAGCCCTGCGAGCGCCCCAACCGTTTATTACTATGTAGTAGTGACCTCAAATGGTGCCATTTGGTCGTATCATTATACAAATCATTAATGTAAAAATAAACTACGATGATATGTTTTACTTCCATATGATGTCTGGAAAAGAAAATCAATATCCATACGTTTCTAAAGTCATTGACTTGTCATTAAGTAATAACAGAGACATAAAAACCATCTGTGCTACATACACGTCTCTGTCAATTTGCCACCACTCGGGGTAAGCCAGCTATAGTTACAAATTTCCGCCTGTTAGTCCCCTATATTTCCCATAGGGAAACCAGGGACGGGGGGGGGGGGGCTATAGTTTCCCTCTCCGCTGAAGTTTGTCAGCACTCTAGCAACTTCCTTCTTTCATGGATTTTCATAAAACTTCACATACAGACTTGTAAATGATTGAAATATATTGGACGGGTTCGAGTTTCAAAGTTGTTGGCTCAAAGTCACTGTTGGTATTTATAGAAAAAAATATTGTCAGCACTCTAGTGGCTTCGTTTCTTAACGGATTTTCATCAAACTACACATACTTGTAAAGAATCAAAATATTGTCGTCTGGTTTCAAGGTTGTCGGGTCATGGTAAAGGTAAATTGCTATTAAAGGCCCAATATACGTAACTTTCTGCAAAACTTGAAGCGAAAATCGAGCCTAATAACTTATTATATTTCTAGATTTAGTTAAGATTAACTGATATCAACAATATTAAAATGAATTCTTACGCGGTTACCGGAACAGCAGCAGTTGAAACAAGGTATTTGTAAATACGCGTCCATTCTGAACTGTCTTCTAATATAACTTCGACTTGTTGTTGAAGTGGGCCACACCTGAATTATTTCAATTCTTTGGATTTTTCTGTCAATATTTCTTGTTAGTTACCGCTCAGGTTTACTTCATTTTAGACTTATTTTTGCATGGTTATCAACTGCATTGTTTTTTCATAATTTTTCAGAATCCCCAAAATTGTCCTGAAGTTACGTATATTGGGCATTGAATAGAAAATCATTATCATTACTCTAGTAGCTTTGTTTCATCGCGGATTTTTATCAAACTCCACATTCTTGTCAAGGATAAAAACATCTTGGTAAAGGGTTGTCAGGTCAAGGGCACTGTTGCTATTTATAGAAATTCATTGTTATAACTCTAGCGGCATTGTTTCATCATGGATTTTCATCAAACTGCACATACAGTATCAAGAATCAAAATAGCTTGGATGAGCTCAAATTTCAGGTTGTTGGTCAAGTTTAAGGTTACAGCTTCTATATTTAGACAATCATTGCCAGCACTCTTGTGGCTTCGTTTCTAAACTGCACCCACTTAAGAATCAAAATATATTTGATAAATTTGAGTTTCAGGATTATAATTTATGTAATGAATTATTGCTTAATAGCTTGCAGAGGATGGTTTGGGACAGGTATTGTTTCGGCAATACTCAGTATGCTTGTTTTCTTAATCATAATTTCGTATAACTCGAACAGGCTCATCATTATTTATTTTTGCTGTCACTGTGTTTGAACTGACCTAAATGTTATCATTTTAATATAGATACACTAAATAGAGGATCTTACATTAGTGTCAGTGTAATATAGACTTTCTTAAACGAGTTGGATCATTTAATATGTCCATATGTCCCAAGCTTTAGGTGATTGACATATTATATTATTTAACGGATTTGATCATTTCTGTAATACATTGACACAAGTGGACGATTCTATTTTCATTAACTTATACATGCATTCAGACTTGTATTAATTTGGTCTGTAGCTATCATGCAGGAATGTAAATATACACCAATCGGGATGAAGTTGTCTACTAAGTATGCCTTGATTAGGCTTATTCTCTTAAGTTTACTTAATTACTCAATACACACTTTACGGCACAGTTTAACACAAATAAGTCCAATCATTATATCCATCAGAATCTAACGTCGTACGGACCGAAGGACAGACGGAAGGTGGTCACCTCCTGTAGTCCAGTACTGATAACTGTATCATGTCATCAGTCATACCATTATTGAAGGGGGCCAAGGGTTAGAAAAATAAATACAAGCAACTTAAATTACTTACATTCTCCATTTTAATGTAATATTATAAACATTATCACAATCGGTCATTAAGTTAACTACACAATCGTAGTATCAAAAATAGTTTTCATGTTCAGGAAAGCAGATACGACAGTCTGTTTTCCTGAAAATGATGGATTATAAATATCCCATTTCTGACATTAAAAGTTCACTTTGTAAACTTCTGCTGACTCAATCCAGACACTCTTTCCAAGAAATTAACTAGAACCAAGTCCTAGTTTCATGACAATAAACTTAGATTTTCCATAAAAATGTTGCAATAATTTTTTTTTCGTGATGTTTTCTTCTTAACTCAAACAATGCCTTCCTATCTGAAAGAAAATTCATAATTTCCCTGATGCTAAAGAATATGCATGAGATTTGAATAAGTTTTTTTTTTCAAAGTTCAATACCATACTAACTATTGATAATTTACATCTACAAAATGTGGGTAATATCCATATTAACCAACATATATATCCTAAAATAAAATTTACCAACCCACAGCAAACAGTCAAAATGTCACATGTTATTGATATCTTCTCTGATGAAAACATAGTAGTATCACTTGTATCTTCAACATAAACATACACTATCATCGACATACACACACTATCATAGACATACACACACTATCACATACACTGTCATATAGTGGTTACACAACAAGTGGTTGTTGGATATGGAATCTATTTCACTCTTGTTAATTAATTTTCGAAAGTTGCAAATTAAAAAGCATGTGCTTATATATAAAGCTGGTCTCTTTTGTAATTTTTACTAAAATTAATAACGAAAGTGAAATAAATTCCAAATTCAATAACAATGAGTCGTGTGACCTGTTTCTACCACAATCTCAGTCAGAAACAGCTGTAGTGAAACTATACATACAATGTACACTATCATCGACATACAAATATACACACACTACCATAGACATACACACACTATCATAGACAAACATACACTATCATAGCCATACACACATTATCATAGACATACACACTCTATCATAGACCACACATACACTACCATAGAGATATATATATATACACACACTATCATAAACAGAAAATTAAAAGGGAAGTAACTCCAGTCAAATTGTCCCTCAACATCCAATATTCACTATCAATACATTACACTGCTATCAAACCATATACAGGTGGTCTCTATAATTATACAGCTGGTCACTTGTGCAGGTTTTATGGATACATTTCACTGATATCCCACTTAACAACTCATTATGAGTTTTATTTCTTACTTTTTTAATGCATAAATATTCTTACCTTTCTATTAATTGTTATTTGAGATATAATGCTTGTGACTAAGGCATTATAAGATGAACTTTGCACCAGTTTAATATGTATGAATTTTATCTCAAACATATCTCACAAGTCAATTAGCCCAAGTTTCCTCTGGCCCTAACATGTACACCAGACTTAGACATAATGACAGATAGATGTCTGGGGTCCCAAACCAGATATGGTGTCGGGGCCAGAGGAAATTCGGGCTAATATGTCAATGTACTTTTGAAAGGGTGTCTGAAACAGTATATAATATTCCTAACAACATCATTGAGTTAAGTTTATGGTTTACATACTCAACAAACAGTGACATTGATGGAAGTTTAAATGCATGTTTTAATGTACAAATAAGCAACGCAGCCTACATGGTTTAGAAAAATGGAATGAGTTTTATGGGTTGAAATTATTCTCATGATTATGATAAGATTCTGTAATAGTGACCTTGACCGTAAATGTAGATCCTTGACCTTCGACTCATCTCCAGAAATTGGTGCTAGGAATCCTTATCTGTTAGGAGACTTAGTCAGAATTTTGTATAAAAGTCAAATGTACAATTTTCCAATTTCATGATGTTTAGATTCCCTATCATATGCCTTCACTTTCGCCTTCACTTTCAAGAATGATTTAATAAATGTTAGCAGAGGGACAAAACATACAGACAAAATGAAGTGACGATATGCTCAACCAAAGGCATGTCACATGATGTGTATAAACAGCATTCCTATCAGCACTACCATCACACCGATTAAACGCTAGATTAATGGTCAATAAAATTAGAAAGAGGTGTACTTCAAAAACGAGACATTATGAGAATTTATATTTTTTTCTAATCACATAAGAATGGGTATAATTATAACTTAAAATTCTATTTACAATTGACATTCAATCATATGTCATGCATTTGAACTAAAGTCTGAGACATGAAAGTTTTGACAGGCAAATTCAGTAAACTTCACTGATGGACATTTCTTATATAATCAAAATATTTAATAAGCTATACCTCTTTCAATTAAAAAAAAAGGTGTCAACTTTTCTTAACAAGAAGCTTAGTAAACATTTTTATTTTATATAAAAGTACTTCCCTCGCCCCAAGACTTCCCCTTTGCTACACTATAGTATATACTTAGTTAATAGCCACCTTTAATTCATTCACTCCTGAACTCTTCCAATTCAAAGGTAAGGAATGGAAGAGTTCATTATCAGATTTCAGGGGTTAATGATGTCAGCTATTTCCAAGGCAGCCCTGTCATATCTAACCTTGTAGCCCTGTCATATCTACCCTTGTAGCCCTGTTATATCTAGCCTTGTAGCCGTGTCATATCTAGCCTTGTAGCCCTGTCATATCTAACCTTGTAGCCCTGTCATATCTAGCCTTGTAGCCCTGTTATATCTAGCCTTGTAGCCCTGTCATATCTAGCCTTGTAGCACTGTCATATCTAGCCTTGTAGCCCTGTCATATCTAGCCTTGTAGCCCTGTCATATCTAGCCTTGTAGCCCCGTCATATCTAACCTTGTAGCCCTGTCATATCTAGCCTTGTAGCCCTGTCATATCTAGCCTTGTAAGCACTGTCATATCTAGCCTTGTAAGCCCGGTCATATCTAGCCTTGTAAGCACTGTCCCTTCCTATACATCCACTCTTGGTGTATCAAAACAGAAACAACAAGAATAATCATTATGAACATCAAAACGAAAATACACAGTAAATCAAATTTCAACATTTTATACCACTCTCTTCCCCTCAAACCCATTCTTTGGCAGCCTCTCTTCCTGGTTTCATATCATATCAGATAAAATAATATCGAAGATGAAAATCGAGACAAAAATAATTAAATAACAGTGAACAGGTACCCTTTACCACCATCACTGTAAACAAACAGCAACAGTATATCTTGAGACAAAAACAAGGGATAAAAGATTGAAAATCCCGATTGACAAAGACATCACAGCCATACCAGAAATAGTTGGAATGCATTATAATAATTATACAATATAGTTGCTTATTTTCACTTTGTTTTTGATTTTGCTAAGATCATGAATGCATTAAAATTCCATCTTAGCATGGTAACCCTCAATCCTGGTGCTCTTACACAGAGCATGTTGGTGACAACAGGACCGTGGGTTACCAATGCTGCAGAATTCAGATACAATTGATTCTCATGAAATGTTCTGTTCAAATTCAGAACAAAAGCTATTGAGTCTTAAGATAATGCTGAAAAATTATGAAATTTAAAACTCGCAAAAAGAACAACTATACAACTTATTGAAAAAATGCCATGTAATAAACTTTTTTTCCATTAAGTATAATGTCAAATGAAACACAAACTTTGACTGTTATATTTCGAGTAATTTCCTAAATACCCCGGTAAGATGTCGCAAATACCAGTTAACAGCATTAAACAGCATATTATTACTAGAAGAAAAATCTGCTTCAGTAATGATATTAAAGTGTTTTGTAATGAAAGTCTGTTTAGTATGATCAAAAGAGAAGGGAGATAAGTCTGATTAGGTTATCATTCCATTCAGTGACATCTTAGCCAGTTGGCTGCTATGCATATTAATTGTTTACTTTATTTCTATATTAAATAACATCAAAAGAGGAAATAAGAAAGGACCCCATGTAACATGATTGTGTTCCTGCAGAAACAAGATCTGAGTTGTATGTCTCTTACTTTAAAAGATCAAATACCAAAGATGATTAATGTTGCAGCAGACTATTGAGAAAATAAATCGTGGAAGAAAATAAATTCTTTTATTCTTGATAGTATTTGAATATTTATGGGAAATTCCCAGGGTAAAGATAAAATTTGTTCCACACACAGAGAATCTGAACAGCCCAAGAGAGAGAAACATCAAACACAAAACTGTATGTACAGTATCAATATAGACAAAGGTAGACCATATAACGATCCGAAACACTACAGGCAAGATAAAGCTTAAACTAGATATTGGGTTGAAAAATGGCATCTGTAACAGAAGATAGTGTTTAGTGTTTGCGAAAGTTCCTGAACAGATTTAGAATGAGTATTTTTGTTGGAGCCTCATGGTCAACAGAGACAAGAATAAATTGTATTTAATTTCACACTTCGGTCACCTAGGATATCAAAGACATGATACATACATGTCTTCTCCATTTCAGATAAAAAGTCAGGCGAAACAGATCATTTTAGGAGGATATTTCACACAAATATACCATAGACCTCTGATAAACAAATCTAAGCTCAATGACAGTATATTACAAAGAATATGGACAAATTTTTTTTTTACATCATTGAATAAATAAATAAGATAAACAAATATTTGACAGATGATAAAAGTTTTTTTTTTTTAATTCATATCAAACATTTCATGTGTGTAATTTCATTTCTCTTTTAAAACAAAAAATATATAATTTACATAACAAAATATAACCTCGCACACAGCCACACCTTATACACCTCTCTCACACAGTAATGCCATGTTTCTCTTATACACAGAACAGCTGTTATATTTTAAAAGGCAAAATAATTGTGCAGTTCCAATTCTCTGCCACGTATACAAGTTCATTGTCTGTGTCCATGAACTTTTACACTGTATGTACAACTTTGTGATCAAATGAAAATAAACTGGAAGTTCTCTTCAAGTATTTCTAGACTTTTCTTTCATAAACTCATTCACCCCTGAAATATCATAATGAACTATTCCAACCACTGAATTAGAAGCATTCAAATGTATCCTCTGGGGTGAATGAGTTAAAACAAAACCAAGTTAAAACTTCAAAAAATCATTACAAGACCAGTTATCATTATCTCCTACAAAACAATGAAGAACGCTTCAAATCAGTCATAATAATTTTCACTCTAATCATCTTGATGTAACAGAACCTGCAGCATTAGCCTAAACACAGCATTAGAACCACACAATATCAGCCTTTAGTTACAAGCTGGGACAACAAAATGTCCAGATCTTGGAGTTAGGGTATTAATGTTTATGGCCGAACGATAACAAGACTGGTATCACTGATCCAGACACTATGGCCACTAAGTCAATCGGCCGGAATCCCTTCTGTTCGTGGATGACCACTGTGTTGTCAGCATTGGTCTGTTTTGTATGGCTGGTTGTCACCTCTGGTAAAACATGCACTGTTGCCACGTACAAAAATGTCCCTGCACTAAATAACATGGCTATTCCTGTGGTTTGAAAATTGTGAAGTTTTCCTAAACTTCCCTGCAAATAACAACAAAACATATCATGAAGTAGTAGAATTGATTGAAACATTCAACATAAACATGTATCTACATAGGAAGTTTCTCTTTAATACAAAGAGCAATGGCACTTTCGAAAAATTTCTTGAACTGGTACAATAACATAAGTCATTAACTGACATTCAAAAGTTCTGATATACCTTTTTATGCAAAATACTCTGAAATTCAGCAAAGCCAATTTTGAAGTTTTTATTGCATTTTTTTTATGTCATAACATTTTAGGATTTCCCCCCCTTTAACTTCTTAAGATGTTTTTTGTTCATTTTTTGTTCTTTTTCTATATGGGTTTTGATATACAGTCCTAACGAGTTCGGGTAAGTGGAATTTTGCTGTAGTTCAAATCCTCAAAATACATTATTTTTGCTATTGCATATCTTTTATATATACACTTCAACAATGTATTTCTTTCTTGTATTTTTTACATTGGATCGTTGTATCAATGACATGTATTTGTGCAAATGAAAGAAAAATTTTATTCACTTTTTAACATTATCGAAAATAGGCCCCTACGTTGACCCTCACTGCAACTTCCAGGACTTTTGGTATTTTTGAAATAAAATGCAATTATCACTGACAAATGGACCATCTTTAGGAACACTTGATTTCAGTTTTTGTTGGCTAACTGCTTAATATGTACACACAGTGTGAAACTTTCGGATGGCAGTGTATATATGGTACAGTATATTCATCAATTTCACATCCCACAGTAACCTTTATGCAAACAATATTCCAGATATCTTAATTAGGTTGTACAATGGATGTTCAGCTCAACAGCAGCCTGCATTACAACATGCTGTGGTGGTGGTTCAGGTTTCTTACCTGACTGAGAGACAATCCTATGTAGGTGAGAATACAGGCAACAGGAGCTGAGGCGGAAAATATTAATAAATGTCGTCGTATCCTCGGTCGATCAAAACCATCATGCAATAGGAAGGTTACCAAACCAAATGCAGCAGGAGCCTGAAAAACATAAGAGGTTATGTTTGTAAAGTGACACGTAGCAAATATTAAAGTTATACATCTGGACTGGATACTGTCAGGGTTTTAGACGTATCTACAATGAGACTAAAATAGTTAGTTACCGGTAAAAGTAACAGATCATAATCAGTTATGCATTTCATTCATTGACTCATTATGATCAGCAAACAACACATTGTAATGTCAGCAATACATTATTTCTCTTGCAAATTATAACAAAGAGCTGCAAAGCATGGCATTGCAAGATGATCTATCCTGAAAAAGAAATCTTGTATTTCTAGGTGATTGTTTCTTTCCATGGAAACAGTTAAAAATACCAAAACATCACCAACAGCAAAGTGAAATCTAGAAAACAGTTTCTTGTTTCTATGGTTAGCAAAAAATATATAAATTTAAATGTCACAAATAGCAAAAGACGCAACTTTTTGAACAAGGGCACTAACCTAATATGTATAAAAATTTTAGTGGAGATCTGTTGAAAGGTTTTGAAGTCATTGCCCCCCCCCCATGATTATTAGGTTCACACTGTCATATAATTCATTAATCTAGATCTGCTATGCAATTATTTTTCATTATACTGTACAGTCCTTCATGATAGTTTATAATAACGTGTAAATAAATGCATTTCAGTCCATGGCTATATCAATAACTCACCTTATGTAACATGATAGCTATAAACACGATCAGTGTCAGGTGAGACCTCTGCATCATTACAGCTGCTCCCATAGCGACACCGTCAGCTAAAGGTCAAAACAACGCACAATACAATCAAAAAACATTTGTGACAATATTTCTTTAATAGAATCTGATTTCTTCTTCAGTTATGTCAAATGACAGTATCAAAATCGAGTACATATATATATTGTAAAAAGAAACAACAAAGTGCATGAGCTAAAATAACCTCTAACCTGCTCTGCCAGTGACCTTCGACCCTCTTACCTTGACTGATGCCCAGCAAACTTTAACGGAATATTAAACCTAATATGGAAATATGAACTACATGTTTCAGGTGTTCGAGAGATCATTTTTCTACCACAATACCCTGTGTTATTCCACTCTCAGACCATTGTATAAACGTGCTGACTGTTGGATAAATATATGTTATATATCACTAGTGGAATATGACCTTCCAGACTTTTGATTGGTTGAGAAGTTGAACTTTGACCGGAAATCATGTGGGTCAATGCAACGTGCTGATTGTTGACGTCGTCATTGATTGTTGACATTGTCACAATTTGGCGGGAATATATATAAGATAATGTGTTTTTGTGCAAATATCATCCACGGTTCACAGAAAAAAACACTGCCACTGCGACTTAATAGTATTGTGGTAGAAACAGGTCACACGACTCGTGGTTATTGGATATGAAAATTATTTCACTCTCGTTAATTATTTTTTTAAAGTTACAAAAGACAATTGCTAAAGCTTGTGTCTTTTGTAACTTTAAAAAAATAATTAACTCGAATGAAATAAATTCCATATCCAACAACGCAACCACTCGTTGTGTAACCTCAATGTACACAAGCCTAACATTTAACTACAGACAAAGCACTGACAGAGCGATCACTATACATTTGGATACCACCTCCTAAAGGGTTGGATAACTCAATTGAAGATCAAGAGTAGATCACCATAATGATTCTTAGAAATTACTTTTTACAGTTTCTACCACAATACACTGTGTTATTCTACTCTCAGACCATTGTATAAATGTGTTAACTGTTGGATAAATATATGTTAAATACCACTAGTGGTATATGACCTCCAAGACTTTTGATTGGGTGAGAAGTCAAATGATTCAATGCTACATTCGGATAGTTGCCGTTATCGCTTGGCGGGATATAACATGCGAGATGATAGGGTTTTTTTTAGCAAATAGTCTGCGGTTCACTCCAGTAAACACTGCCACTGCAGACTTAATATTATTGTAGTAGAAACAGGTCACACGACTTGTGGTTATTGGATATGGAATTTATTTCACTCTCGTTAATTATTTTTGTAAAGTTACAAATTAAATAAACTTGTTATAAAGCTAGTGTCTTTGTAACTTTAAAAAAAAAATGAACTCGAGTGGAATAAATTCCATATCCAAAAACCACTCGCTATGTAACTTCTACATATATAATAGATGAGATGAATATCTCTTAATCACAATAAGCTATATGAGTTATGCGATAGTTATGTTGAAGAATTGATCTCTAATATATATTTTATATCGTATATTATTCACCCACTCTGTATATCCCTACAGTATCTAATCTCACAGTCTACTCAAATACTACAGCTGACATTAGCTTTATCTTTAACCTTTATCAGTATATAAGGGATTACGTAAACATTTAATAAATACATGTTCTTCCTTAGCATTACATGTTTTAACAGATCTAATGATGTCAATCTCACCACACTAGTGTCTGGACTGACTAAATACCCTGATAGAATTGATTTACAATCATACACAGGTCACATCTGGCCTGTAACAGAAATCTCAAGCTCCATTTAACACGCAGAGCTCGGCAATCTGTATATTACTGGTGTATGGAGTAAACCATCTGGTGCCAACAGATTTACAAAAGGAGCCATCATTTGAAAACAAAGTTTTGCACAGTCAATATCAATACAATGTAATTAAAACGACCAGTACAATAACCTATTCAACACCTTTATAAAAAGCAAGAGGTCTGTTGGGCCTGAATCCCTCACCTAATCTGCAGTATTAATATATATAAAGATTTAATCCCTTAATTAAGTCAACTTATGGAACTTCTATCATGGGAAACCCCACAAATACAATAGCCCATGGCCTATTGGCTACTGTGAAGAAAAGGCTTTAAATTCTTAATGCATTTGACCCAGGTGACCTTGAAAGTGAGTCAAGGAAGCTTTCCAGTATGCAACAGGCCAAATATCAGTAGTCCAGGCTGTTTGAATTTGGGCTATTGAAAGGCAATCGTTTGAAATAAATTTGATTTAAAACAAATTTGACCCATGTGACCTTGAATGTGGAAGAAGGTCATTCGTTTGAACAAACCTGGTAGCCATAAAATTCCCAAGTACCGGTATGTCACAGGCCCAATATCAGCACCTTGAGCCTTTCGGTTACTGGGAAGAGGTTGTTGAAGATTTTATCACTTTTGCCTTTTGAGCAGGTCAGCTTAAACTAGGGTCATGAGCTTCTCTTGGAAAGAAGTAAATAGAAGTTCAGATGTGTATTTAGCTGTGTATTGTGTTAAATTATGTTATGGCTGCCTTGATCACATGTTATTGAGAGGGTTATCACACAACATATATCAGGTATAGATGAGAATGGTTCCAAGACATAATAACCACCAACCAGACTAAGGGTTAGTAAGGGTCACAACAGAGTCATTATTACCACAGGCCAATGTGGACACGGGTATCGGGTATGTGACAGAGGGTATATATATAATACTTACAGCAAGTACTAACAGAACCGCAGTGTTGGCAGGAATATATATGTGACATAGTGTGGACAAGGGTATAAACAGTGGGCCTATAAGATCTTAGACAGTAAAGATACATGTATGTATCAGGCATAAGTACCACCAAACTTAGAGTGGTGAGGGTAGAAAAAGGAAATGGAGACTCTCAGATGGTGGAGGGATCTATCTAAAGGCTTCCATCATATACTAAAAATTCCAGTGTGACAGAGTATCAGGGGCTTAAATGAGACCTGGTAGGGTCAAGGTGACTTACTGAGGGTATACAGACTGTACAACAAGAGGCAGTGTGACGGAGAAATAAGGGCTTGAGAACTGGTAGGGTCAAGGTAACTCACTGAGGGTATACAGACTGTACAACAAGAGGCAGTGTGACATAGAAGTAAGGGCTTGAGAACTGGTAGGGTCAAGGTAACTCACTGAGGGTATACAGACTGTACAACAAGAGGCAGTGTGACAGAGAAATAAGGGCTTGAGACTTGGTAGGGTCAAGGTAACTCACTGAGGGTATACAGACTGTACAACAAGAGGCAGTGTGACAGAGAAGTAAGGGCTTGAGACCTGGTAGGGTCAAGGTAACTCACTGAGAGTATACAGACTGTACAACAAGAGGCAGTGTGACAGAGAAGTAAGGGCTTGAGACCTGGTGGGGTCAAGGTAACTCACTGAGGGTATACAGACTGTACAACAAGAGGCAGTGTGACAGAGAAGTAAGGGCTTGAGACCTGGTAGGGTCAAGGTAACTCACTGAGGGTATACAGACTGTACAACAAGAGGCAGTGTGACAGAGAAGTAAGAGCTTGAGACCTGGTAGGGTCAAGGTAACTCACTGAGGGTATATATCTACAGACTGTACAATAAGAGGCAATGTGACAGAGAGGTAAGGGCTTGATACCTGTTAGGATCAAGGCAAGTAAACTGCAGAAGACTTACCTGCTGCATGTACCACCAGACCCAGTGTGGCGGTTATCTTGTGACGGTTCTGCTGGATTGTAGACCCAGCTCCATTTGCCTCAGCATCTACAAAATATAAAATGCACAGGTAGAGTAGATATGTGATTACATAAACAAGTTAAAACTATTTTCTACAACATATCCAAAATGGAAAGTGTTCTGTGAAAAATATCTAACTCTGATGAACTGAACACAGCATGACTGATTTGGCAGGATTTCTATGCAAAGTAATAACTATCTAAACTGAATGTCAACAGGTCCAAAATATTGGCCAGTTTAGACAGGTGTCCAGTTTGTAGAGGTCGGAAATTGTCAAATTTCTGAAATGTGTTAACCTCGACTCCATATGATTTTGTGTTGGTTTAAAAGCACTTCCCAATGCTTGATAATTCAAAACTCATGCAGTTCCTTTCAAAACTGGTACCACTTCAGGGATGGTGTTTCTCTCAAATCTAACAATCTTTTCTTCTGAAGCGATGGAAAAATTGTTCCAAAATTTTGATGCATGTTAAACATGACTAATCAAGTTAATGTAACTTAATGTCAGATACAATCACGGGTAAATTATCCGAGAGCACCTAGCAACCAGCTGCAGTGACATGGCAGTGGCATTGAATAGTCGGTAGCAGATAAATAAAGGTCTTGAAAGTGTTCGCTAACATTATTGCAAGATGAGAAAATAGATAGGCCGATATATGCACAGGGTATTGACTTAAGATGACACTTATTAAATGATCAGCTGAATAAGGCCAGTTTTCAGAATAGACCAGGCTTCGGATTATACAAGTTGTAACTACAATGTATACTACATTGTATATGTTGGAGGGAAAATGCCAGGACCAAATTTAATGATAAAGCCGAAATTGAAAGGAATCTGGATAAGACATGGGCTAGTTTTGACATATTGTATGGTATACAGAAACTATTAATTCTGGTACAAATTGTCTAACATTACACAGAAACAGTAAAAGCTTCCTCTGTTGATTAATAAACTGTACCTGGTCCTAAAACATGTAGTGTGATGTGTCGATGAGTAACTGATACAGCATGTATGTATATAGAGTAAATGATGAACATTTGTATCAGCCAAATGTTTTGTTGAAATTAAACCATGAAATGTGTCATAGTATTAAACAGGGTAAAACACTCATCGTCAAATTAATCAGTGTTCACCGTCAGAATTTGTTATTATTTGCAGAACAGGTACACATTTTTGTATGTATTAGTGAAAACCAGCACATGCTATTTTAGTTATATTTCATCAAACTTTTCTGTTACCAAACTTTCTGTGACAATATTTTCAAAATCATATCATACATTTATATCCACATATCAATTTCAAAAGCAAAATATAGTATAAATGGTGATTTCGCACAAATGACATGGCCATACAATACTCTTAATAAAATCACTTACGAAATGTATTCAGTATATGTAGATTAATGGCTTAATTAAATAGTGTATTCTTCTAAACAATCAAAACAAAATGAATATACAAGAAATAATCCAAATTGAAATTACATATTACCATCAAGTACAAAAGCATTGGTAAGATGATAATTACAAACAGGTTCTATATTTATGATTCAGATACGCAATGCATAACTAGAGAAGCAATGAATATCAAAGTTTTACTATTTACATACCAAGCTTCTATTATATTTGTCAAACGTTTATGTTCAAAGACCCCAATTGTCGGTCCCTTTGTCAATATTAATTATGTACATTGTTTATATTTCAAAATAAATGGAATCTTGTCTAAAATAACCGGGAAGAAATAATGTTTACTGTATTGTGGACAATAATGATCTCCGTTTGGACTGCTGTAAGCTTCAGGTTGTGTACAATTAGAATCTTAGCTCTGTTGTGATGTTCTATTATTGTACGGCGAGTCAAAGCTAAACAACATCATGCTGAAGCATGGAATCTATCTATGTTTAAGCTGTTGATTGGGTAACACCTTAATTCAGGAGACAAGTAATCTACGAGTATACATGTCTTATCAGCACAAGGACAAGTAGGTTTTAATCTCCAGTATCTATGAGGATATCTCAGAATGGAAAAGTTAACATAATATGCAAAGAAAATGAACATGTGAAAAGTATAACCTCTAAAAAGTTAAAAGATGTCAAAAACACAAAGTGAAAAATAAACACAATCGATGATCACTAATGTTAATTAAATATTTGTGGTGTGCATGTACATGTAATAAGTGTATATAAAAGTAAAAGTTTATCAAATGAATATTTGAAATATGCCAACAACAAAGCTATAGATATTCTAATTTTTAGCAGAAATCTATAAGAATTCCAATCTGACGAATACACTTTGGTCACAAAAATAAACCAGGTTATCCCAAAGCCATAGATGTTTATATTGTTGAATAATATAAAATATTTGTGAGAAATTAACATATCAAAGTCATTCAACATACCTGGTAGATCAAGCAGTACAATAAAACATCTTAAAATGTTGGAAGTATTGCATTAATGAAGCCAAGGGTAATAATTCTATAATGGTAGTCTAGTAGTTATGGTCTGATAATTGTGATCACTCATATTTCATAATTCAGGGGAAATAACTCTGTAATTTAGTAAGATAAGGCTAGTTATACCCAACTTGTTTAAGCTCACTTCATAAACAACTTTCCAATGAGCTTGTTAGTCTACTGAAAATAGCTATAAAAATATGTATTTTACTATACTACACATATTGCATGTCGGTCTGCTCATGTGATAACATTGCACATTCCGTCTTTTGCAGTCATGATAAAAGAGCCGGAACTATGTACATTAGGGGGCATAACAACAGGCAAAACTTCAGTACATGATACTGTTATCAGTGACACAGTTATCAAAAGTAAAATAACAAACATTTGTTAAGTAGAAGAAACAGGAATGTTACAGATTTTTTAATAAATATATGTTTTAGTTTATAGGTTAAAGGTGCTGTGTACAGTGTATGTTCCACAGACAGACGGACCAATTGACAGATACCCTGATTACCATATATAGGGCACCTGCATGCACAATGTGTATGTGGGGTTAGTGCTCTTGTTAAATTTACTCATGTGCCTCGCTTATCAGTTTTGCAAATATAGGTATGAATGTATTTGTTCTCTTAATATGCTGGTCAAGTAAACAGAATGGTTATATTTAGTTGAAACAATGACATGTAATTGCAAAAAAAAGGACCAAGATATAGCAGAAGGAATCAAATCACATTACAGGTATCTATATGCCATGTCCTTACCTTTATCTAGAAAAACAAGCACAGTGTACATATTAGATAAAAAAAATATGTTATATGTACTGTACATCAATGACATTTTGTTTGTATATAAACATTCATGGTTTTCGTTGTTGCTATTTAACTAGGATAAATCATACAACATTTGAATGATATATACGTTTTATCTACTTAGGTACTGTTTGGTGATTTAGGATATCTAAAGAATTTTGTACCATGAAACGATTTTAAAGCCTTTAAATTAAACAACAACAGAAAAAACCCAAGAACGTTTTATGTTATACAGTATGTCGTACTGTGCAAAGATTTGATGTGTGACTAGATCACTATCCAATATACATATCTACATGTGCATGTCCTCATATATTACTGCATTAAATGTATATCAATTTATCTGTTTGTGAATACAAATATTACAAAAGAAGAAAATTTAATTATATAAATTATGCAGCACCTACCTGTTGATGAGTGCATGTGTCCGCCCCCGATCTGGTCTACAAGCAGCATGAAGATAAAGCCAGCCACCAGAGTCACCCCTATGATGGTGTGGTTGTCGGAGACACTGTGAGTGTGGTTGTGGGAGTGATCTTCCCCTGTATGTACACCCTCTGCTTTGACAGGTACTTCACTGTGTACGTCTTCATGACTGTGGGTCACTTCTGTGTGAAAAAGAACAAATTTTGTTAACAAATTAAGAAAATTGAAATACCCAGTTACTGTATGTAACAATATATAGTAACCCGGCCAGTCCCTCAAGTATATTCCTCACTCCTTGCATTATCACAAGTCATCTTATTTCAGTAGTACTTTAACTACATGTACCTGGTACATGTATACATACATGCATATGTAATTCTAAGTAACAGCAACTTTAACCTTTAACTTATAATAACTCACTTTATATGTTTTGTTAAAGTGGAAATTTTTGCTGTGCGGAAATTTTTGCTTATTTCGATTCACTGGCATTAAAATTTCATGTGAATATATCCACATGCGAATATATTCCACAACACTCAAAATCTACATTGCCTACACTAGTATTGTAGGTACACAGAGCAAATCAGTATGACTGCAGCACAAAACTTTCCACATCGAGAACAGTTTGTAGGCTGGTTAAGCAAAAAATTACATACACGAAAAATATTGGCTTTTTCAGTACTTGAACCTGTGAAAGATTTATCGAAAACCACCAAAAACTACCATCATATGACACAAGTTGAACATTTCTTACAAAGCAAGAGGATATTTATTGAAAATAACTAATTACCAGCACTAGATTCACTCATGGCATGGATTCCCTCAGGGATGATAACGGCCAGAGCTGTCCCAACCAGGAGACCTGCTCCAAACACTGTGATCAACTTTAACTTTTCCTGTAACAAAGAAATGTCCACATGAAATTTCACTGTCATTTATACATTATGTACTTCATAAAGTTATACAAGTCAATGTACTGATTTCTAGAATTTCGATTCAATTTAATTCCGTTTTTGTCATTAATACAAATATAGAAATGAGAATCTGCTTGTGCTAATTATAGCCTTTCAACATTTAATGATTATATATATTTTGGTGTAAATCTGGATTTCTTCATTTTTTTTAAATGATTAAATATATATATCTGCAGAAAGGATTTTTTTTTAACTTTGATGCTGACAATACATTGTATTTTATCCCATGCATTAATCTGAAGACCCTCATCAGATACAACACAATGTAATACAGTATAGCTATAGTAATAAGACTTGGACTTCTTGATTCGTATCGATAACTTCATTTCTTAAATACAATGACAACTGAGACTTCTTAAAAACATACCATAGGTTAATAAAGGTGAAGATATTTATCACTATACCTAATTCACACAAACATACAATGTACATTGTACCTGTCACACGTATCATGACCTCAACTTTTACAGAAGCCAGCTATCGTAGTAATCAATATATCTATTGCCCACAAGAGGCCAAGAAGGCATGTACATTTGTACCTCAACCTCACACAACTGAATACTTAGGTATAACCATGACAACATATTCTTTGTTAAAAGTAAATTATGTTAAATAAATGTAAGGCATACTTTTAGTAGAGGCTGATGAATCAAAATAATCAATTATTAGGCATAGTATACATGTATATATGCTTTTGATATCAATTAATTGTGATAGTATTTTTATAACTATTGATTTAAATTTGAAATCCATTCCATACTGTACAAAGACATTAAATTTTTTAAGTGATTTTTTTAGTTTTTGTCACTGAAAATTTGGAAATGAATTTATGCTGAGCAGGTTACTTGTGTGATGGTTTTATGAAGAGAGAGGATTTTCACTCTGTTACTCTGGATAATTCATGATCAAAAAATGATGTGTCATATTCGCATGAAGCATTTATATATATTTATAAACAACAATTTTTGGACATTTTAGACAACACGAAGAGGCTGAATATTAATTTTCATAGAGACAGACTTGCAAAGCAAATAATCTAATATATGTACAGTATAATCCATAATCAATTGTTTATTTTTAAGAACATATTATAATTATTGATAGCTGAAGTAAAACTGATATTCACTTCTAGTAATGTACATGTATTACATGTTATATGATTTCACATTAATAGAAAGATACCGTTTTGGTACTATAAGCACTGTTGTTATATATGTATAATGTATAGCATTATAATTTCACATAAAGTTGACATGATTGAATTCAGCAAAGGTGAAGGTCATACAGATAAAATAACTACTGCATACTGAAGAGAACTTGCTGGGCTTATCAGTTTATCTACAATAGATATTTACTGATATTTCAGCACCAGCTCATCAAGTTTTAAGATCTGGAAAGTTCAAGAATGGTCATGTCCTATCACTAGATATAGACCTATACAGCACACAAAAACCCTTGGCATGTCATTGATTCTTAAGCAAAGAAAACAAGAGGCATATCAGGCCTGTATTGCTCACTTGTGTAATAGGTTATATTCATACAGTAAGATACTACTTATACAGTGTATGTACATGTATAAGTACAAAAAATGTTTCTGCCAAATACCGCCAAACGGCAATTTGGCAGATAAATATATTTGATGTGGATCTGGAGATGAAGTTAACAGTGCGTAATAAGTCTATTGAGTTATGTATTCAAAAACTGATAATTAAAAAGCTAAATAAGCTCAGGAGATTCAACTTACACATAATGATAGCTAAATTTATGTTATAAAGGTAGTAGGTTTATAGGTACTGAATTGCCATTTGGCAGTATTTTGTATACTCTATTATGACGTCATCAATTCCTTTATTTACACATGTATCTAAGACGTCACAATGTTTTATTGCATGTTCTAGATCTTATGACAGCTAAGCTATAGCCGAAATATGTCAACTACTACGCTCTCCATTAAACATCGGAAAAATGAAAGAACCTCTAGATCTGTGTTGGGTTCACTACTTTACTACACATTACCTGGATTTTTATGAGACCTCATGTATACACCTGTATCCATGGCAGGTTCGACTGGATATATCAACGTTTGACTACCTCCTAAGACATTGGGTCTCCACCCCCCCCCCCTTCCCCCACTCCCACCCTGTATTTATTTAATAACACTGACTGTATTAATGGGCACTGAGACTGGGATATATGTAACATTTAATAACACTTGTCACTGATTGTATCAATGGGTACTGACACTGGGATCTATGTAACATTTAATAACACTGATTGTATCAATGGGTACTGACACTGGGATCTATGTAACATTTAATAACACTGATTGTATCAATGGGTACTGACACTGGGATCTATGTAACATTTACAACGGTCAATCTAGGCCTTTTTTACTACCGTTTATGGGTAGTTTCCCCTCAGAATGTTTTTCCTGTTTTCCCCTCAGAATTGCGTTAAATTTACTGAAATGTTGTATTTTCCTTCATTTTTGGTGTGAATATCTATTTTTTTTTATTTATTTTCTAATTACCCTATGCTCTTTTTAATTGAAAAATATGCTTTAAAGTGAAACATTGTAATTATTAAAAATTTCCCTTTGAATCTTTTCCCCCTAGAGTACAAAAGGGTAGTTTCCCCTTAATCCTAGAATAACCCCTGATTTAATAACACTGATTGTATCAATGGGTACTGACACTGGAATCTATGTAACATTTAATAACACTGATTGTGTTAATGGGCAAGAATTACAATTTTATTGTTATCATTGCTATTTTAAGGATATAAAACTATTGATAAGAGAAACAGTTACTGATAGTCCATTTAAATGAATTATAAAGAAACTGAAGAAAACAATCATACAAATTTGGCCTGATTATGACCTGGGTTCAAACCTAGGACCAGTACCTGTGCCTTTTCAACTCTATAGATACATGTGTACAGATCACTGCTCAAACAATTGAGCCATATATGAGTGTCCCTGTCAAGTTCTGATCTGTTCTTCCCTCCTTTTCCTCAAAGTTGGTGTACCCCCCCCCCCCCCCACCCCCTTGAAGAAACAACCAAAGGATTAGGTAGGTTCAAAGTAAAAGGACTGACCACATGTGCAGAAATCACATAAATACTACACAGGAGAGACAAAATGCACTATCAGATTGAAGTTTGAAGTTGAACATCAGTCCTTCTGAACTTTCATTTTAATATATATAATATCTTTCTTCAAACATGATCTTGCCTAATGAGTAGTAGTGACCTTGACTATAAAACTAGCCTACATAATGTGTTTTCTTCCAAAGCACCAAAACACCTTTTATTAGTACCGAAAAGACTTTCATAAGTACCAATACAAATCAGGGTTTGCGCTGGATATTTTATAAATGGGGTCCTTTCCTAAATAAATGGGGTCCTTCTGCATAGTTTAAATGGGAATCCTGAAAATTAGTGGGGTCCTGTTCAGTATCTATGCTTGAAAAAAATATAGGGACGGCTTCAACGCAAACCCTGCAAATATTGCCATCTAGCTCATGCAGTCATAGAGTGTTTGTCTACAGTTCAGAAGCTAAGGACTTGGGTACGAACTGCAGTATGGCCGATCCATCAATTTCTCTTTCTCCTGTTACAAAATTGGCAAGTTTGCCAACCCTCGTTTAAAGCAATATAATGGGAGTATGCTTAGCAAGGGGATATCCCTTAAAGGCCCAATATACGTAACTTTCGGAAAAACTTGAAGCGAAAATCAAATCTAATAACTTTTTATATTCATAGATTTAGTTAAGATAAACTGATATCAGCAATATTCAAGATGAAATCTTGCGCGGTTAGCGGTACAGCAGCAGTTGAAACACGCTATTTGTAAACACGCTTCCATTTTTAACTGTCTTCTATCTTCGGTTTGTTGTTGAAGTGGGCCCCACCTGACTTATTTTCAATTCTTTGGATTTTTTTTGTCAAGAGTTTCTTGCTAGTTGACGCTCAGGTTTACTTCCTTTTAGGCTTATTTTTGCATGATTATCAGCTGGATTTTTTTCAGATTTTTTCAGAATCACGAAAAATTTCCTGAAGTTACGAATATTAGGCCTTTAACTGTTTCTCTTCATTGGCAAAGGCTTTAAAAAAAGAGAAGGCGATACATGAGACTGAACTGGACTGGGTCGATCATCAGCGACCAGGAAGCTATAGCTCAGTGGTACTGTACATGTATATTGTTTGCCTAGAGTTTGGAAGATAGTCCACGTTTGAAATCCGGCCTGATATTTACTTTTTCTCTTGATACATTAAAAGAACGGTGTACCGAAAGGACTGGTACCAAAACGACTAAAATTAGTCCACTTCCACTTTGGTAACGACAGATGGCTGTGAGATTTAATTTAATTTGGAGTCCTCTTACAGATAACCACAAGAATCTTGAAATTTGGACTTGAACTTCAGAAATCCAACAACACAGTACGTTGTTAGTAGCATGCTGGCACCAGCGTGCAAGACAGTCATTGCAACGCATATGTTAAATTGGTTGTAGAAGCCTGTTAACAGATCGGGGAAAACCGCAAATTGGTATTATACATCGGCCTATTATATGCTAATTGGTGTATGTATTTGTTACTAAAAATAGCTCAAATCACTTTAAACTCATCTTTTTCAAATTTTCTGTCTGAGTCGCATTAATTTATGACAGTATGAATAATATTTTGTTAAAAGATGTTTAATGGAATTTTAACCCTGGTAAATACTAGCTGCAATATACCGCTCGGCTAGAGAGATCTTCTCTTTAGCTCAATCGGTTGAGCGTAAGACTAGTAGCCAGAGGTTCCTGGTTCGACTCCTTGCTGAGGCATTGAAAAAATAATGACCTCTGTTACAATGGCACCCACGTAGGGACCCGGAAATGACATACACTGGCCATGGAGATACTTGCAAAGGAATCCCTATGACCCCCGGAAAACTCGGGACAAGTTCTTTCCTGGAGGGGGAGTATGTAACCCTGGTAAATACTAGCTGCAATTTACCGCTCGGCTAGAGAGATCTTCTCTTTAGCTCGATCGGTTGAGCGTAAGACTAGTAGCCAGAGGTTCCGGGTTCGACTCCTAGCAGAAGCATTGAAAAAATAATTACCTCTGTTACAGAATCATTTGCGACTTAGAAAATTGATGTAACAATCGCCACCATAGTAACTCTACCATCGTAACATAGGCCATATAGACCAGAAGTGTTGCATCTGTTTTCGGTAGTTCCCGCACGCATATAAATATAATTTTTGTATTTCCATAATGTTTCATCCCTAAATAAATGTGACTTGTAAAGAAACACTGAAAAAGTAAAGTTTACAATGACTATGGCTAATTTTAGTAACAAATCCATAACCCAATTGGCGTATTATATGCCATTTTGCCGTTTCCCCCAACCTAGTGTTCAAAGGCTTATTTATGTTACATTGTTTAACCTTGTACCGACTCTTCATACAATTTACCTGATTTTACTTGGCATATCAACATGTATGTCAAGACAGATGTCTGATTTGTACTCTCTCTGACTGCCAGTATACATAAGTACTGAATTTGTATGATCCTGTTGAAAGAAAGCTGTTTTGCAAACATAATTATACTACAAACAGTACTAGTATAGGCTTATTATGAGAGACTGTATACTGCATCATGATGATGTGAAGATAAACACTTAAACAAGTTGAAAGAGTGCTGTACAGTTCAGTTGTTACTGTAAGTTGTCACTAATGAAGGCATATTGGTCAACTTCTTAACTTGAATCATTAGATTTCTAAAGAAATTGACACAGCTGGAAATATGGCTTACCTCTGAAAATGTTATCGCAATAGGAATCAACCCGGAAAGGTAACATCCTACAAGCATAGCAAATGACAAAATGATGAGAGTAAATGCGTCGTCCATTGTCGGTTATTTGAACAAACAGTCAAAAACGAAGTTGCTTTTCCAGTTCAGCTGTTTCAAGTTTTGCCTACATGGCTCTCAAATGTTCAGGTCAATAAAATGTTTTATTGGGCTGTATTTCCTAAGCGTGTAACTGATACAGACTGTCGTACTGCGAATATTTTTATATTACTTCCTCTATTTTATTTAGCGTGGAAGAAAATATATCTTATGCTAAAATTAATAAATATTATTAAATGAAAATATCTTAGCGACAGTACATATTAAAAAGCCAATGTAATTATAACAAGAGTTTTGTTTCTGTTCGGGATGTCTCAGAATTATTATGTGCTTCAGAGATAAAAGCTAGAGAGATCCGAAAAGAGATCGAGGCAATCCCGCAGAATCGAAGAAGATTTGCGAATTTTACGCTACTCGTTAAAAATGGTAAATTTGAGTGATAGCATGATGTTTCTTTACCCCCTTTATGAAAATTGTTGTGATACAATTTCTTGATATACTTGTCCTTTAACGGGAAGGCTAAATTTTTAGTTGCATGCTTGGCATCGCGTTTTACCACGCACGTTTTGCAGCCTCTGCCATGTTGTTGCATGAGGAGCGAGAAGTTTGCTGGACGATGCTTCACCAGCGCGCGAGACGGTCGTTGCAACGCGTTCGTTTAGTCTACAAATCGGAGAAGTATAAAACAAACAACGATGCTATTGTCAGCAAACATGTAGGCCTATTCGAATGTATCTGTTCGAAAACATTCTTGGCACTTGTAAAAAATAAAGGAAGACTCCTTCCCAATTGCAAATCCTTGTTTGCCATAACAATTTATCCACGTGCCCACTCGAAAATCAATATTTTGTCGTTTTATTGGCAGGTTTTTGATATGAATCAAATGCATTGAAATTTGAAGGTGTGTAATCACATTAAAACATTGTCAAAAATAACTAAAAAACTGTGGAGTTATCACGCGGGTGTATTGTCATTGTTTTTGGAACAATCGTGGCGTTATGGAGATCTGTGGCATTATTCACAGTTATAATGCTGTGTGAGGCATCAGAAGCATTAACCAAGCAGATGAAGGTGAAAATGGTAATTTAATAACTGCAAAACTAAAAGCGCACTATTACAATTCAACCTGCAATTGCCTTTAAGACTGTGTAAAGATTTATGCTTTGAGATTATATTAATTTCATACAAAAGCTTTATGATTATGAATATAACCAAGATTGTGGTACAAGTTGTTTCGTTACCATTTTACATTTTTTCAAAATATCACAATGAGGTATTTTGTCATCAATATATATTTTCTGTTTGTGAAAAATCTTAAGCTTCGATCATTATTTTATATATACTGTTTAGCGCATGTTTTTGTCTATGTCATTCCTGTTTTATTTCACATTTCAGGCTCATACTATTCTGCTTGTGCAGGCAACTCACAAGCCAGAAACAAGGACATACTCGGATTACGAATCTGTGAATGACTGTATGGAAGGTACATTTGTTTGTATTGGTATACTACTGTAATATATATACATGTTTCTATTTCCTTTATACAGCAATTTCTTACAAGAACATATCTTAATTCAATATAAAATTTGACTAATGTTCTGCTACTTAATTGGAGTGGTGTTATATGCATAAAGTCATTGAGTAAAAATTGGTTGATAAGACGGAAAACCCTCGAAATAAATAAAATCATAGTACCGGTACACCTGTATTTTCATTAAATATTTAGAAATGTTATGTTTATATTTTCAATTCTGTATAAAAAAATGTATATGAAGAGTTCATGCATGTAAATGATTTTGTGAACTTTCTTTAAATAATTTATTTCCTTTTCATTACAGGTATTTGTAAGATATTTGAAGAACACTTGAAGAAGATGAATTCAGATTGTCCCTCCATTACATATGACATCAGTCAATTGTTCGATTTCATGGACCAGTTACATGACCTCAGCTGTCTCGTGTGAGTCTTAATTCTTTTTAACTAATCAGCTGACCAGGGTTCTCATTAAAAGCCGGTTGCCGGCAAAAGTAGCCTGTTATTCAACAACCTTGAACCGGCTATTTTTCAGAATTTTATATATGTCAACATTACAGAATGTGAAAATTCAACCAGCTATTCTTTCGAAGTCAACCAATTATTACAAAACTTAGTGAGAACACTTCTGACTTGTGTTGGACTGTTATTCATATATTCTTAAAGCTGATTAGTTTGAGAGTGAGAATCAATTTCTTATAAGCAGTTGACTTAAATGCCTTTTGGCCTGGACTCAATGCAAATTCATGTATCTGATGGCCAACTCATGTGTATCAAATACATCAGAGCCTTTTATCAAATCAGCTTGCTTGTGTGATTCCACTTCTTTCATCAATACAGCTATATGTACTAGCACAAGCCAATAAATTCAGTTTTAGTTTTTAGTCAACATATTTCATTGCCAAAACATGAGCACAAAATATTTCATCATTATTGAAGCACTCCCCACAAAGGAACAAAACATAAAACACGTTAAATTGATTTATTCAAAGTTAATGAAACTTGTCAAAATGCTACCCTGTTGTCATACAATGCTAGTGCTCGATCATACATTACAGTAAAACTTAGGTCAGTTCAAATAGGCGTATAGTATGAACACACCTTTTTGAGCAATTGAAATTATAATTTTTTTTACTATTGATGGTTCAAACCTTGCCTGTACACAGGTTTTGGTTAGTTTGAACACAATTTTATTGCAGAACTTACATAATGGATGGCTCTCAGCGATGCAATTTATAGCCTTGCAAAACATGTGTAACTGATCTATTTTTACACTGTCAGTGTTAAAACTACAGTATAACATGTAATACTCGTAATGTGCAATATTGTAGACAGTGATTTCGGACAGTTTGTGCAAAAATAAGCAATATTTTACTGATGTTTCTTTCTTGTAAACATAAATATGTGCATGCGTAAATCAAACATATTTTTGACCTCCGATTTACATCAGAGCGTGGAATGTTAGTGTCGCACAACTGACAGGTACATGAGTATTATGGCGTTACTGAATTAAAATTTGATTATGTAATTGCGGCCTGGTCACCGATACCTGATTTATAACTTAATTGATATATTACCTTTACAACTGCAAAAGCAAATAATCGACCAAGTGTTCGATCAAAGTAATAATCTGTAAGTGCAGTTTCAATCCAACATCTGCAATATGATAAATTACATAGCTTCAGACAATAGTACAGCTAAAAAATAGTTTTCTCTGCCTTTTGAATTAGTTTGATAATAAGGCCTAAATATGTATGCTCTACTTATATTTAGCATAACTCATCTCCAGATTCACAAATCTATTGTAATAGGCCGTCGCTGTTGAGGAACAACAATTTTACCGTTAGCCGTACATGATATATTTTTTTTGCCGATGTCAAAGTTCTCAGATGTCAACTCAGATAGTTTGAACTAGTCTATATTCCAACGACTAATTTTGTATAATTCGAACAGGATTGACAATATTTAATCGTTTTGTTCGAACTGACCAAAGGTTTACCATACATCACAACTATGAACTTGTTGTGGTTATTTAATGTACCAGAAGTTTTGTAATAAATGATGTTTTGTTGTTAACGTGTTCTGTCATGAAGACAGAAGTGTACAACAACTCGATCCACAGTCTGTGACATAAACATTTTTAAGCACTAGTCCGCACAAGCAAACTGCAATGTTTTTCATAACAAATTATATTGAAATTCAAGGAATTTCCACAAGTCCGTACCAAAATTTACTAGTCTCGGGCATAGCACTAGTGGCTGATGTCGCAGACTGGATCAATAGCACAAAATGCAACCTTTGCCAGATAGATATCCATATATGTATTTCCTCACAGCCCATTGTGTTATACATTACAGATTCCAAAAACACTCAAAGTCATACATACCGCACAACAAAGACTGGGTCAAAGAAAAGATATACATCATGCTGAGGAGACAGGCATCAAAATGAGGATGGACCAACCATGTTATTGTTGACTTGGATAGATCTAGATGTCGGACAAACCTGTTATTGATAAGATATTGTACAAAAGTTACAATATGTCTGACATTTAGAAAGAAGAGTATTATCTTCTCCTCTACATGAAAGTTTGAAAGAAATTGAAAACATCTTTAAAGATAGTTGCTCAAAAGAGGATTCTTATTGAATAAGATGAGACAATAAGAAATATACGATATTGAATGTGTGTTCCTCTATACATTACAAATCAAACTGGCTTTAGTCAGAAAAGCCAAAGTTAAGACCTTTGTAAGGACCATGATTTAGCAAGGAAATAGTTGGAAGAAATATACATAGTTCACTATAACTGTAACATTGACTTTAGTATTTTTATACAAGGTGGAGAAGTTATAGCATGACTTTGGAATAATTGAATACAGATGACATGGCACTTAATGAAATTTTGCTGATTCTATGAGGATTTAAGTTACCAGAATTGGGATGAATATATTTAAAGTTAGTATCAAGGAAAAATCAGATCAGAAAGAATGACACTTTTGTCAAATATTGAATTGAAAAGATACTTAAAATGTCGTTTTTAATAAGTCTCTCATGAAAAGGGAAGGGTAATTGAATGTCAATAATTAGAAAAAGTATGATTGTTATTTATATTTTCTCTTATCATGAAAATCAGAATTAACATATGTGTTGGTAAGATATGATACACTGTGGGTTGTGGCAAGTTTTAGCCAAGCATAAATGAATGTGGTTAATATAGTTAGTGGTTACAATGTATAATTGATCCAATATATGTCAAAGTTCTGTTAATAATTTATTTCATTTTTTTTTTCAGAGTTAAAGGCCCAATATACGTAACTTCAGGGAATTTTTCGTGATTATGAAAAAAATCGGGAAAAAAATCCAGTTGATAACCATGCAAAAATAAGCCGAAAACGAAGTAAACCTGAGCGATAACTAACCAGAAACTCAGGACAAAAAAATCTAAAGAATTGAAAATAATTCAGGTGGGGCCCACTTCAACAACAAACCGAAGGTAGAAGACGGTTTGAAATGGACGGGTGTTTACAAATAGCGTGTTTCAACTGCTGCTGTACCGGTAACTGCGAAAGAATTCATCTTGAATATTGCTGATATCAGTTAATCTTAGCTAAATCTATAACTATAATAAGTTATTAGGCTTGATTTTCGCTTCAAGTTTTGCCGAAAGTTACGTATATTGGGCCTTTAATAACCTTGCTACTTCAAACTTTAATAGCCAAATTGAAGTACATGTAACTCTGGGGGAAAAAAAGATTAAAAATACCTTTTAATAACTTCATTTATCACAAAACTTCCCTTTTTTCTCTATTTTACACCATCTGTGACAAAGCATCATAAGTCAAGACTTTGCATGACATCCAATTATTAATGTTGATAACTTCAAAAATATCATTCTGAGAGAAAGAGGTCTTTATTTTCCACAAATATTGAGTATAGTGTGATGATAAAAGTAATCACTCATACCAGTAAATGATTTCAGAATTCATACAAGATTGATAAAACTCATGTTTGAAGTTTTCTAACTGTCTCTTTTAAATATATCACTCTTTCATAGAGGGAATGCCATTTACTCTTGGTTCATTTTGGGGTGTTTCCTGGAGTTGTCTGCTCCTGGTATATAATGGGGAAGGATACTGAGTGTCTATAAATATGATGTCTGAATACCAACCCTTTATCGGACATTAAATGTTGTCTTAAATTACTGTTGATTTTCTAAGAATTTGTCCATAATTGTTATATTTAATAAATAAATCCAATAATTTGATGATAAATATTAAATATAATTATGATAAGGGGAGGGGGGGGGGGGCAAATTAATATATCATGATTAGTAGGGTTAAAACCAGTTCTGCCTACCATTTCTTATCGTATCTGGAACAGCCCTAACCAAAATATTATTTTTTCATCATGGTAAAGAATGTCATCTTATACGTTTGTTGTCTGACAAGGTTTGAAATATTGTTAAATGATAATGAACAATTTGTGAAATGAGTGTCTGCAAGGTGCATGGATATAGATAGAGATATCAAAGTTGTTTTGTTCATGGATATAAATAGTTGTGCATGATTATTAATAGAGATATCAATGGGGTTTTTTTTTTGTAGTTAATTTTGGTAAAACATAAAAATGTACTGAGTTAATTCAAATATCGAAGTACCCAAACTATATTAACTCTTATATGACCTGAAAGCACTCGACAATTAAGGGAAAATAAATTGATTGTAAAACCTTTCAAAAGTCACAAAGGATTATTTATTTTTATGTTCCTGCCATGAAATGGGTGGGACATACAGTGTTACCCATGTCCGTTGCGTCCCGTCGCATTGCTTCCTGTCCCATGGTAATGTAACCAGCTTATTTAAATTACTACTGATCCAATTGTCATCAAACTTCGCATACAAAATAAGCATGAAGAACTAATTTCATTTGAGGGAAGGGGGCATTTATATCTCGCAGACATTTCTAGTTCAAGTATACTTTTAGTTAATGCTTGAGATAAAACTGACCAGAATAAGAACCATACAAGGGTAGCTTGTAAGTGGTGGGGTTACTAAATGTGTTGGTATGTGATGTATGTATGTGTCTGGATTTTACATTTTATTATAGCTTTAGATTTAGAGATACCATATCGTAATGTTGCCTTCTATTAACAATTTTTCTTTGCCTTAGCTTTTAAAATGTTGTGGTGTTGTATTTGTTACATTAAGCTTATTTATCATGTAAAATGTTTAGTTTGAATGAAAATTCAGACTTAAAATTTTTCGAATCAATTCCTGTTTGTTATTTGGGAAATCATCCTTTTCTAATCATAGAAAAATACAGATCTGACTGTATTCTTGTGACTTAAATGGTTTTGTGGTAAAAGAAATAACTAACTTAACAATACTTTTGTAGTTTGTTTGTGCTGTTCATACATGACATTGTCAAAACGTTTTAATAAAGTACAATGAAAGAATTATTCAGCATTTTGTTGGGTTTTTTTTCACACCATTTTAATTAGTATTTCCTTTTTGCACAGTTAAGTAAGATTGTGAAAGGCTAACTAACCACTTTTAATGTTAAGGATTAAATCCAAATTGGCAGTTTGATAAATCTAAATGTATATAAAGTATTTCTGCCTTTTCTTGGAAGATACTTTGATTTTGTCTTGGCACTCAACTCCCAAGAGATCAGATATTGATGCTGAAAGTAATTTTCCGTCCCCTAAATGGATTCTGAAATGGTTGAAATTTGACAGAGCATATGCATACTCTAAGTATATCAGATCCTCAAAGACTGTTGGGCATTATCCTTTCAGTTAACTAGTTTTCTGTTAAACATTTTAGAGTCTTCAAAAATTGAACACAATAAATAACCCATATGTGTTGGAGTCTTTGTAACTTACAAGAGTTGAGTTAACGTGGGGAATCTTTGTAACTTACAAGAGTTGGGTTAACGTGGAGAATCTTTGTAACTAACGAGAGTTGGGTTAACGTGGAGAATCTTTGTAACTTATAAGAGTTGGGTTAACGTGGAGAATCTTTGTAACTAACTAGAGTTGGGTTAACGTGGAGAATCTTTGTAACTAACGAGAGTTGGGTTAACGTGGAGAATCTTTGTAACTAACTAGAGTTGGGTTAACGTGGAGAGTCTTTGTAACTAACTAGAGTTGGGTTAACGTGGAGAATCTTTGTAACTAACGAGAGTTGGGTTAACGTGGAGAGTCTTTGTAACTAACTAGAGTTGGGTTAACGTGGAGAATCTTTGTAACTAACTAGAGTTGGGTTAACGTGGAGAATCTTTGTAACTAACTAGAGTTGGGTTAACGTGGAGAATCTTTGTAACTAACGAGAGTTGGGTTAACGTGGAGAATATTTGTAACTAACTAGAGTTGGGTTAACGTGGAGAATCTTTGTAACTAACTAGAGTTGGGTTAACGTGGAGAGTCTTTGTAACTAACTAGAGTTGGGTTAACGTGGAGAGTCTTTGTAACTAACGAGAGTTGGGTTAACGTGGAGAATCTTTGTAACTAACGAGAGTTGGGTTAACGTGGAGAATCTTTGTAACTTACGAGAGTTGGGTTAATGCGAAAACAATCATTTCAAGTTTTAGAAACCTTATAACTGAGGATCATATGAAAGGCCATGGTTAGGTACTCTTCAACTCATAAAATGTGATATCAAAGAGATCACCGTACATAAGAAATACATGTTTATACAGTAATGGACACCAATTTCCTAAAATGGCTAATAAGAGAAAAAAATCTATTGAAACTAGATACGATAACTATATCAAAATCATTTATAATTAGTGTAATGTTATGGAGTACATAGTTAATCTCTGTGATGTCACAAGTCTTGTGCAGTGTTAAATAAATTGTTATGTCAATGCTGACATAAGTTTATCAAGGCATTAATTAAGCACCTGAGCGAAGTTCATGCATACCCAACACTCATGTTACTGATAAATGTTGTACATAAATAAAATAGTTTGTCGGCATTTGCATAAATTGCCACATTTCTGCTGCCTAGTTTATGTAGAAAAGTTATGATAATAATAGTCTTGTAATTCCACTTGAAAAAAATATATTGAGTCATAAAGACTTGTCAAAAATATGTTTAAAAAAAAACACCTTTAGGCCATCTGTTCATACTGGATGAAGGCTACCATGTTTGTTCAAATGAATGAAATTGATACACTTTCAAAGTCACAGGAGTAAAATGTGTTAAAAATTCGTTCAACCAGCTTCATTTAAATAACTGAAAAGACCAGGGTGCTGATATAATGCAAGAAGCATGCTGGGATGAAGGGCTTCCAAGTTTGTTAAAATGAATGACCTTGCTCTACTTTCAAGGTCACAGGGGTCAAATATGTAAAAATCTTTAAGCAACTTCTCAATAACTGCAATGCCCAGGGTACTGATATTTGGTCTGTAGCATGTTTGGATGAAGGGCTACCAAGTTTGCCCAAATGAATTACCTTGACCCACTTTCAAGGTCACAGGGATCAAATGTTTTGAAAATCTTCGAGAAGCTTCTTTTCAATAACAGAAAGGCCCAGGTATTGCTATTAGGCCTGTAGCATGCTGTGATGAAGGGCTTCCAGGTTTGTTAAAAGGAATGGTCACCGGGGTCAAATATGTTAATATCATAACCAACTCAATTATATATTGTTGGATTACTCTTAAGGCCCGTTGGGCCTCTTGTTTGTGAGACTTAACACTCAACCTAAAATTTTGAAGACATGATCATTAATTGAATAAAACATAAATGTTATTTTCCTCTTTCTAGACTCACTCCATCCTCCTTGTGCAAGCTACCAACAAACCTGAGACACGTACCTACTCCGACTATGAATCAGTTAATGAATGCATGGAGGGTAAGTGCCGGTAAACAACTGTTTTATATAAAATATATATACACGTATGTATATAAAGATGACTGAAGATTTTTTCTGCACACTTTAGCAAGCAAGTGAATATAATTTAAACTTTAAAGGCCCAATATACATAAATTCAGGAAATTTTTGTTGATTCTGAAAAATTCTGAAAAAATTTAGTTGATAACCATGCAAAAATAAGCCAAAAACAAAGTTAATCTGAACGGTAACTTACAAGAAACTCTTGACAGAAAAATCCAAAGAATTGAAAATAATTCGGGTAGGGCCCACTTCAATAACAAGCCGAAGTTTAGAAGACAATTCCAAACGGACACTTGTTTACAAATACAGAGTTACAACTGCTGCTGTACCAGTTATAGCATAAGAATTCATCTTGAATATTGCTGATATCGGATAATCTTAACTAAATCTATAAATATAAAAAGTTATTAGGCTTGATTTTCCCTTCAAGTTTTGCCGAAAGTTACGTATATTGGGCCTTTAAAGATAATATATTATTTCATTTCTTTTCAGCATAATTTGATGCAGGTGTATCAAGGGAATCAAGCTCTAGCTTTACTTTGTCCCTAATGCATTGTTAGACTTTTCAGATCAATGTAAGATGAGATGTCATGATAGTGCTTTGGGTTAGCCATAGACATACTGTATTATTGCTTTTATTCGCGGGGGATTTAATTTCGCTATATTCGCGGTCAAAAGAAATTCCGCAAAATTGAATACCTCGAATTCTCTCATTTCTAGGTGTGTAATAATGGCCTGTCTAAGGCAATACACTCATGATCGCTGTGGTTGTATTAAACACTTACTCATGTAATACAGCCACGGTGTGACGTCACGAGTTCGGTGAAATATGATGCCGAAAAAAGAAAAGTGGCAAGGTGATGAAATGAAAACCTTCCACAATATTTAACCCTGTACATTAGAAAGCTGAGATTTTTTTTTCTGGGCAAACTATGTTTGCAAATATGGAATATGCTTAATCGCGCTGTATCATTTGTTTTCGTCAAAAAAGCTCAAGGGAAAAGTTAATATTTTCAAAATGGTGGCCAATCAAAAGTATTTTTATGGTAGTTGAGCTTATTCAGGTATTGAAATTAGAGAAAAATAATCTTTCATGAACCAAAGGTGTAAGATTCCACACTCGGGATTTTTTAAATATAATGTCACAAAACCTGATGGTGAAAAGAACGATTCAGGGGGAACAAATTGCTTGTAATAAAACAATAATGACAGTGTTGAAATATATTTGACAAGCACAGCTGTGTTGATTTCCGTTGATTATGTTATGTACATGTTAATAGAGCAAATTGTCACACAACCTATCTACTGATCCATATTGACATTTTAGGTATATGTAAAATATTTGAGGAGCATTTGAAGAAGGTCAACTCTAACTGTCCTTCCATCACATATGACATCACACAGCTGTTTGACTTCCTTGACCAGCTGGCAGACCTCAGTTGTCTGGTGTAAGTATTGATAGTCTTAACGCCCTCATCAGGTTTAAAGGCCCAATATACGTAACTTAGGGAAATGTTCGTGATTCGGAAAAATTCTGAAAAAAAATCCAGTTGATAACCATGTAAAAATAAGCTTAAAACGAAGTAAACCTGAGCGGTAATTAACAAGAATCTCTGGACAAAAAAATCCATAGAATTGAAAATAATTCAGGTGGGGCCCACTTCCACAACAAACCGAAGGTAGAAAACAGTCGAATGTTTACAAATAGCGTGTTTCAACTGCTGCTGTACCGGTAACCGCAAAAGAATTCATCTTGAATATTGCTGATATCAGTTAATCATCTTACCTAAATCTATAAATATAATGAGTTATTAGACTTGATTTTCGCTTCAGGTTTTGCCAAAAGTTACGTATATTAATTGACTGAAACAGATAATCTCAGTAGATTTGTATCTGAAACAGAAAGTGGTAATGTACATTAGACTGAAACAGATAATCTCAGTAGATTTATATATGAAACAGAAAATGATAATGTACATTAGATTGACACAGATAAACTCAATAGATTTATATCTGAAACAGAAAGTGAAAATGTACATTAGATCAGATATGGGCACTGTAGATTACATTGCATATGAAACAAGAACAGTTGAGGGCTGTTTCAGAATTAAAACATGATGAGAGGGGGGGGGGGGAGGGGCAGAAGGCACTTTTTCAGAAACCAATCCACCCATCATTTATTAAAGGACATTTAATACAAGGCATAGTATGCAGATCTATCTGGTTTTAACCCCACCACCCATGATATGTCAAAACAGGTGCCTCCAACTTCCCAAACACAATTGCGGAATAGCTTTAAATTGCATTGCATCTAAAACAGAAACATTTAATTGATCATGCCATGGGTTATGCAATTTTGGACTAATGCAGACTACATTACGGACAAATTTCCACGCTACTGGGGGGTGGGGAGGATCAGTTAGCCCATAGCTGTCTATTCTAGTTTATTAAATTCTCAAGTTTCAGGTTGCGTTTTAAAAGAAATCGCATGATAATGCCATTTCTATCCTGATAATTACAGTCTCATTCCAAATTTTGTGATTCTGGTATTGCATGCATATGTTACACTTCTAACAGTATCTTAGTGGTATACATGTAGTATAAATGTTCTCATCTTTTACAGGTTTAACCAAGAGACTGGTAATTATATGCCACACAACAAAGACTGGGTAAAGGAGAAGATTTACGTGATGCTAAGAAAGCAGGCATCATCATCATCTTGAACAACACTGAAATCGCCATCATTTCACTTTTCATCCGCAGCCATCATGTATGATAGTGCCAGAGACAGGTGTGAGGGGTTGTACTGGACACTTAGGTCTGATGAGGAAGACATTATGTAGCCTTTTTGTTTAGTTGTAGTTGATGTGGCCATGTTCACATGCTGTATAGTGTATAGTGTAATTGGATAGATTTTAAATGTTTACTCTACTGGAATTAGAGTTTTAATATCTTGTCTATGTAAACTTTCAGTCTTCAACCAATACATCTACAGATTGATAATTTTAACAAGCAAATTGAGAAATTTCTGAAATTCAGAACCCTATTTAGAGATAATACAGTAAAGTGATATTCAGTTCATTGCTGTTAAAAAGAAAAACACCACACTGTTATGGTTAACAATATGTATATTGATTTACCATCTTTGTCATTGTTGCACCGTATTAAGTTTTGAGCCAGCCATCATCAGGTGGCTGACTAATCAGGTCGCCTGTAGTATGAAGTCTTCACTTTTTCCATCTGTTATTAAACAATTCTTGTCATCACTCTTTCTTAGAAGGAACAGGAGGGTTGTTTTCTTTTGAAACTGATAGGAAAAAAACTGATCATCTTGGAATTTTGAAAGTTCATTGGTATCATTAATTGACAGAAACAACAAAAGGGATCTTTGTAAAGTTTCGTAAATATGTTTCCCTTGTTAAAATACCCTTGGTATTAGTAAAACCATTCTTTATGGACAGCACTTAAATTGTTTAGCATTTTAGAGTTATTCTCATGTACAGTAGCGTTTGCCACAGTGGAAAATAGCATGATATGACAAGGTTTAAAGTTATTTGTAATGTATCTCTTGTTTTTTTGAGAATTTCCAACATAGAACTGGGTATTAAATAGTACTTGAATCGAAAATCAACAGCAAGACTGCAGAATCGAATCTTTTTAGATCTGATCAATATTCTTTCTTGTCAGGCGCCAAGATCTTTTTAGGATTGCTTGTTTGGTCATAAAGTGGTCCTAAATAAAGACATGCTGTTACAAAGTTATGCTGAAACACTGCATGCAGGATTAATCTGTTCTCGTTTTGAGATGCTACATCTTTTGAGAAGAGTGTCATTGCCTTGTGAGATACCTGTACCACACCAGTGTCATATTGTAAGATTAATAGTTAGACATTAGTGTCCTATTAGTACAGTAAGATGTATCACTAGACACCATTGTTGTGTTACACATTGTGAACTACCCAACACTAGTTTGAAGTTAGCTGTCTGTCACAAGTGTCGTTTTAAATTGGTTACAAGTTATGCCTTGTGAGATTTAGAGTTTGCCGTTGGTCTCATATTCTTCATTTAAACAACACCTTTGTTTTGGTTTTGTGTTATTTGTTAAAATCATGATATTACTTCAAATTCAATTCAAATCAAATTTGTCATGTTACTTCTGTATAAACTTCATTAGACTGTGCAACTGATAAAGGTTAACATTTGTTTTATTTCATCTCATTTCATCTCATTTAATTTCTTATGATATGTAGTATTTTCAGTTCCATAATGTTTTCTCTGAAATCATGAATGATTAAATTGTTATTAAAACTAGCAATGTCTAAGTGTTGTCTGTATGGTTACCTTAGTAATATTGAAGGAAAACTAGTCTGTAGACATCATATCATATTGGTATACTGTATAACTCGAAATGTTCGTGGGTGTACTTTTCCTTTGTGGTTTGAAGTCTTTCAGTTTGTTTCATGATTCAAACTTTCATGAATATCGTATATTAACAAGCAATAGACATATAGATATATCATTCAGATGTATTGTATCTTTATGTCATCTGGCCCAAAGGGTCAGAATGACTTAAAGCCATTTTGCTTCGTCCATTGTCGTGCACCGCCATGATCAGCCGTGCATAAATTTATTTTACTTCAAGCAATTTCTCAAGTAACTGAAAGGCCCAGGGTGCTGATACTATTCATGCAGCATGCTGGGATGAAAGGCTACCAAGTTTGCTCGAATGAATGACCTTGACCCACTTTCAAGGTCACAATGGTCAAATGTGTTAAACATCTTTCAAACAACTTCTCCGTAACTGAAATACCCAGAGTGCTGATATTATACATGTAACATGCTGGGATGAATGACTACCATATGTGTGTTAAGGTCACTAGGATCGAATAAGTTAAAATTTTCAAGCAACTTCTCAACCTAAAGGACCAGGGAACTGATATTTGGCCTGTAGCATGCTGAGATGAAGGGTTACCAAGTTTCTTAGAATGAATGACTTTGACCTGCTTTCAATGTCACAGGGGTAAAATATGTTAAAATCTTCAAACAACTTCTTCTCAATCAGCTTATTGTCTAGATTATCCTCACTCAGTCAACAGCTAGTTGGACAGACCATTGTCTCTCAGTTTTCAGCATGTTGTCCAGACCGTCATTCGAGTCATCAGCTAGTTATCCAGATAGTTGTCACTCGGTCATCAGATCATCATCACTCCGTCATCAGCTAGTTGTCCAGATTATCATTACTCTGCAGGTCATCAGCTAGTTGTCCAGATTATCATTACTCTGCAGGTCATCAGCTAGTTGTCCAGATTATCATTACTCTGCAGGTCATCAGCTAGTTGTCCAGATTATCATTACTCTTCAGGTCATCAGCTAGTTGTCCAGATTATCATTACTCTGCAGGTCATCAGCTAGTTGTCAAGATTATCATTTCTCTGCAGGTCATCAGCTAGTTGTCCAGATTATCATTACTCTTCAGGTCATCAGCTAGTTGTCCAGATTATCATTACTCTGCAGGTCATCAGCTAGTTGTCCAGATTATCATTACTCTTCAGGTCATCAGCTAGTTGTCCAGATTATCATTACTCTGCAGGTCATCAGCTAGTTGTCCAGATTATCATTACTCTGCAGGTCATCAGCTAGTTGTCCAGATTATCATTACTCTGCAGGTCATCAGCTAGTTGTCCAGATTATCATTACTCTGCAGGTCATCAGCTATTTGTCCATATCATCGTCAGTCGGGTCATTTGGGGGTTGTCTGGGTATTAATCACTCGTGTCATCCGTTAATAGCAGTCCAGATCTTTGGTCAATCAGGCATCTGCCAGTTGGTGATCGTCACTCGGGTCATCTGCGCATGGTTATCTAGATTATTGTCACTCGGTCCATCAGCTAGAGGTCCATATCATCGTCAGTCGGATCATCTGGGTCTCCACGATCTACATGATAAGTATGTGGTTGTGTCTGAAGACAAAGCATCTAATAACTTGATGGTTGTTTGAACGCTATTTCACTTATTGTTTGTGAAAAGAACTAGACCTTCTTGATAACCAAGGTAAACTTACTTGCATATTGACCGGTTTTTAGAAAGATGATATACTATTTAACCATGCTTCAGTATTGCAATCATTCAAGATCACGGTTATTGAGCATGGCACTGACGTACCTCGTCTTTATTGAATACCGAAACTACACAAGGATCTTGTAAGCAATGTTTTATCGCTGGCTATGCTAATTGCTCGATGAAGTCTTTATGAAAACTTTCTTAGTATCATTTAATCAAGACATCAGTCTTATTTTGACAATGTATTCTCCAGAAGTGGAATTAACAGGATGTGGATTTTGAACAAAAAAAATGTGATCACCACCTAAAACTGTTTTGTCTATCAAAACATTTAATTTGTGCACTACCTTATCTCATACAAAACCAAACTCATTATGAAAGCTTTCTTTCCTAAGAAAGATGGACGACGGTACAAATATATGGTTGTGAACTGTCTTGGGACATACTTTGTGAAAACACTAAGATGAAATATATTGAAAAAGATGAAGAACGAATGTTTGGATTTCTGGTTGACAATATTTTTTTTTTGGTTGAGTTTGGAGGAAAGAATTTCCAGCTAACTGGTGGCATTTTCAGGGAACAAACTGTGCCCCACTCTTAGTCGACTTGTGCTTGTTTTCATACGAAAATATTGTGTATCCTTGTATGAGTATGAAGGTTTATAGGGTATATATCGTCGATGAAGCAGAAGATGCTTACTCTTCCGGAACACCTGGTCTTATTCTCTTGTACCTTTACAAGGGTCTTTAATTTATCTTTCCTTTGTTCATATTTTGCCCCTGGTTTAATCGATTTTGAGTTCGAATTAGTATTTGATTCTCTTATTTTTGTTTTTTTACACAACCATTTCATGTTGCTATGGGACGTTTCGATGACTAGTACAATGTGTACGCTATCACCTTCATCTGACAAATGACCACCAAAGCGTATGCACACAAAGTTGTAAATTGTGTACGAGTTTATTCATATATTCATTATGCATAATGGCTTGAGAAACATTTAAGCAGTGAAAGTTTAAGCAAATGTAGTTATGGTCCTATAACATGCATTGAAATTGGTAACAAACCTATTATTAATATTTACATTTTTATCGAGTAATCAAGTGCTGTCAAAAATGAAAACGATGAAGTCACAATAAAGATTGCTGACGTTACAGTAGCAAATGCTGGTAAAGTCCCACGACAACATTTGCATTCACAATGCATTACAATGAAATGATGCAGAATAAATAAAAGATAAGGTTGATTTAAAGTCGGCATGCCAAATACACACAAGCTCTAATGAGCTTTTATGAGCGACGTGAATATGAACGTATCTAATTGTTTATTCTTATTTTACTTGCATTTCCCGTTTTTACTGTTTGTTTACTATCAATGTAGAAAGCGTTATATTTATTTTACACCAGTAGAAATGTATCTTCGTTTGATTTTCATCTCGTATGTTGTAGAAACTCATCTGTGTTAAGTTCCAGTTTTTGACTTCATATATCATCCGTTTTACCTATGTAGTGTTAGCTGTATGTTTCTAGTCTAAACTCGTGATTACATACTTATCTATGCAACAATTATTGATTAGATAGTACCTGTTAAATCATCCCGAATTATTTACACAATTGATAAGATCTTTCACGTAAACTAGATTCATTTGGAATTGTCACAAGTGCCAAATGGTTTACAGAGGTCAATATCTGGGCGGTTGTGAATTTAAGAATATAGATAGGGGACGGACACCTTTTTTTTGCAAAATACTTACTTACAAATATTCTACATTATATAACCAAAAATAATTTACAAAATTATGCTAATAAATGTATCATTTACTGTGAATTAACTTTGAACTCGAACATGCATGTTAGCACGTGGTACTGTTTACAAAATAAACAGACCCACATGCAATGGCTTGGTCATTATAAAATCATTAGCACTGTGCTACATAGTTTTGGAAGCTGTGGTCAATCTTTGATGTAATATTACTACTACAGGAACCGTAGCTAGTGACCCTGTTATTACATGGGAGGGACTTATCGGGTGGCTGGTCTGACATTTCGCAGGAAAGGGACATTTCAGTGAGAAATCTTTTAATATTTATTAATTTCTCAGATATTTGAACCAATACATGCTCCGTTTTTTCGGAGGACAGCTTGATGGATACATGGTAGACAGAATCGGTCATATTAGTGTTAAAACCAGAGGTATCCGATTACAAAGAGTGGAAATTAACTTTAGAGCACTTTCATAAATTCAATAAGTTGTCCACTTCAAACGGCCATAACGTTGGCATCTATGAACCTATTTGTTCCAAAATTTGCAGGATTGTTGAGAAAGACCCTGCCAACAATATTTTGTCTCAGTTTCTGAAGAATTTAGCTACAGCATGTTTTATAACCAATTAAGTGAATTTTGGCATGAAATCCCACCCAGAGACAATAAAATCGAAATTACTTCAATTCTATTACATATAGGAAAAATCTGAGGCACGTTTTTGTAGGTGACCTTTCTGTCTGTCAATAGGAAAAGTATTGCAGTTTTTGAAAGAAACGTGAAAGAAGATCCAAATTCAAAATTGTCCGCTATTTTTTATATCATATACTATTATGCAATTGTGAATCCTTAACGAAGTACCGATATATGTGATTGGGTTGTAGTGTCTAAATGTAGCATCATAATACTCAACAAACAAAGTTAATAAAAAATATATGGTATTTTCTATCATTTTGATATCCATTGCTACATATAATTTCATATATGTTTGTTCACTGTATTACAATGTTTATAATATATATATTTTCCTTGAAATGATAATAATTGAGTTCAATGGGTTAAAATCATGCACTCCATGCGGTTAATATTCTTTAGGCCTTCATTAAATTATTCAATAGCAATAATCCTATTGTTTATGAAAGATGAATGATGATTTATAATCAGGCATCGATCATATGCACGTGATACGATCACTGTCCGCATCGATTGGTATGTCATTCACGGATATCTACAATAGTATTGACTGTGCTATATTTGGAAAAGGCATTCCACAGTTTTAAATTTCAATTACTTTTTAATACTCTATTGATGTCGACAAATATTAACACCGATCTCTTTCTAACAAATTCACAACTATTTTCCCGCATCTACGTGTGTAATACCGTTGTAATTGGTGAAAGTAAAGGTAACAATTAACATTTCAGAAATAAGTTTGTATTTTATTATTTTCTTTTTTTATTATTATTTTGAAATTATAAATCTTTACACTTCTGTAAACATCCTACCAATGCATGCGCAGGATAATGTACCGACTGTCGTACTCTTGTTTATGTTTGCTTTACTGTAGTACTCCATTAGTAACGATAACGACAGTCTGGTGATAGGGATGGCTGTATCACTGTATTGTTAGGTAGCTGACAACAACACATCACCCACCTATCTACCAGGTAAGTGTGTCTCTCGATTATATTGACAGCTGCTGTGTGTACCGCTGATTTTCTAAAAAAAGTTGCATATAACTAATGAAAACAATTTCTGAAATATCAACATCAAATATCGTTAGGTATGTCTATGGAGGAGAGAAAGTTCCTAGCTGTTCTTTCTTTTACAATGTACAGTACGATACAATGTATTTATAGACTAATGATAGAGATGCCCGAATGTCAGTATTGTTCGGTAGATTATAACAGCAAGCCGTTTACTTGTCTACCAGATCTCTTCTCTCCTCAATGTTTTGTTAGCTCACCTGGCCCGAAGGGCCAAGTGAGCTTATGTGATGGTGCAGCGTCCGTCGTCCGTCCGTCCGTCCGTCCTGCGTCCGTCAACTTTTTCCTTTAAACGACTTCTTCTAAAATACTGAAAGGCCCAGTGACAAGAAATTTGGCTGGTAGATTCCTTGGAAGGAGCTGAACAAAGTTTGCAAAAAAAAAAATCACTTTGACCTAATTTCAAGGTCACAGGGGTCAAAAATGTCGAAACTTTCAAACAACTTCTTCTAAAATACCGTCAGGCATAGAGACTTCATATTTGACCAGTAGCTTCCTTGGATGAAACCAAATAAAGTTTGCGAAAAGAAATGACCTTGACCAATATTCAAGGTCACAGTGAGGTTAAATCTATTTTAACCTTTAAACGACTTCTTCTAAAATACCAAAAGCCCTAGAAACATGGCATTTGGCTGAAAGGTTCCTTGGATGAAGCCCGACAAAGTTTGCGGAAAAAAATGACCTTGACCTATATTCAAGGTCACAAGGGTCAAATCTGTTAAAACCTTCAAACGACTTCTTCTGAAAAACTAAAAGCCCTATAGGAATGATATTTGGCTGAAATGTTCCTTGGATGAAGCCCGACAAAGTTTGCGAAAAGAAATGACCTTGACTTATATTCAAGGTCACAGGGGTCAAATCTGTTAAAACCTTTAAACGACTTCTTCTGAAATACCAAAAACCCTAGAAGCATGAAATTTGCCTGAAATGTTTTTTGGATGAAGCCCGACAAAGTTTGCGAAAAGAAATGACCTTGACTTATATTCAAGGTCACAGGGGTCAAATCTGTTAAAACCTTTAAACGACTTCTTCTGAAATATCAAAAGCCGTAGAAGCATGATATTTGGCTGAAATGTTCCTTGGATGAAGCCCGACAAAGTTTGCGAAAAGAAATGACCTTGACTTATATTCAAGGTCACAGGGGTCAAATCTGTTAAAACCTTTAAACGACTTCTTCTGAAATACCAAAAGCCCTAGAAGCATGATATTTGGCTGAAAGGTTCCTTGGATGAAGCCTGACAAAGTTTGCGAAAAGAAATGCCCTTGACTTATATTCAAGGTCACAGGAGTCAAATCTGTTGAAACCTTCAAACGACTTCTTCTGAAATACCAAAAGCCCTAGAAGCATGATATTTGGCTGAAAGGTTCCTTGGATGAAGCCCGACAAAGTTTGCGAAAAGAAATGACCTTGACTTATATTCAAGGTCACAGGAGTCAAATCTGTTAAAACCTTCAAACGACTTCTTCTGAAATACCAAAAGCCCTAGAAGCATGATATTTGGCTGAAAGGTTCCTTGGATGAATCCCGACAAAGTTTGCGAAAAGAAATGACCTTGACCTATATTCAAGGTCACAGGGGTCAAATCTGTTAAAACCTTTAAACGACTTCTTCTGAAATACCAAAAGCCCTGGAAGCATGACATTTGGCTGAAATGTTTTTTAGATGAAGCCCGACAAAGTTTGCGAAAGAAAATGACCTTGACCTATATTCAAGGTCACAAGGGTCAAATCTGTTAAAACCTTCAAACGACTTCTTCTGATATACCAAAAGCCCTAGAAGCATGATATTTGGCTGAAATGTTCCTTGGATGAAGCCCGACAAAGTTTGCGAAAAGAAATTACCTTGACCTATATTCAAGGTCTCAGGGGTCAAATCTGTTAAAACCTTTAAACGACTTCTGAAATACCAAAAACCCTAGAAGCATGACATTTGGCTGAAATGTTTCTTGGATGAAGCCTGACAAAGTTTGCGAAAAGAAATGACCTTGACTTATATTCAAGGTCACAGGGGTCAAATCTGTTAAAACCTTCGAACAACTTCTTCTGAAATACCAAAAGCCCTAGAAGCATGATATTTGGCTGAAAGGTTCCTTGGATGAAGCCCAACAAAGTTTGCGAAAAGAAATGACCTTGACCTATATTCAATGTCACAGGGATCAAATCTGTTAAAACATTTAAACGACTTCTTCTGAAATACCAAAAGCCCTAGAAGCATGATATTTGGCTGGAAGGTTCCTTGGATGAAGTCTGACAAAGTTTGCGAAAAGAAATGGCCTTGACCTATATTCAAGGTCACAAGGGTCAAATCTGTTAAAACATTCGAACGACTTCTTCTGAAGTACCAAAAGCCCTAGAAGCATGATATTTGGCTGAAAGGTTTCTTTGATGAAGCCTGACAAAGTTTGCGAAAAGAAATGACCTTGATCTTTATTTGCCTAGAGACATGCTATCTGGCTGGTTGCGTCCTGGGATGAAGCCAAACAAAATTTGAAAATGAAAATGATGTTGTCTTATAAGGTCACAGAGGTAAAATATGTTTAAATCTTAAGATGTTCTTCTAAATGTCTTACATTTAAAGATTTTAAGGGACTTTAGGGTTACACTATAATATAAGTCAGAGATTGATACCAGGTGAGCGATGCAGGCCCATTGGGCCTCTTGCTTAGATTAACGATAATGTATGATTTATTGACTTTGAATGATCATCCAGTGGTAGTTCCTTTTTGGTGGTAAAAACAGTAATCACCATCTCACCAATATGATATAAATGAATTCTTAAGAGTATTATTAATTTATGATTATACATAGATAAACATATAAGATGAACGATTGTATTGATATATATTTACAGTCTACACTGATATTCACTCGATAACCATTGTACTGCAAACTAGGGTTATTTTCCAGTAACTATACTTGAGAACGTGCAAAATTTCTATGACGTCGACAACAATACATGTGGGCGGAGCTATGCAAATTATCCCGTTCGAATCACAAATGTATGACGTCATTAACAATTGAATTGGGCGGAGCTAGCGACGGCTTATGCAAACTCCATGCTGTTACATTTATTGAACTGTTTTCACGTTTGTAAGTTTTGAAATGAAATATTTGTCTGCAGATGGGGCTAAATTGAACAGAAAACTTATGAACCATTTACAGGAAAATACTGTAAATATAAGGATTAACCTTTGATTTTGTTTAGTTTATAAGATAAAAAAATCCAATGGAGCAGTCGGTAAATTTAACGTAAACGCTTCGCGTTTACGCAATTTATTTACAAGATTATATGTTCGGTGATTCTACCTCACTGAGCAAGTAGTTCCTGTGCTTCTCCATACATTTCTTGTCAAGCAATACACGTGCCTAATGATACTATGCAATATAAGACTTTATGGGTTTAACTCATTATTGCTCATTATTGATAAAAAGGTATAGCAACTTACGCCTAGCCGATTCGTTATTCGTGATAGATGTCGATCGTTGACAAGCATAATTATTTCACATGGTTTCGAGAGTTGCAAAAAGATGAGAAATATGAGCAAAATTTATGATCCCCATCTTGGTCTCATTTAGAAAGGTTAGGTATCCTTGTGATATGAAGATGGACATTTTTTAGTATGCTCGTTAGTGTGCTTACTTGTTGTGATTGATTGAATGATTGACAGGTCGGTTCTCACTTTGAGGACGTAACGTTTACCTGATAAAACAGAAAACGCTTACTCTTCCGAAACACCTGGTCTTATTTCTCTTGTACTTTTGTAATGATCCCATTGTCAGTCTTTCATTTGTTCATATTTTGCCCCTTATTTAATCGATTTAGACTTCGGATTATGGTTTTGTTAACGCTTCGGGATTTGATTTCTGACAATGTTAATCTGTTGCTATTATCTGCATCATTATTCTACTTCACTCAGTGTAAATATGAAAATTGAAGTAGTTTAATTTTTTCAGGCCAAGGTCGATACGATGGCTCGTCAGTCATATTCCTTGAAGACTTTGGAGATCAAAGAACCTTTACCAGCAATTGGTTCTGAGGAAAAGGGTTCCGCTTTAGAACATCAAAATGTGACAGAAATAAAAAGCGGAAAGAAACAAATGAGATTTGTTATTCTCTTTTTTGCAATGATATCACTGATTTACAGTTTCATACTTGCCCACCTTGTCACTGTGCAGTACGTGTACGCGTATTATCACAAGACTCACTTCCCTGACGTCATTTTCAGCACGAACGAGTCGGGATGTGAGTTAAACAGATCGTCACAGGTTTACCATGACCAGCAGGCCGTGCAAAAGATGTCCTCCCAATTCAACATTTACACAGATGTTGCAAAAGGGATACCAGGAATAATTGGTATTTTCTTTTACGGCTCACTGAGTGATAAATATGGAAGAAAAATCCTTCTCTTCGTACCTATCATTGGCAACATGCTTAAGTGTGTTCTGACTACTATAGGAATATACCTCAACTGGAACGTAAACATATTTCTTATTTTCTTCTTCATTGACGGATGTGGGGGAAGTTGGAGCCTAGCACAGTCTATTGTGATGTCTATAGCAGCTGATGTGACCGAGCCTGGCAAGACGCGAATGTTTCTGATAGCAATGGCCGAGTTATCGTTAGGTTTAGGTATATTAATTGGAAGTTTTACTTCCGGATTCATCATTGAAGCAGAGGGTTTCATGTACGCTTTGCTGGTCAGTTCCTGTTGTTCGGTTCTTCCATTTGTGTTAATGTTTTTCGTACCCGAAACTTTTACCAAGTCAAAGGACAAGAAAGGAAAATCGGCAAAGCAGCTTGCTACTGACGTTTTTGTGTTTTACTTCAGAGATGCAGTCCTTAATGGAAAACGGAAAATATTTCTTGTGTGTATATTGATGAATGTCTTCATCATCATGGCACTGTTCGGCGGCAATGGAATAGAACCTTTGTATGGGTTAAATTCACCATTTTGCATGAGCTCAGTTCAAGTGGGTACCTTCGTTACTATGCGTGGTGGCATACCTTTAGTTATCGGGATGCTGCTCTTCCGCCCACTACAGCTTCATTTGGACGAGTGTCTCATTGCAGTACTCGCAAACCTGTCTCATTTTGCTGGTTTTGTTCTGGAAGCGTTTTCTTATAATATCACTATGTTATACTTTGGTAAGTGTGATAATTATCTTCAGAAGCAAACCATATAGTTGTCTTTTTTATGAATATTTTCCATAGCACTATAATATGCCATACCAATTTTGAGGATTATTTTTTTTTTCAAGTATTAGATTTGGTCTGCATTGCCATATTACAAACGAAAATCATGATGAAAAAACGTTTTATCAATCGTTGTCGTTAACCTATATCTATAGCCTAGACATGTCTAAATTTTGTATTGTTTTCTTAATTACAAGGTCTTTTCGGTCTTTTTCCGTGATGGCAGACACAATGTCAAGCAATACATAATGGTTTAAAGCAAAATAGCTTAAAGAACGGTTGTTCACGATAGAAATTCAGACATTTTTTATTTTTTTTTAATGATGTATAAATATTTTATTTATATTGACTCTGAGCCTAACTTCCACTGCTGAGTGAGTCATAAACATTATATGGTAGAGTCACATATTTAGTCTGCTATTATCACAAAGAAATTATTTAATGTTTTTGATTTCTTCATGATTTCAAGGAACTTATAGTTTTTCTTAGTGTAACTTATATTTTATTCATTTTATTTAGTTCCGGTTTTGAGCTTGGTTAGGACCATGGCATTGCCAGTTATTCGGGGAACCATGTCGAGTCTAACGCCAAAGGAAAGACAAGGTCTGTACTCACATGACAAATCGATTCTGTACTCGTAAGTACAATCAGGTTTGTACTCGTGATAATCAAATTTTTACTCTCATGAAAAACAAGATTATACTTGTATGTAAAATCAACTTTGTACTCGTATGTAATATCAAGTTTTGCACATGGATATATGTCTATACTCATATGTAAAAATCAAGTCTAAATTCGTACCTCGTATGTGAAATCAACTTTGTAATCGAATGGTATATCAATACTGTAATCTTAAGTCTATACTCATATGTAAAATCAAGGCTATATCATATGTTAAAATAATGTCTAAACTCGTACCTCGTATGTGAAATCAACTCTGTACATGTATATAAAGTTAAACTGAGTAAACAGTCGGTGTGACGCACCTGTACCTTCTGTTTGTACATTAGTTTAGAATTTTTTAAATTCCCATCTTTTGGCCCCTAGCATCACTGACGAGTCCCAGAAGGTCGCAACAGCTGTATGGTACATTTTACTCATTTTTTTTCGGCCTACTGTATCAATTACTAAATTTAAAAGATGCAGCATGTGTGTTACGTCATCTTTGTACTCGTATGTAAAATCAAGTCTATATTCGTATGTAAAAATAAAGTTTAAACTCGTACCGCGTTTGTGAAATTAACTTTGTTCTCGTATATTAGATCAAGTCTGTACATACATATAAACTTATGTTTATACTCGTATGTAAAATCAAGTCTGAACTCGTAGGCTAAACAAGCAAGCAAACTCACTACTGCTAGTAGAAAGTAAAACTAGGGTGAAACTTATATATAAACATTGTTTGCATTCGTAATGAAATAAAATTGGTATTCTGTATATCACGATCAGGCTTGAATATAAATATAAGCTACAATTAGCGTTTAAATCAAAGTTGGTAATTGCATACATAACAAAGTTGATAATTATATTTAAAATAAGGCCGGTTCTTGTATATCAAAGGTAGGAGCTCGAAACTGTAGCTATTAATAAAAGGTATGTAAAAGATTCGTTTATCACTCAGTATTTTGGCTTAAGGTCGTTACTCGATTACAGTAAGATGTTTGAATAAGGTTGATTCTTCCACAGTTGCTTGAGTTTCTCTCAGTATATAACAAAATGTTTATATATATGGAGCCGCGGCCAATTACAGACATTTCTGTAATGGGAGACTCATTTCACACATATATATTTATTATTTACTGACAGAAAATCAAGCAACTGTGATTCTGCCGTAAACATAATTGACATTTGTGGGGTATGAAACCATAGGCACGAGTATATGTACATTATGTACTGTGCCCTGTAAATATGAAACTATCTATAAATATAGGTAGGTTAAGGGTTTTGGTGAATGTACAAAATTGTATAATTTACAACGAAAACTATATAAACAATATTCAAGTGACGGAGCAAAACTGCCCTGTATAGACAGGTGATCTGTATACAGAGGTCAATTATATAGTGTATTGTCAGTTGGTCTGATGATTTTGACCGTACTTGTATAATTTAGAGAAGCATCATTTTGTAAGAGCTTGTGCGTGTTTCCATCGCTGTAACTATTAAAACATAAACCCTACAATTAGAGTTAAGTTCTTCAAGCATCAATACTTTGTGATTATTTCAGGAACTATGTTTGCCGGGCTAGCTATCGTGGAGACAATTTTTAACCAGCTTGGAAATGTGGCTTCAAACGCTATATACGGCCACACTGTAGAGGTTTATCGTGGTGCAGCCTTTCTCGTCCTCGCGGGATACGCATCTGTCGCAGAAGTATTATCTGTGTAAGTATATATCAAAATTAAAAATGAAACATCTATATAGACGTTTAAGACTATGAGAACAAATAGGGGATATCTAACAGTGTCTTTAGTAATACCAAATTTATTTCCGAGTGAAGTTATTATTTTGATATTTTTCACGAGTGCGCAGTCAAAGGCCCAATATACGTAACTTCAGGAAATTTTTCGGGATTCTGTAAAATTATGTAAAAAAATCCAGTTGATAACCATGCAAAAATAAGCCTAAAACGAAGTTACTGAGCGGTAACTAACAAGAAACTGTTGACAAAAAAATCCAAAGAATTGAAAATAGTTCAGGTGGGGCCCATTTTAACAACAAAGCCGTAGGTAGAAGACAGTTCGAAATGGACGCGTGTTTACAAATACCGTGTTTCAACTGCTGCTGAACCGGTAACCACGCAAGATTTCATCTTGAATATTGCTGATATCAGTTAATCTTAACTAAATCTAATAATATAAGAAGTTATAAGGCTTGATTTTCGCTTCAAGTTTTGCCAAAAGTTACGTATATCGGGCCTTTAAATACTGTTTATAACATTTTTTTATTAAAATCCACTTTTGGCTTTAAATTTCTCCCATTGTCGTTTGTAAGAGGCGTTTTGATTGGTCAATTCAGAAAAAAAAAGTAATTTTTTCACTAGTAAAAATATATCATTTTTCTCACTAGTGAGGAACATTTTTCTCACTAGTGAAAAATATCATATTTCCCACTATTGAACAATATCATGTTTCTCAAAAGTGAAAATTTTCATATTTCTCATTTTTATCGAATTAATAGTTTCCGATAATTCACTGGTAAAAATGTAATAAATATTTATAGACAATATTTATCATCATGACACAGAAGTAAGATTAATGTATGTCTTGAGTATTGTTTGTGAATGACGTGGCTTCCTTTTAGTGAATTAGTTTGATATGATATCAACATCATTTAAGGATGTACACCTCTAAGAAGTCAAAATCTTCCTATATTAAACCATTCTTCGCATATACATGTTTTTGATAAGGGAGTTCATGGCATGGCAGGAAATGCAAAGATAATGATATGTCGTTGTTGTGCTATGATCGGTAAAATATACCAATATGACATAATAATTAATTTAAGTGAATGTTGTCGTTTTGACCGATGTAGGATATCTACATACAATATCTTTCTTTGTAATCCGAAATGTATGAATGTTTGCAGAAAGGACAAAAACCGTATTTTCTATTTAGTTAAGGAAGAAAAATTTCTCTAGTTACTATTTTAACGCAGAAAAGTTATTTGAGTTAACCCTTCCCATTATCTTTAATGAGAAAATCCTTTACATATTTAACGTTTATTATAAAAGGTTCTGATATAAAACCTTTTGAATATTTAGCAATTCTTAAAATGGGTTTCTGTTTTGAAAACCGTCATAAAATCCCCTGGTACATGTGCTTCATTTTTTTTGTCCCATAACTTTTTGTGTTATTTTTCACGATTTAAAGTTCAAAAATAAAAAGTGCTCCAGTTACACTAGATATATGAAAACAACAAAAACATTATATAATTATCCACTTTACTGCATACTATTTCTATAGTATCGAACATTATCAAGTTGTACAGCAAAAATGAACATGCTATAATTAAAATGGTCGAAACACTGATTTTTTTAAGATCGATCTAGCATCAAAAAGGTGAAATTTAGGTTTTTCGCGAAGTGCATAATAACACAGAACTACGTATTTTGAAAGTGGTCGCCGAATGTTCTTTTTAAGTTCATGTAAAAAGCTCTACACGCAAAAGACTTTAATATTTTGACACAATATTCATATGCATTTAAGCTATTACAATTTATCAGACTTTCATTAATATATCATAAAATCTTAAACAAAATCAAAACAAGACGTGAATGAAACATCAGAGATGTACATCCTTAAACAAGCGATAATGGCATTGTTGACTAAATCAGTATTAAACAGAGGTCAGCTTTTGATACATGATTATTATTTCTGTACTTTCAGTGTATTATACAGGATCACCAGACCTCTGAAGACAAACATGTGAAGCAAGTCATACACCGAGTATTGTATGAATAAGCAAACAATATACTTGTGAAGTGAAACACCCACAGAGTATTGCACAAATAAGCATACAATATACAAGTAAAGTGAAACACGTACTGAGTATTGTATGAATAAACATACAAAGAAGTGAAACACGTACCGATCATTGTATGAATAACAAATTGAAGTGAAACACGTACCGATTATTGTATGAATAACATACACTGAAGTGAAACACGTACCGAATATTGTATGAATAAGCATACTATCAATAAACATACAACATACATGTGTAAACTGATTTTTTATGTTATGGAATACTTAATATCAACCATATACTTCTTTCATAATCTGATTAAAATATGTTTCATAGTTCACATTCGTTACGAGTTTTTTATCATGTCTCCCACGGTGTATAAGTTTGCTAAACCTTTCTTGTTGATGTTTGGTTTTCGTGTATTCTTAGTCGGTAGATATTATCTCTTTAGATTATATGTAGCTAGGTATAAATACTGAAACTTTCAAAATGTTTTTGTAAAAGTCATGGTCTCCCTCTTTTTATCCATTTGAAATATAAATCGTATATGTGGTTGTGCAGTATATAGTTAATTTACAATTAATTGACGTCCTGCATGTCACAAGCAGTAACTGGGGTGTTAAACTCAGTATAGTCATACCAAGCAACCCAGTTATATTCTCTGTTATTTCTTTGGTGCTCCCCCTCGCATGAGGCTCAGTTTTGCTGTTTTTTTGTGCAAATCCATCCCAAAACCAGTTATCTCTAAGATACTACCTACTTGCTGATTGATGGTGAACACATTAGTTTCATTTTTTTGTCTACAACAGGGCATTTGAAGTAAAGACATGGGAATATCAGTGAAAAAAACCCACGAAAAGTCCGATACAATTTCATATCCCTAAAATGTACACATGTGCAACAGTCCCGAAGAATATCTGAAAACCACATTTTGTAATAAAGTTGCAATGCGATAACAAAACTGTTTGGTTTTTCAAAAGTATTATTTTTTCCTTTTCTTGAAAATGTGGACACAAACTTTCTGAACCCGACCAAACTGAAATCGGCACGAATCTGCTACTGCTTCAAGTTATAGTCAGACACAGGTCAGGTGACCAAGTCAATGCTAAGTACATTTAAATCAACCTGTATTGACGGGAACTTACACTAAGTAAGCCGTGATATCAAAACACAGTTTAAGGGAGATGTCAACAACCAGGTCACCCGTTGAATGCTGTGTTGGGTACCTTCAGTAGAATAGTTATCGGAGCAACCAGGGTATAGAAAATGTCCTCTCCTTTATCAGGTATGTTTTGGTGTTTCTTTACTTCTCGTAGGTAAATTTATTTATCCATTAAGTCTTTTACACGTTCATCAGATTTTATACTACCAGCTTCCTTCCTTCATGATACATGTAGCGCACACTCAAATGGCCAAATATATTGCATTGTTCAGCCAGGTTGCTTCCCGGCTAGCGATTAAGTTCTGTCTTTTCAATATTAATCACCATTTTTAAGCAAACAAAATGTAACACAGATACTCCTCGGGAACCATACGACAGACCAATGGTGTAACCTACATGCGAGTCTTTTCACTGTTTTACAGACATAAACAAACACTGGGGCTACTTAGATGGTGTCAAAGCATATCTATATTGTATCCCAGCATCATAATTCAACTGTATAAAGCCCCAATCAAAATTATTATAGGTCGACGAATAAATAACATTATTTTTTTTCTTTTTCTTTTTGCATTATATAGATGAACTAATACTGTCGAAGAGACTGACTGTGCGGGGAAGGATGCTTAGCGTGCCATCCTAAGGACCTCTATGTCATAGATTTGATCCTTCGTCCTAAATATGTGAAACGTCAGTGCATCTCGGGTTAATATCTGCTGTTTGTCTGACCAATTTAAATGGCATGATGTCCTAACTGGGACGGTTAGACTGATAACACCACGTGTTTACATTGTGTCACTATTTACATGAACGTATAAGCGTAAGTGTGTCGTGGTATGTGTATATCACGTGTGGCTTGGTGACTGGTATCGTATATTTATGTTATGGTGCACAGCTTCGAATCTACCCCGGGTATGTATAACAGAGACAGTTCATACTAAAATACACGGCTATAAGGCCATATCTGAAAGTTTGGGCTTATTATATAGGTTAAATGTAGGTTAAACATAGTATTACAATGAACTAAATATATATTGTATGTTATGGTGAAGGGGTATATCATCTCGGTGATTTACACGTTCAACTATGTTATACTATCATATTTTCCCTTTTTGTTGCTTGAGTTCAACGTCTCCCAACAGTTAAGGTAGTATGAAGACGAGTGCTTTGGGTGATAAATCGTTGAACGCAAATGAAAATGTTGCGAATGGTTCCTCTGAACAGTCGTTACAGACTTACAAATGTATGCAGGGGCGTAGCTGGAGGTATTTTGATGTGCAAGCCCCGCGACGTTTACAATTTTGGGGAGGGGGAACATTTAGCCTTCAAATGGTGCCATTGTTTTGGACTTGTTGAAAGCATCATTGTCTGGCCCATCATTATACAAATTATTAATCCGAAAATGGAATACGATATGTTTTATTTCGATGATGTATGGAAACAAAATCATTATCCATACCTTTCTTATGTCATTAACTCGTCAGTAAGTAAAACCAGAGACATTTACATGTAAAACCATCTTTAATATACATACGTTTCTGTTTATAAGTACATATGTTCTGTGCAAGACTCAGGAAGTAAGAACTCATGCTTGTGTTCTTAAGCATAATTTTGTATTATTCGAACAGGCCAAGTTTCACGAAAGTTCCTTAACTTAAAAATTCTCCTTAGAAAAGCATTAAAGATTTAACAGGAAAATCTTAAGTTAAAGGAATTTTCCTTAATTTCTGTAATGCTTTCCTATGGAGATATTTATTTAACTTAAGGAATTTTGGCCAGTCTCATTAATCATTGTATTTGCTGACATTTTGTTTGAATCGAAATGTAGTAAAATTTGGCCCTACTTTTATTTCTGTTAGAATGATAAAAGGGTCTTTTTTATATTAAATCTAATACAGATTTCCTAAAAAAAAACAGAGAGTACCAATCAAAGCGTCAATAAAACCATAATCCGAACTCAAAATCGATTAAACCATGGCAGGGGCAAAATATGAAAAAAGAAAAGATGTACATGGAGACCTCTATAAACGTACACGATAATAAGACAGGTGTTCCGGAAGAGTAAGCGTCTTCTTCTTCATCGACGACACCCGCCATGTAAATATTGGTCACGTCTAAGTAAACATCAGGTTCTCAAAATGAGAATCGAGTCCTCATTGTAAATAAAAACAAGGGAGAACAATAATGAGCATACTCAAACACGTCCATCTTCATACCACTTAAAGATACAGAATATGTCCCTTAAAACAAAGATGGCGACCATAAAACTTGCCCATAGTCTTCATCAACCTGCACCTCTCCTTTCCCTGTGCCATAAGTTTGTTCGTCAGTAGCTGATATCTATCACTAAAACCTTATGTGACATAATTTTATAAAAAACAAAGTCGGCCTAAGTGATGGTAGTTTCAAACTGATGCTTATGTTTGGATGTTGTTTGGTATTCATTTGTATACGAATTTTCTCACGATAAAGCCATTACCTATATTGTCGTAGTGAGCTGTATTATAAATATTATTAGCTCACCTTGTCCGAAGGACCGAGGTGAGCTTATGCCATACCGTTGCGTCCGTCCGTCGTCCGTCAACAATTTCTTTAAACGACTTCTCCTCCATAACCACTGATTTGAAATCAACGTAATTTGGCAGGAAGCATCCTTGGGTGCCCAGGATTCAAAATTGTACTAATGGTGGGGCTGATCCCCTAGGGGGATGAGGGGCGGGGCCAAAAAGGGTTATTTAGCTATATTGGTTTAGTCGACTATAACCACTCATTGGTAATCAACCTTATTTGGCAGAAAGTATCCCTAGGTGCTCAGGATTCAAAATTGTACTCATGGTGGGACTGACCCCCTAGGGGGCTGACGGGCGAGCCAAAAAGAAAATATTTTATCATGATTACCTAGATACCAATGTATCCAGGTGAGCTGTACCGGTCCTCTGGGCCTCTTGTTTGAATTGTGTTGGCTTCGGTCTCCGACATCTTGCACAATTATATATGATTGAATATGTATGCGTATTGTAATCCTATATGCTATTGCATTCGGAATGAATTTGAAGTATTCTTTATATCTAGCACATTTTCTGCAGCCTAATATGTTAATCTGGCGAGTCGAAAAAAAGGAGTAACAATATAAGTGGACTTTTAAGAATATAAGTCAAATTATGAAATTTCTCGACTTTAATACACATACTTTGGAAAATAATGTGCAAGCACGGGCTTATGTGCTTACATGGCAGCTACGCCCCTGGTATGCTAGATCCCTTCATTAGTCATTAATTAGTTACGACATACAATATGATGCAATATGTTTATTATTATGTTTTTATCACTAGAATAACACAGGAATCATCTGCAGTGACTAGTCGGTACACGTACCCGTTTCTTTACGATTTTACATTTTTTTTACAATTATCAACTTTAGCATTTACTGCCTTCACATCCTACTCATATATGCTATATTGCAAGTGTTACGTATTGTGCCTCCCCCACTTCCTTCACAAAAATTCTAGACGTCATGGTAGACATATACTTGACTACAGGTGTTGCGTGTTGTTCCTTCATCGCGACCTTAAGAATGTACACGTCAAAGTCTCGTTTTGTTCTCATGAAAGGGTTTGTGTTGTTTTTGATAATGTATGATGGATTCTAATAGCAAATATGCATTTGAAAAATGTATCAAAAATATAGATGTCTGTTGTTTATACATTTTTTCCACACGAATTTAAAAACATTACCGATTTTGCGCACATTTTGAAAATGTGTATTTCTGTTTATTTCTTGCAAAAATTCGTGAAAGACAAAATATTTCACCTTTTTGATGCTTGATTGGACAAAGGATAACTGAGGATTTTCTCATTAACAATAAGGTGAAGGGATAACATAGATTAAATTAATTTCATAAAATTAATAAATTAGTTTAATTAACTTATACATTGTTTAAATTGTGTGATGTAATCATCATATAAGATTTCTGTAATTATTCCCCATGCCAAAACTGCACACCAGCTGTTCACCATCTGTTCTCTATTTATAATTATCACGTGTTAATGGAATGACCACCACTCCCATCACAAGAGGTTAGCACGTGATCAGCGACACGCGCTGCTCTGAGAGAGTCTGTTTGCGTCCTTTCCGCATCACTTAAAAATTTGCAAACATATTTTTCTGCTAAGGAGCACTATTCGATTTGAGATTTATGTTCGTTCTTTGGAAAGTACTTCTTAATCCTGTCCAAATATCACCCCTTTTTACTAACAATCAAACAACTTTTATTTGATTGTTGACTTGAATTTTTGCTATGTATTTGTTTTTTACCTATCATATGTAAGCCACCTTTTCCTTGGTTCCGAAAAAAATCATTTTTCCGTGTGGTATTCCAGAACTCAGTTCAAAATTGACTAACAATACATCTGATTCATTAGTGTCTTACGTTTGAAAGTAGGGACAAGAAAACTGAATTATATACTTTCGTCATTGTGTTCGTTGAACTGTATCAAATGTGTTTTGATTGATTTTGTCTTTTCGACGGTAGGATGGAGAAAGTTTTGACACACGGAAGCTTGCAAGTCTGAGTAACAGAAAGCTGTGGCCATGAAATAACAAGGATATCTAAGCTTAATTTCTCTTACGAAAATGGAGGCATCCGATTTCTCTGGGAAATCGCCGACAGGAGAACTAACGAAAAATGTTGTAAAGGCAAATAGATTTGAATCCTGTGAAATAACTGATGAGAAATCTCCTCTTCTTTCTCAGTCTTCGATAGCAACCGTGGACAGAAAACCGAGCGATACCGGATATGACGTCAAGGTCAGGATTCCTCTACGATTCTACCTGCTAGGGCCCGTCGTTTTTATCATGCTTTTCAGCTATGTCACTAACTCTCTGATTATTACACAGTACGTTTATGGTGTTATCGAAAAAGAAGAATTTCCAGGTAAACAGTTCAACAACAGTGCTGATGAAATTGTTTGCTATGAAAACAAAACTTCTCAGGAGTACTTAGACCAACAAGAGGTCCAAATAATTGCCTCTTCCTATAATATTTACGTCGCCTTAAGCTCTGGTATTCCAGCAATATTTTCCAATCTTCTATTTGCGTCAATGAGTGATAGATATGGAAGAAAACCTTTTATATGCATCACCGTTACAGGCCAATTTATCGCAACATCAATGCTAGCAGTAGGCATATACCTTGAGTGGAACATTTACTCCTTGCTTGCCTTCCATTTTATTGGTGGGTCAACTGGAGGTTGGATCGCCTCCCTTTCCATCGGATTTGCTGCTATAGCAGATATCACTCGAGCAGGAAAGTCGAGAGTCTTTGCTATAGTATTGATAGAGGTAGCATTGGGTATGGGCGCATTGGTGGGCTCAGCCTTGTCCGGCTATCTTATTGACGGTGTCGGTTATTACACGGCAATGACGATCAGTGCATCTGTTACATGTATTGGAGTCTTAGTTGCACTCATTTTCCCGGAAACACTGAAAAATGAACATTCAAGAAAACACAGTATTACGCAGACGATTAAAAATATATTTCTCTTTTATACTAAAGATGTTTCACCAGCAGGTAAACGATGGAAGTTCTGGGCGTGTTTGTTGGCTTTGATGTTCATTTTTCTAGCTAACTTCGGGAAGAATGGCATTGAGACTCTGTATCAGCTGAACACTCCGTTCTGCTGGGAGCCTGTGAAGGTGGGCTGGTACACTACCCTACGGACAGGACTGCCTCTCGTCGTCGGTATGGGACTCATGAAACCTTTCCAGATGTGTCTGGAGGAGCACGTCATCGGTATCATTGGAACCATATCCTTCATAGCAGGATACGTGCTGGAGGCACTGGCAACCACCGAACTCATGATGCTTATAGGTATGTTCTTATTCTCCAAGTAAGTTTTGAAATTTAATCATATATGTTAATGTCAGATTAAAAAAACAACCAAACAAAAACAAACTTTACAAAAAACATTTTTCAAAAGTCTTTTTTTTTTATTCCAGTCGCCTTCATTAGTTTCCTGGGTGCCTTACCTGTGCCAATCATCCGAGCGATCATGTCGCACATGACATCTCCTGAACAGCAGGGCAAGTATTGTCATCTGAAAACGCCTATAAAAGTCTTAATAGGAAGGGTGAATAGACATTCATAAAAAAAACACACGTGTGTACTTGCTTTCTTGGTTTTGAGTTTTGAAATTATTTCGCGGACACAAATTGGCGTTGTTTTCCCATTGTTATCAATTTGCGTGGTTAGCTACATGTAAGTTCAATTGAAATATGCAAGCTTGTGTTGCCTGTTCATAATACAAATTGTATTTCGAGAAAAATCTTGTCCGCCACTTAAACCTTTTAACTGTATGTTTTTAAATGACACACTCATCATATTTCTCAGTTAATTTCAAACAAGTGTAATCGTTATCACATGTAAAGTAAATATAACTTCGTGAAAGTTGTCATAACGCCATGAAAACACTGACCAGTTCACGCGATGCTTAACAAGCCTACTATTTGATTTGATATGTCATTAATAAAATGATATCTATAACACATGTGCATTTCAATAAAAAAACATCACGTTAATTGCAATAAATTGTATATCAAAACATTCATTTGTGAATCGCTCTGTCAATACTGACGATATCGTGAATGTGCTTGTTTGTTTGTTTGTGTTTTACGGCCCATGGAAAACTATGGTTTAGGGCTGAGTGCAGAGATTTAGAATAATATCTAACAATAGTCATATGACACCCCAACATTGTAAGCATCATTAGACATGGTTTGTTTGTCAAAGAGATGACGTAACACACACATATGCTGCACCTCTTAAATTTAGTAATACATACAGTATGCCGAAAAAATGAATTAAACTGCATCATACAGCTGTTTCGTCCTCCTAGGACTCTTCAGTGATGCTAGGGGCCAAAAGGTAGGAATCCAAAATTTCTAAACTAATGTAGAAGCAGAAGGGTCAGGTGAGTAAAACCCCTTTAAGTTATGAATCTAGAAGTAAAATTAACGACAACTCTATTTACAACAATAGGTTCTTTTAGGTTGATGCATACAATGAATATTTTCTTTCTCATCATTCATACAACAGCTTCTGAAAAATCGGAAACATTGTCATTCAAACAAACCCACCTGATCAACAGACATAATTATTACCATCATTCCAACAGCTGCGCTTGTAACAGCACCTCCTTAACAACACGACAGACTATCGTCTTTCAAAATAATTATCTGGAGCAGCAAGACAGGAAGCATCATTCACTCAATACCTGGAAAATATCACGTCAAGTATCATACCTCCCAAACAATAAGATTGGTATGACCAATCACGGCACGAGGGGACAATAACACCCATGTTTTACCTTTCTTGTTGTACACAGGTTCCCTATTTGCCGGAGTGGCAGCGGTAGAGACTATTTGTGCCGTTGTTGGAAGCGTGACCGGAAACGCCATCTACGCTGCCACCGTGGATTGGTTCCGCGGTTTCACGTTCCTTCTATTTGCTGGATATACTGGAATAGCATGTGCTCTCATTGTGTACGTATATAAAATGTATATTGGCTAACATTCACGGCAAAAGGAGTCATTTGTTTCCGTATCAATAACAAATATTTTGTGAGAACATAATAGTGTGAGGTAATTTAAATCAGTGTATTGATTATGAAGAGAAACCTCGATAGAATACATATTTTTTATAAATCTTTGTCAATTGCTTGGGCATAGTAGAAAATTATTTTCTAAACAGCAGACCATATATTTTTCTACTACTTTTCACCTACTGAACCTTGGAATCATTATGTTACTGTTTGAAATACGCATGTTCATATTTTTGGACGGTATAAAAACGTTCTTTCCACTCATCAAAAATAAGATAATATTTTCTAATGCGTGATAGGGAAGATTTAGGCGAATATTTTGACAGTACCTGTCATTTTTTACGGTCTGTTGTAAGTGTGTGTCGATTTGAATTTCTGGACCACGTGTTTTATCTGTGAAGAAACAGACGTTACGTAAAGACTAAGTTAAATATACACTTAAGTTTAGTCCTGGCATTATTATAACTGTCTCTGTACTCTTTCTATTGCAGATTACTATTCACTGATTCACGAATGAAGAAGTCTTCATCTTATACTACTGGCGAATAATGAAAAATACGATATATAGACCAAAATCTTACTGAAGTTTTATATAACTTGCGTATAAACATTTTTGAACATGTATGAATAAAGATCAGTGTTTTTATGTGCATTCTCAGTCTTTCAACGGAAAACTAAAATTGGCAATTAAAGAAATACACTGTAGGTTAATGAATACTACTGTGTGTGTTAAAAATATTCATGTTACAGGTATAATGTCTTCGCCTGGCTGTGTTGTGGGGGAAAAGTAACAAACACGTCTCTCTCGTTCAGTTGGTTTATTTTCTAGCCCGCGAAATCACAATATATCCCCCTTTTTGGAGAGTTCTAACATTTACATGCAGATGACAGATTATCTCCCTTAGACTATTATTCTCTCTCTCACCCATCATATACCATACATACAACACAGGTATAAATCAAGGAGCTATCAACTACTCCTACAATTAAGTTAAACAACTCTCCAGGAACATTGTTAAACAGGGTGAAATGACGAGTATATGTAATTAATAACCAATAAACTAGAGTTATGGATGAGCTCAAAATTATAAAGTACGAGTCACTATATATTTTCTTTAATGTATGAGTTCAATATATTAATTGTGCGAGTTTAATATGTTGAATGCGCGAGTTCAAGATGTTAAATGTGCGAGTTATATATGTTAAATGTGCGAGTTATATATATTATGTGCGAGTTATATATATTATGTGCGAGTTATTTATATTATGTGCGAGTTATATATATTATGTGCGAGTTATATATATTATGTGCAAGTTATATATATTATGTGCGAGTTATATATATTATGTGCGAGTTATATATATTATGTGCGAGTTATATATGTTAAATGTGCGAGTTATTTATATTATGTGCGAGTTATATATATTATGTGCGAGTTATATATATTATGTGCGAGTTATATATATTATGTGCGAGTTATATATCTTAAATGTGCGAGTTATATATATTATGTGCGAGTTATATATATTATGTGCGAGTTATATATCTTAAATGTGCGAGTTATATATATTATGTGCGAGTTATATATGTTAAATGTGCGAGTTATATATATTATGTGCGAGTTATATATATTATGTGCTAGTTGAGATATGTACATTGAAATGTAAGCTCAACAGTAGGTCAGCATATTAACTAATAGTTCAAATAATGTTAAATGTTCAATAATTTAAGTTTGTGATGAATGTAAGATTGTATGTAATGCTAAATAATGTTGGTTCGTGATGAATGTAAGAGTGTATGTAATGCTAAATAATGTAGGTTTGTGATGAATGTAAGAGTGTATGTAATGCTAAATAATGTAGGTTTGTGATGAATGTAAGATTATGTGTTAAATAATGTAAGCTTGTATGTAATGCTTGTAGTGTTAGAGAATGAAGAAGAATGAGAGAGAGGACATGTTTGTAAAACATTGTAAGCTAAATCTGTGACAATAAACTGTTTGAAAAAAAACTACTAGATACTATATGATATAGATATGCCTATGGTTGCATATATGACATTTCGTCTTTTCGCTTTGTTACTATATTTGTAACTTGATACGTTAAGGTGTTTTTGACGTTGAATAAGAAAACTTCTGTAGACTAGTTGCATCATATGGTCAACAACATTAATAGTTCAACTTGTAAATGTGCGAGACCAATATATCAAGCGAGTTCTTATGATAAATCCACAAGACTAATATGTTAATGAGAGACTCCATAAGGTCAATGTGCATAGATTAAAATAATTTATTGTTTTTCTATTCTGTTTATTTTCTTTAAAATTTAGAATGATTTCTTAGTTCATTATCGTCGATACTATATACCAAGACAATATATTTTTTATTTAAAAATTCTGATATCAACAGTCTATTGGAAAAAAGATATTGTCAACCAGGAATTCAATCATTCGTACTATATCTTCATCAGTATATGTCAACCTAGCTTTTGTTGTGTTTTCACAAACTTGAATCCTCTATAATAATTATGGGGATGAAATGATGTGTTCATTTTCAATTATAACATATATTTACTTTTAAAGTATACGAATTGCCACCCCGTGTCAATGCAGACTATTTCGTTTATACCTGTAATATAAAAACAATAACGTTATCAAACTTAACGTTTACTTAGTCGATAACATCTTTCACAAGTTTAAATTGCCACCGAAGTTATTATTTAGGACGTAGGGGATAGAGATTGTCATGTAACGTTGTCACACTATACTTTTCATATACCGGACCTGGCAAGTACAATTATAAGGCGATGCAATATTTAGTTTTTAAAGTAAGACCATACCTTTCTGCGAGACTGTTCTACAAAGACAGGCCAATCGAGAAGGACCTTTATTTGCTGCGGTACTGTGATGGTAAATGTAAACAAGTAATTTATTCATAAAATATTAATGCATAATAATTTAATTAAAATATTTTTCACATGGTGTATCACACTACCTTTCAAAATGATGTTTTGATATTTTAAACTCAAATCGGCTAATTTCCATTGTCATTCTGTTTATTGTTTAAATTGCTTATAATGAAATTAAAGAAAGTTTAAAATAAATCAGTAATCGATATGTAACATGTATATTTATAGCACGTTAGTTTGCCTGTAGCTGTCAGCTTACAGCACTGTTCACTTTTGTTTTGTCGAGTTCAGGTTACAGGTCAGATACAAAAATTGTTCTGATAAAACTCTGCCTAAAATCTCATCTTGGTTATTTAGAAAAGGGTAATTCATAACAAGGCCTATGATCCACATGGGCCAGGGTCTTCTGTTTAGGAATGCTGTTAACTGTTCCTCGGAATTTAACACACACCATAGTTTCGTACCTTGTGAGTCTTGGGAAATAGCGAAAAAAAGTTCTGTTCGTGAAATCATTTTTGTGGGTCGCGCAGGGGCGCGACCACTCTAATTATATAAGATTTACGTTACACCATAGTTGTTCTGTTCTCATCTGTCATTGATTGCTATGATACATTACTAATACAATATTCATATTTACACCATGCATGTATGTGGTTTTGTTCTCATCTGTCATTGCTAAGATGAAAATCATGTTTGTGTGTCGCGCAGGACTTGACCACTCTACTTATATAAGTTTTAGGTTATAATACCGTGCATTTCTGTGATTCTGTTCTCATCTGTTTTCATGCATCTTATTTCATATGTAATTCACTATTTTCATTATACTCATAATAAACTTATTATTTTCCGGAATATACACACTGCATTTGTAATCTTATCTTTTATACTTTTGTATGACACTACAAATTTTCCTGTCCTGAGAATATTCAGGTATTTCATTATACAATCTGTTTATTATATATGAGAAACTGAAATTAGTATTATACCTTCTGTTAGGTCTAATATTATAAAGAGTCAATTTATTTAATTTTTTTTTAAGTTTCCAATTCATATTTCAAAATTACTAAACAATTCCATTTCTATTTGAAATAATATGCATTCATATATGATATTGCATATCATTATCGGTACTAAACCAGTGCCAATTTATAAATAAGCTTTATACTAGTCAGTACATGTAACTTCTCTGTTGAATATTGAAATACATTTTGTCAGAAACAGAACAATATCATTTCTTTATTATCATTAATGTTATCATTTATCATGCATTTATATTACAATAATTCCAGAGTTAGATTCTGGTAAAAACAACATACCAAACTAAGAAACCTGCAATTTAAACGGGACTGCCACAAAACCTCTTTCGCATACTACAACAGGTTGTCACGTAAATAGTTTTTCGATGTTTTATGTAGGTTCTCTTCCTTGCTGTTAATGATAGGTTATATACAAACATGAATAAATCCCATAATTTAAACTTTTGGTCTGGTTTGGTTTAATTTGTTTTACTTCCTATTAACAGCCAACGGCATTTAATGACGTGCCAGGTTTTGGAGATGGAGGAAAGCCGGAGTACCCGGAAAAAAGCCACCGACCTACCGTCGTCACGACCTGGCAACTGCCCCACCTGGGATTAGAACTCACAATCCAGAGGTTGTGTGCTAATGGTAGAATGTCGAAACACCTTAATCACTTGGGCACCGCGGCCCCGTTAATTTAAAACAATTCCTTTTCCTTGAAAGATAAACGTCATCAAAACCATAAGCAGATTTCTCGGGGTAAATATATGAACATTGAAAAACTTTACACGAATACCCTCGAAAAAGAACCAGAGATAAAGACCAGGTGTTCCGGAAGAGTAAGCGTCTTTTGCTTAATCGACGACAACCGCAATGTTTATATAATCTATTTCTAACATGATTCAGTCTAACGTTTCATATAAGGTTTTTGTACTGATATTCTTTAGTTCTTCCTTTATTAACTGTTCAGCAACTTTAACCGTCTTTAAATTCAATAAAAGCAAGTAATGCTGTATCATCAACCAACATTTTTATATTATGATAAATAGATAAAGGGCAAATAATTAATAACAAGAAGTTTACTTCTTTGTCCTTTATAAAATTGTAAAAGTTATTCGTATCCTATAAATATCTATTTGTAAGGATCCAGTGTTATTCGGAAAATACCGTTGATATTACTTCTTTGGCCCATATCATAAATAGATATATATGAATATCATTTGTAAAATTATTTATGCATAAAAAATAGCAATGGTCTTAGAACAGCTTTGCCAGTGCAACATTTTAATCTAAGCATTCAGTCTGCAACCGTGATTTATTAATTTTCCTCTCCATATCTTACTACTTTACAGTACCAAAACCTTTCAAATATCTTTTTAATGCAGAATATATCCCACAACTCATTTCCAACAATTTCACAACCAAAATTTCATTTAAGATTACTTGTTTGTGATAAAGACAAAATAAAAAATCCCACAATATCTTCATCGGCGTTTACCTAGTCGATAACCGCTATCACGATTCCAATTATCTATTTTTCAGTCCAAAATAGAGGACATCGGTCATTATGTAGGACGTACTTAGTCAGTTGATGTCGAAAAATGGGTCACATCTGCGGATATCCTTTAGATTCAACTTTGGTATAAAAATGCCTTTCAAAACAACAGCTGTAGACAAGTATTTCATCACATCGCCTAATGAGGGTGTAATATGATGAATCCAGTAATAGTACACATTTGTTATTATGTGTAGATAATAACAACAATTTAGTCTAATCAATATATCTGTTAAAGTGTCAACAAAAGGAAAACGTATCGCAATACCAAAATAAGTGCAAATCATACCATAGATTTAAAACGTTAACACAATATATCACAGTATCAAGATAAAGAAACAGTATACAACAACAGTAAACAGAGACAATACATCACATAAACATAACACGAGGTCGAAAATAAATAGGAGAATACTGAAACATCAACAAAACCATAATCCGAACTCAAAATCAATTAAACTAGAGGTGAAATACATGAAGGAACAAAGAAAATATTTACACGGAGACCCTCATAAAAGTACAAGAGAATAAGACCAGGTGCTCCGGAAGAGTAACATAACAATCCAAAGGCAAAATATCTCAATCTTACGCTCAAGTGTATGAAAGATTTCTCGTTCCTTTTTAAGGTTGTCCATAAGCTTAAGAAGACCCATTTTGTTCGGAGTGATTGTCAAAGGTAAAAAGAAAGAAGTGGATTTGTTGTTAAAACGCCACTTCAAGACAAATAATTGCATAGAGATCAAACTGTTGGTTGCCCAAGGAAAGACACACCCCAAGATTTTGGACAAAATTACTGAATGATCGAGGAATTGGCGACATGTTTTTGACAACGACACGACGATATCCATTTATGGAATAACTCCCATGATCGTTGTGTTTATAGTAGGGCTGCCGTAGTCATCATTTATAACGATAACGATAGAGTTGATATAAGTATAAACGTATGTTAGCATTCTCCGGCAGCTGACAACAACACACCATCCACGTGTATCAAGGTAAGTGTAGCCCCTTAACTATTTTACATGTGTTATGGGAGTTCTCAGATCTACTGATATATACAAACAATTTATGACTCTAAACAGAACAATATTGATTCGAATCAGTAGGTGCAAGAGAAAGATTCCTTACCTTATCAACCTGCTATAAAGAATATAAACAACAAATAATTCGGGTGATTCTACTACTAGTATAACTCCTCAGGCCGCCATTGTTCTTAATCTCCAATTATTGTCAAGTAGTGCAAAGACACGTGGTAACTGACAATTACCTATCATTCATAATTTCATCCATAATCTAAAGCTTAGGCAGATTTGCAAGAAAGAGCGAGAGACAACTTCCAAAACATGAAATGTGAATTTAAAGGAATGAATTGATCCTGTAGAATAAAACGCCGGATATTGATAAAAAAAAACAGGGAACTTTAAATAGGTTGGTTAAGTCTGTCACGTCCACGATTCAATAATGATCCATTGTCATAACTGCAATATAAGGGAATACCGAAAGGTCAATCAAACCATGATCCGAACCCAAAATAGATAACACTATGGGAAAAATATGAAAAAAGGAAAGATTTACTCGGAGACCATTAAAAATTAAAAGAATGAGATAATAAGACGAGATGTTCCGAAAGAATAAGTGTATTTGGCTTCATCGAGACGACACCCGAGATGTAAATCTTGGTCAAATCCAAGTAAATGTCATGTCCTCCAAGGGAGGACTTTGGCATCGTTCTTAATCACAAAAAGTAGGCATACTAATGAGAATTTATCAAAAACGTCAACCTTCATTTCATACAAGGTTACAGAATATCTATGAATGGGACCACGAGTACGACCGTAAAGCTTGCTTTTAGTCCTCATCAAACTGCATCTCTCAAATCCCTGTACCGTTAGTTTATTCGTTAGCAGTTGATATCTGTCACGAAAACCTTGGTATATAAAGCAAACCATAGTATAATTAATCAACTGCGACATGTAAACACCATCGGGGTAATGATGTTACCATCAAGAAAGGGAAAGTTCACGATCGAAAAATCGAATCCGCAACGATTATCTTATATCTAAGTACAATGTACATGTAATAAGCTGTCCATGTTGGTCATAGTTTAGGTAAAGATCGAGGTAAACAGCTGATGTAGAAGAGGCCACTGTATCCTTTACTTCAAGTTCAAAGGGGTACATACGATCGACTAGGTCAGCAAACTTTAAGTCAAATTAATACCTTTGGCAAGGTTCGTGTAACCGGCCCCGATAAGTTCCTCGAAAAGTTCAGTCTCGTTTGAAAACTGTTAGTAAGATATTTTTCGATCCGAGGAAAAGGCCAATACCACTCTCGCTATACTCGGATTACGTTATATGTATATATAGTACATACATCTAGATGACCACAATGAGCGATAATCACAACTTTTGATCTCGTATCACAATGTTATCATTGGGAAGATAATAACAAGCATAACGTCACAATAAATATGCTTCCGAAACATTATCATAAACAAGTATTTAGTTGAATGTGATATAGTTTCCATGCTATCTTTACACACTGCATACTTGCTGTGTAAAGTTGGTCTTTTTTCTTTCAGATCAGACAGGTCACGATGAATCGTCAGACGTATTCATTGCAGACGTTGGAGGGTAACGAACCAGCAGCGACAGAACATCAAACTGTGATTGCACCAAAAAGCAGGAAAACGTTTATGAGATTTCTTATTCTCGGAATTACAATATTGTCGCTCATTTACAGTTTTGTTCTAGCTCAACTTGTTACTGTGCAGTACGTGTACGCTAATATCCACAAGACTCACTTCCCTAACGTCAGTTTCAGCACCAACGAGTCGGGATGTGAGTTGAACAGATCGTCACAGGTTTACCATGATCAGCAGGCCGTGCAAAAGATGTCTTCTCAGCTTAACATGTACGCAGAGCTGGCAAAAGCGATACCGGGAATAATTGGTATTTTCTTTTACGGTTCACTTAGTGATAAATATGGCAGAAAAGTCTTTCTCCTTGTCCCTTTCATAGGGAACATGATTAAATGTGTTCTGACTACTGTTGGCATATACCTCAACTGGAACATTTACATATTTATTCTTTTCTTCTTCATTGACGGATGTGGAGGAGGTTGGGTGTTGGCGGTATCCATTGTTATGTCAATAGTGGCTGACGTGACCGAGCCAGGAAAGACGCGGATTTTTGTTATCGCCATGTCCGAGTTGTCGTTGGGGCTAGGTTTGGGCATTGGGAGTTTCACTTCCGGTTTCATCATAAAAGCAGAGGGTTTCTTGTACGCTTTGCTGGTCAGTACTTGTTGTTCGGTGGTTCCAATACTATTACTGATCTTCGTCCCCGAAACTTTAAAGAAGACCGAGGACCAACAAAGAAAATCTCCAACGCAACTTGCTGCTGACATTTTTGTATTTTACTTCAGGGATGCTGTTCTTAACGGAAAACGGAAGATATTTCTGGTGTGCATGCTGATCTATTGCTTTGTCATCATGTCAGTGTTCGGTGCCAACGGGATAGAAACTTTGTATGGATTGAATTCGCCATTTTGTATGAGCTCTGTACAGGTCGGTAGCTTCATCACCATGCGCAACGGTATACCCTTAGTACTTGGGATGCTGATCTTCCGTCCTCTGCAGCTGTGTTTAGACGAGTCGCTGATAGCTGTCATTGCAAACCTGTCCCAGTTTGCTGGTTTTATCTTGGAGGCATTTGCTTATAATATCATCATGCTTTACTTTGGTAAGTATGTGACATTAGTTACATCAGATATTCATAACACAGGGACTTTTTATGCGTATTTGTTTAATCTATGGGATCTTTCAATGGATAAATATTTTGTAAAAATATTTAAATATATTAATGACGAAGACACCGAAATCTAACCTGTGGTTCTACATCCGAGAGTCATGAAAATAACTCAAGCTCTGCTGCTATATGGGTTTTGGTTTCGACTATCATCCATCCGGAATTTCCGAGAAGTATAGCATGCTTAAATCCGTATTCCGTCTTACTATTTAATAAATGAATATTTAAGTAAATGTTGCTATGGTCCTATAAATGCTATTGCTATTTATGACAAACTTAATGAAGCCCGCTAGAGATGTTTGGAAGTTTATTATTCAGGTTTGTTCTTTGGAGGGGTGGGGGGGGGGGATTACAACTTTGTTTTATCATTATCATTATTATGTTTATTCACTAACCACCAAATTGAAAACGATCGTTTTATATACAGTGAACACATCATGTAAACGGTAGTTTTTTTGTCAGTTTAAGTCGCCGTTTTAGTCTTCTGTGTTTAAGGCAAAAGATGCATATATAGATATAAAATTAACGTATAGACATTAATTATTTGGAGGAAAACATAACATTATCACATGTCTGTGTCAATTAATTTGACATGTGCAATGTCAGTGAGAAATAAGACAAACGGCAGATATCTGTAGAAAAAATCTTATTTATTCAACACTTCAGAAACAAACTTCTTGAAGTCACAGTTTGTATTTAAATCTTTGTAGAAGCTTTTTTGTACTACCTTTAATGATGCATCAGTTCTCGTTTTATTCTAGTTCCTGTGTTAAGCTTTGCAAGGACCTTGGCAATTCCTGTAGTTCGGGGAATCATGTCAAGTCTAACGCCCCAGGAAAAACAAGGTATGTACTCGTTAAATACGGTTGATACTCGTATGTTAAACAAGGTATGTACTCGTTAAATACGGTTGATACTCGTATGTTAAACAAGGTATGTACTCGTTAAATACGGTTGATACTCGTATGTTAAACAAGGTATGTACTCGTTAAATACGGTTGATACTCGTATGTTAAACAAGGTATGTACTCGTTAAATACGGTTGATACTCGTATGTTAAACAAGGTATGTACTCGTTAAATACGGTTGATACTCGTATGTTAAACAAGGTATGTACTCGTTAAATACGGTTGATACTCGTATGTTAAACAAGATATGTACTCGTTGGTAACATAACGTCTTTATTCGTATGTAAAACAAGACTGATAAACGTATTTAAATTAGGGGGTCATAATGAATGTTGGGGTCGTCACTTTGATGATGAAAAACAAGGTATTTACTTGTATGCAAAATAAGACCATACTCGTATATACAGGGTTGCTTCTCGTTGGCCGTGATGATAAAAAAAGTTGAGGGAGATAAAATTGATGATCACCAAGAACCGGTATTCTAATGTAGTCTTTAGTACTCGATTATAGTTATTTTAAAGTTTGGTACAAGTATGTTAACCTATGCTTTGTTTTCGGTTTTTTTATGCTATAAGAAAATCTATATGATGAATAGCCTCGTTTCACAAGAGTTTTGTCTGTTTCAATTGATAAAAAACATTCCAAACAAAGCCCCTACACCAATGTTTCAGTCAATCAAGCATTTCAATTCAACCTTTATTTTAGGAACTATGTTCGCCGGGATAGCCATCGCGGAGACGTTTTGTACCCAGTTTGGCAGTGTGGCGTCCAATGCAATATATGGTAACAGTGTGGAAACATTCCGGGGCGAAGCCTTTCTCGTCCTGGCAGGGTGCACATCTGTGGCGGGAGTATTATCAGTGTAAGTATATATATCAAACAAAACAGTAGGACATCTGTATAGGAGTTATAGACTTCGAGAATTCACAATTGTATCACATGACAATTGTATCACATGACAATTGTATCACATGAAGTATTTTAAGATCGAGATGTTTAAAATAATCTTCCTTATCATGATACTAAAATTACATAACTGTATAATATATATTATGATCCAATATATTGTATTTATAGGTGATTGGACGCAATCGGTACTTGTCAATACCTTGGCTCACTGTTCTGTGAATAAATCTCATATAATGCCAAAGTTTTCCAATAACGGACAATGAAGATATCCAAAAACATAGATTTGTATTTACGATCTTATTTAATTTCTGTTATTCCAGCGTGCTTTACAGAATCACCAGGCGAGTACAGATGCACCGATGAAGTGAGCAGAGTGTTGTGTGACAATCGCCACTGGTAGTCACAAAACATCGTTAATTTGGATATGTAACTATGTACAGAAATGTCTTTCTGTAAAGACAGATATTTTGATATGTCATAATGTAAGAAATGCCATTCTGTAAAGATAAATATGTTGATATGTTATTCTGTAAATAAATGTAATTATGTAAAGATAAATACATGGATATGTAATTATGTAAAGGAACATACTTTGATATGTAATTCTGTAAATAGATAATGTGGTTTTATATGAATACGTATTTATGTCCAAAAATATGCTTGGATATTCGATTTTTAATTCTTTAAAGTTGGATACTTTAAAAGGTAATTCTGTAAAATTCTGTAAAGATAGATAAAATAAATTTAGTTCTACATATATATGTATTTATGTACAGAAAGATGCTGGGATGTTTAATTTTGTGAAGAAGATTTCGGTTACATCAATATTGACCATGAAGCCTTAGCGGGCTTCATGCAATATGGATGTGACTGCTTTTCTTCCAATTTATAGTTACGTTCATTAAAAAATTGTAGAAATCCAACAATTAGCACTTTCATAATTGAACCATTTCATTCAAACATATTTTATTGAAAACAATCAAAACGACTGAACGTTTCAAAGCTATATCACTGTTTACACCTGTAATGAAAACTCTCAATACACGATATCCATTGTGTATAATACTGAGGTGAAAGGTTATCTTATTTCACTTAAATATCATACAACAGTAACTTCATTCTTAAATATCCGTAAAATACTTAAAATCGATCGTTGTCCGAAACTATCTTAGCTGTAAACAGGACTCTTAAACTGAATTAAACCTACACCCAACTATAGACAGACAAGGGATATTACAAAATGCCGCTTTCACTTCTCTATGATATATATGATAGAAATTGTTATTTATCCGGTATCTTTTGATATAGTGCTAACATTATTGTTAGATTAAAGTTCATCTCTACTTTCGTTTTATCATTTTTTACCGTTCTTTAACTCTTTGTGTTCTGATAAGTTCTGAATCTGTTTGTCGCCTACTTTCCATTTATTTCCTGTCTGTGACAGTCGATCTAAGTCAATGCTGTTATAATTTGGTGGTACAAGCATATATAAACGGTCAGCATTACGTATTTGAATAATTTCAAACACGTATCTATCGCTATCAATAACACATTATGATTTCTGAATATTAATTTAAAATGTTCACTTTTCATTAACGCAATGGTTTTTGTCTTGATTGCTTTCAACAAATTCAACAAGTTCGCATGAAAAACTAAATACCTTGTACACAAAGGGTTACAAAACAATGGTTCGAGAGATGCGAGTTTTATTGTAGCCTTAAGGATCTCATTATACAATTACGGGCTTTTTACTTTGTTAATATGCTGTGATATTGACCAGAAGGAAACATATTAACCTCGGCTTATATGCTGTGATATTGACCAGAAGGACACATATTGACAATTGTACTGGGGAGGGCAGAAGTGTAATAGGCATAGACAGACAATTGTACTGGGGAGGGCAGAAGTGTAACAGGCATAGACAGACAATTGTACTGGGGAGGGCAGAAGTGTAATAGGCATAGACAGACAATTGTACTGGGGAGGGCAGAAGTGTAACAGGCATAGACAGACAATTGTACTGGGGAGGGCAGAAGTATAATAGGCATACACAGACAATTGTCCTTGGGAGGGCAGAAGTGTAATAGGCATAGACAGACAATTGTACTGGGGAGGGCAGAAGTGTAATAGGCATAGACAGACAATTGTACTGGGGAGGGCGGAAGTATAATAGGCATACACAGACAATTGTCCTTGGGAGGGCGGAAGTGTAATAGGCATAGACAGACAATTGTACTGGGGAGGGAAGAAGTGTAATAGGCATAGACAGACAATTGTACTGTGGAGGGCAGAAGTGTAATAGGCATAGACAGACAATTGTACTGGGGAGGGCGGAAGTATAATAGGCATACACAGACAATTGTCCTTGGGAGGGCGGAAGTGTAATAGGCATAGACAGACAATTGTACTGGGGAGGGAAGAAGTGTAATAGGCATAGACAGACAATTGTACTGTGGAGGGCAGAAGTGTAATAGGCATAGACAGACAATTGTACTTGGGAGGGCGGAAGTGTAATAGGTATAGACAGACAATTGTACTGGAAGGGAAGAAGTGTAATAGGCATAGACAGGACTTTTAACTTAGGAAAATGTTTCGTCACAACAATAACATACAAATACCAGGGAGTGGTCCATGATATAACTTTTGATATTTTTTATTGTATATTTTTATCAATATGAATTTGTCATGTCATTTTATCCAAGAGTCTTATCTTTTTATTGTGTGAAGCATTATTTTTATGTGCGTCTTTTTCAGTCTCAGTTTCCGCGTGTCGGAGCCATACAGCCATGGTTATCTACACTGAAAATAAAGGTGAATTTATAGCGTTTTAAACCCTTCCTTTACATATGTGATATATCTTTATATGCAAGTTATTTGTTTTGTCATTTTAAGCAAGTATCTTATCTTTTTATTGTGTTAATTATTTATTACGTTTGCTCATGAGGTTTTTATCAAACTATGTAATGTTATATTATATTTTTTCATTTTGTGTACTTGCATGAATTAACTTTGTATTATGAAGTCCAAAGTTGTATTGCAATAATGTTAATGGTACAAAACTAATGTAAATAAAATGTCGATATATAAATATTGCGTCTATTGTTTATGAGTAAGAACACGTTTGTTGAACGATTTCCGTACGTGCAGAGTTAATAAGTGTGCATTAATCTCACCATTTCTAAGGTTGTCAGGACAGGTTACAAGAAAACTGTAAGACTTAAATGTGAAAAGACCTACGGCATCATAATATGATATTATTGTTAAGAAAGGTGTGGTTAACCACTGTCCCGTGAAGTCGTTGATTTTCTACACCCCACAATATTAAGAGTAGGAGTTACCTCCCTTCTAAGATTTACACAATGAAGAAATGAGGAAATATTCCTGTTACTTGGTCGATATCTACGAAGTTTAGTTTGTTTTGGATATTTTTGTGGTATTATTGGTTAGTTTTGTGGTGTTTTGGGGTAGTATTATGGTGTTTTAGGGCTAATCGTTCCAACCTATTTGTATGTGTAGGACCACGGATTAGATGTTATCTAAGTCCCTGGTAGGATAAAGAAATCCCACCCGATGATTGGTGTTTCCATATTGGGAAATTCCCTTTTGTGGAACTTCCTGTATACACACATACACATGTATGGAAGAGTTTCAGAGTCTATAATACACGTCTGATGGATACCTACAGCACTGTAACACTTGTCATAGCCAGACGGACACCGACGGGGACAGGGGTGACTTGTAAGTAGGATTCTTTATTAAATACGGCTTTTTCAGCTAAAATATTCTTCTGGGGCATATTTTACTTGAAATAAAAAGGTTACGAAGTGTCAACGTTAATTTTCTTTTCAGAAGAGGCATATACTTGATATAGTACTTGTTGAGGCATACACTTGATATAGTACTTGTTGAGGCATACACTTGATATAGTACTTGTTGAGGCATACACTTGATATAGTACTTGTTGAATTTTTATAAAGCTGTGAAACCTAAAATACTGAAATAAGTGATATTTCGACAGAATGATGATATTCAATTTGTGTGATATATTGATAGCGCTAGATATTAATTGAAAATTCATGCCGATAGCGTGGAATTAAAAAGTATTGGTTCACAAAGATTATTAATCAGACAGTTTAAAAACCTAGGTTGTTTTAGAATCATTATGAAAAAGGATTCGGGACGGATAAGAACAATAATTCAAAACATTTATAATGGAAATGCTAATTATTACGAGAAGAAGCTTCGCCCTCGTTTAATATTTGATTATACCAGGTTAGTATAACACCATCTTGACCTCCCCAAAGGTCCATAATTGATAAATATGCCAATAAGTACATATATTCACAAGAAAAATGCAGTCAGTTTGAAAAATAATCAATGTTCAAGGTTACACTGTTATTCATTACGTAAACCTTTCATCCACCCCATAGGTTGAAAACACAACACCATTATAATTTTTCATCTATATATGTTTTTTGTTTCTTGTTTCTTTTTTTTATCTTTTCACCATTTATAATTATTGGATTTCCATATCAAGGTGGTTTTTAAACTTTTCACAAAATTTCCGTACAAACAGGTGTATTTATATTAAATTTTCTGTATCAGTTATATGTATTTATTCATATTGTGATAGTGTATATATACAATGTAGTATTATAGCATTACTAACTTAATGAAAACGCTTCTTCTCATTTTCATCAACAGCAAATCATTATTGTCCGTTCTTATGATAGCGATATACTTTCTAATACTATCTGCTAAACGTTCAGGTTTGGTATTTGACTAAGTATGCTCTGTACGATTATTTTTTATGAGCTTGTCAAACTATATTCTGATTCTAATACCCAACATACCTTGTCTCCGGCACGCATACACACATGCAGATATACACAACACAAAGTCGCTTCTTATACACCAACATACCTCGTCTCCAGCACGCATACACAAATGCAGACATATGCCCTTAGCTGTTGATGGTATGCAACCAACCAACTAATAACATGACTCACTCCTCCTTAGAAATTCGTTTCATTCTTGAAAACGGGCAAACCAGATTTTATGCGGTTTTAGTATTGGTTACACCATAGTTTACGAGTTCTTCAGGATATAACCCACAAGGCACGAAGTACCGCGTGGGTTATACCTGAAGAACGAGTAAACTATTGTGTAACCTACTTGTATCATAGATGTGACATATTTCTTTCATCGAGAACAATGTTCATTTACCTACAATGTTAAAATGTATACTGAACTGGGGCAGGCGTGGGAATCACTGGACTGATTCTGTCAATCCTGGGTTGATGATGCTTACTTCAATTTGTTTGGCTATTGATTCTGTCAATCCAGAGTTGATAATACACATAGGCACGCCTTTTTAAATATGATTGGTTATTTCTAAATCATTCCTATGAATATTTTGGTTTTGGATTTACTATTGTTTTTATTAATTAGACAAGCCACCCACGCTCACTTTATTGCCAAGCATGCTATTTCAAAGTGTCAGATTTTGTAAAGAACTTTAAGACTTCCTGAAAAACATTGATGACTTGGACGAATTCACTGTTCCACAAGTTCTGGACAAGTATGACATTTCAGAATATTTAGAGGACTCTGTTTCCCAAAGTTTCAACGTGGAATTACCCAAAGAAAGACCGGAACCTACGAAAAACACAAATCACGGTTCGGATCGCCTGTTAATTCGGAATATAGATCTACTTGAATATACAGGACTTTATGAATTTAAAGGAAAACACACGCCTTAATTGATACAAATGAAACTAAAGCTGAAACGCGAATCACAGGTACGTGTAAAACCAGAGAATTATGCCTTAATAATTGTAAAGTACGTTTGTACAGTGTCGCTCAATTTGAAGACATTTGTTATATTTGTGCAAAGGTGAATTGTGTATATTTTTAAGGTTAGTAACTGTGTGTATTTGGTAAGGTTAATTAAATGTTGAGTTGAAAAAACTGAAAATGTGTACAACGTATTGTTTTTTTAAAAGTACATGACAACCTATTTTCGCTTGTTGTACAATGTATATATTTCAATGTACTTGGGGTCATTTTGCAACATTGTACAACTGCAACATTTGGGGAAATAGGTCGTGGTAAGAACCTATGCTCTTACTAGATAAGAACATGGGTTCTTACTGGGTGAGGTCAACTCTTCATAATATATTCCGCGGACGAGATGAAAGAAATATGACACATCTATGATACAATATACTAGATACATTCTTGTGTACTGGAGCATTTTCATACATTTTCCATATACGGATACAATTCTCTGTAACGGTATTACACTTCTCTATTTTTGTTTCCACTTCTATACGAGATATTTGCTATGCCAGTGTCTTGGGTAAGCTGGTATTCTATGACATGTAAAACTGACAGAGATTTTTGTGGGGGGGGGGCGAAGAAATGAATAAATGGCATTCTGTGCGACATTGACCTATTATGCATTGGCATGGAAGTTCATTTCACAAAGTACAAGTCGATCTCGGTGACTACATTACCCAAGTGAACTGTGGAGAGAGTCATGGGAATACAATTCCCACTGCTATCGTGACATGTTTTTTCTCTCGTCGGTTACGGTGTCAGACCGGACTGAAACTGATTGAACGCCGATATCGGTCCTATCCTATGATCTTTCTGCATCTGTTCTATATGAAATGTCATGGAGAATGCTGATGTTCCTACTAATAAATCTTGATCCTTTATCTTAAATCTCACATCTTCGATACATACACACCAGGATAACACTAGATTGTGTCAGACGTTATGTGTTTATTCAGTCTGTTAGTTGCATAGGTTCTCAGCAATTCCATACACAGAATCTTATTAGTAAGCATGGTATATTGTACCTTCAGCATTAAAAGTAATAGTTGATTTTACATGTAAAAAAAAATCAGGTGAAACAATAAAACAACAATGTCCTAACAAGTTATTGGAACGAACCGGAGCGGAGAGGAAAGGGAACGAACCGGAGCGGAGAGGAAGGGATCCGGGAGTAGTCATATTACTTATAGGCCACGGAGGGGGTATAAAAGGGAGACAACTTCTGAAATAATCCACATTTGCAATACTTATAGTAAAAAGTCATCTTCATTTTTAAAATATCACTCGGGCGTATCTGCTTGTTTGGCTGATGACTTTGGTCGTCTTACCATTTTGATATGTCTTCATGAGATACCTTTGATACACTCTAAATACGACGTCATCACCCGGATGCATTGGGGTTTTCCCGATTTTTGTGTCTATTTAAACGAATAAAAGCTAACCGGTAGGACGTGGCCTGGTTTGTTTTTACCTTGTCGTTATTTATTATTAGTGTGTATGTGTATGGTGATTGTGTACATATATATAGACGTTCTGCTGATTACAGTGTGTGATCAGACTTTTACTCTTCACTGCTCACCAACGGTCAATCGTATTACATGTACACCACCATCGCATGTATCAGAAGTGATATGGATGCTGACAAGCACATATAGTCGCCAATCCATACCGCTCTGACAGGTAGCTATAGGCGAGTAAGCTTATTATGTAAACATGTCACGCGCCATCTGCTGGCAATATATGTACAGCTTAAATCCATCTGAATAATTAATGCTGATTATATATATATATACCTGTTGCAGTGAAACTTATGTATGTACGGTAAACAGTTGGGATCGCTCTGATAAACTGATCGAACATTCACTTTTATGGTAATAGGCAGTTTACAAAAAAATCGTCCGACAATTTTAAAACCCACATTGCGGCTCGACGTAAGAATTGTGTACACATGCGGTCAGAGCTACCTTAAGTTTACCCATTGTGCCACTCCACTTTGACCTTGCAGGTATAATGCCTGTGGCTTATACGTACAGTAGGCCTATATCAAGGCCTCGCATGGCCTGACGATGGGACCCAGTAGTTACACCACAGTACATCAAGAATGGGTGACCGTGTACAACGTGGACTATCACACATATAAGGCGTGCTGCTGGTAACGTATTATATTCGGAAATCATACTGTAATATTAATAATGATACGTGATAAGACGACTTCCGCATCCGTCGTTTCTGGTTATACAGCAGTATATCAGCTGACAATACGCTATGTACAGATGAGTCATTAGCACGTATATGGCTGTCACAGACAGGTTAATTAACACGTATGTCTATCACACGCAGGTAAATGTGAATCAACCGACATTTTGTGTCGCTGATATATTACAGCGTTTCAATGTAATGTTACACAATCATTGTTTGTCTACAGTAGGCCTAGCTAGCTATAGCTAGTGTCCATTGTTTACATAAGGGACGTAACTCTCATTTAAATCAAATATTTTTCGGTATTTTTTCTTCATCAAGCTATAGGTATATATGACGCTGCTAAACTGAATTGATCCGATTTTACAATGTATCAGAACTGACTTAAATTGGACAAATCATATTTCTGTATTGAACTGAACGTGTACATGCATGTCAATTAATAATGTCTATTTATATACACACAGAAATCTTCACCTGTGTCCTTTGTTCTTTATTTTTTACCAAAACAAATGTGTTCAACACTATTCATAACTAAGAACTTAACGATGATTAGTCCAGTCCGAAGGAGTTAAGAAAATCGTGGCTAAGTTTAGCTTTATTTCGAAGTTTGGGTAATGCCCTTATTAAAATTCGTGTACATCTACGGTACATGGAGTCATCCAATTCAAACGATGGACCAGTCCATTATACAATTCAAGGGGTTAATAAGTTGATTACGTACCGACGAACAATTTCTCTTTCCTTTACAACAAGTGTACACTGTCATATAAAACTAAACATATATATGTTCTTGTGATAAGTTACTTTAAAGGATATATAGACGTCAGCCAAAATTAACTTGTTTGTTTTTATTACAAAATATTTTTAATGAATGTGATAACATTATATAACATAATATTATATCCCCACTTCGTTAACTGTGCCGCTTATCTCTTTAACTTAGTTTAACCACGGAATTAGATTACTAGATTGCTATCTGAGTCCGTGGTTTAAATAAGTTTATTCTGAAGGCAGGCATTAATTACCTCTCTATTCAGATCACCGTTTAGGGCGTTATCCGGTGCACGAAGAAATAAACACCCTATATAATTCAAAATGCAATTATCGCCAAAAAATCCAAAGATCAATATGACACAATGTAAGCCCTAAAGGCACAGCTAGGATAATATTGATGATAATCTATTGTCGGTGGCAATGCATCGCCGGAAACCCACGTAACACTGCATTTACGTTCGTGTTAGAAACGTTAGATCAGTGTCACGTGGTTTTCCCACAATAGTGGTAATAAGCCACAGACAAACAATTCAATTCAATTATTAACTTTTGGCCGTAGTATACAACAAAAGTCAAGCATTAGATAGTGGAGAACAGAGTATATAATTCAAGTTCTCAACTTATTGGTTTCAAAAATAAATTTACCAAGTTGACATAATTCCTTCAAATTAATAACACAAAGTAATTGTATCAGTTTATACATAGATGGCTTTTTCCAATAATATTTTTTTATGCATCGAATTCTTAAATTTTTGTAGGTATGGTATATTAATATGAAATGGTATTCAGCCTCAACTTCAGTAGTCGAATTACAGGTAGTACATATGTACATAATCTTAGTTTCCGACTCACATTATGATATCTACCTGTCTCTATTGCTAACGAGTGTGCAGACAAGTGAAGTTTTGTTAAACTAATTCTATAATTAATATAAATAAATTTTGTTAAATAATATTATCAACAATATGTTTGTATAAGTAGCATTTAGATGATGACTCTAATAAACTTCTTAAATACTGCTGTTCTTGATCAGAAATTCTTTGACGAATAAGTGGTAAATTTAAATTTACATTTGATGATGATTGGCTCAACCATATATCACCAAAACCCAATGCAGACATTTCATCTTTTACATAGTTTACCCAGTTGAAACAAGTTCCTGTACTCCTTTTGGATAAGAAAGTATATATGCACTATTCAAAATACAGTTTTCAGAATCAAGTAACTTGAACCAATACTTAATGATTCTATACTTCCTATTACACTTTAAAGCAAACGGCCAAGTTCAAAATATATCATGACATTACTTGTAGATTTTTTAACTTTGAGTAGTCGCTTACAAAAAAATTTGATGAACATTCTCTATGTCCAGTCCATTTGTGGATCCCCATAATTCACAAGCATAACATAATATGCTACTTACATAAGTATCAAATAATTGCAATAATGTTTTAAAATGAAGACTTCAATAAGTTTGAGCATTTTGATAGTAAAGCAAACAGAGCTTTACGTCCCTGGTCAGCTAATTGTTTCTGAATACAATTGAACTTATTATTTTACTTAAACAAAACACCTAGATATGTAAATTGGTCAACGCAAACAAACGATTTTCCTGTGATACCTTTTCTTTACAACTTACGCGAGTACGACATTGATAATTCAGTGGCATTGTGAGAACTGTTAAAATTCACTAAGATATTATTTGAGTTAAAGGCACGTTTGGTACCTGAAATAAATACTGTATAGCTGGATCATCTCACTCCTGTCGTGTATAGATGAGTGGGTTATATCAACCTGATGTTAAATTGCTGCCTCTTCCCTAGCTTGGGTTTCATCTGGCCCCGACAGGCAGATGGCTGGTGCGTTAAGTGTTTGGAGAGTTTTGAGGCGAGGAAAACAAAACATCGATTGTTCCACAGCACATACCCTACATGTATCTCACACATATTAACGATGTATGAACCACTTATTGATCCAAATCTACTCGTATTATCACAAACAGCATCTAAGTTACGTCATTAGAGTCCTCGGTTTTCAATCGTTCAAAATTCCACATCTGAGCGAACGCGATTCAACAAAGAGAGTCGGACGTCAGAGATCAAAACCTTCTTCATTTAACAATTACATTTTCAGTTTGTGATCCGGATTTGTACGTTTTAATCGTTGAATCCTCTATTTTTTCAGACTGACGGGATGCAGCTGTATGTAAAGACTTGTATCTGGGAGAGGATACAACTGTTACCATAGTTACCTTACCCTTGCACGCCTACAATCTGAGCCAAGAAAAATGGCTGACGACCGTGAACCACTGCTGACGTCCAGTAGTGACCGTGGCTATGGCTCAACTACGGACGACGTCAAGGGTCTGGACTTGGAGGAACTAAGTGATGTCACAGAAGACGAGAAAAAGATGGGTTTCCAAAGTCTTGTTGTCCTCCCTATCGTTTTCCTTTATATGTTTTCGTTCATCACAGCCCTCGCCAATGTGAGCCAGTACGGGTACCATTCTATAGGCAAGTCACTGTACCCAAATCAGTCCGACTGGGAAAACGGGTCGTCCAACCAGTGCGAGGCCAACCAATCACAGCTATACACAGAACAAACTCGCGTTCAGGAAGCCACCTCACAGTTAAAAATCTACCTCTCTCTGGCTGGCGGAATCCCCGCCATCTTTGCCAATCTCATTTTCGGTACCTTCAGTGACAAATTTGGTAGAAAGTTCTTATTTTTTCTTCCCGCCATTGGCTCATTTCTCCGTTGTGTCATTGTTTTAATCATTATGTATTTAGACGCAGATGTTTACTTCTTTCTCATTGCGTTCTTCATAGAAGGTATGTTTGGATACTTCTTAGGAATGCTACAGGCTGGTTATGCATACATGGCGGATATAACCGCCGCGGATGACAAGCGGACGTTTGCTATTACCCTGGTTGAGGTAAGCCTCGGTCTTGGGTCTTTCCTGGGCCTCCTTGTATCGAGATATATCATCCAGTCTATAGGCTTCATGTGGACTTCTGTGTTCTCCACCGGACTGTTAGTCGTATGTCTTATCATGATCATGTTGTTTTTACCCGAAAGTGTCACATCAGCTCAGGTTACAGAAAGACGGAAATGTTCGGATGTTATAAAATATGTCGGAAATGCCCTGACATTTTATTTCAAACGATCCCCTGACAGAGACAGGTGGAAATATATCATTTGTATATCTGTGTTCTTCTTGATCACATTCATCCTGCTAGGACGACCGTCGGTAGAAACTCTCCTACAACGTGGGTCGCCGTTTTGTTGGGACCCAGTAGAGATAGGGTATTACGGAACAATTCGCAGTGGGGTCCAGCAGGTCATATGTCTTCTGCTTGTCAAGCTACTTCAGTATTATATGAGGGACGAGGCAATCGCCATTGCTGGGACACTCTCTTCAACAGCTTCGCTCGTAATGGAGGGATTTGTCACGACGGAAACCAGTTTCTACATAGGTTTGTTTCTTTTCATGCTTTGTTTTGTCAGATCCTTTAAACTGCCAATTTTGTCCAATATTGCTAATGACGTGATTTTTATTCTGATTTAATGTTGTGTATTATTTGTATAACTCTTCGACCAATTCACATGATATGCAACGTACATTGTCATTAGTCTGTGAATAATTGTAAAACATTTCAAAATTTTAAGTAACAGCTTGATACGCCAAGCGGTTAAATTTCACAAAAAATCGACTATCAGATACTAAAAAGTCGTTTATTGTGAAATTTAACCGCTTGACGTAACAAGCCGAAATTTGGCAACTATTTTCATGATGGTTTTAGATGATTAATAACATAAAAAGAAAATTGGAAAATTTTGTTGATATGTTTTATTTTATTTTTTCAAATTTCGCTATATTATATATATATATGTGGTTATTCTCCTGGCCACAAGTGCCTGTGGTGTTCTTTATATTCTTATAGTTCACCGATGTTACACTTTTTACTAACATGAGTTACTTCCCCTTGTAGTACCTGTGGTTGGAGCAGGAGGTGTACTGACTATGCCCATGGTCCGAGCCATTATGTCCAAAATGACACCAGCTGACAAACAAGGTAATTAATTAATAAGCATTAACATATCTAGAATTTAATTTTTTTACGGGCGACCCAGAGCTGCCACGAAAAACCAAGAGACGGAAGAAAATTACATTGGTATGGGGTTTTTACCAGTATACTATTTACCATATCAACGAACCACAATCCGAAATACTGAACAGATAACACATGTAAGAAACATTTAAACTGGATGTAAATATTGGATATTGAACGAAAATTGAATTATTAATGATCATAAAACCTTTCGAAAGGCATTTCGTTTTTGGGTAAACATAACACCAGTTGCTTGGAACGTACTGACGATGGTATTTTGACCACACTATATTTGACGCAAGTCCGTGGCACCAATAAGATTGACAGACAACACCTTGGATTTTTTTCTTGGTCAAATATGCCTACGACAGATGCCTACTTACACAAATACCAAGAGACAATGTCTATCAAACATTGTGAAGAACAGTTTAAATTATTTCAGGTTCATAATGAATTAATTGCTCATAGAGGAAGACGAGCACATGACGAGGGACATACAGATAGACATGTGTCATCTCTTCAGAGGTGGCTTGCTGTTTGTGGTAGAGGAAAATGTCACCATAGTTTATGCAGGTCCGTGTCCAGCAGAATAGGGGCGTTTCTTTACAGCTGATCTTCTTTCTCTGTTTCTAGTTTGGACATCGTTTGCGTATATCTTCATCGACATACAATGCATTGCTTATTTTGTGCAGGGACATTATGTAATTTCTAATTCTTTTGGCATATCTGTAAACGTGGACCAGCGTTCAGCAGTTAACCCATACTAAGTAATGCGTCCGTAGAAACAAGCAAATACATATGTTATAAAATACATTAAGTGTTTATTTCCCTAAAATTTCATTGTTCTACATGTTGTTGTTTGGGTATTTTCATATTGGAATTAAAATATCTTGTATATATGAAAAATACGACACCTGGTTCTTTGATTGGATCCCATATACTTGAAAATGAGTCTTATCATAAATGGACAAAAATCACCTTAGCATATGTCGATATGAAACACAAATGTTACATAAAATTTAAATATTCTTTGCTTTCTAATTTTACTTTAGGTGCGATGTTTGCGGGGGTCGCCGCTTTCGAGACGATTGGAAACATGGTTAGCTCTGTTGTTGCAAACACCATTTATAACGCCACGGTGACCGTGATGCAAGGCTTGGTCTTCTTCGTGATGGCCGCGTTCTCCTTTGTATCATGTCTGTTGTTGATGTAAGTATACAATATATCGTGGTGTTTATTACTAGGTGTTTACTACATAAACACTAGTTCTGTATTGGGGAAGGACTTAAACTTACTTGCAAATGGGACAAAACAGTAAATAGAGTGCTTACAATTAATAAATGATATTTAAAACATTTATAATCTCAAGTCCAATCTTTAGGAGGGATACCAGAACATCCGCCTTATCCTTCGGACATCCACAGCATCAGCAGAATGTTCTCATCGTCCACACTTTCTTTTCACCTCTCCTCACATTCTTCAACTATTCAATCAGTCATTCTTATCCATTCCAGTAACAGGTGCAAGTAGTTAATATAGTTAGAAATATATCCCCCAAACAATTCAATTACAACAAATGGGATATTAAAGACATTACATTATATATTAGCTATGGATATAGAGACAACTTATGCCTGCGTTTATTAATAACTATAACTGGTATAACTTTTAAGGCTGTATTAAAGAGGGATTCGAATTAGACAGGGGCCGGGGTAGACAAGCTATGATGTAATACTTAAATGGCTCCGACTAATTATGTATTTTTTTTTAGATGAAATAAATCTAAATTTGTCAGAAATATGTATGACACATTTTCTGTTAAATAAAAGAATAATAAATGCTATATAAGTCTCCTTTAACGTACTAAGTATACTTATACGAACATTTTCCTGTTGTGATTTCAGGCTATTGCTGATCATTCCACAATGTGGCGTCCAAAAGGCATATACTATTCAACATGAAATAGTGACTGTGTAATGTGTGATGGTGGGTTACCTGTGTTTGTAATGATAGGTTACCAGAGATTGTAATGATCGGTTACCTGTGATTGCAATGATAGGTTACCTGTGACTGTAATGATAGGTTACCTGTGTTTGCAATGATAGGTTACCTGTGACTGTAATGATAGGTTACCTGTGTTTGCAATGATAGGTTACCTGTGTTTGTAATGATAGGTTACCTGTGATTGTAATGATAGGTTACTTTTGATTGTAATGATAAGTTACCTGTGATTGTAATGACAGGTAACCTGTGATTGTAATGATAGGTAACCTGTGATTGTTATGATAGGTTACCTGTGATTGTAATGATAGGTTACCTGTGATTGTAATGATAGGTTACCTGTGACTGTAATGATAGGTTACCTGTGACTGTAATGATAGGTTACATGTGATTGTAATGATAGGTTACCTGTGATTTTAATGATAGGTTACCAGTGATTGTAATGATGGGTTACATGTGATTGTAATGATGGGTTACCTGTGATTGTAATGATAGGTAACCTGTGATTGTCATTATAGGTTACCAGTGATTGTTATGATAGGTTACCTGTGTTTGTAATGATAGGTTACCTGTGATTGTAATGATATGTAACCTGTGATTGTAATGATAGGTTACCTGTGATTGTAATGATGGGTTACATGTGATTGTAATGATAAGTTACCTGTGATTGTAATGATGGGTTACCTGTGATTGTAATGATAAGTTACCTGTGATTGTAATGATGGGTTACCTGTGATTGTAATGATGGGTTACATGTGATTGTAATGATAAGTTACCTGTGATTGTAATGATGGGTTACCTGTGATTGTAATGATAAGTTACCTGTGATTTTAATGCTGGGTTACATGTGATGTTAATGATAGGTTACCTGTGATTGTAATGATAGGTTACCAGTGATTGTAATGATGGGTTACATGTGATTGTAATGATAGGTTACCTGTGATTGTAATGATAGGTAACCTGTGATTGTCATTATAGGTTACCAGTGATTGTTATGATAGGTTACCTGTGATTGTAATGATAGGTAACCTGTGATTGTGATGATAGGTTACCTGTGACTGTAATGATGGGTTACATGTGATTGTAACGATAAGTTACCTGTGATTGTAATGATGGGTTACCTGTGATTGTAATGATAAGTTACCTGTGATTGTAATGATGGGTTACATGTGATTGTAATGATAGGTTACTTGTGTTTGTAATGATAGGTTACCTGTGATTGTAATGATAGGTAACCTGTGATTGTCATTATAGGTTACCAGTGATTGTTATGATAGGTTACCTGTGTTTGTAATGATAGGTTACCTGTGATTGTAATGATAGGTAACCTGTGATTGTAATGATGGGTTACCAGTGATTGTTATGATAGGTTACTTGTGTTTGTAATGATAGGTTACCTGTGATTGAAATGATAGGTTATCTGTGATTGAAATGATAGGTAACCTGTGATTGTAATGATGGGTTACATGTGATTGTAATGATATGTTACCTGTGATTGTAATGATAGGTTACCTGTGATTGTAATGTTAGGTTGGTTACCTGTGATTGTAATGTTAGGTTGGTTACCTGTGATTGTCATTATAGGTTACCTGTGGTTACCTGTGATTGCAATTATTGGGATACATGTGTTTGTAATGATAGGTAACCTGTGATTGTAATCATTGATTACCAGTGATTGTAATAATTGATTACCAGTGATTGTAATGATAGGTTACCTGTGATTGTAATGATAGGTTACCTGTGATTGTAATGATATATTATCTATGATTGTTATGAGGTTACCTGTGATTGTGGCTTACCTGTGGTTGCGGTTGCAATGATTGGTTACTTGAAGGTGTAATGAAGAGTTACCTGTTATTATGGGTTTCCTTCGATTGTATTGATGTATATGTAACCTATGATTGTTATGACGGGTTACCTGCGATTGTTATGATGGACAAAATGTAGTTGTTATGAAAATTTACCGGTGATTGTGGGTTACCCGTGATTGTAATAATATATTACTTTTCATGATAGGTTACCAATAATTATAAGTTACTTGTGGTTATGGGTTATCCGTGATTGTGGGTTACCTGTTAATCTTGGTTATCTGTGATTTTAGGTTACCTGTGATTGTGGGTTACCTGTGGTTGTGGGTTATCCGTAATTATGGATTACCTGTGATTGTGGGTTATCATTGATTGTAGGTTACCTGTGATTGCGTGTTACCTGTGATTGTGGGTTACCTGTAGCTATGGGTTACCTGTGATTGTGGGTTACCTGTAGTTGTGGGTTAGCTGTGATTGTGGGTTACCTGTGATTGTGGGTTAGCTGTGATTGTGGGTTGCCTGTGATTGTGAGTCACCTGTGATTTGGGTTACCTGTAGTTGTGGGTTATTTATGATTGTAATGACGAGTAATATGTTTACTAATAATAAGTAATAATTTAATCTTGTTTGAAACAAGCATTTTCATTGGATTAAAAATCCAGCCAATAGTATAAAAAAATGACGTCGCTATTGATCAATAAAATGATTTTTCGCAGGGTATAGATTAAATTATAAGTGAATCTATTTTTCATGTTATGGGGTTATAACACAAAAAACTGAGGTGTACTATCATCATCGGTTTATTTAGAGTACACTCCGGTTTTTTGTGTTATACCTCCATAACATTAAAATAGATTCAAGTTAATCTTTAGATAAGAACCAGTGTCAACAACATGGGAAAAATAGAATTGGCTTATTTATTCACTGAAACATTACCAATTGTATTCGAGATTTCCTTATGGAAACAATGGAAAGTCATTGTTATGAAATCCATGATTAATCAAAAAAAAATAAAAGGCAGGGATTAAAACCAATGGTTTCATTTAATTAATTTCTCTCATATAAATCAAACCAGTTTCCGCGTTAATCCGAGAAAAGAATGTCGCGAGTTCCAATGTTTTATATTTATTATAATATATAGTTTTAGGAAGACAAGTCCTAGCGAGTAAGTCGTTTGAAGACACACCACGAAAGTAATTTTTCTCTTAAAAGATTGGTTTTGACAGTAAACGTTCATTATCCGAGTAATGATTTTGAAAACAAATTTTGTACTTTTGTATTTTTTTAACAGGGTAACCTCCCTTTGTTGACTGTGATTATTTTATCTTAAAGAATAACATTTTTAACATTCCATTTAAAGATTGTTGTATTTTCATTTTAAACATTGTTTTAAACGCTTTATTCAGGCGAAGTAGTATCTGTATGATGAGTGTTATTGTTACATATTTCTATTAACTGATATCGAATATCTTATTTTTGATAAGCTGTTTGATACATGCAATATACTTTACAAAGGTATTTAGCTGTATTTGTATATATCGATGTGCCATATATATAATTTTAAGTGTTGATCTTATTTGAAATCAATTCATTTGCTTAATGGGTTCAAATTGATATTATCTTTTAAGATAATAGAAATCCACACATCTATAAAGATACATTTACCAGTTTTCCCTTCCGTAATTATTTCATGTGATGTATTGTCCAGCTTTCTGCTGGTGGACCTATTGTCCGGAGTTTTGACCGTTTCTAGATGTAACGGTAATTGGAAAGCCATCCTCTTGCTTTATTATATATCTAGTCCAGTTCCCTCCGGTACCGGATATATTGCCTCAGTTTCCACATTATGTTTAATGTAACTTTTATGTCTTTAGATGGACTTAGCCGTTATAAATGTTCTAAGCAATCGTAAGATTCTAGTCAGATCATCAGAACTTGTATACGATGCCATTTAAAAAAAGACTTTCTACCTGTAAGTATGTGTAACTGAAAACGTTGTATTTATTGCCATGCTAGTTTTCTTTGCCTGTAAGGTCTGTTAAGAACAATATATATTAAAGTATTGTGTTGTTGAAAAAGTTTATGTATGTTTATTTCGTCTACCTGTAAGGTTCCACGGTACGCTATGTGTATTATCGAGAGTAAGAGTTTGTTAAATGTAAAACTGTTTTTAACATATGCAATGAAATAAAAACATGGAAATAATGCAGAGAATCGAAATTGCTGTCTTTGTAGAAGAGAACCCCAGCAGGTTACAACGATATAACCAATGGCTGTTACTAACAATATCTGCAGGAAGCCAGGTTTTAGTACACAGTATGTAACACGACAACATAAGGAACACGGGAATACTCTGGCTATCAATTATTTACGTGTACATATAGCCAATACTATACTCTCCCATCAACATCGAATTGAACATTTAAAATTTCCGTTAAAGAATAAGCATTTAACAATATCGCAGACACCTCATCATAGATTGAAACTGATGTTTAGTTTACCCCCCGCTACGAAGTTAGGGGGATATACTGGAATCAGGTTGTCTGTCCGTCAGTAGACACAACGATGTACCGGCTACTCCTCCTAAACTGCTGAGGAAACGTCAACAAATCTTGGTGGCAGTAAGCCTTAAACATTGTAGATGTGCGTATTAATCTATATCAAGTTAAAACAAATTGATTGCCATGGTAACCTGGTCACTATACTCCCTTTTGGGGGATTTTGTTCAGACAACTCCTCATAAACCTGTGAACTGATTCAAATGAAACTACACCATGTGTAAAGGTATTTTTCTGTAGAAATTTTGGTTGCCATGGTAACCTGGTCAAAACACCCAAATTATTGTTGAACACTAATTTGTCAGCACAACTCCATGTAAACTTATGAACCGATTACAATGACACTTCACAGGAATGTAAGGGACTGTGTGTAGATATGCATGCAGATTTTCCCCTGACAAATTTAGGTTGCCACGGTTACCACGTCATATAAACAAGTTTTTGTTGGAAATATTTGAATAGAAAACTCCCTCCTAACCAGTTAACCGAATTCAATGATGTTTCACATGAATTTTAAGGTCCATGTGTAGATATGCATGCTGATTATTTTATGAAGACTTATAGTTGTCATGGCAACTAGATCACTATCAACAGTTTTTTTTGTTGGAAAATTTTGGCTGGAAAAATGTTCCTAATCCTGTGAACCAATTTCAATGAAACTACACAAGAATTATCTATAAATATATCTACATATTACCATTGCATTATTAAAGTTTTTATTGCCAATGGGAAGGGGGGTATAAGCCATTAAAAAGTTCTAGTTTTAACCAATTTATTCCACCAATCGTCATTTTCTAATCAATTTTGGAAAAAACATGTGCACCAATTACTTTACATGTCGGGAAATGCTCACTATCAAACTTTCCCCATTCGCTAATATAATCCGAATTCGCGCAATGTTGATTTCCAAAATCAAATATTAGATTAAACACCACAAACGGACGTATTACGCGCCCGTGTAATCATTGTATTGGTGTTTTAATCAGTGCCATGTATATATGATAAAAAGGACTTATATTGATGATGTTGTTACGAAAAGCGATTGTCCTCAATATGATGTTCACATTTAATGAAATCAATAGGCTGTCTTGTTACTGATGTGAACCATATGACGACTAGAGAATCCTGCACCAAAACTTTAACCGAAAGAGTCCCAAACATTCGAAAACATTGAAATGATTTCCATAAATCAAAGCAATCTCATCATTAATAGGCCCTCTAAGAACATCCATGGCAAAATAAAAGTCATTACACATTATCTGACTGAACTGTACACCACTGAAGAAATATCCACCAAACATGTAGAAAGTCCAAAAATGTTGAAGAATAGAACACATTGAGATACTTTTCACGAATTGAATCAATACTGTGGATGAAAGGCCCTACAAGAATATTCACACCAAAAATCGGGGTTCTAACACACTCCTAGACTGAACCATAAACCATAGAGAAACCAGCACAAAAAAGGTAGGTCCGACACATGTCAAAGATTGGGGAAAATGAAATTATTTCCACAAATTTATTCAATTTCATCATCATTAGACCAAGCAAGAACATTCACGGCAAATTAAGGTCATAAGGCAATATCTGACTGAACTGTACACCACTAAGAAGCGCGTCTTATCACCGGTTCGGAAAGGGGCCTTCTCAAAGGTTCAGAAGAATTTGTCGACGATAGTGTAGAAGATGGAATTGTTGCTGGTAAATTACATGTATTTGTGGTACTAACCACCAATTGTAACCGAGTTTTTGACAATGTTTATCCTGCGTGATCCTGCGTTAAAAAAGTCCATTTCTATGCCATTCTTTGACATACAATTAACAGTTTCGAATTATGGCATTTCCAGCAACCAACGATTCTCAACGGATCACAGGAGTGATCCATACTCGTACGTGCCGCACATAGAGCTGATCCAAATCGTGTTAACGTGTAATGTCATAGATATAATGATATTAGGAGGGAAGAATCCAAACAAGGATGTTTCAGGTCTTTGTATATTTTAAATGTCTGCTCAAATATATACTGGTGAGTCTGTTTCACACTTAAAATGATGGCAGTGCCCTACTTGGTAGTCTAGAATTATTTTCATACACTCCGTGCAAGAGAGTGTGAGTCGAAAGTTGTGCCCTTGATAACCTACCTCTTCAGATGGCATAATGCTAACGACATGAGCATAGCCCAAGTCCTAAATTATTAGACCACATTCTTTATTGTCCTTTATATAATCCCTGGCGTGGAATACATTCCATAAATTTAAACGATTATGCCACTGCTTTCAAAGGTTTTCAACTTATCCTGCTAATTGTAACTGCGAAGACACCTATATGGACTATAATTAATATACGTACGTAATGGATTGGTGAACCCGGGATCTCTAGAAAGGATAGTGGGACTGTATTCCTTGTTTTTTCTATAACAAGGATTAGTTACGAAGAATGGCTGCCATCTCTCAAAAGAGTATCAAAATTCACTTCTGCATATACATGTTCGCCCCTCCGGACAATGATAGGAAGGGCGCTCGCTATTTTTAGCATTGATGAACTTTCACTTCAGAAAACAAAACCTTAGTTTTACATGATTTTTTATTTTGTTCATATATACATATAAAAAACACAATACAGATACTCATGTGTTTCATACAACATCTAAGTAACACTAGTTTAAGACAAACTTCACTACGTTAAAAGGTAAGTGTGTGATTCTGTTAGTCGAATGCTCACTTGATTGTTCAGATAACCACTAAAATATGAATGAAATAGTAGAATTTTTATATTTGTAATTCAAAGAAAAAGGCCAAGTAAACGTTAACTGTATATAATGACCTGAGTATCGGTGAAGAGTTGTTCGTACCCGTTTTAAATAACTAGATCGACCAAGGCATGGAATTTGACAAGATGATAATTTGCATTCAAAGCAAACCTATTGGGAAAATTGGACACTATATGATCAGAAAGTCTTGTTTAATATATAGATAGCATTTGAGTAATTAATGTCTTCTTAATGCCATTTATCACCTATGCTTGGTCACAAATACCGACCACATGAAATGATTGGGAGTCGATATGAATGTATGATTAAATAAATGTAGCTGGTACAAGGTGTGAATGTGACTGGGATAACACGCGACATATGCATCAATGACAAGTGACTTATGCAAAATATGACTTGATTGACACGCAGCGTGACATATGACTGATACAGGGTATGACATATGACTGATACAGGGTATGACATATGACTGATACAGGGTATGACATATGACTGATACAGGGTATGACATATGACTGATACAGGGTATGACATATGACTGATACAGGGTATGACATTTGGCTAATACAGGGTATGACATATGACTGATACAGGGTATGACATATGACTGATACAGGGTATGACATATGGCTGATACAGGGTATGACATATGGCTGATACAGGGTATGGCATATGACTGATACAGGGTATGACATATGACTGATGCAGGGTATTACATATGGCTGATAAAGGGTATTACATATGACTGATACAGGGTATGACATATGGCTGATAAAGGGTATGACATATGGCTGATACAGGGTATGGCATATGACTGATACAGGGTATGACATATGGCTGATACAGGGTATGGCATATGACTGATACAGGGTATGACATATGACTGTTACAGGGTATGGCATATGACTGATACAGGGTATGACATATAACTGATATAGGGTATGGCATATGACTGATACAGGGTATGACATATGACTGATACAGGGTATGACATATGGCTGATACAGGGTATGACATATGACTGTTACAGGGTATGGCATATGACTGATACAGGGTATGACATATGACTGTTACAGGGTATGGCATTTGACTGAAGCAGGGTATGACATATGGCTGATACAGGGTATGGCATATGACTGATACAGGGTATGACATATGACTGATACAGGGTATGATATATGGCTGATAAAGGGTATGACATATGACTGATACAGGGTATGACATATGACTGATACAGGGTATGGCATATGACTGATACAGGGTATGACATATGGCTGATACAGGGTATGGCATATGACTGATACAGGGTATGACATATGACTGTTACAGGGTATGGCATATGACTGATACAGGGTATGACATATGACTGAAGCAGGGTATGACATATGACTGATACAGGGTATGACAAATGACTGATACAGGGTATGATATATGGCTAAAGCAGGCTTTGACATATAACTGATTCCGGGTATGACATATGGCTGATACAGGGTATGACATATGGCTGATACAGGGTATGACATATGGCTGATACAGGGTATGACATATGGCTGATACAGGGTATGGCATATGACTGATACAGGGTATGATATATGACTGTTACAGGGTATGGCATATGACTGATACAGGGTATGACATATGACTGATACAGGGTATGACATATGACTGATACAGGGTATGACATATGACTGATACAGGGTATGATATATGGCTAAAGCAGGCTTTGACATATAACTGATTCCGGGTATGACATATGGCTGATACAGGGTATGACATATGGCTGATACAGGGTATGACATATGGCTGATACAGGGTATGACATATGGCTGATACAGGGTATGATATATGACTGTTACAGGGTATGGCATATGACTGATACAGGGTATGACATATGACTGAAGCAGGGTATGACATATGACTGATACAGGGTATGACATATGACTGATGCAGGGTATTACATATGACTGATACAGGGTATGATATATGGCTGATAAAGGGTATGACATATGGCTGATACAGGGTATGATATATGGCTGTTACAGGGTATGGCATATGACTGATACAGGGTATGACATATGACTGAAGCAGGGTATGACATATGACTGATACAGGGTATGACATATGACTGATACAGGGTATGACAAATGACTGATGCAGGGTATTACATATGACTGATACAGGGTATGACATATGACTGATACAGGGTATGACATATGACTGATGCAGGGTATTACATATGACTGATACAGGGTATGATATATGGCTGATAAAGGGTATGACATATGGCTGATACAGGGTATGACATATGGCTAAAGCAGGCTTTGACATATAACTGATACAGGGTATGACATATGGCTGATACATGCTTTGACATATGACTGATACAGGGTATGACATATGGCTGATACAGGGTATGACATTTGGCTGATACAGGGTATGACATATGACTGATACAGGGTATGACATATAACTGATACAGGGTATGACATTTGGCTGATACAGGGTATGACAAATGGCTGATACAAGGTATGACATATGGCTGATACAGGGTGTGAACTATGGCTGATACAGGGTATGACATTTGACTGATACAGGGTATGGCATATGACTGATACAGGGTATGACATATGACTGATACAGGGTATGGCATATGACTGAAGCAGGGTATGACATATGACTGATACAGGGTATGACATATGGCTGATACAGGGTATGCCATATGAATGATACAGGGTAAGACATAACTGAAGCAGGGTAGGAAATGTGACCGAAGCAGGATAAGACATATGCGATAGTACAGGGTATGACATATGGCTGAAGGATGGTGTTTCATAGATTACAATTAGTCACATTTTCCAAACATATACAATAACGCATTAATGAATCTATACCAGTTAGACAACGCGACATCTATGAATTTTAATATGTTTCATCTGATGTTGGTAAGTTCATAACATGTATTTGAAAATTGATTAAGTAATTAGTTAAGTTGATTACATAAAGAAGGTACTTCGTTTTCGACAAATTATAAAAGATATACTATAGGAAGTTAACAAAGGTAGTAGCACGTCCCGGTGGTTACCCCGACAACAACACACCACTGGTTCAGTAACACTGATACGATGATCACTGAAGGTACACTAGCTGTATCAACCAGACATTTTCACCAGCCGGAAGTGACACGCTATCGACTGTGATATACCAATACGATGTGCGCTGAAGGTCAAACGCAAGAAAAGTATCACATTCTACCACCTGACACCGACACAACCACACTACCTCACAGACGTTGTCGACTTCGATATGTATTTTGATACAATACAATCTGGTCACCAATGATCCTAAAATTAAGTTTCTATATCTACAAAATGGTCTTCCTCCACTCAGCCCTGCTTACGTCCCTCCTCCTCCAAACCCTCTTGGAAGGTCACGCTGATGACGTCATATAACTTCAGCCAGGCCAATTTTGTTTCGTTTGTAAACTTCTCCTTCAATTCCTTTTCCATGGCGTACAGCAGGCACTCACCGACAGGCTGTGGACAAATGTCACGTGGTATAAGCTATAGACAGACTGGAGAACAATGCAGAATTTTAGATGTTTCATAGCCACAATTAATCTCATTTGAGTAGTGGCACGGTACATATTATACACATTTTCGTAGAATTGAAATTATACAGAACTAGTTTAATTTTAGAGTACTTCTAAATTCATAAATTAAAGGGGTTTTACGCACCTGAACATTCTGTTTCTACATTAGTTTAGAAATTTTGGATTCCCCCCTTTTGGCCCCTAGCATTACCAAAGAGTCCTAGGAGGACGAAACAGCTGTATGTTGCAGTTAAATTCATTTTTCCGTCATACTGTATTCTATTACTTAATTTAAAAGGTGCAGCACATGTGTGTGTTACATCATCATTAAGATGGAAATAGACTATAAAAACATAATCCTATAAATAGTTGACTCAAAGGCAGATTGTTTGATGTCAGAAAAACAGTGCTAAGCAGACCAACCTATAATCGGGACAGATTGATAACAACAATGTAGCGTTATTTAAGGTCGAGAAAAGCTTTTGATGACAGCGCATTATCGTTTAAAAGTTCAATTAGACCGAGGACATCTGAAAGCAACATGCTTTAATATCACAAACGCTGTATAGACGAGATAAGCTGGTGACAGCAACACATCTTATTTTTAAATGTTAAGATAGACCGAAACACAAGCGGACTTGCATGTTAGTCGTCAGAAAGTATGTGGACCATTAGGCATATGTCTTGTAAAACCAGTACCTTGTTGAAAGGTAGTTACATGCTTGGTCATCAATAAAGGGAGACTGTATAGTTCTTAGACGGTTAATTAACCCCAAAGGGGATCTATTATCAAACTATTAATCAATTAAGACATTTGTCTTCTTATGAAGTTATATTAGAGTTGTTATCCTGTAAATAATGCAACTAGATTTTACTGTCATTCGGATCCCGATGAATACTGGCATTGCTTGACGGGGCATTTGCTACCCTGTTGTAACTAAAAGTAGACAAATCGACGGACAGAGTACCGGGGTAGCCGTCTGGTTACCTCTTACTAAATGGCTACTGACATGACCTGTACGGCTCCAAACTTTAGTTTTCTCTTTAAATATTCAATTAAACTTTGACACTTTGACAGATAGATGTCTAGTATAAGGCCAGATAGATTGCATCGCCACATCTAAACTTGAAACTCAATGATGTCCCCAAGTTTGGAATGCTGAATTAAAATCTGCACCAGTATTCGACTTTTGAATGATTCCATAACTATTACACTCGTTTCTTGTGTAAGAATAAGTTTCGCTTATTTTATTGGGGTTTTTTTTTTCAATTTATTCTTGATCATTCTGTTCCGATGTTGTTGGGTTTTTGGGGGGTTTTTTGTTGATTTTTTTAATACATTCAAAGCATGTACAGTCAAAAACACTTTAAATTCGGATAACAACCAATTCCTTTCAATGCCTGGATAACACATACAAAATTGTACTATGATAAACAACGTCTATAAAGGTACACGTCACGTTATATTGGGGATAATATTTGAAATGTCGGGGTAAATATTTGTACATAGCGAGGTTGCCCTAATTTGTGTGTCCTGTCATAACTTACCCCTAAATATGCTGCCTGGGCCCCGTACTTACCCCTAAACGTGCTCCCTGGGCCCGTACTTACCCCTAAATATGCTGCCTGGGCCCCGTACTTACCCCTAAACGTGCTGCCTGTGCCCCGTACTTACCCCTAAACGTGCTGCCTGGGCCCCGTACTTACTCCTAAACGTGCTGCCTGGGCCCGTTCTTACTCCTAAATATGCTGCCTGGGCCCGTACTTACTCCTAAATATGCTGCCTGGGCCCGTACTTACTCCTAAACGTGCTGCCTGGGCCCAGTACTTACCCCTAAACGTGCTGCCTGGGCCCGTACTTACTCCTAAACGTGCTGCCTGGGCCCGTACTTACCCCTAAATATGCTGCCTGGGCCCGTACTTACTCCTAAACGTGCTGCCTGGGCCCGTACTTACTCCTAAACGTGCTGCCTGGGCCCGTACTTACTCCTAAATATGCTCCCTGGGCCCAGTACTTACCCCTAAACGTGCTGCCTGGGCCCGTACTTACTCCTAAACGTGCTGCCTGGGCCCGTACTTACCCCTAAATATGCTGCCTGGGCCCGTACTTACTCCTAAACGTGCTGCCTGGGCCCGTACTTACTCCTAAACGTGCTGCCTGGGCCCGTACTTACTCCTAAACGTGCTGCCTGGGCCCGTACTTACTCCTAAATATGCTGCCTGGGCCCCGTACTTACTCCTAAATATTCTGCCTGGGCCCGTACTTACTCCTAAATATTCTGCCTGGGCCCGTACTTACTCCTAAATATTCTACCTGGGCCCGTACTTACTCCTAAATATGCTGCCTGGGCCCGTACTTACCCCTAAATATGCTGCCTGGGCCCGTACTTACTCCTAAACGTGCTGCCTGGGCCCGTACTTACCCCTAAATATGCTGCCTGGGCCCGTACTTACTCCTAAACGTGCTGCCTGGGCCCGTACTTACCCCTAAACGTGCTGCCTGGGACTCGTACATGTACTTACCCCTAAATGTGCTGCCTGGGCCCCGTACTTACCCCTTAATGTGCTGCCTGGGCCCCGTACTTACTCCTAAACGTGCTGCCTGGGACTCGTACATGTACTTACCCCTAAATATGCTGCCTGGGCCCCGTACTTACCCCTAAATGTGCTGCCTGGGCCCCGTACTTACCCCTAAATGTGCTGCCTGGGCCCCGTACGTGTAGTGCTTGGCCCCTAGACTCCTCACAGTAGGCACAAGACCCTCCAGATTGTCAATACCTCCCACAGCCGTATCTACCACGCCCATCACACCTTCAGCATGCTTCCGCACCGCCTCACCCTCCGGGGATCCACCTCCCTCTATCATAAACGAGAATATGGTCTTCACCTCTGGGTAGTCTGTGAACAGTCTGTGAAGAAAGAGTTTAAGTCATGCCATACCCCACTAGTAATATTTACTTTTTAAACCAATATAAGAGAATACTATCAAAACCATGATTGGAACCCCAAATCGATTAAACAAGGGGCAAAATATAAACAAAGGAACACTTTACATGGAGAGCCTAGAAAAAATATACAACAGAGTAAGACCAAGTGTTCCGGAAGAGTAAGCGTTTTCTGCTGTATCGACGACATTTGCGATGCACACCTGCAAATAATTAGCAGCGATATGTAAACGCTGTTCAGGTCCTTAGTGCACGTGAGGGATATAACAAAGAACATACAGTTTCACCAAATTATATATATATTATATACAAGAAGCAAATATTAGTTTAGAGAGATTATACATGTATAATGAACATGTAATTGGTTCTGCCTGCTTTCGTGCTTTCTTCTGGGTCAAATGAACCGATATCACAACCGATGTTACGTTCTCTGGACGCTATAACCAGAAACGGACAAGAGGTATAACGTTGAAGATAATTAAAACAACTAATCAGGGGTAGGCATACTTGTGTCATCACTAGACAATGCAAAGCAGGTCAGGTGAGATCAAGTAACGCAAGGAGCAAATAAACGCCTAACAGATGTAGGTAAATAGGCTGTTTAAAAATAATCATAGACTACCAAAGCGTCAACAAAAACTCTAAATCGATTAAACTAGAGGCAAAATAGAAAAAAAAAGATTTACACGGATACTCTCGTAAAAATCACAAGAGAATAAGACCAGGTGTTGCAGAAGAATAAGCGTCTTCTGCTTCATCGACGACACCCGCCCTGTAAATTTTTGTCACATCCCAGTAAACATTAAGTTCTCAACACGAGAACAGAGTATTATTGTCAATCACAACAAGTAAACACACCAATGAGCATACTCGAAAACGTCAACCTTCATATCACTTAAAGATACAAAATATTCCTCAATGAGACAAAGATGGCGACCATAAAACTTGCCCATAGTTCTGATCAACCTGCATCACTCGAATCCTTGTGTTGTTAGTTTGTTTGTCAGCAGTCGACATCGATCACGAAAATCACCACACTTAGAGCAAGCTCTAGAATATCGAATCAACTGGCTCATGTAAACACCATAGGTCAGAGAAGCAGAGATGTTACTATCAAGAAATAGAAAGTTTACGATCGGAAAATTAAAATCATCACGTTTATCGTATAGTTTAGTATTAAGCTGTCCATGCTGGTCGTAGTTTAAGTAGAGATCGAGGTAAGCAGCTGATGTATAGAAGAGTCTGTTGTGTCCTTTATTTCCGGCGCATTAAAGACGATATAAAGAGGTAGGCTTAATTAATGGACAACTAAAATTGTTAATCCCATAACTAAGTGACATTTTCAAATAAAAAATAAATGCTTTTGAAACCCCCTTCAGGGTTTTGGCAGATTAAGAATTCAACTAATAATGGATACGTACTCCAAGCAGTGATTGAATCAACTGAAGGGAACCGTCCTTTCTGTGCCCGTCAGTAATGATGGAAATTTAAACGAATGTCCTACCTGGAATGTCACAAGAGATTATCCAGTTGCTATTACAAAACGATTTCGATACACGTAAGTACGTATACGTTGGTTAAGAAGAATGAGGATGTGAGGATATAGGTGAAGCAGTCGGACAGAGATGTAAGTCCCAGCTCAGACGTTATACTTGTGGACTCAGTTGGGTTTGACTTTACCTCTGACGTAGTCTCAAGTGAGATATTATTACTAATTAAGACTGAGGATGGTTAATTAGCAACAGGCACAGACCTTTCTGTCCGTTTATTGCTGCAAAATATTCAAATAGAGTTGCCTTTCACAATGAAGGCAAGATAATGGGTAAAATGAGTCAACAATAAGTGAAAGAGTAGTTTTTATAGTGAAATATTAAAATGCTGTCCGTGTGATTTACAGCTTGTCAGGATATACCAAGATACAGTTCATACATAAACAAATACTACTAGGTTACGTACGATAGCGATTGGATGTCAAAAGGAAACTGTGAAGAAATCCGAAGTGGAAAATTTATTTTTGCAAGGATTGTGGATTTGGTATATTAATTACCTACAAGTCTACACGGCAACTGGTGTTTGGAATTCGACATTAAATTCACACTACTGAGGACACAAACAGGCGTAACAAACTATAGCGTATTGTTGGACATATATAAGGTGGTTAACGTTAATATAGGAACGTTAAACACAAATGAATTTCAAGGTAGAGTGTGTGGTGGACATACTGTTAAATTTGAACTGCAAAGTGATTTTCCACATTATTAAAAAAAAAAAAAGACCACAGAAAGAAAATATAGTATTGGGCTATTAAAGGACAAAATAGATTTGAAGACTTCCTTACTTTTTAAGACAATTCTTAGTTGATCCAGGGGTTAAGATTGATAATACACGAGATCAGGAAATATAGGCCACGAAAGACAGCAATGCATTCACAGTTTGTGACGTAGGGGATATCTAAATGTCTTCATTAATACCAAATATATATTTCACGAGTTTGGATAATATTTTGACATCTTTCACGAGCGATGACCATTCTTGGCAGTATAATAGACTAATGTCTCGGGTGGATTTTCGGGAGGCCAATTTTTGATTGGTCACCTCTGACTTAACTATTATTAGGTTATTCCTTCAAAATAAAAAAATCTATCAAAGTAGGATTGCGGATGAATTAAGTAGGGTGTATTGTAAGTCACTGTGAAAGTCGGTTGGCAAATGCCATGACATAATTTACAGCATGTCCCAGGAACCGTAAACCGTAGTAGGCGCATGCGTACTCTTTGTATCCTGACACGGCTACAAAAATCAACAACAGTTTCATTTGTTGATTGAATTTGTGAGGTCTCGAGCATTGGCAATGAATTAGCTTGGTCTCAATTGGAGATAATTGCAATTATTGATTGAATAAATTGAGACATTGCCGTCGATGTCCATTGGACAAGTATGTCCATTAATAAAGCCGTGACTTAATATTGTCGATCTGTGTGACTGTTACAATGTATCTTTTATAACGATGTCGAATTATCTTTCAAGGTAATGTTATTCATAATGTGGCGTCATTGTGTACGATGTCATCATTATTACCTACATTGGATGCAGCAGAATATACACACGTCTCCTCAATACGACTGCCATAAACATGTTTCAAGCGTGACTTATTGTACAAAAGACTGTATTTGTCACGTGCATACTTCATTTCGTCGCAGTCGTTAATTTGAAATAAACAATATTCTTTTCGATATTGGCACAATATTTGCTGACTATTACTGATCCTATACAAACTATAGCTCTAAGGGAAAACTTTATGCATATTAGCAATACGTTCTTTACAGAGAAATATTTGTGATAAGGTCAATTACGTGATGACGGCTAAAAATGGAGGAAGATATTTCGGACCAATAAGCAGACATTTGATCGATGACTGTAAAGAATAGGAAGACGAGAAAGGCTAATGAAAAATCTTCCAATTAATATTTCTTCATCTTAAGTTTCAATAATAACACTTAACTTATGATCTATCAACTTGGAACAGGCTGTAGGATATATCTATCTACAATCCGTGTATACAGAAATAACAGATCTTCTCACTACTGGGCTATAGTGGTGGTTATAAACATCGACGGTCAATACAGCCTGTCCAGAAGTGGGGGCTACTGTCTCCACTGTGTATTTACAGTCTTACTTATATATACACAACGCTCGAGTAAATACAACTATCAAATGTTTGAAAATATCAATGAGAGCGCTGACAAATATACACATAAGAGTACCACTTTCATGAAATCTGTTTATTTATTTGTTAACAAATATGTCTTTACAATCCTCTAACACCATTAAACAAATTGACAGCAGCAAGGCCCTCCGAGCTGTACCTGAGTTATACACGATACATACTATCAGGCCTTGCTCGCTTCGCTTGAGTTGTACATGAAACAAAACAGAATATCCGCCTTCCTAGCTTTTCCCAGGTTGTACATGTAATAAGACATTCTGCCTTCCTAGTTTTATCTGAGTTGTACATGCAATATGACATTATGCCCTCCCAGCTCTACCGAGCTGTACATGTAATATGACATTATGCCCTCCTAGTTTTATCTGAGTTGTACATGTCATATGACATTATGCCTTCCTAGTTTTATCTGAGTTGTACATGTCATATGACAGTATGCCATCCCAGCTCTACCGAGCTGTACAAGTAATATGACATTATGCCCCTCCCAGCTCTACCGAGTTGTCATGTAATATGACTTTATGCCCTCCTAGCTTTACCACTTTGTACATGTAATATGACATTATGCCCTCCCAGCTCTACCGAGTTGTACATGTAACATAACAGTATGCCCTCCTAGCTCTACCCGAATTTTACACTTATCAAAACAGCATGCACAATTAGCTCTTTCTGTTTTTACATGTACCCTGCCATGATACCCACCCTCTTATCGCCATCTGATTTGTACATATAACATGACATTATGTCATCTTAACTCTGCCCGAGTCGGACACGTTACATGTCATCATACACTTGTACGTATACCTGAGTATACAACATGCCCTACTACACTTAACAGAACTGACACGCTACCTTACAGTATGCCTGCTCGCTCTATCTGAGGTACACACGTACATAACAGCATGTTCCCATAGCCGTACCTGAGTTGTGCACATATATTTTATTATGCTCTCCAAACATGTTATATAAACTTTACATGAGTTGTACACGTTAAATGCCCTTGCTTTGTTTCGTTTTTAAGGCTTTCATATATTTTATCTTTGAACGTTTGAAATATCAAATTGGTCACGAGGTCCATAGTTAAGAAATTGGAGTATGCAAAATGATGAATGCGAAATTCAATACACATTCCGTATCATAAATAAACATCCATGTACTCTTAATTCAACTAGACTATCAATTTGTATTAAGCTGGCCATGCACTCTTAATTAAACGAAACAGTCGATTCGTTTTTAATATGTTACCCTTTTATAAATTAATAACCCTTTATATGCATAAGAATGTCACTTGATATAAAACTAGAAAAAAAACATGATTCTTGTAATTTATTTTATAAGGATTTGCTTAGTTTCGTTAGCGTTTTACTAAGTCAAACACGTGGCCCGATATACATGTTAGCTGTCAAAGTGTATACAGTTGAACCATACACAATCTACACACAGCCAATGAAACTACATGCAATTAAAACTTTGTAATTATAATGTGTAGCTTACTTGACAAACATTGGAACTCCTAAATCTGCCAGGCTTCCTGCGCTGGTAAACTGTTTCCAGGATTGCTTGATGAGAATTTTGTCGCCTGGTGACAGTGGAGTCTTCGTCCCCTCCATGTTTGTTGTGCTGGTACTACATCCCATAATGCCTTCTTTTGTCAACTTTGACCCAAACTTGACTCGTCTTACCTGCGAAGAATGCCATTAAAAGTTTCAATTAGACTGGGCGCGCCGTATGTAATGGGACACGTGATGTGTCTGTGTTCTGGTCAGCCTCTCAGAGGGGGCGGGGCAGGTAGGGTAACCAGCCTCTTGGAGGGGCGGGGCAGGTTACGCAGTGTATAGGGTAACCAAGCTATGTCAACTGTCAACTGCGTGCCGTCGATTACTGTACGCATTGATTAACGATAATCCCCAATTAGAGAGGGAGTGAATCGTTAATCGATTTTAATTACGGCACCCAATGTACTGGTCAGTACGTTCTACGAGTCTTTGAGCACCTTTTGCTGACACAATTCAACAATGTAACGGTCGAGTTTCCCATCATGTCAGTCTACTACAATCGATACGTCCGGTGTCTGTTTCCTGATTTTAGACCTATATTTCCAGTTACACGATAAGCACTTTATAACATTGTACTTATTCCAATGTATTGCGTGAATGCCCATTTAATCATTATGTCATTATTTTGTGTAAATGCTGATGTCGATATCAGCGTCACTGTATTATAAATTATGGGGATGTTGTTGTCAACATTAACGTCATTATGTTGTGTGGATGTATGTCGTTGTTGTGTTGTGCGAATGCTGATGCTAATACGTACGTCATTTTGTTGTGGTAAAATTACTGACGTCATTTTGTAAATGTTGATGTCAACATTGAAGACATTGTATTGTATGAATACTGATGGCAACATTGACGTTAATGACGTTGCATTATATCACAATTAATGACATTGTGTTATGTCACAGCTAATGAAATTGTGTTGTGTCATAGTCAATGACATTGGGTTATGTCACAGTTAATGACATTGTGTTGTGTCATAGTTAATGACATTGGGTTATGTCACAGTTAATGACATTGTGTTGTGTCATAGTTAATGACATTGGGTTATGTCACAGTTAATGATATAATGTTATGTCACAGTTAATGACATTGTGTTGTGTCATAGTTAATGACATTGGGTTATGTCACAGTTAATAACATTGTGTTGTGTCATAGTTAATGACATTTGGTTATGTCACAGTTAATGATATAATGTTATGTCACAGTTAATGACATTGTGTTGTGTCACAGTTAATGACATTGTATTGTGTCACAGTTAATGACATTGTGTTATGTCACAGTTAATAACATTGTGTTATGTCCCAGTTAATGACATTGTGTTGCGTCACAGTTAATGATATAATGTTATGTCACAGTTAATGATATAATGGTATGTCACAGTTAATGACATTGTGTTGTGTCATAGTAAATGACATTGTATTGTGTCACAGTTAATGACATTGTGTTGTGTCACAGTTAATGACATTGTATTGTGTCACAGTTAATGACATTGTGTTGTGTCACAGTTAATGACATTGTGTTATGTCACAGTTAATAACATTGTGTTATGTCCCAGTTAATGACATTGTGTTGCGTCACAGTTAATGATATAATGTTATGTCACAGTTAATGATATAATGGTATGTCACAGTTAATGACATTGTGTTGTGTCACAGTTAATGACATTGTGTTGTGTCACAGTTAATGACATTGTATTGTGTCACAGTTAATGACATTGTGTTTTGTCACAGTTAATAACATTGTGTTATGTCCCAGTTAATGACATTGTGTTGCGTCACAGTTAATGATATAATGTTATGTCACAGTTAATGATATAATGGTATGTCACAGTTAATGACATTGTGTTGTGTCATAGTTAATGACATTGGGTTATGTCACAGTTAATGATATAATGTTATGTCACAGTTAATGATATAATGGTATGTCACAGTTAATGATATAATGTTATGTCACAGTTAATGATATAATGTTATGTCACTGTTAATGATATAATGTTATGTCACAGTTAATGACATTGTGTTGTGTCATAGTTAATGACATTGGGTTATGTCACAGTTAATGATATAATATTATGTCATAGTTAATGATATAATGTTATGTCACAGTTAATGATATAATGTTATGTCACTGTTAATGACATTGTGTTGTGTCATAGTTAATGACATTGGGTTATGTCACAGTTAATGATATAATGTTATGTCACAGTTAATGACATTGTGTTGTGTCACAGTTAATGACATTGTATTGTGTCACAGTTAATGACATTGTGTTATGTCACAGTTAATAACATTGTGTTATGTCCCAGTTAATGATATTGTGTTGCGTCACAGTTAATGATATAAGGTTGTGTCACATTTCATGACATTGTGTTATGTCACAGTTAATGACATTGTGTTGTGTCATAATTAATGACATTGTGTTATGTCACAGTTAATGACATTGTGGTGTGTCATAATTAATGACATTGTGTTACGTCACAGTTAATGACATTGTGTTATGTCACAGTTAATGACATTGTGTTGTGTCATAGTAAATGACATTGTGTTGTGTCATAATTAATGACATTGTGTTATGTCACAGTTAATGACATTGTGTTGTGTCATAATTAATGACATTGTGTTATGTCACAGTTAATGACATTATGTTGTGTCATAATTAATGACATTGTGTTATGTCACAGTTAATGACATTGTGTTGTGTCATTATTAATGACATTGTGTTATGTCACAGTTAATGACATTGTGTTGTGTCATAGTTAATGACATTGTGTTACGTCACAATTAATGACATTATCTTGTGTCATAGTTAATGACAATGTGTTATGCGGCTATAAATGACGCTATGTTGTACATTGTATGACTCTAAATGAAACTTTGTTGTGTAATGTGCTATGTTACAATTAATAAAAATCAGTTTTGTGTAACAATTGAGCACTGTGTTGTGTTACATTGGGTATGATTGTGTAGTGTGACATTGGATAACACTGTGGTCTGTGACACTTAAGGACACTGATGTGTCAGTTATCTAAACCTTCATGACATCGTGAAAAATTTGATGACACTGTGTTGTCTGAAAACAATTGATAGTTTGCTGTGAGAACGCGGATGATACCGTTTTTTGCTTAAGTAATTCATGAAAATGCCTTACCACTGTCTACACAGACACCGGTGTAAACCAATATGTGATATCAGTTTGTTCCTACAATGATTTATTACCATTACATTCCATTATCAATGGTATTCCAGCAGACATGTTAATTAAAATTGTTAATTGCTTTTATTTAATCAGTTTTGAAATGCCAAGGCCTGGTACGTCATTTGTACAGAATGTGTACATAGACGCGCTAGTAATCAAGGAAATTCTCGCTGCTAGTAGAGATTATTTTTGTTAAATGGCATTTTCAAAAGTATGTTATTTACATAAGTATCTCTAGAATGCACAACTCATATATAGTTTCTAGTGCGGAGTGGTACAATTACACGATAAAATGTGTAAGATAATTGATATAGGTTAAAAGGGATCAAACACTGTATAGAAAAAAACGTACGTAGAGACGATCAACCACTTATAATCAACACTTGCATCTAAACAACATAGGTATAGACGAGTGCACATTTTCGTACCGATGTATATAAAACGTAACATTTCTAAAGGTGAACCAACTCCTGTATAGTGGTAGTAATACCTGTATAGAGATAGCGATACCTGTATAGTGATATCACTAACTGTATAAAGATAGCGATACCTGTATAGTGATATCACTAACTGTATAAAGATAGCGATACCTGTATAGAGATAGCAATACCTGTATAGAGATAGCAATACCTGTATAGTGGTAGTAATACCTGTATAGAGATAGCAATACCTGTATAGTGATATCACTAACTGTATAAAGATAGCGATACCTGTATAGAGATAGCAATACCTGTATAGTGATATCACTAACTGTTTAAAGATAGCGATACCTGTATAGAGATAGCAATACCTGTATAGAGATAGCAATACCTGTATAGAGATAGCAATACCTGTATAGAGATAGCACTAACTGTTTAAAGGTATGGATACCTGTATAGAGATAGCAATACCTGTATAGAGATAGCAATACCTGCATAGAATTAGCAATACCTGTATAGAGAGATAGCAATACCTGTATAGAGATAGCAATACCTGTATAGAGATAGCAATACCTGTATAGAGATAGCAATACCTGTAAAGAGATAGCGATACCTGTATAGAGATAGCAATACCTGTATATAGAGATAGCAATACCTGTATATAGAGATAGTGATACATGTATAGAGATAACAATACCTGTATAGTGATAACAATACCTGTATAGTGATAACAATACCTATATAGAGATAGCAATACCTGTATAGAGATAGCAATATCCGTATAGAGAAAGCAATAGCTGTATAGAGAAAGCAATAGCTGTATAGAGATAGCGATACATGTATAGAGATAGCAATACCTGTATAGAGATAGCAATACCTGTATAGAATTAGCAATACCTGTATAGAGAGATAGTAATACCTGTATAGTGATATCACTAACTGTATAAAGGTGGGGATACCTGTATAGAGAAAACAATACTTGCATGGGAATAGCGATGTCTGTATAAATATGGCAATACATAATTATATAGAGATAGCAATACCTGTAAAAAGTAGGAATACCTGTATAGAAATAGCGATACTTGTATAGAGAGATAGTGATACATGTGTAGAGATAGCAATACCTGTATAGAGATAGCAATACCTGTATAGAGATAGCAATACCTGTATAGAGATAGCAATACCTGTATAGAGATAGCAATACCTGTATAGAGATAGCAATACCTGTATAAAGTAGCAATACCTGTATAGAGATAGCGATACTTGTATAGAGAGATAGTGATACATGTGTAGAGATAGCAATACCTGTATAGAGATAGCAATACCTGTATAGAGATAGCGATACCTGTATAGAGATAGCAATACCTGTATAAAGTAGCAATACCTGTATAGAGATAGCGATACCTGTATAGAGATAGCAATACCTGCATATAGAGATAGCAATACCTGTATATAGAGATAGTGATACATGTATAGAGATAGCAATACCTGCATATAGAGATAGCAATACCTGTATAGAGATAGCAATACCTGTATAGAGATAGCAATACCTGTAAAGAGATAGCGATACCTGTATAGAGATAGCAATACCTGTATATAGAGATAGCAATACCTGTATATAGAGATAGTGATACATGTATAGAGATAACAATACCTGTATAGTGATAACAATACCTATATAGAGATAGCAATACCTGTATAGAGATAGCAATACCTGTATAGAGATAGCAATACCTGTATATAGATAGCAATACCTGTATAGAGATAGCAGTACCTGTATAGAGATAGCAGTACCTGTATAGAGATAGCAATACCTGTACAGAGATAGCAATACCTGTATAGTGAAAGCAATACCTATATAGAGATAGCAATACCTGTATAGAGATAGCAATACCTGTATAGTGATATCACTAACTGTATAAAGGTATTAAGACCTGTATAGAGATAGCAATACTTTTAAAGAAATAGCAATACCTGTATAGTGATAGCAATACCTGTATAGTGATATCGATATCTTTATAGCGATAGCAATACCTGTATAGAGATAGCAATACCTGTCTAGCGATGGCAATACCTGTATAGAGATAGCATTACCTGTATAGTGATATCACTAACTGTATAAAGGTATGGATACCTGTATAGTGATATCGATATCTTTATAGCGATAGCAATACCTGTATAGAGATAGCAATACCTGTATAGAGATAGCAATACCTGTATAGAGATAGAAATACCTGTATCGTGATATCACTAACTGTATAAAGGTATGGATACCTGTATAGAGATAGCAATACCTGTATAGAGATAGCAATACCTGTATAGTGATAGCAATACCTGTATAGAGATAGCAATACCTGTATAGTGATAGCAATACCTGTATAGTGATAGAAATACCTGTATAGAGATAGCAATACCTGTATAGAGATAGCAATACCTGTATAGTGATATCATTAACTGTATAAAGGTATGGATACCTGTATAGATATAGCAATACTTTCATAGAAATAGCAATACATGCATAGGGATAGCGATGCCTATAAAATTACGACAATACATAATTATAAAGAGATAGCAATACCTGAATAAAGTAGGAATACCTGCATGGGGATAGCAATACCTGTATAGAGATAACAATATCTGTATAGAGATTGCGATACCTGTATAGAGATAGCAATACCTGTATAGAGATAACAATATCTGTATAGAGAAAGCAATAGCTGTATAGAGAAAGTAATAGCTGTATAGAGATTGCGATACCTGTATAGAGATAGCAATACCTGTATAGAGATAGCAATACCTGTATAGTGATAGCAATACCTGTATAGAGATAGCAATACCTGTATAGTGATAGCAATACCTGTATAGTGATAGCAATATCTGTATAGAGATAGCAATACCTGTATAGAGATAGCAATACCTGTATAGTGATATCACTAACTGTATAAAGGTATGGATACCTGTATAGATATAGCAATACTTTTATAGAAATAGCAATACATGCATAGGGATAGCGATGCCTATAAAATTACGACAATACATAATTATAAAGAGATAGCAATACCTGAATAAAGTAGGAATACCTGCATAGGGATAGCAATACCTGTATAGAGATAGCAATATCTGTATAGAGATAACAATATCTGTATAGAGAAAGCAATAGCTGTATAGAGAAAGCAATAGCTGTATAGAGATTGCGATACCTGTATAGAGATAGCAATACCTGTATAGAGATAACAATATCTGTATAGAGATAGCAATACCTGTATAGAGATAACAATATATGTATAGAGAAAGCAATAGCTGTATAGAGATAGCAATACCTGTATAGAGATAGCAATACCTGTATTGAGATAGCAATGCCTGTATAGAGATAGCAATGCCTGTATAGAGATAGCAATATCTGTATAGAGATAGCAATACCTGTATAGAGATAACAATATCCGTATAGAGAAAGCAATAGCTGTATAGAGATAGCAATACCTGTATAGAGATAGCAATACCTGTATAGAGATAGCAATACCTGTATAGAGATAGCAATACATGTATAGAGATAGCAATACCTGTATAGAGATATTAGGAATAAGATTCATCAGTTTGGTATGAATGATATATACTGAGATTGTTTTGTACACAAACAGGAATTGAAAACTTAATTTGCGAGCTTTCGAAAACGTCTGTTTCCTTTGTCAAGCAAAGAGGACAATTACCGAGTGTCGGTGTTCTGACCGCTGAAATCAGCTCACTTCCCAAAATAGGGCGAGTTAGAGAAGTCAGCTATCAAAAACGTAGCGCGACATTTCGTCCAAATGTACTCTAGTACTACATGTAGACAGAGGGACGGGTAAGATGTTTACCCATTCCGCCCCTTATTGTGTTGGAAAGGGAAGAAAACTGGAGAATGAGGAAAATTAAAGAATCCATATGGATTAGGAAGGAAGGGGAATCAATGAACAGAGCCGAGGGGGACACCAGTTGAGTCATCTTTATGACCCTATTTTAACATCCAATAAAGGGCGGAATGCATGTGACAGTAACTTTTTTAACAATGAAACAATATTTTAGCAGCTTTTGATACTTATGTGAGTAGTGTTTTGAACTATTGATGTGAAATATGGGGCTTCCATACAGATTAGGATATTAATAAAAAACATATCAATTTTCTAAAAAGATTATTAGGTGTGAGGAAAAGCACTATGAATGCCATGGTATATCTTGAAATGGGGAGAATACCTTTATCAATTATCAGGACGATAAGAATATTTCGTTATTGGAAGTAATTAACGACATATGATGTTTGGTAGTAAACAACGACATGTAATGTTTGGAAGTAATTACCGACATGTAATGTTTGGAAGTAATTACCGACATGTAATGTTTGGTAGTAAATAGCGACATGTAATGTTTGGTAGTAAATAACGACATGTAATGTTTGGAAGAATTGAGGACATGTAATGTTTGGAAGAATTGACGACATATAATGTTTGGTAGTAAATAACGACATGTAATGTTAAGTAGTAGTTAACGACATGCAATGTTTTTTGAAGAATTGACGACATATAATGTTTGGTAGTAAATAACGACATGTAATGTTTTGTTGTAATTACCGACATATAATGTTTGGTTGTAATTAACGACATATAATGTTTGGAAGAATAAGCGACATATAATGTTTGGAAGAATTAACGACATGTAATGTTTGGAAGAATTAGCGACATATATTGTTTGGAAGAATTAACGACATGTAATGTTTGGAAGAATTAGCGACATATAATGTTTGGAAGAATTAACGACATGTACTGTTTGGTTGTAATTAACGACATGTAATGTTTGGAAGAATTAGCGACATGTAATGTTTGGAAGAATTAACGACATGTAATGTTTGGAAGAATAAGCGACATATAATGTTTGGAAGAATTAGCGACATGTAATGTTTGGAAGAATTAGCGACATGTAATGTTTGGAAGAATCAACGACATGTAATGTTTGGAAGAATTAGCGACATGTAATGTTTGGAAGAATTAGCGACATGTAATGTTTGGTTGTAATTAACGACATGTAAAGTTTGGAAGAATTAGCGACATGTAATGTTTGGAAGAATTAGCGACATGTAATGCTAGGTTGTAATTAACGACATGAAATGTTTGGAAGAATAAGCGACATGTTATGTTTGGAAGAATTAACGACATGTAAAGTTTGGTTGTAATTAACGACAGTAATGTTTGGAAGAATTAACGACATGAAATGTTTGGAAGAATTAGCGACATGAACTGTTTTGAAGAATTAGCGACAGTAATGTTTGGAAGAATTAACGACATATAATGTTTGGTTGTAATTAACGACATGTAATGTTTGGTTGTAATTAACGACAGTAATGTTTGGAAGAATTAGCGACATGTAATGTTTGGAAGAATAAACGACATGTAATGTTGGGAAGAATTAGCGACATGTAAAGTTTGGTTGTAATTAACGACAGTAATGTTTGGAAGAATTAACGACATGTAAAGTTTGGTTGTAATTAACGACAGTAATGTTTGGAAGAATTAACGACATGTAATGTTTGGAAGAATTAGCGACATATAATGTTTGGAAGAATTAACGACATGTAATGTTTGGAAGAATTAGCGACATATATTGTTTGGAAGAATTAACGACATGTAATGTTTGGAAGAATTAGCGACATATAATGTTTGGAAGAATTAACGACATGTACTGTTTGGTTGTAATTAACGACATGTAATGTTTGGAAGAATTAGCGACATATAATGTTTGGAAGAATTAACGACATGTACTGTTTGGTTGTAATTAACGACATGTAATGTTTGGTTGTAATTAACGACATGTAATGTTTGGTTGTAATTAACGACATGTAAAGTTTGGAAGAATTAGCGACATGAAATGTTTGGTTGTAATTACCGACATGTAAAGTTTGGAAGAATTAGCGACATGTCATGTTTGGTTGTAATTAGCGACATGTAATGTTTGGCTGTAATTAACGACATGTAATGTTTTGAAGAATTAGCGACATGTAATGCTTGGTTGTAATTACCGACATGTAAAGTTTGGAAGAATTAGCGACATTTAATGTTTGGTTGTAAGTACCGACATGTAAAGTTTGGAAGAATTAGCGACATGTAATGTTTGGTTGTAATTACCGACATGTAAAGTTTGGAAGAATTAGCGACATGTAATGTTTGGTTGTAATTAACGACATGTAAAGTTTGGAAGAATTAGCGACATGTAATGTTTGGTTGTAATTACCGACAGGTAAAGTTTGGAAGAATTAGCGACATGTAATGTTTGGTTGTAATTACCGATAGGTAAAGTTTGGAAGAATTAGCGACATGAAATGTTTGGTTGTAATTAACGACAGTAATGTTTGGTTGTAATTAACGACAGGTAAAGTTTGGAAGAATTAGCGACATGTAATGTATGGTTGTAATTACCGACAGGTAATGTTTGGTTGTAATTAACGACAGTAATGTTTGGTTGTAATTAACGACAGTAATGTTTGGTTGTAATTAACGACAGTAATGTTTGGAAGAATTAGCGACATGTAATGTATGGTTGTAATTACCGACAGGTAATGTTTGGTTGTAATTAACGACAGTAATGTTTGGTTGTAATTAACGACAGTAATGTTTGGTTGTAATTAACGACAGTAATGTTTGGAAGAATTAGCGACATGTAATGTTTGGTTGTAATTACCGACAGGTAAAGTTTGGAAGAATTAGCGACATGTAATGTATGGTTGTAATTACCGACAGGTAATGTTTGGAAGAATTACCGACATGTAATGTTTGGTTGTAATTAACGACAGTAATGTTTGGAAGAATAAGCGACATGTAATGTTTGGTTGTAATTAACGACAGCAATGTTTGGTTGTAATAAACGACATGTAATGTTTGGTTGTAATTAACGACAGTAATGTTTGGTTGTAATTAACGACATGTAATGTTTGGAAGAGTTAGCGACATATAATGTTTGGTTGTAATTAACGACAGTAATGTTTGGTTGTAATTAACGACAGTAATGTTTGGTTGTAATTAACGACATGTAAGGTTTGGTTGTAATTAACGACAGTAATGTTTGGAAGAATTAGCGACATGTAATGTTTGGAAGAATTAACGACATGTAATGTTGGGAAGAATTAGCGACATGTAATGTTTGGTTGTAATTAACGACAGTAATGTTTGGAAGAATTAACGACATATAATGTTTGAAAGAATTAACGACATGTAATGTATGGTTGTAATTAACGACAGTAATGTTTGGAAGAATTAGCGACATCTAATGCTTGGAAGAATTAACGACATGTAATGTTTGGAAGAATTAGCGACATGTAATGTATGGTTGTAATTAACAACAGTAATATTTGGTTTTAATTAATGACATGTCATGTTTGGAAGAATTAACGACATGTAATGTATGGTTGTAATTAGCGACATGTAATGTTTGGTTATAATTAACGACATGTAATGTTTGGAAGAATTAGCGACATGTAATGTATGGTTGTAATTAGCGACATGTAATGTTTGGTTATAATTAGCGACGTGTAATGTATGGTTATAATTAATGACATGTCATGTTTGGAAGAATTAGCGACGTGTAATGTATGGTTGTAATTAACGACAGTAATGTTTGGTTGTAATTAATGACATGTAATGTTTGGTTGTAATTAACGACATGTAATGTTTGGTTATAATTAATGACATGTAATGTTTGATTATAATTAACGACATGTAATGTTTGGAAGAATTAGCGACATGTAATGTTTGGTTTAGAATTAACGACATGTAATGTTTGGTTATAATTAACGACATGTAAGGTTTGGAAGAATTAGCGACATGTAATGTATGGTTGTAATTAACGACATGTAAAGTTTGGAAGAATTAGCGACATGTAATGTTTGGTTGTAATTACCGACAGGTAAAGTTTGGAAGAATTAGCGACATGTAATGTTTGGTTATAATTAACGACATGTAATGTTTGGTTGTAATTACCGACATGTAAAGTTTGGAAGAATTAGCGACATGTAATGTTTGGTTGTAATTAACGACATGTAAAGTTTGGAAGAATTAGCGACATGTAATGTTTGGTTGTAATTACCGACAGGTAAAGTTTGGAAGAATTAGCGACATGTAATGTTTGGTTGTAATTACCGATAGGTAAAGATTGGAAGAATTAGCGACATGAAATGTTTGGTTGTAATTAACGACAGTAATGTTTGGTTGTAATTAACGACAGGTAAAGTTTGGAAGAATTAGCGACATGTAATGTATGGTTGTAATTACCGACAGGTAATGTTTGGTTGTAATTAACGACAGTAATGTTTGGTTGTAATTAACGACAGTAATGTTTGGTTGTAATTAACGACAGTAATGTTTGGAAGAATTAGCGACATGTAATGTTTGGTTGTAATTACCGACAGGTAAAGTTTGGAAGAATTAGCGACATGTAATGTATGGTTGTAATTACCGACAGGTAATGTTTGGAAGAATTACCGACATGTAATGTTTGGTTGTAATTAACGACAGTAATGTTTGGAAGAATAAGCGACATGTAATGTTTGGTTGTAATTAACGACAGCAATGTTTGGTTGTAATAAACGACATGTAATGTTTGGTTGTAATTAACGACATGTAATGTTTGGAAGAGTTAGCGACATATAATGTTTGGTTGTAATTAACGACAGTAATGTTTGGTGGTAATTAACGACAGCAATGTTTGGTTGTAATTAACGACATGTAAGGTTTGGTTGTAATTAACGACAGTAATGTTTGGAAGAATTAGCGACATGTAATGTTTGGAAGAATTAACGACATGTAATGTTGGGAAGAATTAGCGACATGTAATGTTTGGTTGTAATTAACGACAGTAATGTTTGGTTATAATTAATGACATGTAAAGTTTGGTTGTAATTAACGACAGTAATGTTTGGAAGAATTAACGACATGAAATGTTTGGAAGAATTAGCGACATGAACTGTTTTGAAGAATTAGCGACAGTAATGTTTGGAAGAATTAACGACATATAATGTTTGGTTGTAATTAACGACATGTAATGTTTGGTTGTAATTAACGACAGTAATGTTTGGAAGAATTAGCGACATGTAATGTTTGGAAGAATAAACGACATGTAATGTTGGGAAGAATTAGCGACATGTAAAGTTTGGTTGTAATTAACGACAGTAATGTTTGGAAGAATTAACGACATGTAAAGTTTGGTTGTAATTAACGACAGTAATGTTTGGAAGAATTAACGACATGTAATGTTTGGAAGAATTAGCGACATATAATGTTTGGAAGAATTAACGACATGTAATGTTTGGAAGAATTAGCGACATATATTGTTTGGAAGAATTAACGACATGTAATGTTTGGAAGAATTAGCGACATATAATGTTTGGAAGAATTAACGACATGTACTGTTTGGTTGTAATTAACGACATGTAATGTTTGGAAGAATTAGCGACATATAATGTTTGGAAGAATTAACGACATGTACTGTTTGGTTGTAATTAACGACATGTAATGTTTGGTTGTAATTAACGACATGTAATGTTTGGTTGTAATTAACGACATGTAAAGTTTGGAAGAATTAGCGACATGAAATGTTTGGTTGTAATTACCGACATGTAAAGTTTGGAAGAATTAGCGACATGTCATGTTTGGTTGTAATTAGCGACATGTAATGTTTGGCTGTAATTAACGACATGTAATGTTTTGAAGAATTAGCGACATGTAATGCTTGGTTGTAATTACCGACATGTAAAGTTTGGAAGAATTAGCGACATTTAATGTTTGGTTGTAAGTACCGACATGTAAAGTTTGGAAGAATTAGCGACATGTAATGTTTGGTTGTAATTACCGACATGTAAAGTTTGGAAGAATTAGCGACATGTAATGTTTGGTTGTAATTAACGACATGTAAAGTTTGGAAGAATTAGCGACATGTAATGTTTGGTTGTAATTACCGACAGGTAAAGTTTGGAAGAATTAGCGACATGTAATGTTTGGTTGTAATTACCGATAGGTAAAGTTTGGAAGAATTAGCGACATGAAATGTTTGGTTGTAATTAACGACAGTAATGTTTGGTTGTAATTAACGACAGGTAAAGTTTGGAAGAATTAGCGACATGTAATGTATGGTTGTAATTACCGACAGGTAATGTTTGGTTGTAATTAACGACAGTAATGTTTGGTTGTAATTAACGACAGTAATGTTTGGTTGTAATTAACGACAGTAATGTTTGGAAGAATTAGCGACATGTAATGTATGGTTGTAATTACCGACAGGTAATGTTTGGTTGTAATTAACGACAGTAATGTTTGGTTGTAATTAACGACAGTAATGTTTGGTTGTAATTAACGACAGTAATGTTTGGAAGAATTAGCGACATGTAATGTTTGGTTGTAATTACCGACAGGTAAAGTTTGGAAGAATTAGCGACATGTAATGTATGGTTGTAATTACCGACAGGTAATGTTTGGAAGAATTACCGACATGTAATGTTTGGTTGTAATTAACGACAGTAATGTTTGGAAGAATAAGCGACATGTAATGTTTGGTTGTAATTAACGACAGCAATGTTTGGTTGTAATAAACGACATGTAATGTTTGGTTGTAATTAACGACAGTAATGTTTGGTTGTAATTAACGACATGTAATGTTTGGAAGAGTTAGCGACATATAATGTTTGGTTGTAATTAACGACAGTAATGTTTGGTTGTAATTAACGACAGTAATGTTTGGTTGTAATTAACGACATGTAAGGTTTGGTTGTAATTAACGACAGTAATGTTTGGAAGAATTAGCGACATGTAATGTTTGGAAGAATTAACGACATGTAATGTTGGGAAGAATTAGCGACATGTAATGTTTGGTTGTAATTAACGACAGTAATGTTTGGAAGAATTAACGACATATAATGTTTGAAAGAATTAACGACATGTAATGTATGGTTGTAATTAACGACAGTAATGTTTGGAAGAATTAGCGACATCTAATGCTTGGAAGAATTAACGACATGTAATGTTTGGAAGAATTAGCGACATGTAATGTATGGTTGTAATTAACAACAGTAATATTTGGTTTTAATTAATGACATGTCATGTTTGGAAGAATTAACGACATGTAATGTATGGTTGTAATTAGCGACATGTAATGTTTGGTTATAATTAACGACATGTAATGTTTGGAAGAATTAGCGACATGTAATGTATGGTTGTAATTAGCGACATGTAATGTTTGGTTATAATTAGCGACGTGTAATGTATGGTTATAATTAATGACATGTCATGTTTGGAAGAATTAGCGACGTGTAATGTATGGTTGTAATTAACGACAGTAATGTTTGGTTGTAATTAATGACATGTAATGTTTGGTTGTAATTAACGACATGTAATGTTTGGTTATAATTAATGACATGTAATGTTTGATTATAATTAACGACATGTAATGTTTGGAAGAATTAGCGACATGTAATGTTTGGTTTAGAATTAACGACATGTAATGTTTGGTTATAATTAACGACATGTAAGGTTTGGAAGAATTAGCGACATGTAATGTATGGTTGTAATTAACGACATGTAAAGTTTGGAAGAATTAGCGACATGTAATGTTTGGTTGTAATTACCGACAGGTAAAGTTTGGAAGAATTAGCGACATGTAATGTTTGGTTATAATTAACGACATGTAATGTTTGGTTGTAATTACCGACATGTAAAGTTTGGAAGAATTAGCGACATGTAATGTTTGGTTGTAATTAACGACATGTAAAGTTTGGAAGAATTAGCGACATGTAATGTTTGGTTGTAATTACCGACAGGTAAAGTTTGGAAGAATTAGCGACATGTAATGTTTGGTTGTAATTACCGATAGGTAAAGATTGGAAGAATTAGCGACATGAAATGTTTGGTTGTAATTAACGACAGTAATGTTTGGTTGTAATTAACGACAGGTAAAGTTTGGAAGAATTAGCGACATGTAATGTATGGTTGTAATTACCGACAGGTAATGTTTGGTTGTAATTAACGACAGTAATGTTTGGTTGTAATTAACGACAGTAATGTTTGGTTGTAATTAACGACAGTAATGTTTGGAAGAATTAGCGACATGTAATGTTTGGTTGTAATTACCGACAGGTAAAGTTTGGAAGAATTAGCGACATGTAATGTATGGTTGTAATTACCGACAGGTAATGTTTGGAAGAATTACCGACATGTAATGTTTGGTTGTAATTAACGACAGTAATGTTTGGAAGAATAAGCGACATGTAATGTTTGGTTGTAATTAACGACAGCAATGTTTGGTTGTAATAAACGACATGTAATGTTTGGTTGTAATTAACGACATGTAATGTTTGGAAGAGTTAGCGACATATAATGTTTGGTTGTAATTAACGACAGTAATGTTTGGTGGTAATTAACGACAGCAATGTTTGGTTGTAATTAACGACATGTAAGGTTTGGTTGTAATTAACGACAGTAATGTTTGGAAGAATTAGCGACATGTAATGTTTGGAAGAATTAACGACATGTAATGTTGGGAAGAATTAGCGACATGTAATGTTTGGTTGTAATTAACGACAGTAATGTTTGGTTATAATTAATGACATGTAATGTTTGATTATAATTAACGACATGTAATGTTTGGAAGAATTAGCGACATGTAATGTTTGGTTATAATTAACGACATGTAATGTTTGGTTATAATTAACGACATGTAAGGTTTGGAAGAATTAGCGACATGTAATGTATGGTTGTAATTAGCGACATGTAATGTTTGGTTGTAATTAACGACATGTAATGTTTGGTTATAATTAATGACATGTAATGTTTGGTTGTAATTAACGACATGTAATGTTTGGAAGAATTAGGGACATGTAATGTTTGGTTGTAATTAGCGACATGTAATGTTTGGTTGTAATTAACGACATGTAATGTTTGGTTGTAATTAACGACATGTAATGTTTGGTTGTAATTAACGACATGTAATGTTTGGTTGTAATTAACGACATGTAATGTTTGGAAAATTAACGACATGTAATGTTTGGTTGTAATTAACGACATGTAATGTTTGGTTGTAATTAACGACATGTAAAGTTTGGTTGTAATTAACGACATGTAATGTTTGGTTGTAATTAACGACATGTAATGTTTGGTTGTAATTAACGACATGTAATGTTTGGTTATAATTAATGACATGTCATGTTTGGAAGAATTAGCGACATGTAATGTATGGTTGTAATTAACGACAGTAATGTTTGGAAGAATTAGCGACATGTAATGTATGGTTGTAATTAGCGACATGTAATGTTTGGTTATAATTAACGACATGTAATGTTTGGTTATAATTAATGACATGTCATGTTTGGAAGAATTAGCGACATGTAATGTAGGGTTGTAATTAACGACAGTAATGTTTGGTTGTAATTAATGACATGTAATGTTTGGAAGAATTAGCGACATGTAATGTTTGGAAGAATTAACGACATGTAATGTTTGGAAGAATAAGCGACATATAATGTTTGGAAGAATTAGCGACATGTAATGTTTGGAAGAATTAGCGACATGTAATGTTTGGAAGAATCAACGACATGTAATGTTTGGAAGAATTAGCGACATGTAATGTTTGGAAGAATTAGCGACATGTAATGTTTGGTTGTAATTAACGACATGTAAAGTTTGGAAGAATTAGCGACATGTAATGTTTGGAAGAATTAGCGACATGTAATGCTAGGTTGTAATTAACGACATGAAATGTTTGGAAGAATTAGCGACATGTTATGTTTGGAAGAATTAACGACATGTAAAGTTTGGTTGTAATTAACGACAGTAATGTTTGGAAGAATTAACGACATGTAATGTTTGGAAGAATTAGCGACATGAACTGTTTTGAAGAATTAGCGACAGTAATGTTTGGAAGAATTAACGACATATAATGTTTGGTTGTAATTAACGACATGTAATGTTTGGTTGTAATTAACGACAGTAATGTTTGGAAGAATTAGCGACATGTAATGTTTGGAAGAATAAACGACATGTAATGTTGGGAAGAATTAGCGACATGTAAAGTTTGGTTGTAATTAACGACAGTAATGTTTGGAAGAATTAACGACATGTAAAGTTTGGTTGTAATTAACGACAGTAATGTTTGGAAGAATTAACGACATGTAATGTTTGGAAGAATTAGCGACATATAATGTTTGGAAGAATTAACGACATGTAATGTTTGGAAGAATTAGCGACATATATTGTTTGGAAGAATTAACGACATGTAATGTTTGGAAGAATTAGCGACATATAATGTTTGGAAGAATTAACGACATGTACTGTTTGGTTGTAATTAACGACATGTAATGTTTGGAAGAATTAGCGACATATAATGTTTGGAAGAATTAACGACATGTACTGTTTGGTTGTAATTAACGACATGTAATGTTTGGTTGTAATTAACGACATGTAATGTTTGGTTGTAATTAACGACATGTAAAGTTTGGAAGAATTAGCGACATGAAATGTTTGGTTGTAATTACCGACATGTAAAGTTTGGAAGAATTAGCGACATGTCATGTTTGGTTGTAATTAGCGACATGTAATGTTTGGCTGTAATTAACGACATGTAATGTTTTGAAGAATTAGCGACATGTAATGCTTGGTTGTAATTACCGACATGTAAAGTTTGGAAGAATTAGCGACATTTAATGTTTGGTTGTAAGTACCGACATGTAAAGTTTGGAAGAATTAGCGACATGTAATGTTTGGTTGTAATTACCGACATGTAAAGTTTGGAAGAATTAGCGACATGTAATGTTTGGTTGTAATTAACGACATGTAAAGTTTGGAAGAATTAGCGACATGTAATGTTTGGTTGTAATTACCGACAGGTAAAGTTTGGAAGAATTAGCGACATGTAATGTTTGGTTGTAATTACCGATAGGTAAAGTTTGGAAGAATTAGCGACATGAAATGTTTGGTTGTAATTAACGACAGTAATGTTTGGTTGTAATTAACGACAGGTAAAGTTTGGAAGAATTAGCGACATGTAATGTATGGTTGTAATTACCGACAGGTAATGTTTGGTTGTAATTAACGACAGTAATGTTTGGTTGTAATTAACGACAGTAATGTTTGGTTGTAATTAACGACAGTAATGTTTGGAAGAATTAGCGACATGTAATGTATGGTTGTAATTACCGACAGGTAATGTTTGGTTGTAATTAACGACAGTAATGTTTGGTTGTAATTAACGACAGTAATGTTTGGTTGTAATTAACGACATGTAATGTTTGGAAGAATTAGCGACATGTAATGTTTGGTTGTAATTACCGACAGGTAAAGTTTGGAAGAATTAGCGACATGTAATGTATGGTTGTAATTACCGACAGGTAATGTTTGGAAGAATTACCGACATGTAATGTTTGGTTGTAATTAACGACAGTAATGTTTGGAAGAATAAGCGACATGTAATGTTTGGTTGTAATTAACGACAGCAATGTTTGGTTGTAATAAACGACATGTAATGTTTGGTTGTAATTAACGACAGTAATGTTTGGTTGTAATTAACGACATGTAATGTTTGGAAGAGTTAGCGACATATAATGTTTGGTTGTAATTAACGACAGTAATGTTTGGTTGTAATTAACGACAGTAATGTTTGGTTGTAATTAACGACATGTAAGGTTTGGTTGTAATTAACGACAGTAATGTTTGGAAGAATTAGCGACATGTAATGTTTGGAAGAATTAACGACATGTAATGTTGGGAAGAATTAGCGACATGTAATGTTTGGTTGTAATTAACGACAGTAATGTTTGGAAGAATTAACGACATATAATGTTTGGAAGAATTAACGACATGTAATGTATGGTTGTAATTAACGACAGTAATGTTTGGAAGAATTAGCGACATCTAATGCTTGGAAGAATTAACGACATGTAATGTTTGGAAGAATTAGCGACATGTAATGTATGGTTGTAATTAACAACAGTAATATTTGGTTTTAATTAATGACATGTCATGTTTGGAAGAATTAACGACATGTAATGTATGGTTGTAATTAGCGACATGTAATGTTTGGTTATAATTAACGACATGTAATGTTTGGAAGAATTAGCGACATGTAATGTATGGTTGTAATTAGCGACATGTAATGTTTGGTTATAATTAGCGACGTGTAATGTATGGTTATAATTAATGACATGTCATGTTTGGAAGAATTAGCGACGTGTAATGTATGGTTGTAATTAACGACAGTAATGTTTGGTTGTAATTAATGACATGTAATGTTTGGTTGTAATTAACGACATGTAATGTTTGGTTATAATTAATGACATGTAATGTTTGATTATAATTAACGACATGTAATGTTTGGAAGAATTAGCGACATGTAATGTTTGGTTTAGAATTAACGACATGTAATGTTTGGTTATAATTAACGACATGTAAGGTTTGGAAGAATTAGCGACATGTAATGTATGGTTGTAATTAACGACATGTAAAGTTTGGAAGAATTAGCGACATGTAATGTTTGGTTGTAATTACCGACAGGTAAAGTTTGGAAGAATTAGCGACATGTAATGTTTGGTTATAATTAACGACATGTAATGTTTGGTTGTAATTACCGACATGTAAAGTTTGGAAGAATTAGCGACATGTAATGTTTGGTTGTAATTAACGACATGTAAAGTTTGGAAGAATTAGCGACATGTAATGTTTGGTTGTAATTACCGACAGGTAAAGTTTGGAAGAATTAGCGACATGTAATGTTTGGTTGTAATTACCGATAGGTAAAGTTTGGAAGAATTAGCGACATGAAATGTTTGGTTGTAATTAACGACAGTAATGTTTGGTTGTAATTAACGACAGGTAAAGTTTGGAAGAATTAGCGACATGTAATGTATGGTTGTAATTACCGACAGGTAATGTTTGGTTGTAATTAACGACAGTAATGTTTGGTTGTAATTAACGACAGTAATGTTTGGTTGTAATTAACGACATGTAATGTTTGGTTGTAATTACCGACAGGTAAAGTTTGGAAGAATTAGCGACATGTAATGTATGGTTGTAATTACCGACAGGTAATGTTTGGAAGAATTACCGACATGTAATGTTTGGTTGTAATTAACGACAGTAATGTTTGGAAGAATAAGCGACATGTAATGTTTGGTTGTAATTAACGACAGCAATGTTTGGTTGTAATAAACGACATGTAATGTTTGGTTGTAATTAACGACATGTAATGTTTGGAAGAGTTAGCGACATATAATGTTTGGTTGTAATTAACGACAGTAATGTTTGGTGGTAATTAACGACAGTAATGTTTGGTTGTAATTAACGACATGTAAGGTTTGGTTGTAATTAACGACAGTAATGTTTGGAAGAATTAGCGACATGTAATGTTTGGAAGAATTAACGACATGTAATGTTGGGAAGAATTAGCGACATGTAATGTTTGGTTGTAATTAACGACAGTAATGTTTGGAAGAATTAACGACATATAATGTTTGGAAGAATTAACGACATGTAATGTATGGTTGTAGTTAACGACAGTAATGTTTGGAAGAATTAGCGACATCTAATGCTTGGAAGAATTAACGACATGTAATGTTTGGAAGAATTAGCGACATGTAATGTATGGTTGTAATTAACAACAGTAATATTTGGTTGTAATTAATGACATGTCATGTTTGGAAGAATTAACGACATGTAATGTATGGTTGTAATTAGCGACATGTAATGTTTGGTTATAATTAATGATATGTAATGTTTGGAAGAATTAGCGACATGTAATGTATGGTTGTAATTAGTGACATGTAATGTTTGGTTATAATTAACGACATGTAATGTTTGGTTATAATTAATGACATGTCATGTTTGGAAGAATTAGCGACGTGTAATGTATGGTTGTAATTAACGACAGTAATGTTTGGTTGTAATTAATGACATGTAATGTTTGGTTGTAATTAACGACATGTAATGTTTGGTTATAATTAATGACATGTAATGTTTGATTATAATTAACGACATGTAATGTTTGGAAGAATTAGCGACATGTAATGTTTGGTTATAATTAACGACATGTAATGTTTGGTTATAATTAACGACATGTAAGGTTTGGAAGAATTAGCGACATGTAATGTATGGTTGTAATTAGCGACATGTAATGTTTGGTTGTAATTAACGACATGTAATGTTTGGTTATAATTAATGACATGTAATGTTTGGTTGTAATTAACGACATGTAATGTTTGGAAGAATTAGGGACATGTAATGTTTGGTTGTAATTAGCGACATGTAATGTTTGGTTGTAATTAACGACATGTAATGTTTGGTTGTAATTAACGACATGTAATGTTTGGAAAATTAACGACATGTAATGTTTGGTTGTAATTAACGACATGTAATGTTTGGTTGTAATTAACGACATGTAAAGTTTGGTTGTAATTAACGACATGTAATGTTTGGTTGTAATTAACGACATGTAATGTTTGGTTGTAATTAACGACATGTAATGTTTGGTTATAATTAATGACATGTCATGTTTGGAAGAATTAGCGACATGTAATGTATGGTTGTAATTAACGACAGTAATGTTTGGAAGAATTAGCGACATGTAATGTATGGTTGTAATTAGCGACATGTAATGTTTGGTTATAATTAACGACATGTAATGTTTGGTTATAATTAATGACATGTCATGTTTGGAAGAATTAGCGACATGTAATGTAGGGTTGTAATTAACGACAGTAATGTTTGGTTGTAATTAATGACATGTCATGTTTGGTTGTAATTAACGACATGTAATGTTTGGTTATAATTAACGACATGTAATGTTTGGTTATAATTAACGACATGTAATGTTTGGAAGAATTAGCGACATGTAATGTTTAGTTATAATTAACGACATGTAATGTTTGGTTATAATTAACGACATGTAATGTTTGGAAGAATTAGCGACATGTAATGTATGGTTGTAATTAGCGACATGTAATGTTTGGTTGTAATTAACGACATGTAATGTTTGGTTGTAATTAATGACATGTAATGTTTGGTTATAATTAACGACATGTAATGTTGGGAAGAATTAGGGACATGTAATGTATGGTTGTAATTAGCGACATGTAATGTTTGGTTGTAATTAACGACATGTAATGTTTGGTTGTAATTAACGACATGTAATGTTTGGTTGTAATTAACGACATGTCATGTTTGGAAAATTAACGACATGTAATGTTTGGTTGTAATTAACGACATGTAATGTTTGGTTGTAATTAACGACATGTAAAGTTTGGTTGTAATTAACGACATGTAATGTTTGGTTGTAATTAACGACATGTAATGTTTGGTTGTAATTAACGACATGTAATGTTTGGTTATAATTAATGACATGTCATGTTTGGAAGAATTAGCGACATGTAATGTATGGTTGTAATTAACGACAGTAATGTTTGGTTGTAATTAATGACATGTCATGTTTGGTTGTAATTAACGACATGTCATGTTTGGTTGTAATTAACGACATGTAATGTTTGGTTATAATTAACGACAGTAATGTTTGGTTATAATTAATGACATGTCATTTTTGGAAGAATTAGCGACATGTAATGTATGGTTGTAATTAACGACATGTAATGTTTGGAAGAATTAACGACATGTAATGTTTGGTTATAATTAACGACATGTAATGTTTGGTTATAATTAACGACATGTAATGTTTGGAAGAATTAATGACATGTAATGTTTGGAAGAATTAACGACATGTAATGTTTGGTTATAATTAACGACATGTAATGTTTGGTTATAATTAACGACAGTAATGTTTGGTCGTAATTAACGACATGTAATGTTTGGAAGAATTAACGACATGTAATGTTTGGTTATAATTAACGACATGTAATGTTTGGTTATAATTAACGACAGTAATGTTTGGTCATAATTAACGACATGTAATGTTTGGAAGAATTAGCGACATGTAATGTATGGTTGTAATTAACGACATGTAATGTTTGGTTGTAATTAACGACATGTAATGTTTGGAAGGATTAACGACATGTAATGTTTGGTTGTAATTAACGACATGTAAAGTTTGGTTGTAATTAACGACAGTAATGTTTGGAAGAATTAGCGACATGTAATGTTTGGTTGTAAATAACGACATATAATGTTTGGAAGAATTAACGACATGTAATGTTTGGAAGAATTAACGACATGTAATGTTTGGAAGAATTAGCGACATGTAATGTTTGGAAGAATTAGCGACATGTAATGTTTGGAAGAATTAGCGACATGTAATTTATGGTTGTAATTAACTACATGTAATGTTTGGTTGTAATTAACGAGAGTAATGTTTGGAAGAATTAGCGACATGTAATGTTTGGAAGAATTAACGACATGTAATGTTGGGAAGAATTAGCGACATGTAATGTTTGGTTGTAATTAACGACAGTAATGTTTGGAAGAATTAACGACATATAATGTTTGGAAGAATTAACGACATGTAATGTATGGTTGTAATTAACGACAGTAATGTTTGGAAGAATTAGCGACATCTAATGCTTGGAAGAATTAACGACATGTAATGTTTGGAAGAATTAGCGACATGTAATGTATGGTTGTAATTAACAACAGTAATATTTGGTTTTAATTAATGACATGTCATGTTTGGAAGAATTAACGACATGTAATGTATGGTTGTAATTAGCGACATGTAATGTTTGGTTATAATTAACGACATGTAATGTTTGGAAGAATTAGCGACATGTAATGTATGGTTGTAATTAGCGACATGTAATGTTTGGTTATAATTAGCGACGTGTAATGTATGGTTATAATTAATGACATGTCATGTTTGGAAGAATTAGCGACGTGTAATGTATGGTTGTAATTAACGACAGTAATGTTTGGTTGTAATTAATGACATGTAATGTTTGGTTGTAATTAACGACATGTAATGTTTGGTTATAATTAATGACATGTAATGTTTGATTATAATTAACGACATGTAATGTTTGGAAGAATTAGCGACATGTAATGTTTGGTTTAGAATTAACGACATGTAATGTTTGGTTATAATTAACGACATGTAAGGTTTGGAAGAATTAGCGACATGTAATGTATGGTTGTAATTAACGACATGTAAAGTTTGGAAGAATTAGCGACATGTAATGTTTGGTTGTAATTACCGACAGGTAAAGTTTGGAAGAATTAGCGACATGTAATGTTTGGTTATAATTAACGACATGTAATGTTTGGTTGTAATTACCGACATGTAAAGTTTGGAAGAATTAGCGACATGTAATGTTTGGTTGTAATTAACGACATGTAAAGTTTGGAAGAATTAGCGACATGTAATGTTTGGTTGTAATTACCGACAGGTAAAGTTTGGAAGAATTAGCGACATGTAATGTTTGGTTGTAATTACCGATAGGTAAAGTTTGGAAGAATTAGCGACATGAAATGTTTGGTTGTAATTAACGACAGTAATGTTTGGTTGTAATTAACGACAGGTAAAGTTTGGAAGAATTAGCGACATGTAATGTATGGTTGTAATTACCGACAGGTAATGTTTGGTTGTAATTAACGACAGTAATGTTTGGTTGTAATTAACGACAGTAATGTTTGGTTGTAATTAACGACATGTAATGTTTGGTTGTAATTACCGACAGGTAAAGTTTGGAAGAATTAGCGACATGTAATGTATGGTTGTAATTACCGACAGGTAATGTTTGGAAGAATTACCGACATGTAATGTTTGGTTGTAATTAACGACAGTAATGTTTGGAAGAATAAGCGACATGTAATGTTTGGTTGTAATTAACGACAGCAATGTTTGGTTGTAATAAACGACATGTAATGTTTGGTTGTAATTAACGACATGTAATGTTTGGAAGAGTTAGCGACATATAATGTTTGGTTGTAATTAACGACAGTAATGTTTGGTGGTAATTAACGACAGTAATGTTTGGTTGTAATTAACGACATGTAAGGTTTGGTTGTAATTAACGACAGTAATGTTTGGAAGAATTAGCGACATGTAATGTTTGGAAGAATTAACGACATGTAATGTTGGGAAGAATTAGCGACATGTAATGTTTGGTTGTAATTAACGACAGTAATGTTTGGAAGAATTAACGACATATAATGTTTGGAAGAATTAACGACATGTAATGTATGGTTGTAATTAACGACAGTAATGTTTGGAAGAATTAGCGACATCTAATGCTTGGAAGAATTAACGACATGTAATGTTTGGAAGAATTAGCGACATGTAATGTATGGTTGTAATTAACAACAGTAATATTTGGTTGTAATTAATGACATGTCATGTTTGGAAGAATTAACGACATGTAATGTATGGTTGTAATTAGCGACATGTAATGTTTGGTTATAATTAATGACATGTAATGTTTGGAAGAATTAGCGACATGTAATGTATGGTTGTAATTAGTGACATGTAATGTTTGGTTATAATTAACGACATGTAATGTTTGGTTATAATTAATGACATGTCATGTTTGGAAGAATTAGCGACGTGTAATGTATGGTTGTAATTAACGACAGTAATGTTTGGTTGTAATTAATGACATGTAATGTTTGGTTGTAATTAACGACATGTAATGTTTGGTTATAATTAATGACATGTAATGTTTGATTATAATTAACGACATGTAATGTTTGGAAGAATTAGCGACATGTAATGTTTGGTTATAATTAACGACATGTAATGTTTGGTTATAATTAACGACATGTAAGGTTTGGAAGAATTAGCGACATGTAATGTATGGTTGTAATTAGCGACATGTAATGTTTGGTTGTAATTAACGACATGTAATGTTTGGTTATAATTAATGACATGTAATGTTTGGTTGTAATTAACGACATGTAATGTTTGGAAGAATTAGGGACATGTAATGTTTGGTTGTAATTAGCGACATGTAATGTTTGGTTGTAATTAACGACATGTAATGTTTGGTTGTAATTAACGACATGTAATGTTTGGTTGTAATTAACGACATGTAATGTTTGGTTGTAATTAACGACATGTAATGTTTGGAAAATTAACGACATGTAATGTTTGGTTGTAATTAACGACATGTAATGTTTGGTTGTAATTAACGACATGTAAAGTTTGGTTGTAATTAACGACATGTAATGTTTGGTTGTAATTAACGACATGTAATGTTTGGTTGTAATTAACGACATGTAATGTTTGGTTATAATTAATGACATGTCATGTTTGGAAGAATTAGCGACATGTAATGTATGGTTGTAATTAACGACAGTAATGTTTGGAAGAATTAGCGACATGTAATGTATGGTTGTAATTAGCGACATGTAATGTTTGGTTATAATTAACGACATGTAATGTTTGGTTATAATTAATGACATGTCATGTTTGGAAGAATTAGCGACATGTAATGTAGGGTTGTAATTAACGACAGTAATGTTTGGTTGTAATTAATGACATGTCATGTTTGGTTGTAATTAACGACATGTAATGTTTGGTTATAATTAACGACATGTAATGTTTGGTTATAATTAACGACATGTAATGTTTGGAAGAATTAGCGACATGTAATGTTTAGTTATAATTAACGACATGTAATGTTTGGTTATAATTAACGACATGTAATGTTTGGAAGAATTAGCGACATGTAATGTATGGTTGTAATTAGCGACATGTAATGTTTGGTTGTAATTAACGACATGTAATGTTTGGTTGTAATTAATGACATGTAATGTTTGGTTATAATTAACGACATGTAATGTTGGGAAGAATTAGGGACATGTAATGTATGGTTGTAATTAGCGACATGTAATGTTTGGTTGTAATTAACGACATGTAATGTTTGGTTGTAATTAACGACATGTAATGTTTGGTTGTAATTAACGACATGTAATGTTTGGAAAATTAACGACATGTAATGTTTGGTTGTAATTAACGACATGTAATGTTTGGTTGTAATTAACGACATGTAAAGTTTGGTTGTAATTAACGACATGTAATGTTTGGTTGTAATTAACGACATGTAATGTTTGGTTGTAATTAACGACATGTAATGTTTGGTTATAATTAATGACATGTCATGTTTGGAAGAATTAGCGACATGTAATGTATGGTTGTAATTAACGACAGTAATGTTTGGTTGTAATTAATGACATGTCATGTTTGGTTGTAATTAACGACATGTCATGTTTGGTTGTAATTAACGACATGTAATGTTTGGTTATAATTAACGACAGTAATGTTTGGTTATAATTAATGACATGTCATTTTTGGAAGAATTAGCGACATGTAATGTATGGTTGTAATTAACGACATGTAATGTTTGGAAGAATTAACGACATGTAATGTTTGGTTATAATTAACGACATGTAATGTTTGGTTATAATTAACGACATGTAATGTTTGGAAGAATTAATGACATGTAATGTTTGGAAGAATTAACGACATGTAATGTTTGGTTATAATTAACGACATGTAATGTTTGGTTATAATTAACGACAGTAATGTTTGGTCGTAATTAACGACATGTAATGTTTGGAAGAATTAACGACATGTAATGTTTGGTTATAATTAACGACATGTAATGTTTGGTTATAATTAACGACAGTAATGTTTGGTCATAATTAACGACATGTAATGTTTGGAAGAATTAGCGACATGTAATGTATGGTTGTAATTAACGACATGTAATGTTTGGTTGTAATTAACGACATGTAATGTTTGGAAGGATTAACGACATGTAATGTTTGGTTGTAATTAACGACATGTAAAGTTTGGTTGTAATTAACGACAGTAATGTTTGGAAGAATTAGCGACATGTAATGTTTGGTTGTAAATAACGACATATAATGTTTGGAAGAATTAACGACATGTAATGTTTGGAAGAATTAACGACATGTAATGTTTGGAAGAATTAGCGACATGTAATGTTTGGAAGAATTAGCGACATGTAATGTTTGGAAGAATTAGCGACATGTAATTTATGGTTGTAATTAACGACATGTAATGTTTGGTTGTAATTAACGAGATGTAATGTCTGGAAAATTAACGACATGTAATGTTTGGAAGAATTAGCGACATGTAATGTTTGGAAGGATTAACGACATGTAATGTTGGGAAGAATTAGAGACATGTTATGTTTGGTTGTAATTAATGACATATAATGTTTGGAAGAATTAGCGACATGTAATGTTTGGAAGAATTAGCGACATGTAATGTTTGGAAGAATTAGCGACATGTAAAGTTTGGTTGTAATTAACGACATATAATGTTTGGAAGAATTAACGACATGTAAAGTTTGGAAGAATTAGCGACATGTAATGTTTGGAAGAATTAGCGACATGTAATGTTTGGAAGAATTAGCGACATGTAATGTTTGGAAGAATTAGCGACATGTAATGTATGGTTGTAATTAACGACATGTAAAGTTTGGAAGAATTAGCGACATGTAATGTTTGGAAGAATTAGCGACATGTAATGTTTGGAAGAATTAGCGATATGTAATGTTTGGTTGTAATTAACGACATGTAAAGTTTGGAAGAATTAACGACATGTAATGTTTGGTTGTAATTAACGACATGTTATGTTTGGTTGTAATTAACGACATGTTATGTTTGGTTGTAATTAACGACATGTAAAGTTTGGTTGTAATTAACGACATGTAATGTTTGGTTGTAATTAACGACATGTAATGTTTGGTTGTAATTAACGACATGTAATGTTTGGTTATAATTAATGACATGTCATGTTTGGAAGAATTAGCGACATGTAATGTATGGTTGTAATTAACGACAGTAATGTTTGGAAGAATTAGCGACATGTAATGTTTGGAAAATTAACGACATATAATGTTTGGAAGGATTAACGACATGTTATGTATAATGTGTGAGTTGCAATACCGAGAGCTCGCTCGAGTACAAAGACATGTGATCAATACAATGTATATTTAATGCCTAATCACAAAATCGTCTTCTTCAGCTAGTTTGATGGAAATAATGATAATAATTAAAACTGTGGTATCTGCATTAAATATTAACGAGTATCTAAAGAGTGCGCTCGCTGTGGTACATGTAAATAGACATATACAATATATCAAATTAAGTTACCAAACCTTATTTCCTTTCTAAACCAGTTTCCTATCTCTTTTCAGCATATATAATGTTACGGTCGGTCTAACAGCACTCTATTCCCTCCCCCATCCCCCAATACGTTATAGGATATATAATTGCAATCAACAACACCTGTATGTCTTGTTACACGTGAGCTGTAGGTAAGAACGACCACACACCTAAGGTATTGATAATTCTACAGAAAGGTTACCTATTTACTATGGGGCGTCCTTGTCTGAGTGGTTTCTCTGTCCGTCTATCCTGTCTTCGGTTTTCAGAAGTCAGATTAATACATTTCTCCAATGTTCGGTTATTTTCACCCTTTTCCTGTAACGGTAGTGCTGATTATAGTGGCTTACGGGTGATACAGCTCAAGAATAACTGGCAGAGATTTTTTTACATCCAAGTCACTCGTTTGAATCCGCGATGAGGCACTTGTAAACAAGAATTCCATTCAAAATGACAGACGGTCAAATGTTTATAAACGAGTTTTTTCTTATGATTATACAACATATGGATTGGCATATAATAGATTAAATTACATGTATCAAATCTATATTATGTAAAAAAGCGGGAAATGTAATCGTGCTTTTCGTTTAACGGGAGGTAACTCGTGAGTCTTCTTTTATATATTTTTGAGGTCTAATGTGGCATTCTGCCTTTGCGTTCAATTAAAAGTGGCTATCTAGCAGTGGGAGACAGACTAAACTATATACCCACTGCTAGATACTTTGGAATCCCGTATAATTGTCAACCACACTTCCTTCTTCCTTAAATACAGCTTACATTTAGGACGATAGCTTCCTCGATATTCAGGGGTTACGCTCATATAACATCAAAAGGTCTAACTTGTTATAGAGCCTTCAGTTCATCGTCGCAAATCCACGCAACACTTCTCTAAACTGTGGTTCCCGAAGATGCCTTCAGTTTTGCAATGGCATATTCCAGGGGTGTAGAGAGGGTAACCACTCGCACACATGATTCGTATCCTCTCCGAAGAATCACTCGAACCCATTCGCTCACACAAAACAGTTTACAATAGGATAGAGTGAGAGTACACGACATGATACTGGAATTACACAATAACATGTTTGTGTAACAGAGTGAACTACTACATACTGTAAATTGGACTTGGCTGAAGTATGTGAATCTGGGAAAGTAAAAGGATTATATGTATCTTACCCTATCGGATAAATTTTGGACTGAGCAATAAATTGTGCAGTGGTTTTAAATTCACTCCCGTGCCTAACTTGTTAAGAATGGCTGTATTTCATGTTTTCTTGATTGAAATAAGGTCACCAGAAATACAATTTTCCCTCTATTTCATTAATTATCTTTTATTTACTTTAATAAATTTGCATTTGCATTTCACAAAAATTGTTATTTTTTAAAAATTTCTAAAACAAAATAGCTTCAGTTATTTTTTCGGTAAATATTGATACACGTTATAATTATGTTCTACACATTTTCAAACGTAATATGTTTCCCTTTGACCAAACCACACTTCAGTATGGAAAGAAATGTATTTTGATGTTGTTTTTTGTCTGTGTTTTACTTGATGATTATGATATGTTAATTTGTGTAATGACATGACACCTGTAATGTACACTGCACTAGTATACGGGCTGTGTTTACTGCTGTAGATCGGTACAGCCGTCTGTATCACTGACAAACGTGAAGTTGTCAGATAATTCTATCCTGTCAGCTTGTTATCGGAAGTTTGGTTGTCCTATTGCATAAATTAAAGATAGGGTTGGCTTTCGTTTATTGGTTTGGTTAACTGTTTAAATTTCTGTGTGTAGCGAATAAATTCGGAACTGATTATTGATGTAATCACCATACAAACGAACAGTAGATATAGAGAGATACCCTATGCCAATATAGGAACATTTGAAAAAGGCCAGCATACCCAAACCGATCATAACTTCCAATATCCCACACTTCAATAAACAAATCTCTCTTGCAGTTTAAAACTATTTAATGATCTATGAAACGTGTATGAGTCAAGTAGTTTAATGGTTTGACACTATTCCTGTTTTCTAAAACAGGGGACATGGTATGATAGCCACATGATATTTATGAAAAGAAATGACTAAATCCGAGTTAAGATTTATTTCCTTATGTTTAATTAATCACCTGTAGGCACGTTGCATTGATATCTATTTTTAGACTACATCAAGGTAAATATGAACAATTAATACAAAGCTGTGAAGAGTGACTTGTTTATGGAGCTGTTCAGATTCATTCTATCCCTTCGTAATCTAAGAACTTATCGTAATGTAAATTTAGAACCGTGTCTACACGTTAAAAAGTCGACACGAAAATAACTAATGAGTGTTTTGAAACGTGCAGTTTATATAAAACATATCTTTTAAATAGAATTATTTTGCAAAATGGATTTTAAATGATTATCATCTTGGTTCATATCTGTCCCATGGGCCACTTTACTTCTAACCAAAATAGCATTATGATGTAAGCATTAATAATTATAAATCGTGCGTTTGATTGCAAAACAGAAATGGGTGGCGAATATTTTTTTGAAAAATAAGGATGGTAAGTGTACTTTGTACGTATCTTGATATATTACTAAAACTTGTATCCGATATCATTAAATCCCAAACCGGAAATAAAACATTCCACGCCACGAATACCACGATGTCATTTGAGTTATTAGGATCAAGCATACCAACTCAAGTACAACTGGTAATATGGTCAATCGTGATTAAGGTTCAAGATATATGATATTTGAAACCGAAGCATTGATGAACGAACCTTACACCCCCTCCCTCGTCCACAAACGGATTGGACAAGCGCTAGAATGGGCAGAGTCAACTAAGCTTGATTTTGATTTGTCAATACCCTATATTTCTGAAAGACACACCAAGGAACAAACAAAGTTCACAAAGTTCGTTTCATCGACTGACTGTTTAGTTGTATTGGGATAAAAAATGCAAAACTACATAAAGCTGGCACAGCAAGGTGGCTTCTTTAGATCATGGAATAAGATTAAAATGACAGACCTGTTATTTTGTTGCAACTTTAAACAAACCAACGTGAGCTAAAACTTTGCATACACTTGAAAAACAACTTAAATATAATTACTAGTATCATTGGAAAAAGAAAAAGGCGCAAAGTTGCTCTCTGTAGGTTTTATTTTTCATCTAATCCAACATTAGGTTAAATTATAAATTATTAGGCAGACGATGCTTACTCTTCAGGAACGCCTGGCCTTAATCTCTTGTACTTTTGCAGGGGTCTCCATGTAAATATTTCTCGTTTGTTCACATTTTGCCCCTTCTTTTATCTTTTTTGAGTTCGGATTATGATGTTGTTGACGAATCGGTATTCTCTGGTTATTTATGATAACATGTATGTTACTGTTTCTGTTTTATCTATTTACTCAGCAGTCTGAATCTGTTATCTCTTCAGTTTTACTTATCATCTTATAAGACGTTACACATGTTTTTTTTCTATAATTCATCCTTTCTCAATATTATGAATTATACCGTTCATAGTTTCACTGTGTAATCTGTGTCAGGCATGTACTATCATTCAGTTAATTATTTAAGACTGACGTTCAAAGTTTGATTCTCTCCTATCACGAGTTTGATTATAATCTATATTTAAGCCAGGCGACATTTTTAGGTAATTCCTGACGTTATACTCATCATCTGTAGACAAGTTTAGTTGTATAGTGATTTAAATTTAGGCTACATCATGATAAATATTAGCAATTAATACGAAGTTGTGAAGATCTAGAGTGACTCGTTTATGGTGCTGTTCCGATTGATCCTTTCTTTATCTAAGTACCTATCATATTCACGTAAATCAATAATTATGAGCATGTCTACACGTCAAGACAGCAGGACGAAAATAGCCAACGAGTGTTTTGAAACAGTCAGGTCCTATAAAACATGTCTTTTAAATAGAATTCTTTTGCAAAATGACATTTAAATGGATCATAATCTTGCTTTATATCTGCAAACCAAACCTAAGTCACATTTCTAAAGATGACGTAACACACACATACGCTGCACCTCTTAAATTTAGTAATAGATACATAACCAAAATAAAATAATAATATAAGCATTTATAATTTTAGGCCGTATATCTGAATTCCAAATCAAAAATGAGTTTTGAATTTACTTTACTGAAAAAATGGTGATAAGTGTCATTTGTACGTATCTTGTTTTATTACTAAAACTTGTACCCGATCACATTAAATCCCAAACCGATAATACTCCACATCACGACTGCTACAGTACCATTTCACAGGAATCACGAATGTCGATATGCCAGCATGCCATACATACCAATTGAAGTAACTGTGAATATGGTCAATCGTACGTTAAATTCGAAACATGTAATAGAAAATATTTGAAAACGAGACACTGATGAATGATCCATACATTCCACTGTCAACAAACAAACTGGGCGAGCGCTAGAATGGGCAGTGTCAAATAACCGACCTTTTAAAGATTCAGTTTGATTTGTTAATAAAGCTGTAACCTAAAGACAGACACGTCATGGAACAAACAATCACAGTTCACTCAAAAAAGTCAGAGAATACCGAAGCATTAATAAAACCATAATCCAAACTCTGAATCTATTAAACTAGGGGCAAAATATGAACAAAGGAAATATTTACATGGAGACCCTTGTTAAAGTACAAGAGAATAAGACCATGTGTTCCGGAAGAAAATGCGTCTTTTGCTTCATCGACAAGCCATGTAAATCTTGGTCACATCCACATCAAATCGTCAAAGTGAGAACCGAGTCATCATTCTCAATCACAACAAGTAAACACACTTAATTGTGTTACTAAGATTGACTGCTCAGTTTTATAAAGAATTTCCAAAAGTACAGACAGTTGGTACAACAAAGTGGCTACGGTGGCGTTTACATCATGAATTCATATCTAAAGAATATTTGTAAAATAAAAAAGTCACGAAACTGCACTCCTCCACAGCGTTCATTTTATCCAATAAAATATTATGATAAATTATTATTACACTAATTCTATTATTTCTGTTATGCCTCACGAGTTGAAATGTGTGGTATCTTTATTTTACCTTTTCCTTATAATTATGGCGTTACACATACTTTCTGACATTTGCCTATAATTAACCCTTTTGCGGTTTTATTTATCATCTTGTTTTCACTGTGTAACCTACCTACCTTATACCAGTCTTGTACCATTATTTAATAAACTTTCCGATGACGAGTTGGATTTATAACTTCCGATTGGAGTGGAAGTTCTTCCCCCGTTGCGGATTAACCTTTTCTTTACATGGTTTAAATCAACTTACCTGTACGAGGTCCTGTCACAGCCGATGACCAGATGTGTCCGTGTTATCCGACCAAAATGACGAAATGGACAGTCCATCAAAGTAAATCCCAGATAAGTAACCAGACAATACAGGTTTTCACAATATATATTGCTATCTACCCGCTGTGACTTCTCACGACTTTGTTATTATTGTTGGTAAGCATCCCGCTATGATTAAATGTCCGCTGCCGTCATTAACGGTGTTGGACTGGGTACACCGTTAACTTAGATATTGGAGTAAGGAATAAGAAGTATCGTATATACATTCTAGACATTGTACCTTTACTTAGTAGGGTAACGATCTTAACGCAGTACGAATGCACGAGACTATTTTGAATCGTTAAGTCTGGTGTATGTATAATGCATGGATGTTTTATTGCTCCAGGATAGATTACGATTACACCTTCAGTTGGACGGTCCTGTATGCTGAACCGTTCTGATCATCTATTGGGCTGATAAGGAAGAAACTAATTACCTTAAGTTTTATATTTGTTGAAGATCAAGTAAATCAATTTCTGTTGTATCAGATCGGAAATGCTGTTAAGTTACTGAGGGAAACGCGCCACCTGGAAAAATCGTGCTCACTTCTGCAGAGGAAATCCTAGCTCCAAAACACAAGTTCAGCGTTGTGTCAAATGTTTTGATAAAGCTAAGTATAGAAATGATGTACAATGGATTCATCGGAATCAGTCTGGTTTGTCTCCCCTTTCTCGATAATGCCGTTGTGCCGAAGTCATTAGGTTTTTAGAGTTTAAAATGAAACCTGAGGGAGGTAACTTAACAACAACTGCTTCTAGTAAAGTTAAACAGTTAGATAAGTTTATTAATGAAAGAAATACCAGAACAAAATATTATCCGAGAGCTTTATTTGTGTCGGATCTAAGGAAAAAAATACTTACATATAGTGAGTTTAAGAAAAAGGAACACACGAGTAGAAAAACATCACCCGATATGAGAGGGAGGATTAGCATCTGTATCACCCGATATGAGAGGGAGGATTAGCATCTGTATCACCCGATATGAGAGGGGGATAAACATCTGTACCACCCAATATGGGAGGGAGGATTGACATCTGTATCACCCGATATGACAGGAAGGATTAACATCTGTATCACCCGATATGAGAGGAAGGATTACCAAATGTATCAACCGATGTGAGAGGGAGGATTAACAAATGTATCAACCGATGTGAGAGGGGGATTAACATCTGTACCACCCGATATGAGAGGTTGATTAACATCTGTACCACCCGATATGAGAGGAAGGATTAACATCTGTATCACCCGATATGAGATGAAGGATTATCAAATGTATCACCCGATATGAGAGGGAGGATTAACATCTGTGTCAACCGATGTGAGAGGGGGGATTAACATCTGTATCACCCGATATGAGAGAGGGGGATTAACATCTGTATCAACCGATATGAGAGGGGGGATTAACATCTGTATCACCCGATATGAGAGGGGGGATTAACATCTGTATCACCAGATATGAGAGGAAGAATTAACATCTGTATCACCCGATATGAGAGGGAGGGTTAACAAATGTATCACCAGATATGAAAGGAAGGATTAACAGCTGTGACACCCGATATGAGAGGAAGGATTAATATCTGTACCACCAGATATGAGAGGAAGGATTAACATCTGTATCACCCGATATGAGAGGAATGATTGACATCTGTATCACCCGATATGAGAGGGAGGATTAGCATCTGTATAACCCGATATGAGACCTGGGATAAGCATGGGCGTCATCCGACATGAGAAGGAAGATTAGCACATTGTTAACAGGCATCCGGTTGAGGAATTGTACAGCAGGGATATGACGGAATATAAATATCTGTCTTACATGTTAGTACATATATAGCAAAGTTTAAAACGTTAATAATTCGTTAGCATTTATGGTCTTTGTGATATTGCTGCATTGGTGGCTTTCGCAGCAAAGAGACTTGTTTTGAAATTTGTTTATTTGATGGAGTAATGTTCATTCGGATATCAAAATATCTAATATGCATTTTTTATTTGCCTTAACAACAAATAAACATGCATTCCTTGCTAGAGTGTAGAATATAAGTGTTAAAGTAGAAATATTCAAACCAAGCACGGGTTATTTCACAACCGATAGAAACCCTTTTGCGTGGTGACAACCTATTTTCAGGTGGAGGGGCTTATTCCAGGGCAAATCACTTTTAAAAAATTCAGGTATGTTTATAAATACTAGTGAGTATTCAGTATATTAATGCATTGCATAAAAAACTGCCTGGTGAAATAAAAAAAAACACATTCTGAAGAATGCCCGATAGGAATCCATCTGAATTGTATCTAGATATGTAATGTTATTCGCACGTGTAAGTAAGGAGTTAAATTGTTTATAAAACGACTACCCTCTCGACTTGCTGCTTAAGTTGTGTCAGATACCCACTACAGTGAATACTATGAACCCACACTACCCCGAACTATAAGTAAAATGTCACTTTATCATAGCTTATTACACATACCTACTTCACATCAGCTTTATATTTATTGGACAAACATGAAATGGACATTTCATATCCTCGAGTTTATTGAGCAAACATCATTGACAAAAAACGGAAGTAAGGCAATAACATGGCCAGAGAAATAACAAAAACCCGTTACCGTTAGACTTTATTTATTTATTGTGGATATAAAATGGAAAATAGGACAACTGATATTTTAGGGTACGGTGTCGGTATAGCAGTGGCCAGGTATACGGCCTAGAGAACATGATATAAATTTCCAATGTAATAACGTTTATTGCCTCAGGTAACTCATAGTTAATGTAACATTACGAGCTCACGAACTACCCACTTCTCATGAAGGTTATAGATATGTAAACTGTACAATCCGTCTACTGGATTTCTCTCTCTCTCTGTTCGCTTTCTGTCTCTAATAAAATTTTAAGTTCCTGAGTAAATATAATATTCTCAGTGTGAAAAACTGATAGATTTTTAATATATATATATATATATAAGTATATAAGTAAATTGTTTCAGATCAAAAAACGATAGATAATAACTTTATTGAAAATTAAATATTATCTTACCTGCTTTTACAAGTACATGTATTATGCAAATGATATAAAGATTTGCCGTAATCAATTTGTCTACATCAGGTCCCCGGATCATAAAACAGATTTAAGTCTGAGACAAATTTTTAACTTAAGTTTGTGAATGTTTGACCTTAGTAAAATCACAGTCTTCAGTAGATCATGAAACATGGGAGGCGAAGTCTTATCGGAGACTGAAATTAAGTCAGACATATTAACTGTCAGCGTATTCCTGGGCCAGGACAATCACAGGAAGACAAACAGCTCAAACCATGAAGTCAGTGGGGAATAAAGCCAAAAGGGTCGGAAGGTATAAAGGCAACGCCATTATTATTGTTCCTTCGTGAACACGAAATGGATATCTGGAAAGGCGTTTTCTCGACGTAATAATGCGATTTTTTATTTAACGTTCAGAATGTGACCCTTCTAAACATTTGCATATCTGTTCTTTTTGGTGGACTGTCCTTAGTTTAAACTTTCTTTTATTTCATTATAAGCAATTTAAACAAATAACAGAATGACAATGGAAAATAGGAACAAGTGTCGCAGACACTTATGTAAACCTATCACCAGGACTAAACAGCAACTTGTATCTTCAGTACCTGTTAACACCATTTATACACAAACTCTCAATGGTACACGTGTTACCAGTAACTACTAATAATTAATTGTTTAAACATATACAAAGTTAAGTTATGGGGTGAAATTCAATCCTATTATAGATGTTGCATGTCTTATTAATCTATTGTAGAAAACCTACCAGTTTTAAGTATATAATTTTGCACGGCTAAAAATATTATTTTATTATCAGCTAAAGAAAAAGATTTGTCTCCAAAAAGCAAAAGTTCAAGATTTATATTAAAAGTCATACAGTGTAGGTAGCGTCTTCTTATTTTATCGTATCTTCTACATTCTAACAAAAAATGCTTATTGTCCTCAACTTTACCACATATACATAAGGGAGATGGAGAAATATTTTTAGCAAATAGATGGCCATTTAAAGAGCTACACTCCATTCGTAATCGTGAATGATATATTTGGCCCTTGCGGGTACCAAAACTATAATAATTAGGTGTTTTCGGAGTGGTTTGCTTATCAAGGTAAGATTTTAAAGAGGTAGTAGAAGGATTTGAGCGGATATTTTTGGGAAGATTATTCCATTGATCTATAACAGAAGGAAGAAAAGAATGTTTATAAAAGGAGGTTTTGCATAATATTGGCGTAATAAAGGTATGATCCGAGTTCCTAGTATCATACCGGTGACCTTCAGATACAGAACTTGGGATAAGGCTGTTTAGGTATTCTGGTGTATATTGATAAAACATTTTATGGAACTGGATAATTTTATGGATTTGCCTTCGTTCGAATAAGTTGACCCAGCCTAATTCTTTGAAAAGTTTTTCAATGCTTACTAATTTGGTTGCACCTGTTACAATTCGGGCTGCTTCAATATTGAAGTTTTCAAGTTTCTTCTCTAACTCATATGGTATATTTCCCCACACAATATCGCCATACTCAAGTAAAGGTCTTATAAATGAAAAATATATTGTTTGTAGAGTATTTCTATCTAGTTGGAACTTTAATGTTCGCAAGAAATTTAGTTTAGGTGACGTTTTAGAGATAATGTAGTTGACATGGTCTATCCAACTGCCGTTTGAAGAGAAAAAAATTCCGAGATGCTGATGGAAGGATACGTTATTGATTGGAACTTGGTTCATATGAAGATTGGGGTGATTTGGTGGGTTTCTTTTTCTACTTATAGTGATGGTTTCCGATTTATTTGGATTAAAAACTACAAGCCACTGGCGAGACCATGCATTGATTTTTTCTAAGTCCGATTCTAATAGTTCATGTGTCAGTATAGGATTATCAACAACCATATACAAAGACGTATCGTCGGCAAACAATTTTATAATGGAATGTATGTCGGAAACAATGTCATTGATATACACTAAAAATAGCAGAGGCCCAAGGATAGAACCTTGGGGTACTCCGGCATTAACAGATTCCCAATTAGAACTACAACTGTTTAATATAACTCTCTGTTTTCTGTCAAGAAGATAATCTGCAAACCAAGATAGCAGCTTCCCACATATACCTAATCTTTGAAGTTTGAAAAGAAGGCCTCGATGCCAGACACGATCGAAAGCTTTACTAATGTCGCAATATACTGCACGGATTTCTTTTCCTGAATCTAGAGCTTTACCAAAGTCATTAGATATACTAATTAATTGATTAATGGTGGAATCACCGGGTATGAACCCTGATTGACAGCTGGTGAGAAGACTATTTTGATGAAGGAAATTATACAAGTGTTTGAATATACATCGTTCAAAAACTTTTCCTAAGACACTCAATAAGGATATCGGACGATAATTCTTGACGTCATCACGTTTACCTTTTTTATATACAGGTATGACATTAGCTTTTTTCCATGACGACGGACATTTTGACATGGAAAGACATTTGTTGAAGAAAGTAGCCAGAGGAATACAAAGAACATCTGCTGTCTCTTTTAAGACTCTGGGATTAACTAAGTCTGGTCCGACTGCTTTAGACGGGTCAACACTAACTAATACATCTTTGACGTCATTATATGTCAACATAATATGATTAAGCTTGGTAGGCGAGATACACGAGTTATCTTCTGGAAGTAGGGTAGCAGAATCATCAACTCTAGATTGGCTAGAAAAATAAATATTAAAAAGATTAGCTTTATCATTATCTTCATTATAAAGAGTTCCTTCACTACTAATAACAGGAATGTTAGTTTTGCCTGTATCTTTAGAGGTGAACTTTGCGAGGATTTTCCACCATGATTTGGATCGATTAGGGACAGATAATTCTGATGACAGTTTTTTGAAATACTTAACTTTTGTCTGCTTAATTAGGTTGACACACTTATTGCGAATATTTTTAAATTCTAGCCAGTCATGATTTAGATTAGTTTGTTTCGCCTTTTTGTGTATTTTTTTACGTTTAGTTATCAACTTTCTGATGGCATGGCACATCCAAGGCAGATCTCTACTTTTAACCATAATCGTTTTACTAGGGATACAATCACGAGAAATAGAATCTAGTACGTTGGTTAGTTTTTTGCAAGATTCATCTATGTCATCGGAGTCGAGAAATGACCAATCAGTATCTGATACCAGCTTTTTATACTTTCCGAAGTCTGCATATTTGTACAGCCATATCTTGCGATTGAATGGTTTAGCCATGCTTTTAGTGACGTTAAATATTCCAAATACTGGGCAATGGTATCGTAATGGTTGGTCTAGAAATGACTCACCGACAAATGTTCGTTGTAATATTGAACGGTTACTGACAAGTATAAGGTCTAACATAGAGGATGTATTTTCTGTAAAATTGGTACATTCATTTACTAGTTGTGTAAGGTTGTATGTATTAATAATATCGCATAAATGGCCCTTATGGGGATGATTTTGAAGCAGGTTTACGTTAAAATCTCCCGTTATAACAATATCAGAGATTCCGGTGTTAAAAGCTCGATCAATGGATTGCTCAATTTTACTCCAGAGTTGGATATTGGAATTAGGGGGTCTGTAAAATGTTCCAAACAAAATATGTGACTTTTTGAAGGATATTTCAATCCAAACACTTTCGACGCCATCAACATTAAGATCATAACGAGATTTGAATATTAGTTCATTGGATACATATACAGAAACCCCGCCACCTGCTCTATCATTACGATAAAAACATTTCGTCTTGTTCTTGTCCTTGTTCAGTTTTGAATGAAAAGGGATATTCTTAACGATTCATGTATATTGATCTTTCCATTATCAACTTGATACACGATATATTCAATACAAAAATAAATGACTATTTTTTATTTCAAAATCGGAGGATCATATCTGTGCGTGAGACATGTCGAGTCTGATATAACCTGGTCATTTAAAATTGAATGATTCGTTGATTAGTCGATACCACAATCATACCTGGGTATTAAAGGCCCAATATACGTAACTTCAGGAAATTTTTCGAGATTCTAAAAAATTATGAAAAAAATCCAGATGATAATCATGTAAAAATAAACCTAAAACGAAGTAAACCTAAGCGGTAGCTAACAAGAAACTCTTGACACAAAAATCCAACAACAAGCCGAAGTTAGAAGGCAGTTCAAAATGGACGTGTGTTTACAAATACCGTGTTTCAACTGCTGCTGTACCGGTAATCGCGGAAGAATTCATCTCGAATATTGCTGATATTAGTTAATCTTAACTAAATCTATAAATATAATAAGTTATAAGGCTTGATTTTCGCTTCAGGTTTTGCCGAAAATTACGTAAATTGGGCCTTTAATCATTTTCTTGCCTGTAACTACAGCCCTTCTGTGTGATAATTTTAGCGAACATTAACACGTTCACATCCATACAGATCACGACGGACGATGTCCAAATATCTTTTTATTTGAAGATACAATGCTACAAATTCTTCGTAATCGACAGGAGCCTGCACCTATCGCATACGTCAGGTAAATAACTGTACTTTGGTGGAAAAGTTCGACATTGACCTGCCTCTTAAGTTCATACATTTGATCCTTTAAACACTGCTCCAATGGAAACTTCTATATTTGTCTGGAGTTTGTTTTAGTTTCCGAGGCTTACTGTAACTATGGTAGCCTAATTATCCATTAGCCATCAGCGTCGTCAATGTCAATATCACAAAGATCATTAACATAAATAATCATCATCAAGGTCATCGTCGTTACCAACATAAAATATCATCACCCTCATCATTATCAACGAGAGAACCAACTAGGGGCATTTCTATCTCGAAAATTGATTTAAACCCCCAATCCCCCCCCCAACCCAACCCACCCCACCCTCCACCCCCCACCCCATCCACTAAGTGTAAAATTACTCTAAACACCCCAGTTTAGGTCCAAAACTAGTTGTAACAAATTCTCAGGTCCCTCTGGTAAAGATAAGTCGGGAGTCGGGATAATAGTTTGAACTTTTAACACAGGGAAACAAAAAATACTAAACTGCAGTGGCTTCAATACGGATTATTTCATCTCATTTTAATCTAAAAACTGTCACCAGTCCATTATGTAAAGTATCTAATTGAAAAAAATAATCCCTCATCTTCTTTGGGAATGCTAAAAAGTCTGAAAAAGATCTTTTGTTTTAATTTTCTTTAGTTTGTGTTTGAAATAACAATTAACATTAGCCCTAGAATAATTTAAACTAACCATTACATTTACAAACAAGATGTCTGCATAATTCTTTTAATATTAATACTTTTATTTAAATTATACAAATCACTTTTCTATTCAAAGCTAGATATTTCAAACAGCAAAAAAAAATACAATAAGATGAAAATTCAAAAATGCATGGAGAAAAAGGGAAAGTCTTATCAAATTTGATTTATAGAATTATTAATCTGCATTTTATTTCTTGATGCAACTGCAATCAAACGTCCATTGACTTTTCCTGAGTTTTCACCTTTTCTATTATTTTCAAATGTATTGCATAATATAATAATGGCATGTTAAGGCATAATACATAATGAATCTGTATCTAAAGTGTTTGCGTGTTTGCATATGAATGCATGTTTTTGTTATGTCTGAAATATTAAAAATTGTGAAATAAGCCATCAAGGTCTCAAAGACACATTCCTGGGAAGTGAAGAACATAAGGATGCGTTACCAATGGAATGTCGAGTATGAAATGGACTTACACATATATAAACAGTCGTCAAAACTGCGTCTATTGTTTATCCAAGCAACAATATATAATTAAGACGCTCTGGCTTGGAATTCCCATGGAGTAAAAGGGAATGTCCTATCAAATTTGATTTATAGAATTGTTAAAAACCTGAGTTTTCACTGAGTTTATAATCAGTCGTCAAAACTGCATTTATTGTTTATCCAAGCAACAGTATATACTTATAAGTACATTGCTCACTATGCACTTGCAATTTACAACGATAGCGTTTAGAATAGTGAACAGTACACATTTAAATTTCTTGGTCAAACTTAACATGTATATGATCCTCAAACGATGAAAAGCATAAAGTATCGCTAAAATTGGAAAGTGGAATTCATTACTCGAAAATGATGCCATATATCTGTCCCTGGTTAATGTTGGTACCGTTGTTACCTGAGGCAGAGGTTTTAAATGTAAACAGTTTGGATTTACATGTAACACTTCCCATACCTTTCAGACCATAGTAACTGCTACTGCCATTCCCTAGACTTACTTTCAGCGTATAGTATGTGTTCGGTTTGACACCAACAGGTTTATTGAACAGCACCTTAAATGTTTTTTCATTTGGCAATAATGTTACCGTTGTGTCAGCCATTTGACTAAGCTCCATAATTTCTATGTGGACATTGTATGTGGCACCTTTACATCCGAAGAGAACAAGGCCTACTATATCTACTGTTTCAGAGACCATAAACTGTAATAAATCTGGGTCAGCAGACGACCAGTCTGGACCGATCATATTGCCATCTTGGAACCTATATCATGTATCCTGCACGACGATCTTCCGTGCGACCATCGCTCGTCGTTTAGATGAAAACCGTGTCTTTGAGAAGTCACTAGTTATTTGCCCTTTCAATAGTTGGATTTGCTCTTCTGATATGAAAAGTCCAGCATGCTTCTCGGAGATTGTTACAAAGACATCGGGACTCATCAATGGAAACCTTATTAAGTACAGGAGATCTCCCAGGACGTGTCGCCTATTAGAACCGTTCACCTCTAGATCCTTCTCGGTACATCTACGGTCAGCCCAACACAGAACAGCGGTAAAGATGTCCTCTTCACTGGCTTTGAGATTGTCCGATCTGAGGACGTCACTCAGACATTCTTGTCCTAAATCTGAGAGAAGTTTTTGTTTCAATATTTCACGACTGTGGTTTTCTATAAACTTAAGACAGTCATTACGTAAGTCTTGATTGTCGAACAGATGGGCAGTCTCCATTACGGTGCAAACATTGGCTGTGTACAAGTTTTTTCTCATAAACTGGCCACATTCCTTGACCAGCCGTCTAACGTTGTATTTATTGGCTGTGTACGTCAGAGCCGTGACGTTGTCACCCGTTATGGTACATTTGTCAGTATAAAGATACCTACAAATGAAAATTAAAATATTTATTTTAGTGTTTGAAATTATACAGTTAATCTTCATATCAAATATCGAGGCTACTGAAAATATAAAGCTTTAAATATCATGATTGGAAAATCAAACTTCTGTGTCCATATACCTCCAATAAGAGACTTACAAATTCCACCGTTTTCTTTGAAATTGTATACAGTGAATTTAATCTTCTCGTCAAATATCAATGTTAGGTTAGGAAAGGTCTTATCAAAGCTCTTGTTGAATTCGATATCCTCTTCAAAAGCCAAAAAAAGTGCAAAAAAAAATCACATGTGATCAATTCCTGTTCCTAAATATAACTTGGACTGAAAAAGGAAATATGACTTAACATATTTACTCACCGGAGAAAACATTTAAATATGTCACTTTCAACGTCCGGTATCTCCACTGTACCGTCTTTCTCCGCCAAGGGACCCAACAGCATGGCTCTGAATACCGAGCTCCTATTGGCCAGAACAAATTTGTGGGCGGTGACGACATCTGACCCCGCCTTACCAAGTTTAAACGAGATGTCACAGTTCACTCCATTGGTCAGTATGTAGTCCATACTCTCCAGTAATGTCAGGTCGTCCTGCCAGTCAGACGTCATAGTGCTACACTTTCTGTAAACGAAAAAGAATATTGCACATCAATACAAGCTTCGTTACCTATCATCAATGTGGGTATTTAAATATAAATAATTGAGAGGAATCTCTATAACAATTTACTCGCCTTGAGAAGAAATGTTATATTGGATTGACTATGTTTCCGGACCCCATTCTTGTATACTGTGTGTGTTTGTTATGTAATTCAGCATGATGATGATGATGATGATGATGATGATTTAATGAAAGCAATAATATGTGAATGTAATGAGATGTGAGTGTAATGATAATAATAACGGTATCAGTTGATGGAAATAGTAAACAACCATGTACAAATTTGATTTGAAATATATAGGAACCTATCAACCAACCCCAAACCACTTCCCGTGTTGATGGATTATATATTCATAATTAAAGACCTCCATATGCTCGTATAATGTATAAAACGTAATAAAAATCAAAGAATACCGAAGTGTCAACAAAACAATAATCCGAACCCACAATCGATAAAACTAGGGGCAAATGTGAGCAAAGGAAAGATTTACACTGAGACCCCTACTAAGTACAAGGTAATAAGAACAGTGTTCCGGAAGAGTAAGCGGCTTCTTCTTCATTAATGACACAACACCAATCGGGAACCGTCGGCACTTTCCGTAAACGAGAATATTTTCTCGTTTACGGAAAGTGCCGACGGTTCCCGATTGGACACAGCCCATGTAAATATTGGTCGCATCCAAGTTACACCAAGTCCTCAAAATGAGAAACGAATCATCATTCTCTATCACAACAAATAAGCACATTGGTTAGCATTTTTGTTGTGGATAATACTTCATTGTTTACAAGTCACACTTTAACTATCATTATAACAAACCGCCCAATCGAAGGTTTTAAACGTTATCACTGTGATGATGATAATTTTAGCGAAAATAATAAAAAAAAAAGTTGATATTTGTCGTGTTTGGATCCTGCATCAGGACGATCTTCCATACGAATATTGCCCTTTCTTAAGATGTAAATAGCGTTTTTTCAGCAGTACTATTTATAATGTCCTCTCAATAATTGCACTTGATTTCTGACATGAAAGGCTTTCTGTTTATATGACTTTTAAATGGAAAATAAGAATAAAACACATTTTTTAAACACTCGGTGTTCACCTAGATTTAATTGGCGGTCATCGGTGAAGAAGAAGACGCTTACCCCACCGGAGCACATGGTCTTGTTCTCTCGTACTTTCCTTTGTTCATATTTTGCCCAGAGTTGAAATGGTTCTGAGATAGGACTGTGGTTTTTCTTGACACTTCGGTATTCACTTAATGCCTTTCTATAGTTTTAAGGGAGATCACGTGTCCTGTATGCTGCGATAGGGTTAATCGAAAGTCTTCGGTACAAAACGTGACCTTTTTACTTTCGAGTTTTAAAATCTTGAGTTTTTTGCTACTACATGTGACCTGTATGCTGTCCTAGAGTTTATCAGGTATCTTCAGTACCACACGTGACCTGTTTTATCGGGAGTCTAAGGTTCCACATGTGACCTGTTTTACCGGGAGTCTAAGGTACCACATGCGACCTGTTTACCGTCCTACAATTTACCAAGGGTCTTAGGTACCACATATGACCTATATGCCGTCCTAGAGTTTATCAAGAGTCTTAGGCACCTCATGTGACCTGTATATTGTCCTACAATTTATGAGGAGTCTAAGGTACCACATGTGCCCTATATACCGTCCTACAATTTACCAAGGGTCTTAGGTACCTCATGTGACCTGTATACCGTCCCAGGATTTATCGGGTGCCTTATATACCTCATGTACTGTCCTAGAATTTATGAGGAGTCTTAGGTACCACATATGACCTGTATACCATCCTACAGTTTATCGGGAGTCTAAGGTACCTCATGTGACCTGTATACCATCCTACAGTTTATCGGGAGTCTAAGGTACCTCATGTGACCTGTATACCATCCTACAGTTTATCGGGAGTCTAAGGTACCTCATGTGACCTGTATACCATCCTACAGTTTATCGGGAGTCTAAGGTACCTCATGTGACCTGTATACCATCCTACAGTTTATCGGGAGTCTAAGGTACCTCATGTGACCTGTATATTATCCTTCAATTTATCGGGAGTCTTGAGTACCACAAGTGACCTGTATACCGTCCTAGAGTTTATCGGGAGTCTAAGGTACCTCATGTGACCTGTATACTGCCCTACAATTTATCGGAGGTCTTATTTACCACATGTGCCCTATATACCGTCCTACAATTTATCGGGAGTCTAAGGTACCTCATGTGACCTGTATACCGTCCTACAATTTATCGGAGGTCTTAGGTACCACATGTGCCCTGTGTACTGTCCTATAGTTTATCGGAGGTCTTAGGTACCACATGTGACCTATATACCGTCCTAGACTTTATCGGGAGTCTAAGGTACCTCATGTGACCTGTATTCCGTCCAATAGTTTATCGGGAGTCTAAGGTACCACATGTGACCTATATACCGTCCTAGAGTTTATCGGAAGTCTGAAGTATCACATGTGACCTATATACCGTCCATTACGTTGTCAGGAGTCTTAGGTACTAAATATGGTATAGGAAAACAGTTACCTTTTCTGATACAAAAATCCCTTAGGTTAACAGGTTTCCATAGACACCCTAGGAGAGTGGTACCACCATATAAATTAGAATCGATTCCCTAGTAACACCAATATTTAGCGGATCAGACAGTCAGGACACTGAAGTTATCAAACATCCCTATACATTAATCTACCCTGTACTCCTTAGTCATTGATCAATAAATATATTTAATAATATAATAATAATAATATATAGCTCGAGTTTCCTCTGGCTTTGAGAGATAGATGGTGTCGGGGCCATGAAAGGGGAAACTCTGGCTATCTCACATCATGCTTTATTGAAGGAGTTGTATCAGTTTGGAAATTGATGTTTTTATGTAATGGTATTGTTTGATTGATATGTTCCCTGAATCGATATAGAGAGGACAAATACTAATAAACCCTTGTTACAAATCCTCCATACGACGTTATAATATCTCCCATTTTCTGTGTTTAATTTATGAGCAGAATATACATAAAACATCATATATTACGTATTTTCTGTTTATGTGATGTAACGTGTATTTTTATGTGTCCTGATAAAGGGAAGGACAGCCTTGAAAATGTGACAGTTTATTTGTCCTTACTGTCGCTATTTCTTCCACTATCATTTATATATATTCAATATATATAGGTATTTATCCCTAAATTTTATCATATAAGTCTATTCATGTCCCTATGTAATGACTGTATTAAAATTCTCATTACAGTAATTTATGATTTGTAACTTATAACTTGTTCGTTTTGAATATTGTCAACAAGTAAAAAATCTAATGAATGGGAATTCAACAAACTTTCGCTTTGAAAGGTTAATCTTGGCATGTAACCATTTGAGCAATATCATGAATCCCCAGAGACGTCGTAGTATATATTTACATTCGTTTTGGATGATTAGATAGAGCATTGAAAATGTCATACCTGTATCACGTGATTAGTTACACACCAACTTGTGACCCATATAATATTTACCATTCCACCAGTTTGACATTTCATTGAATGTCGTAAACATTAAGGAAATTCTTCTGGTCTTTTAACTTCGAAATACACTTTACACAAAGTATCCAAAAATCAGTTATCCTATTTTTAAAAGAATAATATCGGTAGGTTTGTAAACACGTCATCGCGTATGCAGGGACACGGAAGAGAAGTGCTTGACATAGAAGAGAAGCATATTCTGTATTTCACTGGCTATAAAAACGATAACTCTGTACCATGATTAACCCTAACTATTATCAGAGTACTGATATAAAGCGTTAACACGCGGCCGTGATCCAGTTATACTTACCTTGTATTCCCAGTCGTACCTGTAAACTCTGTACCGCCTTTGTGCTATACCGTACTTGACGTAACAGGGTTCCCCGTACGTCTTCTTTCGTTTTGAATAGGACTGTGATTAGCACTCGGCCTTGACTGTGGTAAAAGTGCCTGCCTGCTAATTTGTTACAGTCAGTTTTAGTTAGTTTAACAATATTTTTATGCCCCCGACATGAAATGGAGGGGGGGGGGCATATAGTGTTACCCATGTCCGTCCCGTCCCATGGTAATGTAACCAGCTAATTTAAATAACTACAGATCCAATTGTCATTTAAATAACTACAGATCCAATTGTCATCAAACTTCGCACACGTAATAAGCATGACGAACTAATTTCATATGGGGAAAGGGGGCATTTATGTCTTAGGTGCTTGTGGACATGAATGTGACTATTTTTTCATTGAAAGTAGAAGGTAATATACATATACGATGTTTCATAATAATATAATGCTAAATTATTTAGTTCACAATAACAACCCATGCATAGTAGCCTTTATAGGTATTTAAATAAGGCAGGTTTGGTTGACAGGCGGTGCTACAAATTAAACGGGATACCCCGGCTAGATGTAGTCACGGGTGAAACTAACGATATGATTTGCTCCTATTTTAGTACGAAAACGAGAGTTTCCATTGACTCTGGCCCACGGTATGCAAACGTCAGAGAAGTGTAACGTGGGTTTCCGACGATGATGTACAGTCTTCGTGTTCGTGTTTTCATTTATTTTATCTTTATACATAAATGTACAGGTACGTGTACCTACACATGGAAATAAATATCTTTTTACACTATATGTACAGCATATATATGTTTTATTTACTGACAAAAACTTAAAACAACTGGACAAACCACGGACGACAATTGTTTTAAGCTATAGTCACACCAGATCGTACGATTTCTGAATCGTGCGATTGGGGGCGATTTGGCCGAGTTACGACCGATCGGCAATGTTTGTTGTGATGTCTATTCGCGATCGCATACTGCGATTGGTCCTACGACTGGTGGTAGGTCATCGTACGATTGGTGGTGCGCTTGTTCGCGCAATGACTTACGATTGGAGAAGATTGATCGCAAGATCAATCGTAGGCAGTCGAAGGCAATCGTAGGCAATCGTGCGATGAGTGGTGCGATCAGTGACCAATCGCACGATCAGTCGTGGCAACTGCGACTGCTCGCTCGATCAGTCGTGGCAACCTGCGATTGCTCGCACGATCAGTCGTGGCAACCTATGACTGCTCACAGTCACACCGGACCTACGACCAGGTTACGACCTAGTTACGACCGAAGAAAATCGGAATCGTAGGGAAATCGTAGCATGAGCGCACGACTAGTCGCAGTGGTCGTGGAACAGGTCGTGACTGATCGTACGACCAATTGTGAGGTCGTACGATCGGTGGTACCACCAATCGTAGAGTGGCACGACCAGTAGCACGACCAGTTTGCAACTACTTGGCCCGCGATCATGCACGACTGGTCCTGCGTTCATGTGCGACTGGTGGTACGACCGTTCTGCGACCACTTGCGATTTAGAATCGCAGGTCAGAAGTTTTGAACATGACCATCGACCTTGCTGCGACTGATTTTGCGTGTGCGATCACCCACGACCACTGCGACTAGTCGTGCGCTCATGCTACGATTTCCCTGCGATTCCGATTTTCTTCGGTCGCAACTAGGTCGTAACCTGGTCGTAGGTCCGGTGTGACTGGGGCTTAAGACACCTCACGCACTGTCCGCTGTCATTGGATGGGAGTTTTCCTCTAAAAAACGGCATCCAATAACAGCGAAAGGCCAGCGCGTGAGGTAACGTCAAACTAATTGCTATGCAAAAAGTGGCAGGATAGTTGACCAAAACTTTTAAACAAGGAAATTTCGCGTGTTTTTGGATGAAATCAAGATTATTTCTGCGAAAGGGTACATTTGACGTGCATTTAGGAGGTTCAGTGTAAAAAAAATTTACCCATCTTTTCAACGGTAACTCAATTAGAAATATGATTTTTGATGCAAGAAAGGTAACTTTTCCATGTGTTTATAATGAACAAAATTAGAGGAGTTTTTTCCCGCCAAATTTCAAAACTCTTTTATCATCGAAATAAACCAATGACCAAGGACATACGTCCCTGCAATGACCTATCGATGTTTTTGCTCATTTATGATGCTTTTTATATGATATCAATAAAAATTACTCCACAGCTATCCCTAGGGATAGGTCGCGGGCCTAACTGTACAACGTAACGTACGAATTGTTATTATGGCATAATAATAATGCGTAATTTTTGGGGGGTTTAGATTTATTTTCGATAGAAATGCCCCCTCGTTGGTTATACGTATGCCTTTATTACCCAAAAGTATAAAATTACTCAGAACACCATACTCGGTCCAAAACTATCTAAGTCGCTCCGTACTAATTCTAACAAATTATCAGGTGCCTGTGCCTCATCGGAAAACCTACGCTTACGGTACACCTCTCTGACGTTTGAATATAATTCAAGCTTATAGGCCTACAAACGTCCGAGAAGTGTACCGTGGGTTTCCGACGAAGTCTGTGCTTGTGATGACCAAGGCAGGCTTATTTCCAATGGGGTCTCATTTGCCATGGGCATATTTTTAATGTTGATTAATCGTGTCAGCGCAAGCGAAATTTAAAAGTTGTTTATAGATGGTACATAATATGAACAATATCAACAACATGACATTGGGCTATGTACGATGAAAACGAAAATGAGGCCACCTCATCAGTAAAGTAAGATTTTCAATTTAGAGTGGTCTCCCTTCAGTATAATAACAAGAATGGCTTCCAACAGTCATCAGATACTCCTGTGTAATTCTGACGGCGAAAGCGGACCTATTAATCATCAGATGACGTTGCTAGAGCTTCCAGAAGAGATTCTGTACAATATTATTTCGTATCTTTCCTATAACGAAATAAGCGAATCTCGAAATGTAAGCAAATGCGATGTAGACTGAAGGTGATGATGGGCTAGGCCTACTGGCACGTTTCCTGTTGAAAATCAGCTGGCACTGTGTCAACGAATATTTTCACGAATCCACATTTCACAATTTCTGTTCAATTATGTAATATAATAGCGCCTGCCTCTGTTGAATCATATAAAAGCAGCAAATATTTTGATGAACATGTACTAGGTTTACAAGTGTAACTTTTATTTGGTGATCTACAGCTGATCTAACGTTACGTTCTTATCTAACGTTAAGCTTAAACTGTTCATTTTAAATTTGCCATCTAGAAGCTAAAGCCTGACGTTTTATCAAAATAACATCCTGTTTACTATATAGAAATACCTCAGACTCCTGTATGTCACTGTTATATTTAGGTCTGTGAATTGTAACTGGCATCAAAATGACAATGACAAATTACTTAAACAATGGTTTAAGTAAAGTCCCCAAATGACAATGACAAATTACTTAAACAATGGTTTAAGTAAAGTCCCCCCCCCCCCCCCACCCCCATCCCTCACCCCAAAAAATGTAAATTAAGTAAATTTATATAATTGATATTAAAAATAATTTTAATTTTCTAACACAGGTATGTCAGACCATCAATAAACTGTGTCAGCAGGTGCTGAACCATGGCTTCACCAAGGTAGATAAACAACACACTCAGATACAGAAAAGAGTGAAAAGTCAACTTCCACGCCGAGAATCTGAGAGACGAAACCACCCTCTTGCCCGTCATGTAGACATTCTCTCTGCCATAGAGACACGTCTATCACTCCTGGGTATGACATACACTCGCTACATAGACATGGGGCTTTGTTGCTTTATTCCAGGAAAGGTATGTAAATGTCTGTTTATACCAAGATTCCCTGTTTAGTAATACTTTCATTGGATCTTACTCAAGGCTAGAATGGGTAACTATAAATATAAGTACCTGATTTTGGCGTAGTTATGAGAATTATATCTGGTAAAGAAATCTATATGTTCTCCAAAATATAATTTGATCTTGTTCAGACAGACGATGAAACCATCTGTGATCAATATACTTGCTATGCCATCCAGTGCATATATTGAATAAACTTAATATCAAACAACATTTTCTGTTAAACATCTAATGTAAATCATTAACTTTTGTGTTCTGACTGTTTGCAATGGGCAGAAATAAGTGTGCAAAAGTTCAAAGCACTTGAGTTTACATCAAAAATCCAGTCTGAGCTGAAAAGTTAGTGATATTTTGAGAATATGCAATATTTCACAAAGTTAGAACTGCATTTTCAAGGCATAAGTATAGGTTGTCTTTGTTGAGGTGTTTAGTGAATTAGATAATCATGTTTTTGTTTAAGTATAAAGGGCCATTGATTGCTGTAATTCATGACACAAACAAATAATGATTTTTTTTTTTCGGATAAGCTCACAAAGTTATCCAACTATAGCACTATTTCTCATCAAAGTATCATTATTGTTTATAACGCCCAATTCTGGTAATATGGTTCTGAAAGGTACTTCAATGATATACAACTTTCAGTCATGTTAGCCATGTTAATAATTATAATGAACTTTGCGTGTAGGTACTGGACGAACTGCTGAGGATACTAGCTACACTTCAGAGGACAGATCAACCTCCACGTGCCCACGAATTCCTCCAGGAATTACGTGACATATCTTCCATGGCCATGGAACACTTTGAGGAGAAGATTTCTCCAGCTCTTAAAGCACGTCTGCCAGCTGTCACGCTTCCTTTCCCATTTGGTGATCACTGTTCTGCCAGCCCAGAACCCCAACATAGTATTGCAGGTAAAGCTACTGTAAATAAATACACATTTCTCCTTATTTCCGGCATTAAGACTCCAATGAGGAAGATGGTGTGTTGCATACACTCTTAAACAAGGTCTATTGCCAGATTATATAAGAGCTATTCCAGTCAAATATCTACCTGACTCCAGGACTCCAGGTTTTGTTAAGGGGTACCATCTTTAGTATTTATATAATGAATTACATAGAAGCAATAGGAAGGAAATCCAACCATGGGTAGAAGTGATTTATTTTGGGAGTCCTGGGGTCAGGTAGCTATTTTAATAGAATAGCCCTAAAGTTACTCAGAAGTGCTAGCATATCTTGTTCTGTGTGCAAACAGTTTGTATCTTCAAAATTTTATTCAAAGTACTATCAAAATTTGATGATTTGATAAAATCCATGCTATATCAACAATAAAGACACTGTTGTGTATACTTAGAAGTGCCAATAGCAGATTTGTGTCACAAGGTTACCTTCCATATCATGAATTATAATGAATAGCAATCTCTGTAACTGTAATTGATATCGATTCTGCTAATTTTGTAGCCTAAATTGGGAATCAAACAGGCTTACACATGCTTCACTTGACTTCAGTTTCCCATAGTTAATGTCAACTCTGGATAGTCAGTCAGAATACTTGTGGTAAGCATCGAAGCAAACAAGTTGAATTATAAACCTTTATTGGAGATGTGTCTGTTGATAATATAACATGTTGTATGTACTATTGAGAAATTGAAATGTGAATTTTTTGTCTAACTTTCCAGGTCCATCCACTTCTCCAATGCTGGCTTTGGCCACAAGTCCGATGCGAAGTAACCCTCTGCGACAGGAAGTCATCCGCCTCCAGATGCAGTGTAAGTCTCATACCTCCACCCTCTCACAGTGCAAAAAAGAACTCGTAGAGTGTAAGAACCGCCATATAGAACAGGGCAAACGGATTTCTGAACAAAACCGGAAAATTCAGACACAAGCAAAAGTGATATCCGAACAAGCAGAACTGGTCAAAGAACAGGACAAAAAGCTCAGTGATTTAAGCAAGAAAATTCTGGAATATGATCAGAAGTTTTCAGATGTGTATACAGAGCTGTCAAAAATGAAAGGTGAGGGGGAGAGTTCTTCCTCTGCGAGGGAATTCCAGGGAAGTGGCTTTGTCATACGGCCTAGTGAGGGTAGCAAGGAGGATATGGACAAAAGCAAGGCCAGTTTGAAGAGAAGAGCTCTTCGACAGGACTACCCCTTCAAGAAACAAAAGACTTGATCCAACTCTTAGCTCGAGGGAATATTTATGTTTGTGTTGTTACTAAGTGAATTGGTACTAGAATTATTGTTGTATATTTTATTAAATGACTAGGATGTGTATTTAACATGTTGTGCAGGTTTTTGCCTGTCTGATGTGAGGGAGGGAATGTGGGTAACTGTTTACCAACTGTTACAGAACAGAGGATGACATCGTGAATTCATCTCAAATAACTGATCATGATAATTATCGAAGGTGTTATGATGATTTAAGAAGAAAAGAGAAGTTGGACTGTGTGAAAAAGAGTGGCCATAATATGGAGACTTAAATGTACCGGTAGTCTAGGAAAGCCTACAATATATTTAATAAGAAGACTGATTTTATGATTTTATAGTATTGCTGTTGTAAATTTTGTCCATCATGAGAAAGGAAGTAATTGAGATGAGATTAGATTATGCTTCTTGGGTTTTGGATGTTTGTGAAGATTCCAGGTGAATATTTTTAATGAATTAAACACAAACATCACATGTACATGTCCAATATATTTGATACAATATGCAAAGTGCATTTATCCCGTGTGGAACGTTCATTTGAGATAGCTGTGTTGTATCTCATTAATATACCAACTGTTGACTCGTGTCTAGAATCCCAGTGTTTTATTGGACTACGGGCATGTCACAAGCTGAAATAATTAATCATGGATCCAATTTTTAGTTCCAACAAGTCAGCTGTGAGGTAAAGAGTTATGTCCCTTACACTGAAGTATTGATATTTAATGTCTCCAGTTAAAGGCCCAATATACGTAACTTCAGGAAATTTTTCGGGATTCTGAAAAAATATGAAAAACAAATCTAGTTGATAACTTTGCAAAAATAAGTCTAAAACGAAGTAAACCTGAGCAGTAACTAAAAAGAAACTCTTGACAGGAAAATCCAAAGAATTGAAAATAATTCAGGTGTGGCCCACTTCAACAACAAACCACAGGTACGTAGAAGACAGTTAAAAATGGACGCGTGTTTACAAATACCGAGTTTCAACTGCTGCTGTACCGGTCACCGCGTAGATATTTATCTTGAATATTGCTGATGTCAGTTAATCTTAACTAAATCTTTAAATAATATAAGTTATTAGGCTTGATTTTCACTTCAAGTTTTGCCAAAAGTTACGTATATTGGGCCTTTAAGTAAATTATTTGCAGAATTAGACCTGTACAACATAAGCAATGTGATGATTGTAAGTCCGTTGTTAGGCTTGTGTAAGTACATACTAAAAATAACTTCAACAAGCTGATATCACATAAAATCAAATTGGTATCATAATCCTCCAAGTAATTCAGACTTATGGTGTACTAAGCTTCCACTTTTATCATTGGTGTTATGTTGAATGGAAAAAAAAAATCATTTAAAGTCAACACATTCATAGAGTTTATCAGAGGTTATTGATTTTCATAAAGTAAAAGCCTGTTATTAAGGGGTAACAGCCCACACATTGTAAGTAAAGATTTTTATTTGGTCACCACATAATTGTCAAATTTAAATCCTTGAATCTGCCAAACATCATTACACAGCGACAGTCAGCACTGGTTTTGCTTCTTGTTGACACGGAGTTCTGTATATTGTGGTACAAGACTAGGTAAGAGGTTCAATATTTTTTTTTTTTTGTCTTTTTCAAATTAAGTATTTAACTTAATCCCACCTGAACTTTCATCACACACTATTCCAACATTTAAATCAGTAGAGTTCAAATATATCTTCAGGGTGAATGAGTTACCTCCCCTTAACCTCTCTTTGGATATAACTGTAGAACCATAGTGCTGGGATCCTTTCAGTGACCAGGTACTTCGATCAGAATGACAGTTAAGTAATCTGGAGTTCAGGGTTCATATTTTACACTCGGAACGTTTGTTAGTTCTGTTAATCCAGGACTAGCCCTCTGGTGATTATTTGGAGGGTGTTGTTGCAATGTTGGTCATGTTTATCCAGGACTAGCCCCCCGGTGATTATTTTGAGGGTGGTGTTGGTCATGTGTATCCAGGACTAGCCCTCCGGTGATTATCTGGAGGGTGTTGTTGGTCATGTTTATCTAGGACTAGCTCCCCGGTGATTATTTGGAGGGTGTTGTTGGTCATGTTTATCAAATCTCTTAGAAAGTCTTTTTCTTTTCTGAAATGATTCTTCAAAACTCTAGTCAAGCCAGAAAATCTAGTTAGCATTACTTTTGGAAGTGGGAGGGGGATCAGCACTACACTGTTTTTTATTCATTTTTGTAGATATGTCATATATACACACACTAAGTCCCAATTTTAAATTCTCGATTCTCTGAAACATGAATGAAAGCATTCTCCTGCTTAAGCATGGAGTTGTACTCAAACCATCTTTCTAGGCCTGTTTTCATAAACCGCTCTAATGCTCAAGCATGTTGAACCAATTTTTGTGTAGCTCGCTCATATCATGTCAATTGATCAAAAAGTCTAAAGTAAACATTGGAAACAGTATTCAGCTTACAGAATTTAATTGTTTTACACTGTCATTGGCAAAATAAGGTTAATTTTATTATTTGTCACAAAAACGAGAATTTGACTTGATTGCAAAATCTATGACCGATCGTGAAAACAGTTTTGTAAATAGAGGCCCAGGTCACTAAATACAGGCACAGGTCAATCAGTCAGGTCAAATTATAAAAAAGTCAAATGTAAACTATGAAAACTGTAATTGGCTGTAAGTCTCTGCATGTGTTATAAACCAAATCATTGTTGAAATAAGATTTTATTATTAATTCCTAACAGAAATAAGAAATTAGGCTTGTGAATTCATGCTTGAGGAGGAAAATGGTTTCGTAAATATGTACTTGGGCCTGTAATACGCTTTACCATAAAAAAATTGTGTATGTTATTTTCTATGATCATCAAGTAATAATACTAGCTAAGTTCTAGAATATTGTGCATCTTTTCATTCGGTACTTCCTTTTAAATCATTTTAACAATTTGTTTACTACAGTCTAGAGGTTTTACACAACACCTTTGTGTATTGGTGTTGACAGTGTTTTAAATGTAACCTGTTGTTAGAGCGTAGAAATGTACAGTTGGTATGTTTAATAGAATTAATTAGACATATACCTATTAGGAATGAATACTGATGTCAAAACAAATTTGTGAATCATAAAAAATTTGTGCAAAATATCTGATGTGTTTGTATTTTTTGATGTGACAGGTTGTTAGCAATGCGCTGAAGGATGAGCATTAATTACAGAGTCTTTCTCCAGCTCATATTCCAGTGATATATTATTTAACCCTCCATCATCAATGAGGCTTTTCAAATCACTTTTTGTCCATATTGCATCCTTTTGTGGCTGTAACTAATTTCAATTTTAAACACAATTTCTCGGGCAATGCTCGACAGATCCTCCTCAAGTTTGTTAACTTGCTCTTCTAGGTTCCATGTTGAGAAATATCACAATTTTTTGTCAATATGGTGGCCATCTTGAATTTCAGGCTACAAATTATGTTATTTCGAGTTCCTATTGGTCCTAGTATATGCTTACTCAGTTCTGTTCATTTTCAGATCTTTCTTAAATGCAGTGCACAGATTCCATCAGGCAGCCATCTTTGATTTCAGGGTTTAAAACTTGACCAGATTTTTTCCAGAAAATAATAGCTCTTTCTCATGTTCTGTGCACAGGTTTCATTTAAATGGTGTAATGTAAAGTTTACTTTCATATCCTCTTAACAGCGATTGAAAAATACATGGAAGCCATATTTTTTTTTTCATTTATACAAAGTGTTAAATGTCCTAAAGTCAAGGTAATATAATTAAAGGTCCCAAAATCCCTGGGAGATATTTTGCTTGAATACATGCTCTGTGCATTTTTAGGGCATATACCGTGAAATTATTAATTATTGTTGGATTTATAATTACATGTATACCCATTTTGGTTGCCATGGTAACCAGGGCACAGTACCAACATTCTTGTGGAAAACAGGTTTTTGTTTGAAAATGTTTACCAGACAACTTCGCCTAAACCTGTGAACCAATTTCAATGAAGCTTCTTATGAATGTTAGGGACCATGTGCAGATATGCTTGCAGGTTATTTTATGCAGAATGTGGGTTGCCATGGTAACCAGGTACCTATAATATGTTTTTGGCTGGAAAACTACTCCTAAACCTCTGAACAATTTTCAATGAAGCTACACAGGAATAGTAGGAACAATGTATAGATGTTTCTGCAGATAAAAACTTTTTTAAATCAACATTGCCTTATACAAGTACCATGCATATTTATTGCAAAGGGGGGGAGGGGTATTAGTTAGCCATTGGCTTACAGTTCTAGTTTCATTTATTTCGTGAATAATCGTTATCCACTGAAAGTAATTTCAAGAAATGTTGGCCACTTCAGTCTAATGTTACCTGTGTTTGTCTTGTCAAGTTCCATTTTGTTCTAATTCCTTGTCAATTGGTGCCTGAACTTCAGCATTTTATCATTGATTTACCTCTCCATAATCAAATTAAGGCCTGGAGGCTTAATTAATTTAAATTCGGCCGTGTATTGTCCTTGTTGTCATATATGGCCATGTTACTCCTTCCTGTGATTTTATCATCAAGCCAAAGCTTCAGTAAATGTTCAGCTATGTAAATTATTGTGGCTCAAACATCTTCATTATTACTTTTGAGTTGCATTTAGTAGTGATTTTATAATATTTTCCTTTCTAGATAATATGGTTCATTGATTCCATTACGATCAGACATAAGGGGCCGTGTGGTGAAGATGCTCGACATTCTACAACTAGCCCTCAACCTCTGGGTTTGGAGTTTGAATCTCCCGTGGGGTAGGTGCCAGGTACTGACCATAGGTCAGTGGTTTTTCTTCGGGTACTCCAGCTTTCCTCCACCTCCAAAACCTGGCATGTCCTTAAATGACCCTGGCTGTTAAAAGGGCGTTAAACAAAAATAAACCAAACGATCGGACCTCCTTTGAGACCGAACTATGTACCACATTATAGGCATATAGGAGAAATAAAAATACATGACAACAATTATTTTGGTAGGATTTCTTTATTCTAAGACATTATTCAGTAAGTATTGATGGCATGGAGAAGCTTGTACACTTGTGCAAATCATATCAAGTATGCCTTATGTATTGGTCCTAGCCTACCCACAACCATATTGGACCTGTCCCAAACAATGAATGGACTGTCCAACATAGTAACTGTGGGGAGGACAGGAGCAAACAAATTAACAACAAATACATCTCAACTGGATTCTCAATAGCATTTGTAATGTCGTCCACTTTAGTCAAGTTATACATATATATATAATATATATTTTTCAACCAAATAATTTTTATCCAATAACAACAGTATTGATGATGAAAATAAAAACATTTCCGTAATTACTGGCAATGTTTAAATGAGAGATTCAGTATTATGGTAATGCTTCAGATAATTCTCCTCGTTTGATTCTGTCCCATGGAATAAAAAAGCTTAAAGAAATGTCATAATATTTTTATTGATTTAGTGTTAATAATAATATCAAATTTATCACTATATAAACCACTTGTACATAAAGCTCAAATAATGTGTCCAATTGAAAAGTTGAAGAAGTTGAATATGAATGAGGTGAACCGTGTAGAACTGTCGTACTATACATTCCAAGGCCCAGTACATAAAACTGTCAAGTAGTATTGCTTGACTAAACAAAAACATACATATACCTGGTACAACTAGATTTCAGAAAGACTTGAATTAACACAAAACACCTACCTAATCAATAATATCACAAAACACTCTCCTCTTAGATAGGGTCTGATAGACTGTGTGGCTCTAGGGGAGTTGGCAATGATTAGGTGGGTGTGTACATCATACTGACCAACTCTGATAAGGGGTCAATTTTCAGGCTCTCGCAGTACATAAGAGACATTTTGACAGCATTTTCAACCATTACCTTGGCAGTGTGATTTTGTTTGGGATTCAGTAAGAACCACATTTTTTTGTTTGTTTTTGACTGGATAACAAATAGGAAGTAAAACAATTACAGTATACAAAACAAACTTCTATTCAAATAACAAGGAATGCCCGGATTCATATCCAAGACAACAATATTGTAAGGATCAAAGCAAATCAAAATGCCATCTAACAAATAAGAGGAAAAGTAACAGAAAATTTAGGGCAAAGTTACAGACACATTACAAGGCGAAGTAACATACACATTGCTGGGCAAAGTAACACAAAATATCAGGGCAAACTAACAGACAAATTGCTGGGCAAAGTGACAAACACATTACTTGGGAAAGTAACGTACCCCAATAGAGGGCAAAGTTACATAATAAAGGGAAGAAAGCAGAAATGCAAGAGAGGACAAACAATATCATTAATCAAATCCTTATCTTTAGGAACAGTAAAAGGACAACAGTTTTTAATTTTCTCAAATGTTTTTCTCTGATTTATCATATTAACTATTTGATTCATTAATTTGCAGAGACTCAAAAGCCAAAGAACTTATTTCCAGTTACTGTAAAATTTACCAAATTAATGGTAAGGATTCAATTACAATTTGATAGCTGCCATTGCCAGTTCACTACAATCCATACATTTAAAAACTTATGTTGTATAGGAGTTAATATATAAATCACAAATCCTCCTTAGTCTGGACAGTTCAATGAAGAACATACATGTACGATAAACACTGGAGATGTTACTAAAACTTTAGAATATTAGCCGAATAAGCTGGTTCCCTGGATTAAAAATTCTTGGAAATGTTACTAAAATCTAGCTTTATTTCAGAAAATCTGCCTATGAAGTTGGTTCCCTTGATTATCAAACCTTAGAAATATTACTAAAATTTAGCTTTATTTCAGAATATCAGCTGATTAATTCGGTTTCCTGGATTATCAAACCCTGGAAATGTTACTAAAATTTAGCTTTGTTTTAGAATATCAGCTGATTAATTCGGATTCCTGGATTATCAGCTTCTTAAATAACTCATAACCCCTGAGGACACATTTGAACTCTTCCATTTTAAAGGTTGGAATAGTCTATTTTGAAATTCTGGGGTGAATGAGGTTCTACAGTATAGCCAGTACCTTATAATAATAGTGTACACTGGATATGAAAAACACTTCTGGGAAACATGATCACTATGCTGCAACTAATAGTATCATACATGTACCATCCAAGGGAGATAATGCACTATACAAAACAAAGGGGATCGTAATGTAGATATTGCACAGACAGATGTCTTGGTTGAGAGTGATGGAAAGCTAAAGGTAGATGTGATTGTCATGTTTTATTATGCTAGAAGGATAGATCAATTAGAAAGTAGAACACAACACATAAATGTGGTCTTGTGTGCAAAACATGTACCATATATATGGGACAAAGTTACCAGAGGGTTCTCACACAACCTCACCCTTGCTATTTTGTAAACACATTGTGTTGAAGAACAAAAAAAAACTGAAAATGTACATAACAGTATACCGGTAGTATAAAATGTACGGGAAGCACTTTGTGGAAACTACTGAAGAATCGACAAATGAAGTCTTTCACTGATCAAACTGACTAGATAACAAAGCAGCTTCAACAACAAGTGATCTGACATGGGATTAACAACAGGAGGCCCAGAGGGCCTGTATCGCTCACCTGGATACATTGGTATCTAAGTAATCATGATAATTTTTTTTTTTGGCTCGTCCCTCAGCCCCCTACGGGGTCAGTCCCACCATTAGTACAATTTTGAATGTTGAGCACCTAGGGATGCTTCCTGCCAAATAAGGCTGATTTCCAATCAATGGTTATGGAGAAGAAGTCGATTAAACCAATATAGCTAAATAACTTTTTTTGACCCCGCACCTCAGCTCCCTAGGGGGTCAGTCCCACCATGAGTACCATTTTGAATCCTGAGCACCTAGGGATGGTTCCTACCAAATAAGGTTGATTTCCAATCAGTGGTTATGGAGAAGAAGTCGCTTAAACCAATATAGCTAAATAACCCTTTTTGGCCCCGCCCCTCAACCCCCTAGGGGATCAGTCCCACCATGAGTACAATTTTGAATCATGGGCACCTAAGCATGCTTCCTGCCAAATAAGGTTGATTACCAATCAGTGGTTATGAAGAAAAAGTCGCTAATATCAATATAGCTAAATACTTTTTTATGGCCCCCACCCCTCAGCCCCCTAGGGGGTCAGTCCCACCATGCGTACAATTTTGAATCCTGAGCACCTAGGGATACTTTCTGCCAAATAAGGCTGATTTCCAATCAGTGGTTATGGAGAAGAAGTCGCTAATATCAATATAGCTAAATAATTCTTTTGGCCCCGCCCCTCAGCTCCCTTGGGGGTCAGTCCCACCATTAGTACAATTTTGAATCCTGGGCACCTAAGCATGCTTCCTGCCAAATAAGGCTGATTTCCAATCAATGGTTATGGAGAAGAAGTCGCTAATATCAATATAGGTAAATAATTTGTATGGCCCCACCCCTCAGCCCCCTAGGGGGTCAGTCCAACCATGAGTAGAATTTTGAATCCTGAGCACCTAGGGATACTTTCTGCCAAATAAGGTTTATTTCCAATCAGTGTTTATGGAGAAGAAGTCGCTTAAACCAATATAGCTAAATAACACTTTTGGCCCCGCCCCTCAGACCCCTAGGGGGTCAGTCCCACCATTAGTACAATTTTGAATCCTGGGCACCCAAGGATGCTTCCTGCCAAATTAGGTTGATTTCCTATCAGTGGTTATGGAGGAGAAGTCGTTTAACGAAATTGTTGACGGATGACGGACGGACGGACGCCACGGTATGGCATAAGCTCACCTCGGTCCTTCGGACCAGGTGAGCTAATAATATACCAACCTAAACACTAGCCAACAACTATAACACAAACTAACAAAATCAGCATTATCTCCCCTTTCCTAGTCATACGATGAGAAGCCAGCCAGTGTCACAGTACAGGCAGCGCATGTTGTTATCCACCACAAACGCCGACTGAAGGACACTGTAGTGATACGTGACACTTCTCACCAGTACAGGCAGCGTGTGTTGTTACCCACCACAAAGTGTACAATGTGCCGCTGACTGAAGGACACTGTAGTGATACGTGACACTTCTCACCAGTACAGGCAGCGTGTGTTGTTATCACCACAAAGTGTACAATGTGCGGCTGACTGAAGGACACTGTAGTGATACGTGACACTTCTCACCAGTACAGGCAGCGTGTGTTGTTACCCACCACAAAGTGTACAATGTGCCGCTGACTGAAGGACACTGTAGGGATACGTGACACTTCTCACCAGTACAGGCAGCGTGTGTTATCACCACAAAGTGTACAATGTGTCGCTGACTGAAGGACACTGTAGTGATACGTGACACTTCTCACCAGTACAGGAAGTGTGTGTTGTTACCCACCACAAAGTGTACAATGTGCCGCTGACTGAAGGACACTGTAGGGATACGTGACACTTCTCACCAGTACAGGCAGCGTGTGTTGTTACCCACCACAAAGTGTACAATGAGCCGCTGACTGAAGGACACTGTAGTGATACGTGACACTTCTCACCAGTACAGGCAGCGTGTGTTGTTACCCACCACAAAGTGTACAATGTGTCGCTGACTGAAGGACACTGTAGTGATACGTGACACTTCTCACCAGTACAGGCAGCGTGTGTTGTTACCCACCACAAAGTGTACAATGTGCTGCTGACTGAAGGACACTGAAGGGATACGTGACACTTCTCACCAGTACAGGCAGCGTGTGTTGTTACCCACCACAAAGTGTACAATGTGCCGCTGACTGAAGGACACTAGTGATACGTGACACTTCTCACCATGGCCAGTACAGGAAGTGTGTGTTGTTACCCACCACAAAGTGTACAATGTGTCGCTGACTGAAGGACACTGTAGTGATACGTGACACTTCTCACCAGTACAGGCAGCGTGTGTTGTTATCACCACAAAGTGTACAATGTGCTGCTGACTGAAGGACACTGTAGTGATACGTGACACTTCTCACCAGTACAGGCAGCGTGTGTTGTTATCACCACAAAGTGTACAATGTGCTGCTGACTGAAGGACACTGTAGTGATACGTGACACTTCTCACCAGTACAGGCAGCGTGTGTTGTTACCCACCACAAAGTGTACAATGTGCCGCTGACTGAAGGACACTGTAGTGATACGTGACACTTCTCACCAGTACAGGCAGCGTGTGTTGTTACCCACCACAAAGTGTACAATGTGTCGCTGACTGAAGGACACTGTAGGGATACGTGACACTTCTCACCAGTACAGGCAGCGTGTGTTGTTACCCACCACAAAGTGTACAATGTGTCGCTGACTGAAGGACACTGTAGTGATACGCGACACTTCTCACCAGTACAGGCAGCGTGTGTTGTTATCACCACAAAGTGTACAATGTGTCGCTGACTGAAGGACACTAGTGATACGCGACACTTCTCACCAGTACAGGCAGCGTGTGTTGTTATCACCACAAAGTGTATAATGTGCCGCTGACTGAAGGACACTAGTGATATGTGACACTTCTCACCAGTACAGGCAGCATGTGTTGTTACCCACCACAAAGTGTACAATGTGTCGCTGACTGAAGGACACTAGTGATACATGACACTTCTCACCAGTACAGGCAGCGTGTGTTGTTATCACCACAAAGTGTACAATGTGCCGCTGACTGAAGGACACTAGTGATATGTGACACTTCTCACCAGTACAGGCAGCATGTGTTGTTACCCACCACAAAGTGTACAATGTGCTGCTGACTGAAGGACACTAGTGATACATGACACTTCTCTCCAGTACAGGCTGATATGGCGTCCTTACATTCCGAAATACAGAGTTTTAATTCACCAATTAGATAAGAGAGTTCTCTTTTATGTTTGTAGCTATGTAAGTTTCATTCTCAATATCCAGGGGTTACGATCACCTACGCTCTCTACACCCCTGGAATATGTAATGGCAAAACAGAAGGCATGCTCAAGTAAAAAAATCTGACCAATCACTAGGCTGCATGCTTGTCCTTTGAAAATTACAAAGGAACCGTAACCAACTTCTAAGCCTGTCAATTTTTTCCATTATGTGACCACAAGATTCTTTTGATGTTCATCAAAGGGTCGAACCAGTCTTCTTGTCTCATCAACAATGTGGCTTACACGGAGCCTTCAGTTTTGCCATGAAATATTTCAGGGGTGTAGAGAACGTAGATGATTGTAACCCCTGGATATCGAGGATGCGTAAGTTTTAGTATGAATACTGCAATATATTAGTGGCTACAAACTTCTGGGTGTGTGTTACCCTGTACAATTTACATTGTCAGCCAAGTCTAAATGTTGGTATCACTAGTAACTGTGGATCATATTATAGAAATTTACTGATAAAATACACGGAAATTATGCCTAAATACTTTTCGTAATTCATAAAACTATCACAAATACCAAAATGATATGAATAATTTGGAAAAATTAGACAACTTCACCTGCAGTGCTCTACCGGACAATAAAAATTCCCCTCAGTTAATTATAGATAAACCCTCAGTTTCTTTTTGTGATGAATTAACTCTCTAAGCTATTGTTTGTGACATACTGTATTGACAATGTTTTTAGATTCCAAACTGATCTGAGAGACCACACTTGCGTAGAGGAGATATCATAATGTTGTGCCTTTCTAGGTTTGTACCTAATATCTGTACTCTAATAAATGGGTTACCATAATATGGCACAATTAACAAACTTTCTATATATTGCACAAAAAAAAGGGATCTTTTGAAGATCATTTTTATAACAATTGATTTATTTTATAACTACCCATTGCGTAACTCACAAATATTGATTATTAAATAGAAAATAAATAATGTATATCAGTATGGGAGTACAGAGAATCTTATGTTGATAAGCCAACTGACAAAGATACTGCTGAAATGAATGTTTTAGTGAAGGTATTCCGATGACTAGAATAAGAAGCTGCATCACGAACAAGGAGAGATTAGTCTTTTAAAATACAAACACATTTGAATCACTACGGCGTATCCTTCAGATCTCTATACACAAAATAAATTTTAACAGAATCTGACCTATCACTGGTATCATACCCTGAACAATGCTAGGAATATCAGAGGCTTGGCTTCAAACACATCCTTTGTGACTGAACACAACACAAGTGATGATACACCCATGATTAAACACAATCTACACAGATATGTCCCTTTGTATATATGCCATTTGATTGATTACAATAAATTGAATGGTGACTTCAGGAGACAATTTTATATAATTTGTAACAAAATATGTCACCAGTTAATTATGTAAAACAATATTTAGTCTGTTACATTTATAAATGGGCTATTTTCATTTTATTTGTAGGTATGTGGATTAGTATCTGCTCTGATGAATGGCACGATAAAAAAAAACGAAAATATGTCTCACAAAGGAAACAGATTTACAAGCATCAGTTCTCTACTTGGCTTTTCAATTTATATCTTTATGAATAATTGTTTCAATATATGGAAAGCTCATTTTACAACATAAAGTTAAGTTAACTTATAGTGATGAAGTGAAAGCCGAATTTATGGAATGTTTCAACCCAAATAGCGAAAGTTCCTAGAGTATTAACGTAATGAAGGCGGTACAAGGGAGTTTACATCTCATCAAGAGAAATCATACGGGTAAACTAAGATACACAACAATACAATTAAAAAAGGCCTGGATAAAAGGTACTGATGATATAAAATTGTTCCAATCATTCAACGATAGCAATCAATGGAAATGTAGAACTTCTCTAGCTTTTTATATATCTGGCAATCATTGTGGACATTTCACGTATCATAAACAACAAGAGATGTCAGTTTAAAATTGTGAGGCGCAGCGATCTACCTATTACCGTTGTAGACAGTTTAGCTCAATCACCTCTTAAAATCAACAATGAACTATTCCATCTTTTGAAATGGAAGAGTTCAAAGGTGTCTTTTGTGGGGTGAACACCATTGAACCAGAATGAGCCCTGTACAGTCTCCTGATACCGGAGGAAACAATCATGTATGTTGTTAGCCTACACAAAAAGTGAGGAAAATCTCCTTTGCATTGTCAGTCCAAAGATGAAGATAGACAAAGCACCATATATACTGTGGTCCAATCGAGGTTTTTGTTATTGATTTTTGAAATACACACACAAAAAAAAAAAAATTGAAACATGTTTACGTCCTTTTTAGGCAAATTTGTAGTTTCAGTTCACTAATATATCTAATGACTGAGATGAGAAGTTGATCACATCGAAGTGCAGATCTTGGTGCGATTTATTATTATCTACTGTATAGAAACAAATCTTTATTTTGCTTTTTCTCTCATGATAATCACATCAGCCAGACTTTAGTATACCAAGTTTAAAGTAACTTGTTCCAAAATGTATGGTTGGCTAAACCTATCAAATTGACAAATCTTTTTTCTGAATACAGGAGTAAGAGTTTAGCTGTTTTTAGATTGCTATATTTAATACCGGATAAAGAGTTTAGCTGTTTTTATATTTCTATATTTAATACAGGAGAAATAGTATGTCATATCTGTCTTTTGTCTAAAGATCTTCAGACTTGACCACAAATCACAGGTAGTTTTGATTCCCTCCGTCTGTTAACTTCTATAATTGACCAAGGACTTGATGACATAGAACATATTCTGGGTTAGTTTAATGTTAGACTCTCCATCAACTAGAGGTAAATTTGTACATCTATTGTTTAAAGTCATACCTCATAATCAACGGCTGGTATTTTGGACACTTTCACAAATTACATAAGCAAAAGAGAGAGAAAAGGAAAAAAACGTAGATACAAAGACCAATATTTTACATGATTTTGTATTCTAACCTGCAGAATGTTTCTTAAAACTGATGATTACCATCATCTAACACAACAGCACACAGATAATATCACGTTGCTGCCAAAATGGCAATGGCTCCAAATATACACAAACACATACACTCTTTAGTAATAATTGGCAATAGTTAATAACATACATATTACAAATGTTTTCAAAAGCGAAAAAATATTGAAAGCTATGTCTGAAACAACTGAATTTGTACTCAGTACAGTGCGTATATATGACAAGATTGTACTCAATACAGCCTGTATATAGACTTTACTCAACACAGGCTGGGCAAAGAGATTGTAGTTAAAACAGCCTTTGAATATATATATATATAAGCGATACTCAATGCTGCCTGTATATATATAGACTGAACTCAATATAGCCTATATATATAGAGGTGATCCTCAATATAGCCTGTATTATATAGACTGTACTCAATACAGCCTGTGTATATATAGACTGTACTCAAAACTGCCTGTGTATATATAGACTGTACTCAATATAGCCTATGTGTATATAGACTGTACTCAATATAGCCTATGTGTATATAGACTGTACTCAATACAGCCAGTTGAATATACCAAGTAACTGTATATATACTGTACACAAAACAGTATGTACATATAGAGTGTACTCAATACTGCCTGTATTATATAGACTGTACTCAATGATGCCTGTGTATATATAGACTGTACTCACACTACCTGTGTATATATAGACTGTACTCAGTACTGCCTGTGTACATATAGACTGTACTCAAAACTGCCTTTGTATATATAGACTGTACTCAATACAGCCTGTGTTATATAGACTTTACTCAAAACTGCCTGTGTATATATAGACTGTACTCAATATAGCCTGTATATATATATAGACTGTACTCATACTGCCTGTGTATACAGACTGTACTCAATATAGCCTGTGTATACAGACTGTACTCAACACTGCCTGTGTATATATAGACTGTACTCAATATAGTCTTTGTATATATAGACTGTACCTTATACAGCCTGTGTATATAGACTACTCAATACAGCCAGTGTATATAGACTGTACTCAATAGTGAATACAGCCAGTGTATATAGACTGTACTCAATACAGCCAGTGTATATAGACTGTACTCAATATAGTCTTTGTATATAGACTGTACGCAATACAGCCAGTGTATATAGACTGTACTCTATAATCTGAGTATATATATAGACTGTGCTGAGTATACAGCCTGTATCCATTGTCTGTACACAATACAGCCGTACCTGTAATACACAGGTTCTATACACAGACGTTTTTGTTTTAACAGATCCTGTTCCAAATACAGCCTGTCTCGGAGACATGTATCAAATTCAAGATTGCAATTTGTATCTATTACGACATAGCTTGTAATAATACAGCCTATATCCTTATACTGTACTCAATACAACCTATGTAGACTGTACTCGGCACAGCATGTATCTATTACGACATAGCTTGTAATAATACAGCCTATATCCTTATACTGTACTCAATACAACCTATGTAGACTGTACTCGGCACAGCATGTATCTATTACGACATAGCTTGTAATAATACAGCCTATATCCTTATACTGTACTCAATACAACCTATGTAGACTGTACTCGGCACAGCATGTAACTATTACGACATAACTTGTAATAATACAGTCTATATCCTTATACTGTACTCAATACAACCTATATAGACTGTACTCGGCACAGCACGTATCTATACTGTCTATGTTATATCGTAGCTGTCCTAATATTCTGTAATCTACCTTTTACAATGCTTGCACACCTCACTGAAGCACTCGTCCATTCTCACACACATTAATACATCAGATTTACCCTTCCAGTTGCCTGACATTGACACATATCACACAAATATACCCCGAGCACTATTGCATCACACATGTACACACATTTTTACCCCCCAAAAATTCATATATTACTTGTCTATGTACAAAATACCTATATATACACACACATGTAAAATTTTGTATATATTTTTTAAAATTGCAAAATGAAAACTAGATTGACTACATCAATCATTAGATGAGTCATAGTTTATATAATGATGGATGATTAGTGAAAAATTGAATGGATGAACAATGAATAAACGAAAAATAATATATATGAATAAATGAATTGTAAATGAATGAATGTTCAAGTAATGGGAAAATAACATGTACTGAATTGCCAGATGACCAATCATTTTCAATCATGCATAAAAAAAATACAAAATTCCTGATGGCCAAAACAAAAAAAAAAGGCCCTATAGGCCCGTATTGCTCACTTGGCATTTTATCTCTAGATCTTACTCAGTTGGTCCCCTGTAACTTTGTATTAGAAGTCAAGTTAGATTACCAAGGTCACACTAGTATATCATGGTCATGCTAATTCATCAAGGCCACACTAGTTTATTAAGGTCATACCAGTTTAAAGGTCACACCTGTTTATCATCATCACACTTGTTTATTAAGATCACACCAATTTATCAAGGTCACAACAGTTATCAAGGTCACACTAATTCATCAAGGTCAAATCTTTTTATCATGGTTACACCAGTTTATCAAAATCACTTCAGCTTATCAAGGTCACACCAGATTATCAAGGACACACCTGATTCTCAAGGTCATGCTAATTCATCAAGGTCACACCAATTCATAAAAAGTCACACCAGTTTATCAAGTCACATTAGTTTTTTGTTGTAACACTTGTTAAATTAAACTAGTTATCAAATAAAAACACTTCTGCTGAGTCAAGTAATATATTTGAACAAATGTTCTCCAGATCTATAAAATATAACAGAAATCAAGCAAAACAAGACATAAAGTTCTACTTTGTGATCTTGTCATCAGCTGATCCGACTTATTGAAGATTATTCATTCTAAAGGAAAAGAAAGCTAGCTAGATTATACAGTAAACATACATATTTTAGCAGTAATCTTATCTCAACAATTTTTTTTTTAAAGCATCCTGTTAATCTTATTAATTTTCTCTCTGAAATAATTCTGCTGAACTATGATAGTGATAATTATTGATTTTATATACCGTAATTTCTTGCATATTGCCCGCTCATTTGTATAGCCCGCACACCCCAAAATATTGTTTTTATGATTTCAAATCTTCAGATAGCCCGCTCTGGCATATTGGCCATGGGCTATCTATACTGATTATTAAGTAGAACTAGCTAAGCTATCATAGGAATATACTGCCACTGTTAGACACTAAATCTATACTAGGTCTATTTCCAAGTTTCACTACGAACACATTTCGAATTTAGATGTTTATTTTTAAATACTAATTCTTTAAAATATGTATGTATTATATTTGAAATGAAAATGATTTCAGATTTGACAATCAACGCACAGCCCACATTTTTTCACTTTTAGGAACACATTTTATCACATAGCCTGCTTCACCAGATAGCCCACAGTAGGCATTTTTCTATCTTTTAAATTGTATAGCCTGTGGGCAATACACAAGAAATTACTGTATTGCTTTGTACAGCAAGTATTGCGAGTGCACTTGTTTGTTTGAATTTGTTTTGCGTCAAAATTTTAGTGCGTCAAAATAAGTATGTTTACAGTATTCAGATCTTATTCAATGTCTCTAACCAAGTCACATGTATATACGTCTTATTCAATGTCTTATTCAGATCTAACCAGGTCATATGTATATACGTCTTATTGAATGTCTTATTCAGATCTAACCAGGTCTTATGTATAAACGTCTTATTGAATGTCTTATTCAGATCTAACCAGGTGATATACAGATCCTATTCCATAATTCATTCATACCAAGTTATGCAATATTCAGATCTGATTGTACTCTTATGTAAAATTTACCTAAATTTAATAAAATAAATCACAAATAAAATAATATATATAAAATACTGCACAAAATCCTAATGACCTAACTCAGTCTGGCATTGTGTAACTAATTTTGGGCAAATATAATTCTAGATTAGAATATCATATCATCGACCTCATCAATTTCTATTTCATGATGGCCTTAAAATACCTTCATACCAAGAGGACCTAACCAACCTTCAACCCATTTTGACCTGATTAACATCCAACACATACACATCTGGCCAAATTTAACCAATGTGGACCTGACCAACTCCCATCCCATGTGGACTTGACCAACCTCCATCCCATGTGGACCTGACCAACCTTCATCCCATGTGGACCTGACCAACCTCCATCCCATGTGGATCTGACCAACCTCCATCCCATGTGGACCTGACCAACCTCCATCCCATGTGGACCTGGCCAACCTTCATCCCATGTGGACCTGGCCAACCTCCATCCCATGTGGACCTGACCAACCTCCATCCCATGTGGACCTGACCAACCTCCATCCCATGTGGACCTGACCAACCTCAATCCCATGTGGACCTGTCCAACCTCCATCCCATGAAGACCTCCATGTACATGTACCAACCTTAACTCCATTTTGTTTTCACTAACCTCCATCCGATGTAGTACAACCTCTATACAGTGTGATTTCACACATTTTTAAGCCTAATCAACTCCTTCCTTTATCACACTGACTATCAATGTCACTGAACAGGCTGACAAAACTAAGGGAAGCGAGATCAGACCACTCAAACCTCAAAAATAAACATTTCTGTGTTAAATTCAAAACTAATCCACTCACCCATGAAATCTATCTACATGTAAACATTTGTTCTGTATAAGAGAATTCATTAGCACAAGTCTGTACAGAAGTTTGAGGTGTCTCCCTGACGATGAGGGAGCTCACATGACTGTTTACAATATGTGTGAGAGGAATGCACTCTGATCTTCAGTGACTGTAGATAAACTCTGATAATACAATAATCTGGGATGATATGGATATGTTCATTATCCAGAAGATTAATGGTAATAGTCTAGATGAAAGTCCATATAAGAATAAGCGATCAACAGCCGCACAATATCAAAGATGGCTGACTCACTGATGAATCATGTTGGATGAGGTTGAGTTAGAAATACTGTAAACTATGATTATAGCTTTCTGTCTACTGTTTCACCGCACAGTCCTTGTTTATAAGAAAGCCGATGTAAATTAATGCACATTCCATTTAACACACACTCTCAGCTGATCCGGATGGACGCTCCAGTAACAAGGATGAGACACAAATGCGTACACCAGGCCAAAATAGAAAACACACTTGTCCAATGGGGAGAAAAAAGTACTACATCAGATTTATTGTTGTCTGTCAGCCATTCCTGCCTTACAAACGCATTCATGATCTGCAGTGAATCAGTGTCACACAGAAGCACCGATTTAATGTTATACAGGAATCTGCGTCACACAGAAACACTGATTTAATGTTATACAGGAATCTGTGTCACACAGAAACACTGATTTAATGTTATACAGAAAATCTGTGTCACACAGACGCACTGATTTAATGTTATACAGGAATCTGTGTCACACAGAAGCACTGATTTAATGTTATACAGGAATCTGTGTCACACAGAAGCACTGATTTAATGTTTCTGTGTCACACGGAAGCACTGATTTAATGTTATACAGGAATCTGTGTCACACAGAAGCACTGATTTAATGTTATACAGGAATCTGTGTCAAACAGAAGCACTTGTTTAAATGTTCTAGATTTCTATACATACTTATCACTAGTTAAAATGGGACAAATGACATTATGTAAGTTTTAATTAAAAAAAGGATGTCAGCTCTCGGGTATAATTCACTGGCACATATGTTTCTATTCACGCTATAATCTTTCTATACAACATTGACACAAACTAATCAACAGATCAGTAAACAAACCACTTCACACAACCAAATGTGACAACTGTGATAACCACAATTTTTGCATTGACAAATTTAATGTAACAAACCGATAAGAACAGAAAGCAATAGTGTTCACTTTTGACTATAGCTCTCAACATTCAAGTCAATACTTTTCACTGAAGTAATTCAAAAATAAATTCAGAGAAATGCCATCTATCACAAGTTTACCTTACTGTTAAAAGAGCAACAGGAAACTTAAAAACTTCCTGATCTTCAGGGTAAATGGAGTATTAGCACAGAACAATAGCATATGTCACATACTTATCTGAGAACGTATTCTGACAAAGAGCATGTAACTCTTATGTGACTGGCTTCAGCCAAGCATTAAGCATTGACTATTATAATATGTTACAACCGAGTCTTCAGAATTGACAAGTGCAATCCTTTATTGATTGGCTAAAGCCAAGCATTTGGACCCGACTACTTCATGTTACATGTACATGGCTACAACCGTGATTATAACTGACGCAAAGTAATCTCTAGAAGAGAGGATCAAAATTAGTATTTAAATTGAATTGAACAGGTTTTTTCTTCAGCTTATATCTAGAATTTTTCTGTAAAGGTTTTGCTACTTTTAATTCAAGTCGTGAATCTATCTATTATTAGAGCAAACCTTTAAAAAATTTATACACAAATACTTTAATCCACATTAACTTCCCAAAACTTGACCTCTTCTCACTGAAAGTTTTACTAACTCACTTCCTAGATAAAAACATATGTGCCTGTGAGTTATACAGGGGAGAGCCCAACAGATACTGGACAGTTGTTTGTTACATATGTCACAGGACTATAGATGTAGAAAGACATGGAAATAGCATTATTCACCTAAGTTGTAATTCTGGAGGGGTAGGGAGTTACGGGCATAGGGGAAAGGGATAAAGGGTTAAAACAGTCTGCCATCTGTCCATCAGCATTGAGACCTCGGTCAATGAATGTCCGATGACTGAAACACTTTTCCATAGTCTGGATTAATAAATGAGAATCCGCGAAACTCCTCTTGGTTTATGGCCTTGACAACAGACGGATCAACAGGGGTCAATGCGGGCTCTTCTGATGTGAAGTCTTTGTCAAAATTGTTAGCATCTGTCTTTGATTTCTGTAAAAACAAAACAAATTTGTAGCAACTTGTGAATATTTTTCAAACTTTCTAAAACTGATTGTTACTTAAAACTAACAGTTACTTATATATTTTCAGAAAAAAATCTGAATTATTAGATTTAGCATCATCAGAACTCATCACAAATCTATCTGACCAATATAATCAACTGAAGCTTCAACAAGTTTACAGTAAATAAAATAACTTAATTGTATACTTTTATTTTCAGTTATAGCAATGTGAGTACTGACTTCTGTACGCAAATGGACCTAGCTATCATCCTTTCTGCAGGTTTCTCAAGTAGTACATCCATACATTTTGGAATTGAAATAATGGGCCAGAATCGAGAATGGTGCTCTAGACAACCGTTGTCTTGGGGATTAACATAATCAGATAGGTGTCCCTGTACTTACAATCTTGGGTCTGAATGGTGGTTTGACTTTCCTCTGCTCTAAACCTTCCCAGTCAATCTTGTCGAGGAAGAACGGATGAACCAAGATTGCTTTCTCTCCGCCTTGAGATCTTACACAGCCAAGTCGCTTAGCTGGATTTTTGGTCATGAACTGGTGAAATATTGAAACAAAAGATAAGAAGGTGGAAACCAATCTGAATATAAATATAAGTTAAGAGAATTATAAAATCAATACTGACCATTTAACATAGAATTCTGCGAAAACTACATTTCGTAATTCAGAAGCTAAAATTATTATATTCAAGTTTCCTTATTCATATACCATGGACCTTTGTATAAAAGGATCTTTAAATCAATATACAAATTTATATTTTAGTAGCTTCAGATTTTAACCAAATCCTAGCAGTAGTAAATCCTGTCTTGAGAGATCAATCTTTCAATACAGTACAAAGAGAAAAGGTAAACTCTCCTTTCTACAACAGATTTGGTGCCTTGAAACAATAGTACTTTTGTCTACTCAGTATAGAGGACAAGTACAAATTTCTACCCCATTCATCTTTTGCTATCAAAATCATAATGTAAGCCTGCAGTTTTATTTCCTAAAACTAAAATCAGACCAGTTTGTTTCTAGAGAAGAATCACTCATTAAAAAATCCATTGATTTGAAGGAATTTTACACTTATACTTTCACAGAAATCTTGAAATCTACAAATGTTCAAGTTAATTTATTTAACTTTTTTGGGGGATTTTTTTCTTTTAGTTTCGACATTGTCATAAGCTGACACTCATTTGCTTACTCCTTTGAGAATAGTCACAGCTTCCTTGCTTAGCCAAACCGGATAGAGTACATCATCATGGAGAATGGACTCAAACAGGTCCTCTTCATTATCTGCCTCAAATGGAGGCTGGCCAGCCATCATCTCGTACATGAGGACTCCTAGCGCCCACCAATCAACAGAGGCATCATACTCCAACTCCTGTAGGATCTACAAACACCAAAACAAACTTTATCATACTCCAACTCTTGTAGGATCTACAAACACCAAAACAAACTTTATCATACTCCAACTCTTGTAGGATCTACAAACACCAAAACAAACTTTATCATACTCCAACTCCTGTAGGATCTACAAACACCAAAACAAACTTTATCATACTCCAACTCTTGTAGGATCTACAAACACCAAAACAAACTTTATCGTACTCCAACTCCTGTAGGATCTACAAACACCAAAACAAACTTTATCATACTCCAACTCTTGTAGGATCTACAAACACCAAAACAAACTTTATCATACTCCAACTCCTGTAGGATCTACAAACACCAAAACAAACTTTATCATACTCCAACTCCTGTAGGATCTACAAACACCAAAACAAACTTTATCATACTCCAACTCCTGTAGGATCTACAAACACCAAAACAAACTTTATCATACTCCAACTCCTGTAGGATCTACAAACACCAAAACAAACTTTATCATACTCCAACTCCTGTAGGATCTACAAACACCAAAACAAACTTTATCATACTCCAACTCCTGTAGGATCTACAAACACCAAAACAAACTTTATCATACTCCAACTCCTGTAGGATCTACAAACACCAAAACAAACTTTATCATACAAATAAAACATGTGCAGAAGGGGGACAACTCTGTCATACATATATGAGAAATGGAACTCGCATCTGGCCCTAGGATCATGAAACAATCTTAAGTCTAAATTTGTCTTAAATTTTGGCTTAGCCAATCACAATAAACAATACAAATAGTAACGTGATTGGCTAAGCACAAACTTAAGTCTAAGATTGTTTCATGATCTCGGGGTTTGTGGTTATGGGTAGGGGGAGGGGGGCAAAACACTCCCCCAAAAATCCGAGGTCCTCATGTTTCACCCATGATTACATATATTATCCAGGGACAAAGGACGTGACATCGGATAAATACTTATATACTCTAGGATAATAGGGGCTAATCATTAAGTAATCTCTACAAAATCACCCACAGGGTGTTGACTGACCTCCGGTGCTATATAATCAGGGGTCCCACAGAACGTCTGCGTCAGTTTGGTTTCAAACATGCCTTCTTTACACATTCCAAAGTCAGCTATCTTACAATGGCCTTCAGCATCCAGAAGAATGTTATCTAATTTCAGATCTCTGCAAAACAGAAACAGAAAGTGGTATTCTAACATTATTTAATTTAAGATCTCGGCCAAAAGGAAAATATGGTACATTTTGTATTTTTCGAATAAGTCTTCTATACAAATTATCATTTAAATCGAAATTCTTAAACTGCATGTAATAGCGTGTCAATCTACTGACACTATAGATATCATTCCCACTTCTATTTAATATCTAATTTATTAGAATATCTTTAGTCTTCATATAAAGCCTCCGGTTACACCTATCACATCTCAGTTACTGTAGTAAGGAAACAAATATTTGAAAGTTTTTAAAACCTTTTCATCACTTTTGTCTAATGACAAAAATCGAAATTTAACCCACCTATATATAATCCCATGTCGGTGAAGAAACCTCAGGGCAAGGGTTACTTCTGCTGCGTAAAATCGTGCACGAAGTTCATCAAATTTGCGTGATCTTTGAATTTGGAACATTAGATCACCACCATTTACAAATTCCATCACAAAATATAGTCGGTCCTGAAAGTAAACAAAAGGTAGCTTTTAATGTAATGGATATTATACAACGCCCAAGCTCCAACATGGAAGACGCTATAGTCAAGCAACTTACCTTCAAATATTTTTAGATACGTCTCAAAATAAAGTTACCAATGCTTAAATGAAGGACCTCAGCAAATTTTTTATGTATCAATACTGGTTTTATTAATGAAGAATTATTAACTCTGGACAAAAACAAGTTTCAACACTGCAGAAAAAGAGAAACAAGTCACTTTTAAGCACAATACAGTTTCACCATTAGGTAAATTATTATTATAAGTTATTGTCTAGAACACAAAGCACAGTGAGACAAGTACCTTAGTCTGGAAGCATGAGTGTAGTGCTGTGAGGAAAGGATGTTTGGCCGACAATGCTAAGATTCGTTTTTCTGTCATGGTACATTCTACATCATCATCCTGTATAATTACATCCTTTTTAAGGACCTTTACTGCATATACTTCATCCGTACCTATTTTTTCTGCTAACATTACCTGTAACAGACCAGATTATAATCACATGTTTAATAAATCAATCATCTCCTTTTCAACTTAATTTCACACAAAGTTACATGTACGTGCTTCTGTAAAATACTTCATGTATTGTAATTGGGATCTGTTTTGTATGCATTGATGTACATATTAATGAATGTTACATAAGAACCTGCACATTCACATTAATTATTTTATTCAGAATTATAGAGGGTGATGTTCAAAGCAATGTTTTTAAAATGCTCACTTATTATATACCGGTATTGCAATTGGTTTCAATGTGAACAGACAAGAAACCTTAGTCACACTAAAATTTTTCACTAAGCTCTTTCAAATATGAAATTTATTTAACAATTCTCTTTTTTCACATTGAGTTTACACCTTAAAAATTTGGATCAATGGAAGCACATATTTTCAAAATGATCAAAAATTGGAAGGAACAAGGGAGATAAATGCATTTGATATAAAGATTAAACATAGTTTAACACTGTCACATTTTATCAACATTAACCATGAGACACTTATCAAGATATGAAGTTGACATCAGTTGCTGATATGTGATTATCTGTCACATGTTATCATATCTATGACTAATACATAATCGATAGTAGACCATCCTTATGATGGACAAAGTGAACATTTATTAATTGTATGATCTGCATGGTAGCATACACCCTTAACTCTACCACAAATCACATCTATAATGGTGTGTATTTCAACTTATGAATATACTTTAAACTTTGTGGCTATTTATTTTGCCCATCTGAATTACATACTACCTTTTCTTCAAGAATATTTACCATATCCCATCCTGTGGGGAGTGTTGTTAAACTTACCTTACCAAAACTTCCTTTTCCTAGAACTTTAATAAAACGGAAATCTGACTGTGAGTACTTGTCAGCTCGTTTACGCTGTGAGCGGTCTTGTGAGGGACTCCTCCCTCGACTGGACCTGTCATCCGAGAGTTTACCTTGCCCATCAGAGTCTGCAATACATCGTATACATGTAGTGTGCAACAGATCCTAATTAACGAACCTAACTAGCATGGCTACAATGGAACCTGAATCAAACTCGCATGGCTACAATGGAACATGAATCAAACTAGCATGGCTACAATGGAACCTGAATCAGAACTTAATAAAGTTAAGTTTATTTCTAGTACAAGTCCTTAGGGTTGCTTTGGAAACCTTTAACAGACTCACTAAACAACAATGTGATTTCAAATAATTACAATGTGATGTTTGATTACATCATGAATATTATATCTGATTTACAATCCTATTTCAGATTTTGATATTCTTAGATTATATCAAGTCTATTGTTGAAGTAGTTCACGAATGGTGCTGAAACCACAAAATGACTTTTGCACCTAGTTTTCACAAATTCTCCAAAGACTCTGAGAGGGAGAGTTCGCTGCAACACTAAACCATGTACACATGTAGTTCCTTTTTCTGACATGGCTAGAGCTCAATTTAACTTAACTGGTAGAACATGTACACTGACTTGCAATTTGTAGTCCCTTGTCTGAAGGCTAGGGGCAACATTTGGAAAGTTAACTCATTAACAGTACAGTCAAACCTTGTTACTTGAAGTCAACGGGAACATGGGAAAACGTTGATCTATCAGAGTATTCGAGTTACTCAAGTTTGAATCATTAGTGTGTTTACTTGTTGTGATTGACAATGATACTCGGTTCTCATTTTGAGAACTTGATGTTTACTTGGATGTGACAAAGATTTACATGGCGGGTGTCGTCGATGAAGCAGAAGACGCTTACTCTTCCGGAACACCTGGTCTTATTCTCTGGTACTTTTGCAAGGGTCTCCATGTGAATCTTTCCTTGTTCATATTTTGCCCCTGGTTTAATCCATTTTGAGTTTGGATTATGATTATGTTAACGCTTCGGTATTCTCTTATTTATTTACACGAGTTTGAATGTTAGTGTAAAGCTTGGCCTGGACCATAGAAATACTTCGAAATAAACGGGGTCTTCGAGTTATACAAGTTTAAGGTAATGGGGTTCGACTATTTTGAAAGCTGTAGACCAGTATCTTTTTCTCAATCTACAGTTCAATGATGTTCCCATTCAAATCCATACAGATCTCTGGAGCCCATACGTCTTTTAAACTTTTTAAACATTTGCCTCCAGATTATTTCAATAATGTAGAGGCCATTTAAATTTGAAGCCCTTAATGGGAAACATATTGTCTACAGTGAAAGTGAACAGATATCAAACAAAACAGTGCAAGAAATAAGTCTCTTACCTGTAAACTGAGCAAGACTGATTTATATCAATCTCAGGATAAGAGTCTGAAGCACAGTGCCTCAGATTGGATTATAGAACAGAATTTCACCCCTTGATTGAGACAAACCTGATCTCACTGAGCCACAGGTAACATATTTGGTAATTCTATATAGGGTTCATCCTTACATGAGCAGGGCTAAGCCTTCACACTGACTTACCTGGTATCACAGGCAGATTATTTTCTGAAGAGCACCCTTTATGTGGAGAATCTGGTGCTATTGGTGCCTGCAATTACAAACAAAACAATTTATATAGCTAGACCAAACCAATTCAATAGGCAAAGTATGCACATCATTATTATATTGCTTCTTATTCATTTTTTTTCTAGCATCAGGTTCAAAGTATTAGTTTTCCAGAAGTCTCAATGATTTTTCGATGTGTATGGCTATAAGACATAATGTTTTTAGAATTCACTCAACATTATTGCAGGGTTCACTTTTGGGCGCGATTTTGCGAGATTCTCGCTGTATTTTCATATAAATCGCGTTTAAGTCTGTTCTAAAGCGAGAAAAAATCGCACATGCCAAAATTCAGGTATAGTGGATACCTACATCGATCAAAAATACCGATCGAAGTTCCAGAAGTATTCCTTTCTGCAAATCCTAATGATAGTGTGTACCAATCATAGTCTCAACGAGGCTTGTTACTCAATCAGTTGCAATTCAAACGTTTAGATGACAAAGCCACCACGCAAACACAAAGGTGCAAGTAAGGTGTCTGTAAATTTGTGACAGGTTGGGGGGAAATGTAAGTAGTTAATGCCTCCAGAAACAGTATTGAAAGTTGATTAAACAGCCTGGGATGTCTTAGTTTATTAAATTAACGTTAACCCAATCATTGAAAACAAGTAGATGGTTGAGAGAGGAAATGACTCCATCGATTCCACCGGTGCTGGGGCCAATAGGCCAACGGTATTGACTGTATCTGTGACGATGTCAATGCTATTGATGTTTAGTAGCAAGTTTAATGTTAGGAAGTGTTGATTTTGGAGGAATTTTAACTTTAATTAGGCCTGTATATGACAGGGTTAAAATCACAAACAAGGACGATTTTCTCCAGGAAGTAAAATAAACAAAAGATCAGGAAACCCAATTACTGTACCTTGTGTTATTTATTTATTGACTTAATAAATCTAATTGTTATAGCATTCCTATCAATTCATACTAAATTACGTGTCATAATACCAAAAATCTTTGGAAAATTAGAACCAAGAAAAAAACAAGAGGCCCAACGGGCCTTAACGGTCATCTGACTACCAATTGTAAAATCACTATGAAAATACGTGTAGTCATTAAATCAAGTTATAATATGCCTGTATAGATTGCCAAGTTCAAGATAGTGGCCTTCTTGGAGTTCTGATGGGCTTGAAAAATAACAACACTTTGTTGGGACCATCTCAGGATATCATTTCTGGCAAGTTTCAGCTCAATTCCACTGGTAGAACTTGAGAAGTTTAGAATGTGTTTTCAAAATGGCCGCTGTGGAGGCCATCTTGGATTTTTGACTACACGAAAAATAACAACAGTTTTGTCAGGACCATCTCAGGAGAATTTCTGGCAAGTTTCAGCTCATTCTCACTGGTGGAACTGCCGAAGTTTAAGATGTGTGTTCAAAATGTTGGCCATCTTGGATTTCTGACGGACTTGAAAAATGACAACACTTTGTCGGGATTATCATAATCATTATGTCAGGATCATTTCTAGCTCATTTTGGAAGTTGAGAAGTTGAAAATGTGGAAAGTTTATGGACGGTGCATTTGGCCCCTGTGACCTTGAATGAAGTTCAAGGTCATTTATTTGAACAAACTTGGTAGACCTTTATCCCAGCATGCCACAGGCCTAATATCAGGTCTCTGAGCCTTTTAGTTATTCAGAAGAAGTTGTATAAAGATTATGACCGTTTTGGCCTCTGTGACCTTGAATGAAGGTCAAGGTCATTTGTTTGAACAAACTTGGTAGCCCTTTATCCCAGCATGCCACAGGCCCAATATCAGGTCTCTGGGCCTTTTGGTTATTCAGAAGAAAATGTTTAAATATTATGACCGTTTTGGCCCCAGTGACCTTGAATGAAAGTCAAGGTCATTTGTTTGAACAAACTTGGTAGCCCTTTATCCCAGCATGCCACAGGCCCAATATCAGGTCTCTGGGCCTTTTGGTTATTCAGAAGAAGTTGTTTAAAGATTATGACCGTTTTGGTCCCTGTGACCTTGAATGAAAGTCAAGATCATTTCTTTGAACAAACTTGGTAGCCCTTTATCCCAGCATGCCACAGGCCCAATATTAGGTCTCTGTGCCTTTTGTTTTTCAGAAGAAGTCGTTTAAAAATTATGACCGTTTTGTCCCCTGTGACCTTGAATGAAGGTCAAGGTCATTTCTTTGAACAAACTTGGTAGCCCTTTATCTCAGCATAACACAGGACCAATATCAGGTCTCTGGGCCTTTTGGTTATTCAGAAGAAGTTGTTTAAAAAGATTTTGACCTTTTTGGCCCCTGTGACCTTGAATGAAGGTCAAGGTCATTTGTTTGAACAAACTTGGTACCCCTTTATCCCAGCATAACACAGGCCCAATATCAGGTCTCTGGGCCTTTTGGTTATTCAGAAGAAGTCGTTCAAAGATTTTGACCTTTTTGGCCCCTGTGACCTTGAATGAAGGTCAAGGTCATTTGTTTGAACAAACTTGGTAGCCCTTTATCCCAGCATGCCACAGGCCCAATATTAGGTCTCTGGGCCTTTTGGTTATTCAGAAGAAGTCGTTCAAAGATTTTGACCTTTTTGGCCCCTGTGACCTTGAATGAAGGTCAAGGTCATTTGTTTGAACAAACTTGGTACCCCTTCATCCCAGCATGGCACAAGCCCAATATTGGGTCTATGGGCCTTTTGGTTTATGAGAAGAAGATGTTTAAATGGAAAAGTTTACGGACGGCGCACGACGCACGGCGCACGACGACGGACGAAGCATGATGACTATAGGTCATCCTGACCCTTCGGGTCAGATGACCTAAAAATCCCATCCATATATGAAAAATCTCACTGAAATTAGGTAAGGGAGATTTTTTCTCTCATTGTGCCCAAGGTCTAGGGTGAACCCTGTTATAGTGATACTTTAATGAAGAATGGATTCAACTGCTACGATTAGAAAATAGACAAAATCTACTGAAGTCTTGTGAATAACAATGAAATGTTTGTTGACAATTTGTCAACTTGACATGATGTTAAACATTTTTTGGCTTCTAACACAGTTTTTAACATGTGGTACCTACCTTTTCGGGTTTCTGAGACAGTTTGCCACATGTGGTACCTACCTTTTCGGGTTTCTGAGACAGTTTGTCACACATGTAGTACCTACCTTTTTGGGTTTCTGAGACAGTTTGTCACATGTGGTACCTACCTTTTCGGGTTTCTGAGACCTTTTTGGATTTCTGAGACAGTTTGTCACACATGTGGTACCTTCCTTTTTGGGTTTCTGAGACAGTTTGTCACACATGTGGTACCTTCCTTTTTGGGTTTCTGAGACAGTTTGTCACACATGTAGTACCTACCTTTTTGGGTTTCTGAGACAGTTTGTCACACATGTGGTGCCTACCTTTTTTGGTTTCGGAGACAGTTTGTCACACATGTAGTACCTACCTTTTTTGGTTTCTGAGACAGTTTGTCACACATGTAGTACCTACCTTTTTGGGTTTCTGAGACAGTTTGTCACATGTGATGCCCATCTCCTGAAGGATCTGTGCCATGTCTCGTGTGTTGATGCCACAGTTATTTGCCACATTTTTCTGACAACGTTTGTGCACATTCAATTTACAAGCTGTCAAAATAAAAGTACAATCATATGAAATGAGTGAAAATAAAATATTTTTCAAGAAATCTTCATTTATTCAAACTGCTAGATGGTCCTACTCAATACTTTTTGTACAAAATTAAATGTAGACTTTATAGTGCATTGACATTTACCGTATTTGACCGGGAATAAGCCCCCACCCCCTGAGAAAAATAATTGATCAAAAGTAGGGAGGGGTCTTATTCACGAATACACCCCTGTTCACAAAAGTTCGCCATCTTGGATATTCAGATACAAAATTAAAAAGAAATTAACATGCTTTTTATTGAGGGAAAGACAAAATTTAGGGTGGGGGCTTATTCACAGGCTCCCGACCTGTTCCAAGAACCTTTGCCAAAGTGGGGAGGGGGCTTAATCGTGAGAGGGGGCTTATTCCCGGTAAAATACGGTATGCAGCACCTGGCACTTCCTTATTTGTATGATAAATACTAATTGCACTGTACTGGGAAACCGTCATTAAAGTCCAACATTTGCCCTTTTCAAATAAAATCAATTTTCTCCCAGAGTAATTTCATTTTGTATTTATATCATGTTGAAGTAAAATTTGCCGTTACGATTAAGTTGTCTTCATAAGGGAGAGCAAAAATAAAAGGAAAATTTTTTTCAGCATTGACAAAATGCATGTACATAGTACCCAATTGTAAATAAAGTACTGAATGAACCGTGATTAATAAGTCTAAAGTAAATCTCTTTCATCTTCATGTATATACAGTCGAACCTCGATCGTTACCTTAAAGTCAGCAGAACTGCATGAAAACTTTGATTTATCTCGTCTTTGAGTAAAGCCAAGTGAACTTTGGCAAGGATCGACAAAATATTTTGAATTAAACGGGTCTTCGAGCTTTAAGTGTTTGAGATAATGAGGTTCGACTATATATTTAACTTCAGCGAAATACGAAAAATCTCAGCTTTCATCCACAAATTTATGAAATAAATAAGTCTCAGTTCCAAATCACACAATATTTTTAACATTTTCTTCAGGTCGGTAAGCATTCCTATAGCACAACTAGTATCTCAAACTTGTATAACTTGAATACTCTTTTAACTCGAAGTTTTCCCATGGTACCGTCGAATTCAAGATAACGAGTTTTACTGTATTATACCAGTCAAGGCAATGTTAAATATACCCATTGTGCTATACGAAATTCTATACAATTGACACTGAAACAAGTTCCACTGTACATGACAGAATCTCCGTTAATGGTAGATATCAGTGGAAGTAATAGATGATGTATTTGTGTCCATGGTACTTACCTTCACACTGAAGCCCCTGTCGAAACAGTCCATACAGCAAGGACCCACAGTGATCACAAAATGTTGGTCGTTTGTAATTATGTACGCTAAACCTATGTGGTATATTTATATTAAATCTTGTACCCGATGTCTGAAAAATAAAACAATCAACATGAGTGTCATTAATTCTTAAACCAAAACTCCTGCTGTTCATATCACATAATTTCTAAAACTGATTACTTGTAGAGATCAGAATACTCAATACAGTAGCAATAGCTACATCTGTGTATGGTCAAAGAGGTCAAGTTTCACAGACAAATATACATCTCAACCATCTGACATTGTAATTGTATAATCTTCTGTTTGAACTATGCCCTTTATATTTTTTCTTGCAAAAAGCTTTGTTGCAAAATTGCTTATCTATGGTGACATATTTCTGCCATCAACTTTTGAGTTACGTATGTTGACACAATTTTTAAAAGAGGTAGACATTATGGGAGAATATGTGGACATAATCTATATAAATATCTCAATAATGTTTAAATATGTCAACATATACTTTTTTCGTTTTCTGAGGTTATCATCATATTCTGAGATAAATATCATGTACATAGGTTACTCAGGTTTTTATCATGTTAATGCTTAGATGTGACATTGACTTGCCACTAATTTATTCAATACAAATAGTATAGCTAGCCAGCTTTTTCCCAAAATGGTTATCTTATAATAATAAGGTTTTAAGAACAATTAAGCCTTAATTTAGGCCTTGTATATCAGCAATGTAAGTTGCATACCTCTGAAATAAATTCTTGTAGAATAATTTGAATAACATCTAGGTAACTCAAAAATCGAAGGTCAAAAGGAAGTTGATGGCAGAAGTATGACACCGTACCTACATAAGATTAAGTACAACATGTATCTGAACAGTATTTAGTCAGCAAAGTGATGACCATGACAACAGTGTTTGAGCTGTGTATAACTGGCTTTAATTATGATAAGTTTTTTTGCAAATCTGTTAACTTGGTATAACTTGGTTTTGTCTGTGAGCTGTGTATAATACCGTAGACTTTCAATTTCTTGTTGCTGTATCAGTATGGGAACTATGTTTAACTGGGTTGAATTATTGTGTAATCTAGATCTGTGGGTTCTGTTTACTTAATTAGACATTAAGCCATATTTGTCATGGCAACTTTTCTTACCTGATGCCAATTTACCACAGACAAGCTCCTTGAAGTCTGAGGATACAACTTACCTCCTCTGGTGCTGAATCTTTGGATCCTGGGCACTTTGTAACAACATGTTGGTGACATCGTTTGTGAACTACACACGTACACACTGAAATATATATAAGACCATCATGTAAATAACTAACAAAATGATTCAACTAAAATAAAGAATTGTACTAAAGGGTACCTAAAAAGTTCTAATCACATTCCACAGATGTAAATTGTATATACAATGTTTAACCTCAAAGCCTGTCAGTGCTCTTGTGTGATATTTGTAATAAGTGAACCCCAAACCCCATATCTTTCCTCTTGCTTATATGCTACTCCAACTTTGTGTAAACAAAAATGTTCCACATCAACAAGTTGGCTAGCAAGATGGTACATCAAAGTATTGTCTGACCAGGTTTGGTATCACCATACACAAAATATTACAACAAGGGAGGTAACTCAAAATAGTATATATGATATATCATATTTCACGATATGTCTCCTGTGTCATATACCATTCAACCTTCCTGGCTGATACATAGGGAGAGGATTGCGACAAACAGAATCACTGCCTCAGATCTTTTTATAAGATAGAAATTTGTGTCTGGTGTTTATGGGGTTTTTTTCATATCTTTTACAGAGATAACACCCAAAACAAAAGTAACATGTAGGTACAGAACTGAAAATGTATGCAATGGAGTGTCAGTTGTCAGGATCAGCTTATTAGTTCTCAAATATCATGAAATGTATGATATTGTGGACCATTTACAGGATATATATCAATATCATTAGGAGTACTTACCTTGGCACTGATACCCCTGCTTCCATAGACCCCTGGAATGAAGGATTCAGGTTAGTTAAAGGCTGGATATGACACACATGCTTAATGGTACATTATTGCCATTTTTGCAATTTTGAACAAGAAAACAAATTAAAACAGAAGGTGAAAAATGTAATTGTAATTTTTAAAATTTCTTTGTCAAGAACGATCTTGCTGTTTGTACTTGAGGAGCCTCAATTCTCAAACTTTGATTAATCATTAATGTTGTTATGTTGATCAATTATGAATTTTTTAATAAAACCTCCAGGTAAAGTTTGCAAAATGAAAGCAAATGTATACATAAAGTTATCAGAATATACAGTACATGAAGTATATATACAATTTCATTTGATATAGTCTTCTTACTGTAAAATATGATAGTAAATTTATTACAGTTTTTGTATGTTATGTATATGAGCTAAGCTTCCTAGTAACATCTAATATAAAGACATATAAGGACATGTACATGTGTGTGCCAGTGGTGGTATTGGTGTAGTAAGTTTCCTTACAATAGCATAGATCTAACGACAACTAACAATAGCATAGATCTAACGACAACTAACAATAGCATAGATCTAACGACAACTAACAATAGTATAGATCTAACAATCACTTACAATAGCAAGTTTACACCTAATTAAATTATTAACACATTTACATCTGTAGACTGGCCCAACTGTATACACATTTTAATCTACATAGGTTTTGTAAACAGGTATTTACTTTTTTTTTTTTAATAAGTGCATTGTTTAAATTAAAACACATATGAATTTATCAATTTTTGTGATTTAGTTAATCCAAACATCTATTTATTATGAAATATTTGTGTTGTTGTATCCTATCATTACACATCTGCACTCAGTGACCTTTGCCTAGAACAGGCCACCAGCTGATTGGATAACTAAATTTAACTCCAGTTTACAAACTACTTCCTAGTTTTAAAATTTGACAAGTACGTAGGGGTGGAAGGGGGGGGGGGGGGGGTTAGTATATGTGTTTGTGTCTGTGGTGGTTGTGTTGGTAGGGTGGGAGGCTGGATAAATGTGTGGGAGGCAGAAAATTTCTAAAGTATATAAAATGAATATTTGTGTATGGATGGGATGGGGATGGGATATACGTAAGGTATGTGTTTGCTTAGGGGAGGGGGTGATGGGGTAAGGGTTGGATATATGTTAGGGGAGGGGGTGATAGGGTAAGGATTGGATATATGTTAGGGGAGGGGGTGATGGGGTAAGGGTTGGATGTATGTTAGGGGAGGGGGTGATGGGGTAAGGATTGGATATATGTTAGGGGAGGGGGTTGATGGGGTAAGGTTTGGATATATGTTAGGGGAGGGGGTGATGGGGTAAGGGTTGGATATATGTTAGGGGAGGGGGTGATGGGTTAGGGGTTGGATATATGTTAGGGGAGGGGGTGATGGGGTAAGGGTTGGATATATGTTAGGGGAGGGGGTGATGGGGTAAGGGTTGGATATATGTTAGGGGAGGGGGTGATGGGGAAAGGGTTAGTTAAATGTTAGGGGAGGGGGTGATGGGGTAAGAGTTGGATATATGAGTTTGTATGGCTAGTGGATAATGTTTGTTGGGAGGGGAAGGTATGTGTGTATGTAGTTTGATCATAGGGGTGCTTTACATATACACAAAACTGATCTTTAACTATCCATCAGCTTGCATTGGCTGTGACACCAGACAGGTTCCCAGTCAACATACAAGTTAGCTGATACATACGAGTTGGATACCTGAAATTTGGTCAACCAGCACCACTACATCTTATTGTAGAAAATGACACTACAGAATCTACCTGTGTTACTGCATATATATACGGTGTTATCCAACATGTGTTATGGTTGAGAGATTGTATAAATTACTGCACATAAAACCTGTTGTGTGCAACACAATAAAACATAGGCTTAAAATATTATACAATCCAGTTTTCACTCAAGATAAAATTTAGGGTGTTGTTGACAAGTTATTTATGTACCATACGCTGTAAGTTTGTTAACTTCCTTTATACTTTATCCCAAGTTAGTGAACGGCCATTAATTCTGAAGATTGTACTACAATACACATTCAGCAAAATTCAATTACTGTACATTTCCCAGCAAGGAAAAAAGGTTCTGTACTTGACCTTTCTCTGGGTCAAAAGTTTCTTGCTGCTTATTTTGTTAATATGCTAAACACTATTATTAAATGGTTTGTTATGGTCCATGTACAATTAAGAAAACATTTTGTGTATCCTTATTATGATAATATATAAGTGTGTGTCACAAAAACTGTAAACACACACACACACACATTGATCATAATCAAAATTAAGAAATCAAAGATCGCATTAGTAAACACCTAAAACATCAATCTGTAACCATATATATAACAGGTTTTGTGTGATACCTATCCCTATGATTCAGTTAAAACTGTTTGAAAACACATGATAAACTCGCAGATCTCCTGTAAAGATGTGACATGTATACTAACAAGCTGAAGGTCATTCAAGGTTAATCAGAAGATCATTCAAGGTCATTCACAGAGTTTCTGCTCACCATATGAAGTCTCTACATAATGAGCAAAACGTGGGTTGTCTGAAGAGTGTGGCCATAAACTTGTGTCCATGAACCTGATGTACCCGTCTTCGCATGGCCCCACGTCGCAGGGGCAGCCCCTCCCGCTCCCGGAACACCCGTTCCTTCTGGGGCTCCACCGCGAATGCTGCTGTAAACAGAAAGGTCAAGGTCAGTATAATATCATGCATTAGACATAAAAATATTTTTCAAACACATTCAACGATATTTCATTTTTGTCTTTTTTTACAAATCTGATTAGGTAGGTTACAAGGTAAATGTATAAAATGTATATTACCAGGTATGTATGTAATTGTATCTGTGGGTTTAGTTTTCAGAGTAGCTGGTATATATACATTTTTTGGTTGCTGTGACAATGCTACAGTATGATGTAGTTATATAACTATTTTAATGTAATGTCATAAACTGATCCCACTTTCTAGAGAAATTTTAATTGACCACTTCTAGTCCAGGATTAGGAGCTAGAGTTACACTAATTAACACACCAGTGGACCTGTAAGATTTGCTGCAGTAACAAGCACTTGTTTTGACTAATTCCTGGCTAATTGGCTGCTACCTTGTTGACCTGGTACATGATAATAAAGGCAAGGTATGTAAGTACTCCCAACCAACCACACTGTGTTCTGCCTATCTGCATCATAGAGTATGCTAAACATTCAGAGTTATTTGGTAAACCTCATAGTAAATACACAAGTAGCCAGTCAATGGAGACAGAGAGGAACTAAATAGTTATACACCAATACACTGTTCACAAGGAATCACAATTGTATCCCAAGGTCAAAGGAGCACATCAAAGATAATGCAAGGTCAGTGGAGAACTACGGCATCTCAAGGTCAATGGAAAACATTACCAATTTCCCATTGTAGATTATTAAAGATATTGCAAGTTCAAAGGATCCTAGAGATATAACAGATATATATCTCATGATCTAGGTCAATGGAAATAATTTCAAAACAGATATTTCAAAGTCAATGGAGAATGAATCATTCAAACTGACACTGGATCATACTCGCAGGTATAACAAAGGGCAATTCAAACTCACAGTGGATCATATTAACTATTTCGAGGTTAAGTAAAGACAGTTTATAAATCAACATCATTCATCTTTTGGTATAAAGGTTCACTAAAGAATGATCAAGGTCACTGCTTTGGATACCATTAGCTAATGCTATATAGGTCTCTTATAATTATATCAAAAATCAGACATCATTTCAGTTACCTCAAGGTCATTGGGCAATATCAGAGATAACTTCATACAATCAGGAATTATTCAAGTTACTACTATAACCTCTAAATCATGTAGGAACATTTTGTTTCCTTACTACTTCATTATAAACGTACAATATACTTACATGAAATACTGATACAACAGTTAAGACGATCAGACTTTTGTAATGCCTTATTTAGTCCAAGTTAGTTAAATTTCAAATCAATATTCTAATAGCCATGTATTCATATATATTGCTACCATTTCTATGTGAACTGGAACAAGAACATTTTTTTAACTATTGCAAAATGTCTACCAAAGTTTGAAAATGATGAAAAATGATACTTCAATATGATCCCTGATTTCATTTACGCAGAGATGTGACAGTTCCAGCTTGACCCTGATAGTTTCTGATTAGATATCAAAATATAAAAGTAAGTACTAGTTCTTTAGTAGTGTTGAATGTTTTCATAACATTTGCATATATGCTAATGAGGCCTTGAACAGGACCTGTACATAAACCATGGTTCAACATAAGTAGTTTATCAGAAGTCTATATCTGTGCACTCTTTAACTTGTATATTAGTTCAGATTAGGATTGTCTGATCAGATGAAGATGCTGATATACTAACAGACAGACAAGCTCTGTACCGTATTTGCCCTGTTGTAAGACCAGGGAGTCTGGAATGTAGACAGAGAATAGATGATGTATAGTTGGTAGCCAGACATAAAGGATTTTTCTAGCTATAACACCAGGGGCTAGACTGGTGTTGTAGAACTGGATGAATGCATAACACCAACAGTCATAAATGTACCATCTTTTACCATTACTAAGGCCAGGGGACTTGGAGATAAAAGTTGTAGGTTTGATGCATATATCTTTTTACCATTTCATATGCAAAATACATGTTACTTCATAAAGGTCAACTAGTATATCTATCATAAAGAATTTCAATATAATTTGAAAATTATGTATACATACCGAAAGAGAAATTCGAATACCAGGTAAACAAATTTTCTTTGGTTGGTAGAGATAAGGCTTTAACAGGTTTAGAAATCAGGGGACATAACTGTCTTGCTTACAATAAAGAAATAGCATGGGGTACACAAATATGAAGGTAAGCTGTGTGGAAGTTCTAACTGATGTAGTACTTAAAGAATAAATTGTCTTACAAACAGATGAATTATTTTGGTTTTATGCTTGCAAGTGGTATGTTGGTGTATTTGCATCCTTACGATAGCACTGTAACAGTGACTTTCAGTGTTAAGCTGCCTCAATTTAATATGCCAAGACTAACACTATTCTGACAGCAGTTAGCAGACAGTATGACAATGGGGTTGTTTTTTACCAATATAATGGTAATTCATATCCAAGACCAGGAGCTGGGTGTATCCACTTCTCGTCACATGGTTACACGCAGGTCAACATGCATTTTGTTAAGGACATAGTGGTATAATGTTATTAGATGATAAATGATAATCAGATTGATGATAATTACATGTAATTAGTCTTCTATAACAATGTGCTTCCTGCTTCATATTTACCTCATCCAGATCTCAGAAAAATACATTCCATAATTTATTATTTATTGTTTTTATTTATTATCTTTGTGATCAGTGATAATTTTGTTCTTTAGAACATATTAACTTCAAACAAGTAAAAGTTTCATTTAAAAATTAGTATCCTATAAATATCACATAACCAAGAGTTATTACAAGTGATTTAACCTTTTATCTATCATATTAGCTACATACTGATATAAACAAAATCCTCATTAATGACACAATAAGTTCACAATTCTGTTTTAGATAAATGAGCTTGCATATTTTCAGCACAGTACCTAGGTTTATAGTACTCTAGAAACTTAACTGATTTGAATTTGCTGGTACATGTAAATGCACAATAATTTTTTCCTTCATGAAACTTTATGAAAAGGTCTTAAGATGACACAAGAAGAAAACAGAAATTAAGTTTAAGACTTGTATAAAGTTTTGAAATGTTATGTACAACGATTCTGTATTTCACAGTTAAAACCAATTATTTTATTTCTAGAACTACAATGATAATGAACAGTGCCCCCGGTTTTTCGTTTACACCACAGTACACCGAGTCTGGTTTTACTTCAAGTTCCACACATACCGTTAGTAGTAAACAGTAGCCCCCGGACATTCCAGCACGTCACACATACAACTTACAATGCCTCAATACAATGGAATGTCTTCTACTATTTTCACTTATCATTATTTAAAACTTTAACAAGTTTGATTCACAATGTTTAATTTCTAATTTAAGTTCAGTTCATCCGCCTGTTTTAGTGCACCAGATCTAGAGTCTGTACTACTAGTTATAGTTTCTCCTATATACCGGGTATACATGTGTGGACACTACTCTTACCACCAAAGAATACCAAGTATATATGTGACCACTCCTGAAATTCCACAAATGTTCAGTCTCAATATGTATCATGTAACAGGTTACCAGACTATCATGACTATATGCAAGACTCTCACTTATCTTGATCATCAGGTCAATGCATGTTCACCAACACATGAATCTCATGTGACCTATCCATTCATAGCTGTTTATACTCTAGTATATAATAACGAACAGCATAACATACATTCTCAAAGAACAATTTGATGGTAACGTTTTTTCTCAAAAATGACAAGAAGCCTTAACATCCTACAATTGAATCACATCTTATAAATGACGAATTAGAATTCCAGATTTCTTCTGATATAATGGAGACAACTGGGACTATTAAATAGGTACTAAATGGACTTAAAAGTTGAATATTGTTCAATTCAGAATAATAAATTTCTAAGAACCAGAAAATGTTTTCTTTCCTTCATTCATTTTTTGCTAAAAACTTCACACAGAGTACAATTTGTGTAACATCTTTACCCCTATGTACAATGACTTTACACAGTGACAGACTGTTATTTGTGTAAGGTCTGTACACCAGGTACAATGACTTTACACAGTGACAGACTGTTGTTTGTGTAAGGTCTGTACACCACGTACACTGACTTTACACAGTGACAGACTGTTGTTTGTGTAAGGTCTGTACACCAGATACAATGACTCTATACAGTGATAGCCTGTTATTTGTGTAAGGTATGTACACCAGGTACAATGACTTTACACAGTGATAGCCTGTTATTTGTGTAAGGTATGTACACCAGGTACAATGACTTTACACAGTGATAGCCTGTTGTTTGTGTAAGGTATGTACACGTACACCAGGTACAATGACTTTACACAGTGATAGCCTGTTGTTTGTGTAAGGTATGTACACCAGGTACAATGACTTTACACAGTGATAGCCTGTTGTTTGTGTAAGGTCTGTACACCTGTGTACAGCTAGATTTTACACATGTACTGACAGACTGTTGTTTGTGTAAGGTCTGTACACCTATGTACAGCTAGATTTTACACATGTAGTGAGAGACTGTTGTTTGTGTAAGGTCTGTACACCAGGAACACTGACTTTACACAGTGACAGACTGTTGTTTGTGTTAGGTCTGTACACCAGGTACACTGACTTTACACAGTGACAGACTGTTGTTTGTGTAAACCCTGTACACCAGGTACAATGACTTTACACAGTGATAGCATGTTGTTTGTGTTAGGTCTGTACACCAGGTACAATGACTTTACACAGTGATAGCCTGTTGTTTGTGTTAGGTCTGTACACCAGATACAATGACTTTACACAGTGATAGCCTGCTGTTTGTGTTAGGTCTGTACACCAGGTACAATGACTTTACACAGTGACAGACTGTTGTTTGTGTAAGGTCTGTACACCAGGTACACTGACTTTACACAGTGACAGACTGTTGTTTGTGTAAGGTATGTATACCAGGTACACTGACTTTACACAGTGATAGCCTGTTATTTGTGTAAGGTATGTACACCAGGTACAATGACTTTACACAGTGATAGCCTGTTATTTGTGTAAGGTATGTACACCAGGTACAATGACTTTACACAGTGATAGCCTGTTGTTTGTGTAAGGTATGTACACCAGGTACAATGACTTTACACAGTGATAGCCTGTTGTTTGTGTAAGGTCTGTACACCAGGTACAATGACTTTACACAGTGATAGCCTGTTGTTTGTGTTAGGTCTGTACACCTATGTACAGCTAGATTTTACACATGAAGTGACAGATTGTTGTTTGTGTAAGGTCTGTACACCTATGAACAGCTAGATTTTACACATGTAGTGACAGACTGTTGTTTGTGTAAGGTCTGTACACCAGGTACACTGACTTTACACAGTGACAGACTATTGTTTGTGTTAGGTCTGTACACCAGGTACACTGACTTTACACAGTGACAGACTGTTGTTTGTGTTAGGTCTGTACACCAGGTACACTGACTTTACACAGTGACAGACTGTTATTTGTGTTAGGTCTGTACAGCAGGTACAATGACTTTACACAGTGATAGCCTGTTGTTTGTGTTAGGTCTGTACACCAGGTACACTGACTTTACACAGTGATAGCCTGTTGTTTGTGTTAGGTCTGTACACCAGGTACAATGACTTTACACAGTG